>OY288259.1:43073961-43673961 GCA_958450325.1 Agrostemma githago | reverse complement strand
GTTTGTTTTGATTCCGCTATTCGTGGATACGTAGGCAGCCCCTCAAAAGGGCACAACCACTGCAATCGGAAAAAACAGGAACGGTTTCTAATAAACTTTCTTTATTTATCTCAAAAATTCAATTACAAAAAAAAAAACAACACACAAATAGTACTAATATATAAATAAAAAAATCTAAGGCATTTTTCCCTTTCCCTTGTCCTTAGTCTCTTTTTCGGTCCACCGACGTCGACGTGGAGGCGAACGCTCCCGAATCACCAAGGGAATCTCCTTAACCCGGGCTCGTTTCTTCGAACTTGATTCCCCGATCACCTCGGTCGGTCCTAGCCGGATCCGTGCCCTCTCGGGTAGCCGCTCCCGCGGCCCAAGCCTGTCTCGGACCGCTAGCTTAGGTCCGAGCCTTCTCTCTAAGTCACTAGCACCGGTCTCTTTAGCTCGAGTCTTAGTCTTTGACTTAGAACCTGACTCCGGCCCGACAAAGGTAGTTGGAGTTTCTTCTTCAAAGAACCATCTATTATCCTTCACCGATTCTCTACGGGCTAAGTCAAAAGCCTCATCGGTCTTTAAAGCTTCACGGGCCTCTTTAGATTCTTCAGAAGCCCATTTAAGATATGATTCGGAAACCCAAGCGGTCTGACAAGGACGAGGTATAGTCCACATCACACGAGTAAACCAGCGTTGTAACCATGTGTCACACATAGCGTCCGTCAAATGGACCGAAACGCTAGTAATTGCTTCAGTTTCGGGGATCTGCTGAAATGAACCAAACTGCCTTAGAAGACGATCTGGGTAAATATGGACGGTCCAGTCCAAGGACAAGATCACCAGGTAACGGGCTTTATCTCTTTTAGCTAGGCCCGTCATCTTAGAGAGGAACCACCAGATCACGTTCCACCTAATCAAGGGCTCGCCATGGAATTTTAACTCCTCGTCCCAGTACTTCCGATTTAGGTGATGATTGGAGCTGATTCGTCGAGACCGTTAGCCTATGTGACAGATTCGATATCTAGATATGCTCGTCGGGGGCTCTATAATTGACAGGCGCTCGGATAACCAAATCTGCAAAATTTTCGAAAAGTCAAAAACTTTCGAAAAATCAAAAAATTCCAAAAGAAAAAAAAATTTAAAAAAATTTCGAAAAATTTAAAATTTTCGGAAATTCAAAAAAAAAAAAAAAAAAAAAATCGGAAATTCGAAAAATTCAAAAAAAAATTTCGGAAATTCGAAAAATCATCATCAAAAAAAAAATTCTTCGGGAATCAAAAAAAAAATTTTCGAAAATAAAAAAAAAAATTCGGAAAAATTTTCGAAAAAAAAGAGAAAAAAAGGTCAAATACCTGCAGAAGACGAATGCCGCCCGTTAATTGCCGATCTGGATCAAGTCTCCTCGCATCAAGGCCCATGATGATCTCCCCAGTTATCAGCCAGGCTGGGCTGTAACCTGCCTCCATTTGATCCACTATGCTGATTAGCCTGATCTCGCCTAAACATGAGTCAGCATCCATCCGACCTTCAAAAGCGTATCGATGCAGCATACAGAAGGCAAAAGCCCTAAGCCTATGGATAGAAGAAATTCTGGGACCATTGGGATCCATAAATTTATCAGCCAAGTCAAACAGGGAAACAAAATTTCCCTTCACTATACGGGAAGTCTCAGTATGAGACAACCCAAGAAAGTCCCTCAGCCTCCTCCTTGGATCAGGGTAAAAAGGAGGAATAGCAGGATGAGCATTAGGGCACCAACCCCCTACAGCAGCAATCTCTTCGGGAAGGGGACATATTTCTCCCCGGGGAAAGGCGAAAACATGATGGGTAGTATCCCAAAAGGTCAAGCAAGCATCTAGGAAATGGGTATCCACCTTAAGTCGCTGGAGCGGGAACAAAGCCACAATTCCCATCTGAGTTAGCTGGACCTTATCTCCATCTCGAAAATCTTGGGCCCACGCGTGTAGCATCGCGGTCAGATGTTCGATACCCATAGCAGAAGGTTTTCTTTTATCTTAAAAAGTCTAAAGGGATTTTTAAGATGAGAAGGAAATATTTCAGGTTGGAATATGAGAAGATTAAGGGCAAGAACTCTCTATTTATAATAGAGAAATCTCCTCTCCTAGTCACCCCTGGAATAGGGATTTTTTTTGCAGTATTCCCTACTTCTCTTAGGCATACAGGCCTAACCAGATTTTTAGGAATCCGTGTCAGAATCTGATCAGGATTCAAGTCATCCCAAACATTCCTTTTCTTCCAAATTTTTCAAAAAAAATTTCCGCCATTTTCAAAAAAAGATTTTTCCGGTTTTTTCCAAAAAAAAATCAACCAAAAATCATTTTCTTCCCCAGCACGAGTCGATGTTTTATCTGTATGTTGCATGCAAAACAGACAGGTATCCCAAGACTCCCGGAGAATTCTCAAAGTTCTCAGTGAAAATTCAAGCAACATGTTCGCTGAGGAATCGGATGTATCAGTAAGCGGTACATCCGCAGCTTCTAATAGAGGCTCCCGCGCAATTCGAAGATGGGACATATCAGTAAGCGGTACACCCATAGCCTCCAAGGCAAACTCCCACGCAATTTCAAGATGGAGATTGTCTGTAAACAGACAAACCCAAGACTTTTTTAGTAGAAAGTCCCCGCGCCGTTATCGACATCTATCCAGGTATGATTTCTATCTTATGGCTGGCGAGCCCTTCACGCAAGTCTAATGGACTCTAAACGACCCGATCGGAAGTCTGCCAGGTCTTAATCCTCAATTAACCTGGTAGCTACTCTGACTTTCGCCTTGTCCAAGCCTCAGTCAGAGTGGGGGCTCTGTAGACACCCACATTTTGACCGCCAGGTGTCTATAGTAGGTCCCGCCAAACACCCGATGATGATAGGACGCAAACGTGCTTTAATAGACTCGGATATGGGCTCGAAATCATGGACATTTGGTTTAGGCTTATTACGGAGTACAAATCTTACAAAACCAACCTCAAATCCAGGCCCAGTGGGTCTTTTCGAGTCAAATGAGACTAATTTGGGTCGATTCCGACACCGGGGGTAAAACCGTCTTTTAGCGACCGAGTCAAACCCGGTCGAAGATATTTTTTCCCGAGTCACACGAGCTGGCCGTGACACTACACGGCTGATTCGGACTCAAACACCAAAAAAATCAGCTTCGAATAATATTAAACAAATCCGTTTAAGGATAGAATTCGATCTCAAGTAGGAATTCTATCCGGAAACCAAATCAGACATCGACCGAGCTCCGAATACTCGGCCGAGACAGCCGAATACTCGGCCAACACTCCCCAACTAGCCAAATACTTGGCTTCTCCCCTAAGAAACGAGAAGTTTATTCCTTACGAACTCTCGTATTTCCTATCCAAACCGGTATTTCTTGCCACACAAGCAAGACTACATCGACTTCTATAAATAGGACCTCATATTCAACACAAAATACACGATTTTCATACACGATTTCATACACGATTAACGATTACACACGAAAATTTTTCAGCAACCAAAAATACATACATTCATCATCCTCGACATCAATACAGAGCAAATCCCGACGTCCCGACGAAACCGTCCCATCCGGCCAAACCCGACGTTCCTCACACAAAAATCCGCACCACCTTAACTCACCCGCATCATCTCGACGCTCTCGTGCCTAAGCCACCGTCCGACGAGCTCCATACCGAGAAAATAAAGCATGTAGGTTGAGGGTGTAAATCAAACCCGAATCTTCTCCTTTCTCTCTCTCTCTCTCTCTCTCACGTCTTTCTCCCCTCTTTTCGTCCGTCTTTTTTTATTTTTCATCGATCGTTTCGCATTATTAATATGGATCGTTTATCGCATCATATTTTTATTTATTTTCGATGATAAAAAAAACTCTTTTTTATAACGTTCTTAAAATGCGATACCGATTCTCTAATCGAATATCGTATCTACAAGAACTAAATTAAATTAATTTTCGTTGATGCTAATAAAATCACTACTTTTTTTAACAAAATTCGATGATTTTTAACGCGGAGAAAATTAATATCTTTTTCGTTCAAAATTCTTTTTTTTATATTCGTTCAAAACAAGTTTTTCAAAACTTTTTATAAAATCATTCCGACTATTCGATATCGATTTCATAATCGAATATCGAATAGGACGAATATCGAAAATATAAATCGAGTATAAATTAATCCATATTTGTACGCGATTTATAAAGAATTAACGATTTTTTCGACAAAATAAAAAAAAACCCGACAGACCACCACGCAAGTCGCGCGCCCTCCAGGCGGCTCGCGCGGTGGCCTGATCCGCCGACCCCTTTTTTTTTTGTTTCTTCGCTTTTCTATTTTTAATTCTTTTCGAACCTTATATTAAAATGCGACTTTCGCGACATATTTTAATAAATACTTTTTTTTCGACCTCGGTCAACACGTGTTAATCAATCACGTGTCACCAAACCTTTTTCAAAATCATGCATATTATTTATTTACATCTTTATTCGATTTATTCACCGTTACTAACTCGTTTTCTCGTGTTTGTAGCTTTTTATTTATTTTTATCGTTTTATTAGACTAAAACGAACTCAGATGCTAAAATAACTTTGACGTTATTAGTTTAATATGCATTAAACGACTTAGCAACCCACTTATTTATTTTTCTCACATGCTTAGGAAAATAATGTTTGCATATCATTCAACCGTCGAACTAACCCGTGTACACCAAAAACGAACGATATCTTAGTAAAGGCCGCTAAGTGCGGGCGGGGTTGGGTGTTCTTAGTGAACTTCCCAACACGTACCCTCACCCCTTACTCAGAACCGTGGTTTCCGGATGTCCAAAACCATTGGCAACGAGAGTCATTCAATATACGATTAACCGCCCAGTCGGCATCGGTATCGATATGCAAAGGGACGAGCCCAATAAACTCTGATATCGGAAATGGGCCGTATTTTGTATACGGCCCACTACGACATAGAGTGGGCTCGAACGGTTCCGAATAACCACAAAATTCGGTGGCGACTCCTACTTCGATTTAAATTTCAATTTGACCATCTCATATGGAGATTCATTCGCCTCCCCAAACCCGCGCGTGGCCGCGTCGGGGTGGACCTATGTCATGTCCACAGATAGACACCTTACGGCCAATGATGATGAACAGATAGCGAAACTGGTTAATGCTATTGTTGAGCGATTCGACTGGGATAAAGTGATGGAAGGTGATTACATCATTGGACTTCAGCAGGTAATGCTTAATGTGTGCAGGAATATCACTGAGGTAGAATGCAGACTGTAGTAGTTGAATACTTGAACCATACATTTGCGGAAATCACCTTGTTTTATAAGTGCGAGTGTGAATCACTCAGTTATAGATTGTGTAGTAAGACAAAGTGATGTATACAATAGCTGACAATAAGAATTTGTATCTATATGAAGTTAGAGATATCAAGTAAAGGTGCGAACACTCCAGTCTCTAAGTAACATGTTTCTTAATGTGATTTGACATCTTTGTTGGACCTTCTTTTCTTCTGCTGGCTTCATTGAATAATAATTTTTTTTTCTTCTATGCTGTTGTTAGGGAAAGCAAAGTATATCACTTGAGCCCGGTGGTCAATTTGAACTTAGTGGCGCACCTCTTGAAACGTTACATCAAACTTGTGCTAAAGTTAATTCCCATCTCTACCAGGTTGGTTTTCCTGTAGTTTTCTATCTTGTTCTATTTTATTTTTATAGAGGCTGAAGGTATGACATTTATTTTTCTTTCAAGTGTTCTTACTTTGAATCTCCTGGTAGTTTTGCGCCATTTTTTAAGTTCATTCGTCTTCTTTCCTCTCCACCACTGCCCTAACACGTTGTTTTGAGACCTATATATACTCCAAAGTAATTCTTTCTGGTTTCATACTTGATGAATGCAATGCTAGAATTTCAGACCTGCAGCGTGTTCGTTCAAAGGGTTGGCTAATGTTGTACTCCCTCCGTCCTTTATGTTTCTTCCCGTTACAATATAATACTCCTAAAAAATCTTAAAAAACGGGAAGAAACATAAAGGACGGAGGTAGTATTACTGTAATACAGGATGTTGTTGAGTGGTAAATCAATTTTCTCCTTCATTGAATCAGGCTGCATTATTCGGAGTCAAGCTGCAGCTATTGTAGAGTTGGTTTTAGTCCGTGTTGGCTGGAATCAGGTTCAGTTGATACAGGTTGCAGTATTCTTCATAGACGACTGCACTCAAGAGAATTCGGGCAGTGAAAAATAAGGATCGGAAGATGCGTGGACACCAAATCAGGTTGGTTGCTCTACATAATTCATCAACTCCAAACCTTCGTTTAGTTCTTATAGCAGGCTGCATCGAGATTGAAAGCTCCGTATCAAGGCTGCACTTCACTGAACTTAAGGTTGAAGTTTAAAAGAAAGAACAAGCCGCGAGTTTCAGATTCATATTGCTTTTAAATCCGATGGACAATGCAAGTTCAGTTTCGAGTGTAGGCAAATGTGCAGGTGTTGTGACCTCTAGGCCGCCGTCTTGATGAATTTGAATGAGATGCAAGCTTCCCAAAACTTTGTGCAGACTACCGACCAGTGTACGAATAAGGTTTGCTCTGATTGGTCGAAGGAAACGGTTTCAGTTCAGATATGGGTTGCAATCGAGCATGTTCTGGCCGAAACTCGAGCCGCGTTCCATGATTGATGAGTGATGCATTTGGCTTGATATTGACTGCATTAGGGGAACAAGCCGCAGCTTACTGAATTTCTTGCTGGCAGACTTACAGCGCAGGCTGCGCTTCTATTGAACAACCTATGGTGTTTGCCTTAATTCCTGTTGTTTTGGTCCTTCTTGCGTGAGCAAATGCCAGCTTCATTGTTTGTCCTGTTGTCAAATTGTACTTCAACTTTCCATCTGTTGAATATCAGAATGACCACTCACTGTACTTGAGAGATAAAAATGATATTTCGTATCGAATGAAATCGATATCAATTTACAATATGGTTGCAATAGTATTAAATATCGGGTCGAATGCAATTGTTACGATTGTCGTTGATGACGTTTTGTAAACTTATCGCGTCGAATACAATTGATACAATTGTAAAATTGATGACATTTCATAGTACTTATCGTGTCGAATATAATTACAACAATTGTCACTAAATGACATTTTATTGTACTTATCATGTCGAATACAATCGCTACAATTCTTATTAGTGGGAAATCAAATTATTTATCGCATCAATAAAAATCGACACTTAAATTACCATTAAAGCTCTTTTTCTTTCATGTCGATTCTAAGAAGCTAACCCAGCGAATAGATTATTCTTCACGAAAGGCTACGACAATGCCGCCTACCTCAACGAATACACAATCGATGGGGAAACCTTTCGCGTCGAATAGAATTGCCACAAAATTCAAAAATAATTGCCACGAAAAGGTGATTTTGTTGTAGTGGGGAAAAAAATAGGATACTGGAGGGCCAAAAAAGAAGGATGCAGTTCATTGATTCGTTTAAGCCTACCGTCCCTCTCCTCGACAAGGATATCTGTAGACTGTACAACCTCTTCCAACTCATCCCTAATCAACGCGGCAACTTCGGACACAGAAGGTAATTGTATGTCCTACCATCAGTACGCCTCCCACTAATGAGTCTCAACCTAACTTCATCCCCATTAGACACGTCGTAAATCTTATCTCTTGCCATTCTAAAGGACTGCGCTAGTGGGTTAAATTCATCGATCATTGTTTGCAGTTTAGCCATCAAATCATCATCAAAAACACACTTGGATGATGAATTACATCTGCATAAATATAATAAAAGATTAATTAGTGATGGTGGAATTTATATACACAGAATGTAACGACAACATTAATTACAAAGTTGAATCGTGGTAGATCACATACCCAAGTAAGGACTCCCGATACGATGTGCATTCTCACCACTCACCCGATAAGTGTAAGGACCCCTTGTCTGATTTATTGCGTAGTCAATTTTACCATGTGATGATGTGAAAGAATATAGTCAATTGTATGGTCTGATGTTGTCAATGAAATATTTTCTCTTAGAGTGTTCTCCACTAAGTAGGTCTTTCAGGGCCTGTGGAGGATCTGTAAGATAAGGAAGTTCCACAATTCCATCCTTACAACATATCGTAAATGAAGGAACAACTGGTCGCCTGTCCATCCTATCTCTCTCATCGTACCACATCTGGGCGGAACATTTCTGGCAATTGTACTTAGGGTCACCGATGTCCAAATAAGCCTCCCAACCTAAAAGTTAAGTTTCATAATGATCAGATGTTATTACAATTTGAATGAGATGGTTGCTGAATTGTTTAAGTACAAAATATTTAAGATACCTTTGTTGTCTATTTCAGGTGATGGAATATTATTTATGTCTTCACACGCACCAAATATGTCGCGAGCATGGCTGTCTATTATTGTACTCCTTTCAGATGCAGACGTCAGCCGACGATCGACAACAATATTACTAATCAATTTAGGGTCGGTGAAAGAGGCGATACATAATACATCGATGGTGCGGTTGACAGAAGCTGAATAGGTTGATGAGCAGGATAATGATCAAAAAGAAATCGATAAATGAGCTAATAAGAACGTAAGGTACTAACATTAACAACACTGATTTTTTGATTGAGATATTATTATAAAAACCAAACCTAATAAGATTGAGATAGAAAATACCTAAAGTTCTGTCAGGGACTTGAGAATCAGGTGTACGTATGTTTGGCGTAGGTATTCTGTTCTTCTGACGAAGTTCGTTCAGTGCCAACATACGTTTACGTCTAGCAAGCTTCGCACGCCACCAGCGGTAAGGATCATCACATTCTTGTCCAGATAATCCTTGTGCAATAGAATCTGGATTCTATGATTGATTGTTTTTCTATTGTCTCAACTTGGTTAGAGTAAGTTTGCGATCAGTGCGGGCAAGTTTGGTAGTGAGATATTTGAGGACCATACGCTCAATGTACAATGAGTATGAAAATTATAATTTCAAACTTTAATATTTTTTTCGGTCAATTCAGTGAGGATAGAAAACTGCACTTCAGTAATTAAAGTCCCAACTTGCCAGGAGTCCGAAAAACATTAAAGCCAAACGTAGGTAACTTTGACCTAAATACGTAAATAAAATAAGACGTACCATGTTCAACTGAAGTGCTGAGCTCCGTAGTCTCGGAATGTTGAAAAGTAATTGACTGACATGATACATATGGAATATGGTTGCTTGGTCCAGACCTCAACGTGTGGTCCTCGCTGGGTAAATGGTTAACAATTCCTGCACTTGGTATATCGAGACCTGGCAATTTACATTAAATAAAAGGGTGTACGGTAAGAAAGAAAATATAGAAATCTACACATAATTGAAGACTGTTTGGGTAGATTGTAATTAGTGAAAGAGAATTATTACAGGCCTGTTATCAATACAACTGATTGAGTGTTCGTGTTCTGAGTTAAATGATCAATAGTTCTCTTCTTAACACGAAGGTCGTATAAGGCGATTTCGTTCTACGTCTAGCAAGTTTAGATAGAAGGGACTTGGTGTAGACACCCACATTTTGACCGCCAGGTGCCTATAGCAGTTTCCGACAAACACCCGATGATGATCGGACGCAAACATGCTTTAACATACTCAGAAACGGGCTCAAAATCATTGGCATTTGGCTTGGGCTCATTATGGAGTACATATCTCACAAAACCAACCTCAAAATCAGGCCCAGTGGGTCGTTTCGAGTCAAATAAGACTAATTTGGGTCGATTCCGACACCAGGGGTAAACCCGTCTTTTAGCGACCGAGTCAAAACCCGGTCAAGAATTTTCCCGAGACACGTGAGTCAGCCGTGACAGCTCACACGGCTGATTCATACTCCAATCCTACGAAAAATCAACTTCACAAAATATTAAACAAATCCGTTTAAGGATGGGAATTCGATCTCAAGTAGGAATCCTATCCGAAAACCGATTTAAACACCCAACCGAGTGCAAATACTCGGCCGAGCTGCACAACCAGCCGGTTTCCCTTGCTTCCTCGACTAGCAAGCGGAATCCTCATGCCATCCGACTTCCTGTATTTCCTATCCTAAGCGGTAGTTCAAACTCTCCTAGCCAAGGTCGGGAACTCCCTATAAATAGCCCCTTGCGCACACAATACAAAGAACATCTACATTCATTATCATCGATATACACACGTGAATTATCACTCATAATTATTCATATACACATACATCAATTACACACATTTAACATCGAGAAAACCGATATTATTCCCGAAGGAAACCGGCCCTGATACCCGACACCCTTCACACGTCTCACGTCCAAACCGAGCCACCGTAACTCACCGACATCCACTCGACGCTCTTGTGCCCAAGCCACGTCCCGACGAGCCCCGATCCGAGTAAACAGAAGCATGTAGGTTGAGGGTGTACCAAACCCGATTTCTCCTTCTTCTTCTCTCGTCCTTCTCGTTTTTTTTTTATACGGGTCGTTTGTCATTTTTTTTTATTTTCTAATATCGATACTATTAAAAACTATTTTCATATATCGAACATTCTTAAAAAATATGATATCGATTCTCTATAAGCGAATATTGTATTAAAAGAATTATATTAAATCTCGACGACGTTAAAAATCGTTACATCTTTTTTTCGTTCAAACTCTTTTTTCTTTCTCAAACAATTTTACAAAACCTTTTATAAAATTCATTCTGAATATTCGATATCGATTTCATAATCGAATATCGGATACGACGAATATCGAAAACATGAATCGAGTATAAATTAATTCATATTTGTACGCGATTTATCAAAATTAACAATTTTCGAACAACAACGGAACCGGGACAGACCCGCACGCGAGTCGCGCCCCACCCAGGCGACTCGCGCACGGGCCTGAAACCCGAGTCCTTTTTTTAGCTTTTCTCGTTCGTTTTTTTATTATTTATTTTACGAAATGATTTCTAAAATTTATACCTTTTCTAAAACTATTCCGAGTATTTGATATTGATTTTGTAGTCAATTATCGAATATACTAAAACGAATCTCACATGCAAAGTTCAACTTTGACGTTAAATTTTCATGCATTAAATCGACTTAGCAACCCATTCAATTCCTCGCATGTTTAGGAAAACAATGTTTACATATCATTCATCGTATTACTAACGCGCGTATTAAAAAATCATTCGATATCCTAGTAGAGGCCGCTAATGTGCGGGCCGGGTTGGGTGTTCTTAGTGAACTTCCCAACACGTACCCTCACCCCTTGCTCAGAACCATGGTTTCCGGATGTCCGAACCCATTGGCAACGAGAGTCATTCAATATACGATTAACCGATCAAGTCGGCATCGGTATCGAACTGCAAAGGGACGAGCCCAATAAACTCTGACATCGGAAATGGGCCGTATTTTATATACGGCCCACTACGACATAGAGTGGGCTCGAACGGTTCCGACTCCAACTTCGGTGGCGACTCCAACTTCGATTTAAATTTCAATTCGACCATCTCATATGGAGATTCATTCGCCTCCCCAAACCCACGCGTGGCCGCGTCGGGGTGGACCTATGTCATGTCCACAATTTGGCGACTCCGCTGGGGATAAGCTGATACGTTACTGACCTTCAGCATCCTCAGGGTGAGACTCGAATAGAAATCGTTTGACTAGTGCAATACGCGTTTTAGTTTTACGGTTCATGCATAACCCCATATTTTCCCGGGCCGGTACTGGTGACCGACGTCCCACTATGCTATCGATGTAGTCCAAATTGGATATTTCGAAGGTGTCCATTAGCCGATTCGTATGGGTTTTACGGCATGTTCTAAGCTCAACTCGACTTAGGAAATCCGCCCCGATTCTCGATAGGCTGTGTACACTGGTATAGACCCTTACAGACTGACCGAGACTTAGAATTAGAGCATACATGGCGTCGTTATACTGTTTCCATGACTACGTGCTACCTGATTTACAAGTCTTTTTTCAAAAACCATCTTTTCCAAAATAGCATCCTTTTCAAAATATCCAATTTCAAAATCCGGGACATATACCGAATTTAGGATCAACGATTTTACTCAAAATAGCCTATTTTTTAGCCGGTATTATGCCCATTTTAAAACTCGAAAATATTTTCGAAACTTTTCAAACCCGTCACCCGGCCCACCTTTTCCGTTTTCTGGAAAAAGGCCGGGTTTCCCTCCCGAATTTTTTGGGCTTTTTAAAAATCATATTTCGAAACCTTCCTCTTCTTAGGGCTTCCCGTATTTAGCAGTGTCGGGTCGTGTCTTAAGTCGTCAAGGTCTCTAGCGTCGAAACTCCGTCGATCTTATATCATGGATTTCCTCCCTATCCCAGTCCGCCTTATTAGACCAAGGCAAGGCCCACCTACGTAGGACATACTCCTACAAAGGTTGGCCCGTTTACACAAATCGAGTCCAAAGTCTGGGGAACGTCTCACGTGAACCTCCTTTCGAACAGGGCCCAGCCCACACAGCTGGATCCTAAAGGAGGCCCACCTTTCACAAGTCACCCGTCTAGGAGTCTTTTCCGAGTCAACCTTTTACAAGGCATAGCCCTATCACAAAAGGTTCGTGACCCTTATGTCTAAGGGTCACTCGTCCGACACTCGAGTCTTAAACCAAATTTTCGATCCCACTTGGGGACTACCTTCTAGCAGAGCGGTCAATCACGGTTGCTCTAAGGGTCATGTCTTACACGTGTCTCACATACCCCACCTTTGAGTCACTTAGATGCCACACCATCTGAGTCCTTAGTCTCACTTGGGGGCTATTCTCCGACGGAGCGATTAATCACAGTCACTCCGAGAATCGTACCCTACACATTTGTCTTAGGAGAGTCTAACCCGAGTCAAACTGGAGTCGTCTCTCCCCCCGCGCTATTTCCTATGCCTTGGTGAATTTGAGTTCCGAAGCAAATTTTCTGATTAAGTGGTATTCTTACAGACAGGCCGCCCTTCACCTGAACCATGACTAAGGACTCCATTGATCAACCGACCGCCTCGTTGGCCAAGATCCAAGATCAACTGAACCAGATAAGGGGAGACCAAACCGCCATTGCCACCCGTTTGAGTGCCTTGGAACAAAGGACTCCTAAGGTTGGAAATGAAACAACTGGGCCTATAGCTGAAATGGTCCGCGCCGTTCGCAAACTCGAAGAACAGGTCCATTTGTCAACAAACAATTCAATCCATACGGAAAATGCTCGTTCCTATTCACCTTTGACCGACGAGCTGCCTGCTAACCTCAACCTGACGGGCCTACCAATGTTCGACGGGACTGAAGACCCGGTATTACATATCCGAGCTTTCAAAGAATTCATGGCCATCGAAGGAGTGAAGTCAACCATGTTCAAGCACCTGTTTGCTTCCTCCCTCGAGAAGCACCCGAAAGCCTGGTACTACAGGTTTGACCCCAAGAAGTACAAGACTTGGGATGACGTGGCGACGGAATTCGCTCGGAATTATGCCGATAATACCGAGATCCAGACCACGATGCGTACTTTAGAAATCATGGCCCAAGAGCCCAAGGAAGGTTTCACCAAGTACCTTCAAAGGTGGAGGGCCGAGAGTGTGAAGTTGGTAGACAAGCCCAACGAGAAGACACTAGTGGAGGCGTTCATCAATAACCTCCTACCTTCCTACCGCATCCATCTTAGGTATGCCGGCATTTCCAACTTTGCAGTGCTTACCGAAATGGGCATTAGGATTGAAGACGATCTTCGACATAATGAAGATCTGGGCGAAGCTTCTACTGAAGGCTATACTGGACATCAGCTTGAGTCCTTAGAAGCTGAATTGACAACATCATCCGAGAGTCCAGATTTGATTTAAGTCCGAGTCTGAGTCCGAGTCTGAGTCCGAGTCTAGGATGTGCTATTTCTTCCAAAGTCAAAGTCAAAATCCAAATCAGAGTCAGAGTCTTTTGCATTCTGTCCTCTTTTTCAAAATTCAATAAAATTAGCTTTTCTATTGCTCATATATACTTTCCTTATGTGTTTCCGAGAACATGATAAACATCGTCATACACTGTGAGCACATACACGTGACTATAGGCACATCTATAATGACTGCAGGAAATCGAGACCCGTGTTTTCCTTTACCTGTTCCATGTCTGACATAGGAAGCCACAAAACTACACTTAGCAGGAGCGGTATCGAATCCAATGACGAATCTAGGTAGTCTCCTAGTTTGGGTTCAAGACGGGAGGCAAGCCCATTTCCCACAATAAACACCCCTCCGACAAGATCAACCATACCTGCCTACGGTGTTAGTCTGACCAACAGAAAAAAAGACAAAAAGCCGGACAAAAAAAAAAAATCAAAAGTCCAAGGAAAAAAGCAAAAGGCCAAAACAAAAAAGCAGGCCATCATAAAAAAAGAGCATCCACGACCAGAACGGTCAACACAAATGAAGATCCCATGACCGGGGCTAAGAGGTCAACCAACAAAAAATATTCAAATACCCATGACCGTGGTCAACGGTCCACTCAAGATCAATACTCATACCATCCAATAAGGGAGAGACAATCAAGCTGGTCAGCTAACACCACGTTTAGCCTTCCCACATTACAACCCTCAAGACCTTCCCGAGACCCAGGCTAAAGACAGCCCGGAATTTTGAGGATTCAAGCTCCATAGGATACCCCTAACCATTAGGGCCAGACATGGAAACCAGATCCCGCATCATCAAACATATCCCGATCAAAGTTCGAGCCATTTTACTCGACTTCCCCTTTACATAACAGAATTCACAATCACCATATGCAAACCCGAGATCAAAACTAGTCAAAGACCCGAGATCAAAACTCGTCAAAGACCCGAGAGCAAAACTCGTCAAGTCCCTTACCTAATCATACACAATCCCGAGAGTAAAACTCGTCAAATCCCCGAGAGCAAAACTCGTTAAAATCCCCGAGAGCAAAACTCGTTAAAATCCCATCCCAATTCTTCTCATTCAAACCACTTACCAACCCCAAACACGGGAATTTAACTTGCAGTCGGCATAGAGCATGCCCAAATAGTGCACACCACCTCTGGGGGCTATCCCGGAGAATGCTCACAGTCACAAGATCAATATCCTAACCATTCTAGCCCTTTGATCAAGACATCATTGGAAATGCACCTAGCCTACACCATTGCTATGGCTAGTTACACACAAAGCCCTAATCGACTAGGCACCAAAACGTATCTTCAATCACTGAACTACGGATTGGTTTGATTTCACTACACGTGAATACGTAGGCAGCCTTTCAACAGAGGCACAACCACCCACATTGACACACATTCAAAAAGCGCCATCATTCCGGTCACGACACCGTCATGTTCTCAGCAGCTAGCTTTGTCGCCCTGGGGGCTTCTCTTAGGCAGAAAACCTCCATCCACTCACAAAATCCATATAAATTCAAAAAATCTAGCCTCCTTTCTGTAGTGTGTGATAGTACTCGGCTCAGTCGAAGACAAGAATCTGTCAGGACTCGAGGCAATACCCACTTTGGAAATGTACCCTAAAATCAAAAATTCAGGAGAGCACTAGACTACAACAGTCTCATTACAGACTACTGCAACCCCGTATAGCATATCTATCCCACTTCGATGTTCGACCATGTTGCCACTCGTCTAGGCTATGGAATAGCGCAACTTAAGAGTCTTGTTAGGTGGTCCACCCCCTACCGAGTCACAGTCCAACCCCTCGAGAGTCCAGTCGTGTCTGTCAACTCGTCCGGTCACGCCCAGCGTCGAATTTGCCGATAGGTCTCTCTCTTCAAATTCTCATTTTTTAAAATCTGCAAAACTTAGCCATTTGAGAAAACCCTTTTCGACAAGGTCAAATTTCGGTCTATTTAAATTGCAAATTTCTTTTCTACCCATTTCAGTTTTGAAAACCTATTTCCTAGCACGTGTGCTGCTTTCAAGACTTCGATTTCAAAACTAAGCAAAAATCATTTTTTATTCCCCAGCGCGAGTCATATTTGTTTCACCTACATGTTGCATGCAAAATTTTATGTAACTTATACAGGTACAATTCAAGACCGCGCAATTCACATAACTCCCCAGCGGCATAGACTTATACGACAAGTTCGATTCCCCATGGAGTTCTCATCATCAACTCAGGTACATTTCTAGTCTACGGCCGGCGGGCCCTTTACGCAGGTCTAATGGACCTTCAACGACCCGACCGGAAGTCTGCCAGGTCTTAATCTTTGATTGGCCTGGTAGCTACTCTGAATTTCGCCTTGTCCAAGCCTCAGTCAGAGTGGGGGTCTGTAGACACCCACATTTTGACCGCCAGGTGTCTATAGCAGTTTCCGACAAACACCCGATGATGATCGGACGCAAACATGCTTTAACATACTCAGAAACGGGCTCAAAATCATTGGCATTTGGCTTGGGCTCATTATGGAGTACATATCTCACAAAACCAACCTCAAAATCAGGCCCAGTGGGTCATTTCGAGTCAAATAAGACTAATTTGGGTCGATTCCGACACCAGGGGTAAAACCGTCTTTTAGCGACCGAGTCAAAACCCGGTCAAGAATTTTCCCGAGACACGTGAGTCAGCCGTGACAGCTCACACGGCTGATTCATACTCCAATCCTACGAAAAATCAGCTTCACAAAATATTAAACAAATCCGTTTAAGGATGGAATTCGATCTCAAGTAGGAATCCTATCCGAAAACCGATTCAAACACCCGACCGAGTTCAAATACTCGGCCGAGCTGCACAACCAGCCGGTTTCCCTTGCTTCCTCGACAAGCAAGCGGAATCCTCATGCCATCCGACTTCCTGTATTTCCTATCCTAAGCGGTAGTTCAACCTCTCCTAGCCAAGGTCGGGAACTCCCTATAAATAGCCCCTTGCGCACACAATACAAAGAACATCTACATTCATTATCATCGATATACACACGTGAATTATCACTCATAATTATTCATATACAAATACATCAATTACACACATTTAACATCGAGAAAACCGATATTATTCCCGAAGGAAACCGGCCCCGATACCCGACACCCTTCACACGTCTCACGTCCAAACCGAGCCACCGTAACTCACCGACATCCACTTGACGCTCTTGTGCCCAAGCCACGTCCCGACGAGCCCCGATCCGAGTAAACAGAAGCATGTAGGTTGAGGGTGTACCAAACCCGATTTCTCCTTCTTCTTCTCTCCTCCTCGTTTTTTTTATACATGTCGTTTGTCGTTTTTTTTATTTTCTAATATCGATACTATTAAAAACTATTTTCATATATCGAACATTCTTAAAAAATATGATATCGATTCTCTATAATCGAATATTCTATTAAAAGAATTATATTAAATCTCGACGACGTTAAAAATCGTTACATCTTTTTTTCGTTCAAACTCTTTTTTCTTTCTCAAACAATTTTATAAAACCTTTTATAAAATTCATTCTGAATATTCGATATCGATTTCATAATCGAATATCGGATACGACGAATATCGAAAACATGAATCGAGTATAAATTAATTCATATTTGTACGCGATTTATCAAAATTAACAATTTTCGAACAACATAGGAACCGGGACAGACCCGCCCGCGAGTCGCGCCCCACCCAGGCGACTCGCGCACGGGCCTGAAACCCGAGTCCTTTTTTTAGCTTTTCTCGTTCGTTTTTTTATTATTTATTCTACGAAATGATTTCTAAAATTTATACCTTTTCTAAAACTATTCCGAGTATTTGATATTGATTTCGTAGTCAATTATCGAATATAACGAATGTCGAAAATATTAAGTCAAGTACAAATTATGCGATATTTGTACGCGATTTAATAAAAGCATCGAATTTTCAAAAAACCGCTTTCGAAATCAGCCTGTCACGCGACCCGCCGGCATCCCGGGCGAGCCGCGCGGCTGGCTGTCGCATGATACGCCTTTTCTTTTTTTTATTATTTTTCGAGCTTCGTTTTTTTTACAAAACTGCGTCTTTTAACTATATATTTCAGATTTCGATTAATATTTTTCTCGATCTCGTATATTTATTATTTTTGCTATATTATTTTTCTACAAATCGATAGTAACTCGTTTGTTCATCCTTTGTAGCAAATTCATCTTTTTCATCATTTGTTTTATTATACTAAAACGAATCTCACATGCTAAATTCAACTTTGACGTTAAATTTTCATGCATTAAATCGACTTAGCAACCCATTCAATTCCTCGCATGTTTAGGAAAACAATGTTTGCATATCATTCATCGTATTACTAACGCGCGTATTAAAAAATCATTCGATATCCTAGTAGAGGCCGCTAATGTGCGGGCGGGGTTGGGTGTTCTTAGTGAACTTCCCAACACGTACCCTCACCCCTTACTCAGAACCGTGGTTTCCGGATGTCCGAACCCATTGGCAACGAGAGTCATTCAATATACGATTAACCGATCAAGTCGGCATCGGTATCGAACTGCAAAGGGACGAGCCCAATAAACTCTGACATCGGAAATGGGCCGTATTTTGTATACGGCCCACTACGACATAGAGTGGGCTCGAACGGTTCCGAATAACCATAAAATTCGGTGGCGACTCCAACTTCGATTTAAATTTCAATTTGACCATCTCATATGGAGATTCATTCGCCTCCCCAAACCCGCGCGTGGCCGCGTCGGGGTGGACCTATGTCATGTCCACACTTGGGTATGGAATCGTCCCAACATAGATTAGTGTATGGAGTTACACAGCTACTCTTCTGCGACTTCAACCAAGCAAGTTTACACTTCCGATCGGCACATGCTATTTTAGCAGTCAGATGCCGAGCAACTTGGCGTTCGAAAAAATTTGGTGAAGAGGACGGTGGAATTAAGTTAAATAGTAAACTAAGTACAAAATTGTATAAAAATAGAAATAGAAAATAAAATTAAAATAAGGAGAACAGGAGGATAATTGAAAGACTCACGATCTGTACTGTAAGTATTTTCCTGAGACTGACGATGTAGTTGACAAGATGATAAATCTGACGTAGTGTATATGTAAATACAAAAAGACAATTGTGAGACATGGAAGGAAAATGTGCGAATTGTAATTAGTAAATGAAAAGTCGTCATGTGTTATCATGATTGAAACCTGGTTGGGAATTACAAACAATTTGCAAAAATTGAGGATTTGAGTCAAGAGTATGGAATACTGTTGCAGGTTCATCCGAAGACGAATAGCTAGGATTAACTTGACCTATTGATCAGGTGTTCGCAACGTCCTCGTCATTCGAAGTGCTAAACACTACAAAGAAGAAGTCAATAATAAACAAAAATAATACTCATAGCTTACCTTCAAAGTACTGTTACAACTGAAATCATCTTAATACATTAAAGAGTCACGTGATTAAAGGATTGAAGACCTGGTTGTGAATTAGAAACAGTATCCATAAATTGAGAATTGGATTCAAGAGAATGGAATACTGTTGCAGGTTCATCCGGAGAGGAATAGCTGGGTATAGTTTGACATATAGATGAGGTGTTCGCAACGTCCTCGTCATTTGAAGTACAGAAATCTACAAAGAAGAAGTAAGGTATTTATAAAAAATAATACTGGTAGATTACCTACAATGTACTGTTGTAACTCAAAACGGTATGGAAAATTGGTAGATTACCTGTTTGTAACTAATAACATTATGTATTATTGTAACTAAAAACTAAAAACTAAAAACTGGTAAATGGCCTGTTTGTGAATTGAAAACTGTTTCCAAACATTGAAAATTAGACTCAAGAGTATGGAAAACCGTTGCAGGTTGCCAGGTTCATCTCGAGAGGAATAGGTGGGAATAATTTGTCGAGGTGTTCGCAACGTCCTTGTCATTTGAAATGCTGAACTCTACAAAGAGTCTGCCAGGTATTAGCAAAAAATAGTTGGCAAATAATTTTTGAAACGTTTCGGTTGGTATACAATAAATAAATAAATAAAATAATACATGGGAATGGTGGCACTGTCTGAAGATTGTGGAAGAATGGCTCCATTGTCGCATCCCTGTGTCTAATACATGGGAATGATGGAGACTGCTTACATGGTTGAATAAGTATGTCAAGCGCGTGATAGGATGTGTACTGGTGGCACTGATTTATCAGATATGGTATGATAGGAATGTTAGCAAACATGAGAATATATTGATGAGGCCTGAAGAAGTTGTTCAAAGAATCAAACTGGAGATTGGTTATATATGTAGATTTTTACTTGATGAGAACAAGTTGAGACATATTAAAAATATTGTGTAGTAGGAGATTGAGCGATTGGATGTATGGAGGTGATTTACTTGCCATAGAGATGTATGGTGGTGAGAAACAATTGTAATTCTGCCCTTGATTATTAATATAATTACTTACAGTTTTCATCAAAAGAAAAAAAAATACAACCATTTTAGTTATGAGCCTAATTTTGGAACTACCTTCTTACAAAAACGGCAACGCATCATACGGTGAAATTAACTTTAGACCAAACCTGTTAGGAAATTCGAGGAATGTTGAAGAAAATTAAAGTTAGGTTGAAGGGAACGCAAAACTGATAAAGGTTCATCTGAATAGGAATGGTTGGAATTTTACGCCTCGATGTGGTATTCGTAATATCTGCGAAAGACGACCTAGTGACGACTGCAAGAAACAGATAGCAGGTAGAGTCACATATTCGGATTAGTAAACAATTTAACAAATGATGCATATGGATATAATAAATTAAGAATAAGCAAGAGAAAAAAGTTATTAAGCTTTAGATTGTAAACGTTTTTTGCTGATGTGTGCAAAATTTATACTGTTTTCCCTCCCATTTAGACTCGTTTTTCTTCCGTTTTGCGAGAATAGAATGCGATTATCGCCCTATTTTTAGTCTTTCTCGCATTAGCGTCTCTCTTGTGCATTTCACGTATTTTCGGTATTTGTTTTTATCTATTTTGATAGGATTCGACGCCGAGAGCATGGTTGAAGTTCCACGAGCAGAAGAGAGGGGAATACCGTCCGAAAAGCAACGTACGTAACTAAAAGTTCAAGCAATCCATTCGAACGACAAAGAGCGAGACCAGAAAAGAGGCCAAGGAAACCATCGGGTGATGTTTCGCCCGATGACATTTCGACCTCCCCAAAGATCTTCAGAAAACTTCCTCCACCGGGCGAAACTTCACCCAATGGGTGAAGTTTCGCCCGACGGTAAAGAGGCCCCCAAATGCTAATTCTGAAAGGAAGTCCACCGGGTGAAGTTTCACCCGGCGGTATTGGTTCGTGTGTGGCTGATTTTCGCAGGGTGAAGTTTCACCATATGAAGACTCATTGGGCAAAAGTCTCGCTAATGGAGCAAAAGTTAAATTTGGGCTTGGGTTTAAGCTATATATATATATATATATATATATATATATATATATATATATATATATATAAATGCACATTATCATCCTAATACTATTTCATTATCCATCTTCATATTAGCTTAGATAGAAAGTTATTAGTTATTCATAGTGTAATTCCCTATAAATTCTAACGCAATACAATGGCGGAAACACGGTAGATTTGAGATTAAAACACACTGATGTTCTAAATTTTACAAAAAAGAACGGTCAGTCAATACAAAGACCACTTTTACAAAAGGATTAAAATAAAAAAATCTCCAAATGGGTTTAACAATACAAAAAATTAATATAAATGAAGTAGAGTAGGATCCATGCTACTCGCTAGCTCACACCCAACACAGCAGCAAAGTACCTGCCATGTTATTAACATAACAGCCACAATTCAGTGGGGAGTAACGACAACTTTCTCCCAGCCATATTACATGACATTAAAGCATAATTACTATTATATCAAAATAGTTCAAAATGGAAAATGTTTAAAACGATATAGTAAAATAATTAAAAACGACTGCCAACCTGTAAGTCAATATCAACCAATAGTAATAACGGTGTTATGGATATGAATCAATGCAACAGAATAGACTTTCACTAGGAGAATACTAAACTAGTTTCGAGAACTTAGTTCAAACAAATCAAACTTCGATCTCTAATTTAGGCAACTCAACCATAATAGGACAGCGACTTATCAATGCGAGGTCCTAGCTTAAGTAAATATGCACACCCCTCCTGGAACACCAAGTGTGCTCAGTTCAACCCGACGGCGTCTTACATGCGAGGTACAAGTTTAAGGTCAAAATGAACATACACTCTTGGACAAAAACATGCCCAGTTCAACAACCAATGCATCCCGCTCGGATACACTAGTCTTATAGCTGATGGCAAAACGTATACTCTAGACTGTATGTATTACTCTACCCGTACAGTTCTCTTATTCCATAACTCCAAAACAAAGCCATTATCGAAATTCAATAGGATTATTGTTTATTCTTCAAAAGAGAGGACTTTATAAAAATAGAAATTTTCTTAAAGTAATATTTTTTCAAAAGTAGGTATTATTATAAAGAGTAAATTAAAAATTACTCCCTTTTAAGATACATGTTTTAAAATTTACTCCCTTTTGAAATTTTTATTAAAAATAACTCCCATAATCTATCAAAAGTTCAAAAATTGCTCCAAAATATATGTTTTGGACGAAAATACCCCTAACTTTTATATGCCATATTACTTCACCTCACCCTATAGCCAAAGGCATTTTCGTCCTAAAAATAACTTTGGGAGCAATTTTTGAACTTTTGATAGATTTTGGAAGTTATTTTTAACAAAAAATTTAAAAGGGAGTAAATTTTAAAATGAGTATTTTAAAAGGGAGTAATTTTTAAATTACTCTATTATAAATAGAAATCGATCAAAATAGGAGTTATATAAAATATTTAATATTAGGCCTCGAGACGTAAACATTATATTTATTAAATAAATGTATAAATCATGATTGAAAGTCAAGTAAAGTCAAAATCATAATTATTTCTAAAAAGGTTAAAGTCTAAGTAATTAAAAGTATTTAAATAACAAATTGACAAATTTTCCAGATTTGCACTATCTTACTATAAAATTCGTAATTAAATCATTAAAAATAAAAATTCTGTAAGAACAATGGGGTTGAAAACTTTAAAAACTTAGTTACAACTTTTATTTCTGGAGAAATTCCAAATTCCAAATAAAACAGGGGTTTTGATTCGTATATTTAAAAACTATCAGAATTAGACACTCGATTGTATTTCTTTAATAAAAGACGTTTAAAAATTGTTTTTAAATAAAATTCATTAGGAAACATTAAGTATACTCTTCATAGTTTCTGTACATAAATTACCAATATTAAATAAAAAGTTTAGTATATGTCTCAATTTAGATCTTATCACAACTGACAGAATCGCGGATTAGTTTGACACATGTTCATAAACAATTTATTGTGACCAAACTACTTGGAATTATTTTACTAATTTAAATAGGCATAAATTAGACTTAAAATAAATAGTAGCGTCTTTTCAAAGTTTTCGTAAATAAAGTTTTTAAAATATAGTAATAATTCGCATAAAAACACTATTAGATTTTGAAACATGCTGTAACTTTATTAAAAACAATAAAACTTTCAATTTGATAATTCATACTTCAAAAATCACGAAATTTGTTAAATAAATTATTATATGTATGCTTTAGTCTCGGCCTTATAATAATTTTTAATAATTAAAAGAACGATTTATTATAAATCTCATAAAAACGATTAAAAAAAACAAAACATGTGAAGGTTTACGATTTTAAAGTTTACGCTATTAAAAACGAGACATTCATATATTGTCTAACAAAAATCTAATTTCTATACATGCAACTACAACAATAATACCTGTAGACACCCGCATTTTGACCGCCAGGTGTCTATGGTAGTTTCCAAAAAACACCCGATGATGATCGGATGCTAACGTGTCTCTATGCGGTCGGATACGGGCTCAAATCCATTAATCGCTGGCTAACACACTTACAGAGTACAAATCTCACAAAATCGACCTCGAATCCAGGCCCAGTGGATCATTCCGAGTCAAACAAGACTAATTTGGGCCGAAACCGACACCGGAATTAAAACCGACTTTTCGCGATTGGGTCAACCCCGGTCAAAGTCGTTTCCGAGACACACAAAAACAGCCCTCACATCATCAAAAGTCCAAGTCAAACACAAAACCCATCAAACACCCAAAGTCAAGGTCCAAAACAATGGACCCGTGCAACCCGACTGGGCCACTCGATCGAGTGACCCACCCACTCGATCGAGTGACCCACCCACTCGATCGAGTGGGCTTATTTTGAGCCCGGCGGCAGGCTTCACGGGCCACTCGACCGAGTTAGCCCCATACTCGGTCGAGTAACCCTAAACCGGTGCCCTAGCCATGCCTATATAAGCAACCCCCATGCAACACAATTACACAACTTTTACAACCCTAACACAACTTTACAAACCCTAGAGCAACCCTACACTTACACACACTACGTCTTTACAAACCCTAATCAAACCCTAGCAATTCAATAGTAGCAAAAACCCTAAAACCTCGTTTTAGGAATCAATCCCGAGCCACCATAACTTAACCTACGTAAAACCTCGAAGACTCTTGTGTAGAAGCCACGGTTACGAGTCCGCACCGAGACAAGAACATGTAGGTTGAGGGTGTCAAAACCCTCTCTTTCCTTCCCTTTTTCTCTTCGTCGTCCACATCCCTTTTTTCGTCGTCTTCTTTTCGTTTTTTTTATTTTGTTCTTCGCATTCATAATATCGATAATACCATTAATATTAAAGCATTAAAATATTTATCGATTTGTGTCGAATAAGAAGGATACCGGGATAAGGAAAACCGCATATACAAGTGTACTGCACACGCGTCGTCGGTCGCTTATCCCGGTACCCCGATTATTTGATTATTGAGATAAATCAACTTAAACAACAATTCATTTTTATTTCCCGTCATCATCATCATTAATCTTGCATCTATCAATTTTCAAATCAATTTTAATAAGGGTCGAAACCCGTTGACACGGATCCGACATCACAATCTCTAGGGATTTATTTCGATGTCGGAAAAGTCGAGGGAATCAAGTCCTTTTTTATTTATTCAAGTAAAGCGTCGATCTTAGATTCGATACCAATTCCATAATTGGATATCGAATCTAACGATCAAGTCACATAAATTAATTAACGTGATTCGTTCATATCACGATAATTAATTTAAAACGACTAAAATCAATTTATCTTTTTTATATTTCACTCTAATATCCCATATCGATTCAATAATCGATTATGGGATACAATGAGTATTCAAATTTAGAATCGGGTATAAATTCAACAATATTTATATTCGGTTCAACAAAATTCGCGATTTATAAAAAACCAAGTCGAACATAAATTGTGCAATATTCATGTCCGATTCGGTAAAACCGTCGAATTATAAAAAATCAAAAGCAATTTCAAAATCAATAATTAAATTGCAAACGAACTAAGTTCGTACAGGTGCCACTCGACCGAGTGCCTTAGTCACTCGATCGAGTGACACCCTAAAATCGAGTCAGAATGCTAATTACGACCACCACTCGATCGAGTCTCACAGTGACTCGGTCGAGTGGCCATGTACTCGACCGAGTTGGTCAATAACTCGGCCGAGTATGGTCCATAACGCAAAACAGAATCATCTTTTACGGGTCTACTCGATCGAGTCCATCGGCTACTCGATCGAGTAACCTCATGACGACCAAAACAACGAGTCGTACATTCTTCTTTTCAAACTCGGTAGTAATTTATGATTTAGGTCAACACATGTTTAATCAATCATGTGTATTACTATCTTTTCAAACCATGCATCTCATATTTGCACCTTTTCATCTCATCTCATATTTGCACAAACCGTTATTATTCGTTATTTCATTACATCGTTACTAACGCGTTTGTTGTTTCTTTTGTCAATTTAATTATTGTTCGTTTATTGTACTAAATGAACCCACATGCTAAAATTCCACTTTGACGTAGAATTAATTGCATTAAATTGACATAGAAACGCACTTTTCAATTTCATTCACATGCCTAGGAAAAACAATGTTTGCATAAGCATTTTTCCCGTTTTACTAACGCGCGTATTGTAAGTCATTCGAATTCTTAGTAGAGGCCGATAATGTGCGGGCGGGGTTGGGTGTCCTTTGTGGGCTTCCCAAAAAGTACCCTTACCCCTTACTCAGAACCTCGGTTTCCGGATGCCCGAAACCGTTGGCGCACGAGAGTCATTCAATACACGATATCCGATAATGTCGGTATCGGTATCAAATGCAAAGGGACGAGCCCAATAAACTCTGACATCGGAACTGGGCCGTATTTTGTATACGGCCCACTACGACATAGAGTGGGCTCGAATGGTTCCGAATAACCATAAAATTCGGTGGCGACTCCACATAGACCTAAATTTCAATTCGATCCATTCTCATATGGAGATTCATTCGCCTACCCAAACCCGCGCGTGGCCGCGTCGGGGTGGACCTATGTCATGTCCACAATACCACATAAGAGTAACGTGTCAATGTTACCTTAATCGAGATCCGAATCAATTAAATAATCGTCTTCGTCGGATATAGCACGATAGCCTACGAAATAATTAAACTGTAAGTTCTTTATATGAATTTATCATGTTCTTAATTAATGAATTAACGTAACGATAAACTCAAAAGCGGAAGCTGAATTATAAGATCTGGAAATAACCTCCAGCCATTGCTTATCGGATTCCTGAACAACTTTATCTACAAACCCGGAATTACCGTCCCCGAATACCGTCGATCGTCTTAACTATATTGTCAGTTCTAAACTCTTTCCTCTCAGATTTAGATGGTGTATATATGAATAGAGAAGATGAATTTAGTGACCCTGAATAGAGTTGTATTTATACTAATCTTTCCATCAAAGATAAAGTTACAACTAGATAAACTTTCTGTATAGTGGTTAATGGAATATAGGATGGTAGGAGATAAGAGATAGATATTTATTAGAGTTTAGGTTTATCACCAAATGGACCACAATTCAGTAACTCTAAACTGACCAAACAACTTAATCAGTTATTAAGTCTATCATAAATTCTAACATTCTCCCACTTGGTCCATTTAAACGAGAAACCGCATATACGAATCATAGCGACTAATCCTCTTATTTAAGACGAGAATTAACCTTCCATGTATCACAATATACTCGGTCTTTCACCACTCTCAACTTAATGAATAAACCATATGTTTACTCTAGGTCAAAACAAAATGATATTTCTCAATAAACAAAATACGTACGTGTATAAATTAAAATGAGATAATATCCAACTGAATGAAAGGTTCAAAATAACATAATAAATGTATCACATTTCGGGACCAAGTCCCATACTTACTATATGACCCTTGAAATTCTTAATTTGCATGCCTTTAGTCAAGGGATCGGCAATCATAAGATCAGTGCCAATGTGGTCAACAGTCACTTTCTTCTCTTGAACACGTTCTCTAAGGGCCCGATACTTAATGTCGATTTGCTTACTTGCACCTCCACTCTTATTATTCTTAGCCATAGAGACAGCACCTGTATTATCGCAATACATTTGTATTGGCCGACTAATAGAGTCAACAACTCTAAGACCAGATATGAAACCTTTCAGCCATACACCATGTGAGGTAGCCTCAAAACAAGAAATGAACTCGGCCTCCGTAGAAGAAGTGGCTACCACTGTCTGTTTGGTACTCCCCCAAGAAATAGCCCCGTCAGCTAGCATAAACACATATCCTGAGGTGGATTTTCGTGAATCAATGCAGCCAGCGTGGTCTGAATCGGAATACCCTACCACTTCAAGACTCTCAGTTCGTCTATACATAAGCATGTAAGCCTTAGTACCTAGAAGGTATCTCAACACTTTCTTTGCAGCTGTCCAGTGATTGATTCCTGGGTTACTCTGATATCTGCCTAATACTCCAACAACATATGCAATGTCAGGTCTGGTACAGACCTGAGCATACATAATGCTACCAACTGCTGAAGCATAGGGAATATTTTTCATTTGTTCCCTCTCAATGTCATTCCCGGGACACTGGTCCAAACTGAACCGGTCACCTTTCACAATGGGTGTTACATTTGGTGAACAATCTTTCATTCTGAACCTTTCGAGTACTTTGTTGATATAGGCCTCCAGAGACAAGCCTAAAATGCCTCGAGATCTATCTCTATGGATCTTAATGCCAATGACATAAGATGCCTCACCCATATCTTTCATATCAAAGTTACTTGAAAGAAATTGTTTCACCTCATATAGAAACCCCTTATCATTGGTTGCTAGCAAAATATCATCCACATACAACACAAGGAAACAAATCTTACTCCCACTGACCTTGAGGTATATACACTGATCCATGATGTTTTCTTCGAAGCCGAATGAAGAAATAACTTCATGGAACTTCTTATACCATTGTCAGGAAGCTTGTTTCAAACCGTATATAGACTTATTCAGCTTACAAACCAAATGCTCACCATCACTAGAGAAGAATCCTTCAGCTTGTTTCATATAAACCTCTTCTTCTAGATCTCCATTGAGAAATGCCGTTTTCACATCCATCTGATGTAGCTCGAAATCAAAATGAGCTACTAATGCCATGACAACTCGGAGAGAATCTTTCTTGGATACAGGAGAGAAAGTCTCTTGTAATCGATTCCTTCCCTTTGATTAAATCCTTTAGCAACGAGTCTTGCCTTATGCCTCTCGATGTTGCCGAGCGAGTCTTTCTTTGTCTTAAAGACCCACTTACATCCAATGGTTTTTGCACCATCAGGCAACTTGACGAGATCCCAGACTCCATTAGATGCCATAGAATTCATCTCATCTTTCATAGCATTCATCCATAAGTTTGAATCTGTAGAATTTACGGCTTGTGAAAATGACAAAGGATCATTATCGGCTTCAACACAATAATCCAATTCTTGTAAATACACCATAAAATCACCATAAATTGCTGTTTTTCTTTCTCGGGTAGATCTTCTTAATGGAGCATGTTCACCCTCGGGTGGACCTTGTTCACCCTCGAGTGGACCTTGTTCACCCTCGGGCCGAACCTCTTCAGTCTCTACCACATTTCGTTCAGCAGTATGTGGAGTTTCTTTATTTGGTCGTTTAACACTCGGTTGGACTTGAGGAGTGTGAATGACGACCAACCGAACACCTGAGTCAGATGGTGGAACCTCATTGTGATCCTTTTCAGGAATAATTTCCCGAAATCGATCACTCCCACTGATCAAGTCATTCTCAAGAAATTTAGCATTTCTCAATTCCACAATTCTAGTGCTGTGAGATGGACAATAGAATCTATAACCCTTAGACTTCTCGGCATATCCAATGAAATACCCATTAATAGTCCTTGGATCAAGTTTCTTTTCTTGTGGGTTATAAATTCTCACTTTAGACGGACATCCCCAAATGCGTATATGTTGCAAACTCGGTTTCCTACCTTTGAATAACTCAAAAGGTGTCATAGAGACAGCCTTGGTAGGAACCTGGTTTAATATATATGCTGCCGTTTTGAGAGCATCAACCCACAAAAATGATGGAAGATTAACATTACTTCGCATACTCCGCACCATGTTAATTAATGTCCGATTTCTTCTTTCTGCTACACCATTTTGGTCCGGAGAACCAGGCATGGTGTATTGGGCAACAATCCCATGTTCTTGAAGAAACTTAGCAAATGGACCATGTGCTTGTCCGTTCTCGGTGTATCTACCATAGTACTCACCACCTCGATCTGATCTTACGATTTTAATGCGCTTATCACATTGGTTTTCTACTTCAACCTTAAACAATTTAAAGGCATCTAAAGCTTCGTCTTTGGAACGAAGTAAGTAGAGATTCATATATCGCGAATAATCATCAATGAAGGTGATAAAGTATTTTGGATCATTTGCGTTCATGTCCGGACAACAAATATCCGTGTGTATGATTTCTAATAACTCAGAACTCCTCTTAGCACCAGTTTTATGAGTATTAGTTTGCTTTCCTTAATGCAACTAATACAATTCTCGAAATCGGTGAAGTCTAAGGTACTAAGTACCCCTTCTTTCACCAATCTCTTAACCCTCTGAATGGAGATGTGTCCCAATCTCCAGTGCCACAGCATAGAAGAATTCTCATCCATAATACATATTTTTTAAACCAGTATTGACATGCATAGTATTTTCAGTGGTATCATTTTGCAAACTGAGACGATATAAATTTTCAAACAAAATACCGCAACCAATTATTTCAGAATTCTTAAAAATATTAAAATCGGAGTCCGAAAAATTAAAAGAAAATCCAAAGCGTACAAGTCTGGAAATTGAAATCAAATTCCTAGCAAATTTAGGAACATAAAATGTCTCTTGCAAAACCAAATTAAAACCACTACTAAGAATTAAAGTGCATGTCCCGATGGCTTCCACATGTGATCCCATCCGATTTCCTGAATAGATAGAGACTTCACTGCCCACCGGTTTCCTTAGGTTTGTCATACCCTGCAAGGTATTCGAAACATGGATTGTAGTGCCAGAGTCAATCCACCATGTATTATGATTCTAAACCATATTAGATTCATAACATACATGTGCTAGAAAATTACCTTTCTTTTTCAGCCAGACTTTGAATTTAGGGCAATCTTTCTTCATGTGTCCCTTCATTTTACAGAAGAAACACGAAGATTCCTTCTTTATGACTGACTGAGCTGGAACCTTCCCCTTTCCTTTGTCTTTAGTGTGATCATCACCCTTCTTCTTAGAAGTGGTAAAGTTCACCTTTTCACCTTCTTCCAGTAACAATCTACCCTCCTCCTGAACACACATGGTCATAAGCTCATTAATAGACCATTTATCCTTATGTGTGTTGTAGGATATCTTAAAAGGGGCATATTGTGAAGGAAGAGTGCATAAAATGAAGTGTACCAGAAAGGAGTCGGACATAGTAACCTCCAAGCCTTTAAGTTGAGCCGCGATGTCCCTCATGCGCATGATATATTCACGCGCGCCTTTAGTTTGAGTGAGCTTTAGGGATGAAAATTGCATAATTAAGGTACTGGCAAGAGATTTGTCTGAAGTTACATACTGCTCATCGATGGCCTTAATTAGGTCTTTAACCTTATCATACTTTTCAACTGAACCACGAATACTAGCACATAACCTGGTCTTTATGAACATAATGGAGAGACGGTTAGATCTCTCCCACTTTTCATAAAGATCTACCTCATCAGGTTCACTAGTATCCGTTATACTTGGCGGTTCGTCTTTCCTTATAGCATAATCAAAATCCATCCATCCTAACTGCAGTAGTACTCTCTCTTTCCAGACCTTATAATTTTCACCATTCAATTCAGGAATGTCAAATTTGACATCAGAAGAACTACCAGACAAAATAATTGCAAATAAATAAATAACATGCTTATTAATAATTTGAGACATAACTATAATCATGCTTTACCAATGTAAAATCATGCTAATATGAATCTAGTGACATAAAACTTGCCTGTGGGCTAAAGTCCTACTCAAATTAGACTCATAATAATTTTAATTATTTTAATTAACTTAATGATGAGACTATCAAATTTTTATTTCTTAACTCCTGTGGGTAGATCAAGAAAAAAAAGTTTAATATTCATCCTAATTAATCATACAAATATAACAAAATTTCCTGTGGGTATATTTTATTATATTACATACGATTGATTACAATTAATGTTTAGTTAATACATGTGATTCCAAAACGAAATTTTAAACAATTAGAAATGCTGTGGCTACTCCCTAACCAATAAAATTTACGAATCACTCAACATTACTTTATTAATCTATATATTTTAGCTTAAGGTATATAGACAGCTTAAAACCGACATAATAATAATACTATATTTATTATGTAAAACTTGATATTCATATGACCCAAAACGTAACTTAATATTTGACTTAACAAAAATATATAAATGTCATACGAAATAATATATATACATGTAAAAAATTACTCTTGAAAACAACATATATCAAGACTAGAAACAAATGCGTACTATACGGTATCCACAACATTGAGTAAGATTTGCCATTCCACAGAAGAAAAACAAGTACTATCAAACTCCAATGCAAAAGCTAGTTGTACACACTATCATCATTTAAATGCAAAGTCTAGAGATTTTCACATGCCAAGCTCTCCACGTGTAAATATAGTGAGAGACAAAAGGACAACAATAAAATTTCATAACTTACTGCATAATATCCATCTACATTCATCCTCTCGACAAATAAGAAATAAACCCAGAAAACAAAACCAAATACCGCTAGCAGTACGCAGTAAATATATCACTAATAGATGACGGAAAAACAGCAGTAAACAAAAATATGACGGACGAAAAACGATCCACAATAACAAGCAAGACAGAGGTATAAACTGAAGCTCTGATACCAAATGTAAGTTCTTTATATGAATTTATCATGTTCTTAATTAATGAATTAACGTAACGATAAACTCAGAAGCGGAAGCTGAATTATAAGATCTAGAAATAACCTCCAGCCATTGCTTATCGGATTCCTGAAGAGCTTTATCTACAACCCGGAATTACCGTCCCCGAATACCGTCGATCGTCTTAACTATATTGTCGGTTCTAAACTCTTTCCTCTCAGATTTAGATGGTGTATATATGAATAGAGAAGATGAATTTAGTGACCCTGAATAGCGTTGTATTTATACTAATCTTTCCATCAAAGATAAAGTTACAACTAGATAAACTTTCTGTATAGTGGTTAATGGAATATAGAATGGTAGGAGATAAGAGATAGATATTTATTAGAGTTTAGGTTGATCACCAAATGGACCACAATTCAGTAACTCTAAACTGACCAAACAACTTAATCAGTTATTAAGTCTATCATAAATTCTAACATAAACATGTGGTATTAAAATAACATTATAAGTGAATAGAAAAGAGAAAACGAGATGAAGAACGAATAAGAGTAATTAAGTTACCCTCGAGATCGAAAAGAATTAGAGACGAATTAGGATCGGATTGATGATGAACGAAAAGGATAAGTTTAACGTGAAACATGGAGGAGAAAAGAAGACTTGTGTTGTGAATAAAATAGACTAGAATGAAAGAGAATATATATAAAGAGAAATTAGGAAGCTAAAAGATAGAATAATTGAGTTACAAGGACTCTTAACTCAACTAGAAGACGAGATGGCTGAAGTGGAAAGAAAGAACAAGCAACAAATCGATGTGATAAGTTTCCGATTAAAATAAATACTTTAAAATAAATAAGATAAAAATAATATGTAGTGTTGATAAAAGGTGTCAGAAAATATTTCTCAAGCCGATAAAAGAAGGTTCGTAAAATAATATAAGCGTGTACGAGGAAATCGGATTAAAACACGTTAGAAAATAATTATTTATGAAATCGCGTAGTAAAATAATTAAACAGCCATTTTTCAAAAATAAAATACTTTTGAGCTGAAACCATTATAAATGTAATCGAGCGTTTTTAGAAAAATAAATAGTTCAAACTTGATTTTAAAACTATTGTTCATAGAAAATATGATTCCTCAAAAATAATTAAACATACTTGCGACGAAAAGAATTAAATGGGTTTTTGAATAAAATTAGAATAATTTAAATCCTTTTACGAAAATAAATAATTTTAGGCTTGATAATGAAAGAGACCTCGAAATGGGAAAAATGTAGTGGACGAAATATTACAGAGTTACGATATTATCGTAATGAAACAGATAGCAGAGCTAGAAAATTTGCGGGTGTTACACATAGTTTTTATCAATCTTCATCTTCCTCTAGATTTATATTCAAGCTTTGTAAGGAATTCTAGTTTTTATTTTGAAGTTCTTGAAAGATTATCAAGGGATTAGTGAAAAATCCATTGTCCTCTTCATCAAGGCTTCTTCTTATTTTATGCAATCTTCACCTTCTTTATTGTCATTTTCCTTCATTGTTAGTATATTTCTCTTCTTCTCCCTCATCTCTAGATTAGATTTATTATTGCTCTTTCGTTATTGCACCGTTTTCATCGATTTTACTTGCGTTGTTTTAGATCGCCTTGTAGTTTCTTTTGTTATCGTAGTTTTCTTCGTTGTCTTAGTTGTATTTTCTCTTGTTTTAATCATTATGCATGCTTTTGTTATTTCAACTATTGTTATTGTTTTTGTAGTTACCTTTATGAATTGTGAGTATTTTACTTGTTAGGGGGTTAAGGGAGGATGATCTTGGGTGCTATGAATTACGGAATTGTGATTTGGTTGCATGTTTGTTGATTTATCATGTTTGAGGTTATTGTGTCATTGCTGACTTAGTTCGGCGAACTAGATCGACCTTGACTCATTTCTATCATTTGGAGAAATCCGGGGTAAGAGATACCTCATTTTGAGACTTACCATTGGTCGGGAAATCCAGGGTAGAAATTACCTCGACTTGAGACTTACCCTTTTTCGCCGCGAAAGCGGGATCTAGATAAGTTGGGTGAAGAAATCGAAAGGTGACATTCTCCCTTTATCGACATTGTGACCGACCATAATTCCGAGACTCATAGACCCCAATTTCCGATTCCCGACTTCCCCCTAACACCTTTTCCCTATTCATTACCCCTTTGTTATTCATCGCATTTTAGCATAGACTCGACTCTAAAACTCCCCCACCATTAGATCTCATACACATAGCTCCTACTCGATTACGCACCTCTTTCCCTGTGGACCGACCTCGACTTACCACGACTACATTTAATTGTTTTTGTGTTAATTGCGAGACAGATAAATATTGTTTGATCCCCTGTCTATCGTTAACGATCGATCCGGATTTGGGCGAGATCAAAATGGCACCGTTGCCGGGGACGACGATAGTTAATTGAGTTTTAGTTTATTGAGTTTGGTTAATTGCTTTAATTTTCTTTTTTCCCTTTTCCCTAGTACCAATAGGTGCTAGGAGACTTACCGTTTATTGAGTTTATGCCCATGAATCATTCATCGTCCTTGTGGTTCGATCCAGAGCCGGAGAGGACATTTAGAGGTTTAAGGTTTCAGGGTAATAACCCAGCCACTATCATCCCACATCCTTCACTATCACCACCCAATCTAAATCCCATTCTACCACATACACCTCTTACACCAAATAACCATTCCACATCTTATACTTCACAAAATTCACCATCAACCCCACCATCACCAAGAACTCCACAACAAAATCAAAATCAAACCCCTCCAAATCTACCACCACCACCACCTCAACCAATGGCGACCTTAGGATCCCATTCCCAACTTACACATGAAGAAACCCCTTCACCGGTCGACTTCGGGGAAATTCCCGAGAATTATGAATTGAAAGCTTCTTTAACAAATGTGGTTCAACACGACACCTTTCATGGTTTTTCCTAAGAAGATGCCCAAGAGCATATTGCATCATTCAAAGAGAAATTAGTCGGGGCCCGCCTAAATGGGCTAACATCATGCCAATTACACCGATTATTATTCCCTAAGACATTGCGAGATGGAGCTCGAAGATGGCTTCGTGGCCATCCCGATAACACATTCACAAAATGGGATCAATTATTTAATGCCTTCTTGAAGAAATATTATCCACCTTCAAAGACTAATCAATATCGCAAGGACATACAAACTTTTAAGCAAGATGAATTTGAAAGCCTAAGCGAGGCTTGAGAGAGATTTAGCGACTTACTTCGAATGCTCTCACCATGGAATACTCGATTGGCTAACAATCCAAACATTTTACAACACCCTTTCATCAAGAACCAAGGAAAACCTCAAGTCGGCCGGCGGAGGAGACTTCTCTTCCCTTACCGATGAGGCATCTAAAGTCTTATTGAAAAGATGGCAATGAGTGATTCTAGAGTGGGTCAATCGAGGGATTCTAGGAAGAAAGTTGAAGTGAACTCATCCAAGAGTTCTAATGAATTGAAACTTGAAACTAGAATTGAAGAATTGACAAAGAAAATGGATGCCATGAATTCCAAACCAACTCCAAGAGCTATGTACCAAATTCAAGGGAGTGTTCTAACAAGCCAACCATCACCATCTAAACAAGAAATAACATGGGAAGTTCAATGTGAGCATTATGACAATTATTGCCATGATTCTAGCTCTTGTATTCCAAATGAAGAGACTTATTTTGAAGAGCTAAATGAAGTACAAGCTATACAAGTATATGGGCAAAGACTTCAATTTGATCCCTATTGTAATACCTACAATGCTGGCACAAGGTTTCGTCCCAACTTTTCTTATGGAAACCAAAATGTTCAAAACACGATGCCACGTGCCCAAGAGAGTCAACCGAGGTCTTTCAATCAAAGTCAACAAAGGCCTTTTAATCAAGGTCCTCCAAAGATGCCCCCATAATTGCCTCCTCATAAAAGGAGTTACTTCAATCAACAAGGAGGTAACTTCCATGTTCCCAACAATTATAACAATTACCATAATCAACAAAATCAACAAGGGAACAATTTCAATCATGGATACAATCAAGGGTTCCAAGGTAATTTTCAAGTTAATCAAGCTTACAACCAACAATCATACAATCAACCCACTCAATCTTATGGCCAATCAAGTAATTTTCAATACGGTCAAGGAGGAGGTCCGTGGGAGAATACAAATTATTTACAAAGAGTCATTGGGCACTTATGTAGTGAGAACTTAGACACTAAAGTAAGGCTGAAGGTTTGGGAATCCCAAGAAGCAACAAAAGCCTTAGCCGCCCCGATTTATCCACCCCGTGGTTTGTCCGGGCAACCCCAAAACCCAAGAGACCCTTCACACCAAGCAAATGCCGTCATTTTGAGAGGTGGAAAAGAACTTGAGGACCCGTACAAGAACTTGAACTTGAACACCAAGAGTATCCCATCCAAAGTTAATCAACCAAGTGCACCACAAGCATCATCTCCCACTTCCCCCAAACAAAACCGGGGAATACAAGCGGAGTTTGATATCTTCCAAAATGCGGAGAACGAACAAAGAGAACAAAGAAAGAAGAAAGAGCAAATGGAAGCGGAAGAAGCCAAAAGGAAAGAGACGGAGCGATTAGCCGAAGAAGATGAAGAATCTAATGTTCCACTGCCTCCCGCTTTTGTCCCTCCATTGCATTTTCCCGAACGAGCTAAGCCACATAAAGAGAATGCCCAATTTAGCCATTTTGTGGATATGTTGAAGAAAGTAGAGGTAGCTTTACCCTTCACCGAGGTAATATCTCAAATGCCCCTCTATTATAAGTTTTTGAAAGAAGTCTTGACTAAAAAGAGAACCATAGAAGACAAAGAATATGTCTCTCTCACGGCACAATGTAGTGCCATTCTTATGAATCAAATGGCAAAGAAACTAGACGACCCCGGTAACTTCTTCATCCCTTGTCGGGTTGGAAATGTTGTTGTTAACCGAGCTTTGTGTGACCTAGGGGCTAGTGTTAGCTTGTTACCCTATTCAATTGCCAAGAGACTTAGTGTGGGGGAGGTGAGTCCCACTAGCATGCCGATTCAACTTGCGAATAGGTCCGTCAAGTACCCACTTGGGATACTTGAGGATGTACCCGTGCAAGTTGGTAAGTTCTTCATTCCCTCCGATTTTGTCGTTATGGACATGTCCGAGGACACTATTACCCCAATTATCTTAGGTCGACCATTCATGGTTACCGGTGGCACCATAGTTGATGTTAAGAATGGAAAGTTATCATTTAACATAGGGAACAAGTCGGTAGATTTTTTCCCTTTCTCAAGCTCTTAAACAACCAATGATTGAACAAATGTATTCCATTGAAGTTATTGATAGTTTGGTTGAGTATAGTTTGATAGATGATGATAATAAAGGAGAGGAACCACTTGATTCCCCACCTCTTGAAGAAGACATCATACATGAAGAAGAGGTAGAACCACTATCGGTGGGTAAAAGTATGGTACCCTCTACTTTTAATCTTGAACTTAAGTCACTCCCCTCTTCCCTCAAATATGCCTTCCTTGAAGGAACTAGTTATCTCGTTATCGTCAATGCCACACTTGATGGTCCTCAATTGGAAAAACTTTTGGTTATTTTGAGAAAACACAAAAAGGCCATCGGGTATAGCATTGACGACCTTCAAGGCATAAGTCCAATTGTTTGCATGCATGGGATCATCCTTGATGATGACCACCGCCCTTCGGTTAAAGGTCAACGTCGGTTGAACCCCACCATGAAAGAAGTTGTCATGAAGGTAGTCCTTAAGTTGTATGGGGCTAACATTATATACCCTATAACCGGAAGTAAATGGGTTAGCCACGTACAAGTTGTGCCGAAAAAAAAGGAATGACGGTTTTAAAAGGAGAAAAGGGAGAGTTGATTTCTACTACGACTATTACCGGTTGGCGCATGTGTATAGATCATACTTTCGAAAGTTGAACACGGCCACCATCAAAGATCATTTTCCCTTTCCCTTTATTGATCAAATGCTTGAACGATTAGCGCATCATTTTTATTTTTGTTTCCTCGATTGTCATTCGGGATTTCTTCAAATTCCCATTCACCCGGATGACCAAGAGAAAAATACCTTCACATGTCCCTATGGCACCTATACCTACCGAAGGATGCCATTCGGATTGTGTAATGCGCCAGGAACGTTTCAAAGATGTATGATGGCAATTTTCTCCGATTTTATTGAAAAATTGATGGAAGTTTTTATGGATGATTTTAGCCTCCATTGTACATCTTTTGATTCTTGCCTTAATCACCTTGATCAAGTGTTAGCTCGTTGTGAAGAGTATAAACTTGTTTTAAAACGGGAGAAATGTCACTTTATGGTCGAACAAGGTGTAGTCCTTGGTCATATTGTTTCTAATAGAGGATTCAAAGTTGATAAGGCTAAAGTCTCCGTGATAGAGGACCTTCCACCCCCAACTAATGTCAAAGAGGTGATGAGGTTTCTAGGTCACGCCGGCTTCTATAGGCGGTTCATTAAAGATATTTCTAAAACTTTAAAGCCTTTGACTTCTTTACTTATGAAAGATGCACCTTTTGTGTTTGATGACTTGTGTCTTGAGGCCTTTTGCAGGATAAACATCGCTCTCACCACCGCTCCAATTATCAAAGCACCCGATTGGAATCTTCCATTTGAGATCATGTGTGATGCTTCCGATTTCGCCGTTGGTGTCGTTCTAGGCCAATGTGTTGACAAGAAGTTACATATGATATATTATGCAAGTAAAACCCTTGATGAAGCCCAATCGAGATATACCACAACCGAAAAAGAAATGCTAGCCGTTGTCTATGCCATGGAGAAATTTTGAACATTTGTTACCGGTTCCAAAGTCATTATTCATACCGATCATGCGGGGATTCATTATATCATGTTCAAAAAGGAGACAAAATCCCGACTCTTTCGGTGGGTTCTTTTTCTACAAGAATTTGATATCGAGATTAGAGACAAAGACGGATCGGAAAATTTGGTAGCGGACCATCTTAGTAGATTAGCGGTTAGTGGAAGTGGTAATTAAGATGATGGTGTACCCATCAATGAAGCGATGAGAGACGAATCCTTAATGGCCATTGAAACTATTACACCTTGGTATGCAGATATCGTCAATTTCTTAGTGTCTCGTTATATTCCAGACGATTATTCAAAGCAAGAGAGGAAGAAACTACTTTATGAAACCCGACACTATTATTGGGATGAACTTAACTTGTTCCGCCGGTGCATAGATGGCATTTACCGCTGATGTGTTACGACCGACGAAGGATTTAATATTGTGAAGCACCTTCACTCGACATCTTATGGTGGACACTTGGCCAACCAAAAGAAAATTGTCAAAGTCCTCCAAAGAAGGTTTTCGTGGCTGTTGTGTGCTAAATTTAGACCGTTTTTCCTCTCATTTAGACCCGTTTTTCCCTCGTTTTGCGAGTCTAGAGTGCGATTATCTCCATATTTTGAGTATTTCTCGCATTAGCGTCCCTCTTGTGCGTTTTACGTGTTTTTTTGTAGTTTTTCTATCAATTTTGATAGGATTTGGCACCGAATTCACGATCGAGCTTCCACGAGCACAAGAGAAGGGAATACCATCCAAAGAGCAAAGCACACAACTTAAAGTTTAAAGTCATCCAATCATACGACAAAGAATGAGACAAGAATCGAGGCCAGAAAAATGATCGGGTGAAATTTCACCCGGTCAGACACCACCGGGCGAAGTTTCGCCCGACGGTAAATTGCCTCCCCGAAGATTTTCCGAGACTTCTCCACCGGGTGAAATTTCGCCCGATGGTGAAAGTGGCCAAAAATCGCAAAATGAGAAGAAAATCTCACCGGGTGAAATTTCACCCGGTGGTGCTAACTTGTCAACCGCAGGGTGAAGTTTTGCCCCATGAAGATGCAAAGGGTGATTGTCTCACTAATGAAGCAAAAAGTTGGATTTGGGCTTTACGTTAAAAACCCATTAAGGCATTACTATATATATATCCACCCTAGTTTGTTGCCCAAGTCATCCATTCATTAGTGTAGTATCATCATCCTCATATCCCACTATTAGTGTAGTTACACCATCCATTAGTAGAGTAATTTAGTAGTACTCTTAGTAATTCTCTATAATTTTAGTAGTAATCTAGTAGTAGATCTACATAGTTTTCATCAACAATTCTCTAGTTTTACATTCAAGTTTGTAGAAGATTATTATTTCAAGTTTTATTTGAAGATTTGTGGGGTTTATTGAAGAATTAATGACAAGTTCTTCATTCTCTTCATCAAAGATTCAATCTTTATTTATGCAATCTTCTTATTTCTTGTAGATCTTCAAAGTTGGTATATTTCACTTGCACTCTCTAATCTCTAGTTTAGATTTAATGTTATTCTCTCATTATTGTCTTGTTTAGATTATCTTAGTGTTGTTAGTTTCTCTAGATTTTATTTATGTTGTTCTAGATTATTCTTTAGTCTATTTTGTTAGATCTTATTTCTCCAATAGTTTAGTGGGTAATTGTTAGATCATAGTTTTCTTATTGTTTTGTTGCTAGTTTCTTTAGATTTAGTTATTATGCATGTTGTAGTTATTTTTTCCTTAGTTAATGTTTTGTTGTTTCCCATTATGATTAGTGATTAGATTTCTTGTTGGGGGGTTTACGGATGAGGACTTGGATTATTTGAATTAAGGGATGTTGGTGGGTTGCTTGCTTGTTGGTTTAACTTGTTTATGGTTGTTGTGTCATTGTTGTTTTAGTCCGGCCAACTAGACCGACCTTGACTCGTTTCGATCAATATGGGAAAACTCGGGGTAGAAATTACCATAACTAGAGACTTACCCTTCTTTGCCGCGAAAGCGGGTTTTTAGGTGGGTTGGGTGAAGAAACCGAAAGGTGGCATTCTCCCTTTATCAATGTTGCGACAAAAACTCGATTTTGACCTTCTTAGACTCCAAGCTCCGAATCCCGACTTCCCCCTAACACCTTTCCCTAGATTGATCACCCCTAGCTATTCTCGTAGTCATTTCTCTAGTGTAGACTCGACCCTTAGAAACTCCCCTCTAGACACTAAACACGTCACTTTTAACCCGCTAATACGTTCCGTTCTCTGTGGACCGACCTCGACTTACCACGATTACTCTAGTAGTTTTTGTGTTATCCCGAGTCTATAAATATTGTTTGACCACCCGTCCTTCGCTAAAACGACCGATCCGATCGGGTGCCCGTTCAGTGGCCTTCCATGTTTAAGGACATTAGAACCTTCATTCTTACATGCGATGCTTGCAAAAGATGTGGCAATATCGAGAAGGAATGAGATGCCCCTTCAACCCATCCAAGAAATTGAATTGTTCGACATTTGGGGCATTGACTCCATGGGTCCGTTCACATCTTCCTTCGGCAACAAATACATCCTAGTCGCGGTTGACTATGTCTCAAAGTGGATCGAGGCTATAGCTTCCGCTACCAACGATTCCAAGTTGGTAATCAAGCTTTTCAAGAATGTGATTTTCCCGAGATTCGGTGTGCCTAGAGCCATAATTAGCGACGAAGGCTCTCATTTTAGGAAGGATACATTTGAACACCTTCTTCGGAAATATGGTATCACTCACAAGATGTCCCTAACCTACCACCCTCAATCAAATGGGCAAGCCGAGATCTCTAATCGTCAAATCAAGGGTATTTTGGAAAAAGTAGTAAATATTCACCGAAAGGATTGGTCATTGAAGTTGAATGACGCCCTTTGGGCATTGAGAAAATGGCTTACAAAGCGCCGATTGGAACCACTCCTTATCGACTTGTGTATGGCAAAGCTTGTCACTTGCAGGTGGAATTAGAACACAACGCAAATTGGTCTATTAAAGAGTTAAACTTTGACGAGAATTGATTAGTCTAGTTTAGTAGGGATTAATAAGGGTCATTTAGTTGACTATTTTGTAGATTTGGGTGTGTTTTGACGGATTATTGTGTGCATGTCGTAATTGATGGGCTAAGGTATGAAAAATGTGTATTAGGTGAATTGAAAGATGAAAAGTAATATGGGTTGTAATTAAAATGTTTATTGGGTTAACGTGTCAACAACCTTTCGGAAGTGAAGACAAATCAAGCCCAAAGTTAAAGTGGAAGCCCAAACCAAGTGGAAGAAAGAAGTGGAGGATTTCTAAAATCCATTGCCAGCGAATTTCCAAATATCCGCTGCCAGCGGCAGAAACTTATGCATAGGATTCCTTCTTGGATTCTTTTTCGCATAGGATTCTTTCTGTAGTCTTTTGTTCTTCTTCTTTACTCACCTCTTTTATTCTTCTTCTTCATTATGATCATTTTTATGAGACATTTTATGAGGCTTTATGAGCCATTGATGAAGATACTCCATGGATGACTATATAAAGAGGAGAAGTTCACCATGACATTCATAATCCAAGACATCAATCATCACTTGTAATTCTCAAAAACACATAGAGTTTCTATCACATTTTCTAGTTTATTTTACAAGTAGTTCATTTGTATGGAGGGCTAAGTTCGTATTCTTGGAACAAGTAGTCGAAGCCTTTCAAGTTAGTGAATCGTAAGACTCATTTCTAATTTACTTTTATATTAGAATATCAAGTTTAATTTGCATTATTTCTTGGTTTGTTAATTCATCTTCTAGCTTGATCACCTAGTTTTTGTTATTGATAAACCATTGCTAGAATAGTTGAATGAATCTTTTGTTTGTTTAACTATATCCGAGTAGCAAATATAATTCACCAATTTGTACGCTTTTCATCGTTGTTGAGTTATAAGGATTAAACTTGTATGAAACTTAGTGATACTGCTTGAGTAATCATTCTTCATCTTTGCTAAATTCCATCGTTCTAATCTACATATTGATACGATTTAGACGCTTTATTTAAATTGACAATATCGTAAGGTTATTTGAAGTACGCTTCTCATATCTTATAACTATTTATAAGTGGAATTGGAAGTCGATTAAACTTCATAGCAAAGTATTCTAATATAAATTGTGAAATAGAAGAGTCAATGATCAATTCGTTAAATTTGTGATGGATATTGCTTGGTCCAAGTATTTTTCTAATAATTGTTGCATCGTTCATTCATATTAGTTTATTTTATTTAGCTAATTTATTTCATTAGTATATTAGACTTAGACTCGAAACATTAAAATCCCCCCATTCGGTTACTTTTATATTTCGATTTACGCACACTTAAACGACATAATCACCTTTCTTGTGGGTTCGACCCCTACTTTCACTAACTACTAGTTTGTGTTAGAAGTGGATAAATATTGTAATTTTGGCGCCGTTGCCGGGGAAGGCAATTATTTGTTTTTTTATGTGTGTTCCTTGTAAATATTTATTTTAATTAAGGGTCTTCATCTTTGTCATCTAAAATGAATTTATGGTGTCCCCAACTTGATAATGAGTTACTACATCACTATTTTGAATGGCTCACGGAGTATGTACTAGAACGTCCATATATACATACGAGCAACGAAAAACTCTTGGTAAAGATTTACCATAACTTTAATCTCGCAACTCAAATCGATTTGCAAATTAAATTTGAAGGTAGAGTTCTGGAGTTAAGTCATAGTGAAAAGTGGGATATGGTTGATCTTTTGGTTATCAACGCTCGAGAACTAGAGATAAGCACTTTATTTCTTGAACTTCCCCAATATTTCGAGAATGCTCCAAGCCATGAGTCTATTTCTAGTGATAATGTGCCCAAAAATGAATTTTCTACCTCCCTTAACCATGACGATGGTGCTCCACTTGATGATTAAGGGGAGGTAAGAAACTCATTTTTGTTGAATTTGTCGTATATTGAACCCAAATTTGATTTACCATCACCCACAGGTGAGAATGATATTTTATGGGATTTGAACGACACATTAGTAAGAAGTGGGGAAAAGGGAAACTTGTTTGAGATGACCCAGTTGGTTAAAGACCCATACCATGAATCCGTATTTATTTTTGAAATTTTTTTAGACAAGGATAATAACATTCCACATTTTTGTATATTCATGTGGGGTGTATGTGAGGACATGACATAGGTCCACCCCGACGCGGCCACGCGCGGGTTTGGGGAGGCGAATGAATCTCCATATGAGATGGTCAAATTGAAATTTAAATCGAAGTTGGAGTCGCCACCAAACTTTGTGGGAGTTCGGGCCCGTTCGAACCCACTCTATGTCGTAGTGGGCCGTGTACAAAATACGGCCCATTTCCGATGTCAGAGTTTATCAGGTTCGTCCCTTTGCATTTGATACCGATACCGACATTATCGGATACCGTGTATTGAATGACTCTCGTTGCCAATGGTTTCGGACATCCGGAAACCGAGGTTCTGAGTAAGAGGTGAGGGTACGTGTTGGGAAGTTCACAAAGAACACCCAACCCCGCCCGCACATTAGCGGCCTCTACTAAGATATTGTTTGATTTTTGAATACGCGCATTAGTAATACGATGAATGATATGCAAACATTATTTTCCTAAACATGCGAGGAATTGAATGGGTTGCTAAGTCGGTTTAATGCATGAAAATTAACGTCAAAGTTGAATTTAGCATGTGAGAATCGTTTTAGTATAATAAAACAAAAGACGAAAAAAGAATGAATTTGCTACAAAGGATGAACAAACGAGTTAGTATCGAATTGTGAATAAAAATATAGCAAATATGATGAATATGCAAGATCGAGAAAATGTTAGTCGAAATCTGAAAATATTTCTAAAAAGACGCTGTTTTGTCTAAAAAACGATGTTCGAGAAAATAATAAAAAAACGAGGAAAGGGTCGCGTTCCAGCCAGCCGCGCGACTCGCCCGAGTCTGGCGCGACTCGCCCGAGCAGGCTGCTCGCCCGGGACGCGCGCGACTCGCGTCCCGGCCTGTTTTCGAAATTGATTTTTTTGAAAATTCGATGATTTTATTAAATCGCGTACGAATATTGCACAATTTGCACTCGATTTAATATTTTCGATGTACGTCGTATTCGATATTCGATTATGAAATCGATATCGAATATTCGGAATGATTTTTAGAAAAAGTTTTGTAAAATTGTTTTGAAAAGAATTTGAACGAAAAAGAGAAAAAAAGATGTTAATTCTCTCCGCGTTAAAATCGTTGTCTTTTGTAAAAAGATGTAACGATTTTTTAGCATCGACGAGATTTAATTTAATTCTTTTAATACGATATTCGACTATAGAGTTGATATCGTATCTTTAAGAATGTTTGTTATATGAAAATAGTTTTAGTAATATCGATATTAGAAATAAAAAAACGACTAACGACCCATAAAAGATTGACGACCGACGACCCGTAAGAAAAAGTGACGGACGAAAAAAGGAAGAAAAAACGAGGGAAGGACGAGAAGAAGAAGAAGAGAGAAAAAGAGAAGTCGGGTTTGGTTACACCCTCAACCTACATGCTTTTGCTTACTCGGATCGGAGCTCGTCGGAATGTGGCTTGGGCACGGGAGCGTCGAGTTTAATGTTGGTGAGTTGTGGTGGTTTTGGTTTGGGACGTGAAGGGTGACGAGTATCGGGGCCGGTTCCTTCGGGTTTTGGTACTATCGGTTTCTCGATGCTAAGTGTATTGTAGATGTGTATCTATTGTGGTATGTGATGCCCTGTAAAAAGGTGTTTTTTTTTTATGTGTCGATGATCATGAATATTGTGTTGTGAGAGGGTCCTATTTATAGGAGTGGTCCTCGATTGAAGCTAGGAGAGGTGTTTGGGTTAGAACTACCGTTTAGGAAACGTAAGAAGCTGAGAGGCGTGAGAATTCCGTTTGTTTGACGAGGAAGCAAGGAAAACCGGCTGAAAACAGCCTGCTCGGCCGAGTGTCCTACGCTTGGTCGGGTGTTTGATTCGGTTTTTGGATAGAATTCCTACTTGAGATCGAATTCTATCCTTAAACGGATTTGTTTAATATTTCGGGTAGCTGATTTTTTGTAGTGTTGGATTCCAAACCTGAAGTGTGAGGTGTCACGGCTAGTCCGTGTGTCTCGGGAATATCTCTGACCGGGTTTTGACTCGGTCGCTATAAGACGGTTTTGCCCCTGGTGCCGGTTTCAACTCAAATTAGTCTTATTTGACTCGAAACGACCCACTGGGCCTGATTTTGAGGTTGGTTTTGTGAGATATGTACTCCGTAAAAAGCCTAAGCCAAATGCCAATGATTTTGAGCCCGTTTTCGAGTATATTAAAGCACGTTTGCGTCCGATCATCATCGGGTGTTTGTCGGAAACTGCTATAGACACCCGGCGGTCAAAATGTGGGTGTCTACAGTATGGTATCTTCTTATTATAAGCTTTTATAGAGTTTTCAATAACTCTTTTGCTAGCTTATTTGACCGTCTCTTAAGGGCACTAACTTGCTCCGATCTTAATATAAAATGGATTACTTTATAAAAGGGGTAGTGTTGTGTGGCCCCATATTCTTTAATGAATAAGCTTCGTGCGGGACATTAAACCAGCGCTTACGGGAGGCAACCCGGTTTTTGCTATTTGATGCATTTGTTTGTTTTGAATAAAGTAGTTTGTAGATGAAGATAGACGGGGATCTAAGGAAAACAGTCAAGGAAATCCATCTTTTTGACCCAAATTGGAAGATTGAATTCGTTCTCTTTATGCCGAGCCACGACGTTAACTAAGACGCTTGTCGGGAGGCTACCCGTCTTTTCTTTTCTTTTATTTCTGTAATTTTTCATCTTTCTATTTATTTCCCGTTATTTTAGAATAATTTTCAATTTTTCTAATTAATTTCGTTTTCCTATTTTGTAGATACGATTCTCGAATATGAAATCGACGTAATTCGATTTTATAATTCGAGTTAAAAAAAAGCAATCAATTGTCGAAAGCTAAAACCGACAACCAAGCAATCAATGTCGAAAATTAAATCGACCCGCAATTGAATAGCAGCAGCTATCACAGCATCAACAACACATATTTCGGCATCTGGGCGCGGCCCCACGCGCCGCTGGCAGCGGACACAAATCAGGAACCCGAATACTGGCCGCTGGCAGCAGCTGTCCATCTTCGTGGTAGTTCGTGCTGCTAGTTTAGGCTCGGTTTTGGATGGCTGGTTGTGTTCAATGCTGATTGTTGCTGGTTTGTCGTCTGATTTTTGTTCGTGATGGGCGCTGCTGCTGTTGTTCGATATTTGTCGTTGTGGTTAATGGGTCTAAATAGCGGTTCGCGTATGGTGGGCTGAATTGGTGTTTGTTGAATGTTGGGTTGATACTGATGTTGTCAGGTATGTCGTTCTTCCATATTTTTAATTTTTCTCATTCATCTTCCTTACCTTCTTCCTCTATTTCACACATTTTACAACTTTTTTCTCCTAAATCTCAATCAAATTAACTCAAATTTGTCCCAAATCAATTCAAAATCACTTATTTATCATTACCCATTACAATTCCTATCATTTTAACACATAATTTTACCCAAAAAGTCAAAAAAATCGAGTTTTTCTGCCCTCGGGTTCCAAAATCCGAACTTGATTTTTTTACCAATTGGTTCAATTTCGATTCAAATTAATGCAAGGAGACCATCCGTTCACTCTTTTTCATCTTTCCGAGGTATAACTTTCACATTAATCTTTCGATTCTTCAAATTTTACCTCTTACCCATTGATTAGTAGCTTGAATTTTTCTTATTCTTGCTCAATTTTGGATTTTTCTTTCTCCTCCTTGTGTTATTTGAATCACTTTGTGTGGTTGATATTTGTGTTGTGATGGTGTGAAAATTTGAGTGATTGAAAAAAAAAACAAAAAACAAGTGATTTGTGAGTGAGGATTTTCTTGATTACTAATTGAGAGATGGGGAGAGCTAAAAGAAAAAATTACTCCACTACCATTTCTACACCACCACCAAAGAAATCCAAAACCGCTACTAAAAAAGCCCAACCCAAACCCGTCCATCCTAAACACATTCCCGTCACCAAACCGTCTTGGTTAACTAAAGCTCAAGACCCAATTTGGGATAGGTTATCTAAGAAGGAGATGAGGGGAACTCGTTTTCTTTGTCGTTCTACTCTTGAGAAATTGGGGATGTTTGATGTCATGACCAAGCTAATGAAAAATGTGGGTTTAGAAGAATTTATGGAGAAGGGAGCTCATACTTATCGGAGGTATACACTTGAGTTCTTTTCCACCATATCGATTTTAAAAAAAAAAGCACTAAACTTTTACCCGCAATTAGCTTCAAATTGAATGGTAAAGCTCATGAGTTGACTTATGCGAAGTTGAGGGAAGCTTTTGGTATTCGGGATATGTGTGAAAAGGAGTATGTGGGGGTGAGAGGGAGAGAGAGGGATTTGGTGGCAAGAGGTTACGGGGTTGCTTTTGGGTGGTAAACCCGGTGAGTTGAGTTCGAGTATTCCTAACCCATGTCTTCGACTTGCTCATCGTTTGATTGTTAACTCATTCCTTTGTAAAGGGGAGCCTAATAAGCTTCCCCACTCTCATTTTGGTTACTTGAGGGCTATGATGCCGGATGGCGAAGGTGTTCCCGATTGGGTTGCTCTTTTTGTTACATCTAGCATAGCTTTGGGTACTAAGGATGGGGGGATTATAAATGGTGGTGGGTTAGTCACTCTCAATATGAATTACTTGAATATTGAGGTGGCGGAGGGGGAGAATCCATTACTTGATAATTGCCTCTTTGATATTCCTTGTTTGATTCACGCTAAGATGTTATGACCTCGCATGAAGGTAAAAGGTTTTTATTATTATCGTTTGGGGGAAGAATCATGATTCTTATCTACAATTACCGAGACCTGAGGATGATCCTTTGGTCTATGGTGAAGTTTCGGAAGATTTCTTTGTTCCCCGGGATCGTGACATTGATGATGATGATGAGGAGGAGGAAGAGGGAAGTGATGACGATGTTGAGAGTGAGGAAGATGAGAGTGATGAGGATGGTCATGTTCGTGAAAAAAGAGGAGGAGCAAGGGTGAAGGAAGGAAGGAGTCGTGAGAAGAATAAGAGTGTGGATGCTTTGGAGGGGGCGAATAATGAGTTAAAAGTGGATCGAGAAGTTTGGTTTACAAAGATAGATGCTTGGTGTGCCTCGACCGATGCTATGATACTTGACATGCGTGCATGGTTGGAGGAGACTCATGCCGCTACTTTGGAGACTAGAGACTTGACAAGAACTGTGTCTCGTGTTCTCTTAGCACGGTTCCCGGACGCTCGACCACCATCGTCCGAGATCCTTACCGAGATTGAGGGGCAAGCTACCACCTCTAAGGAAGATGACACCGGGGATTCCCCCGACACTTGATTGCTTGGTATGTTCTTTCTTCTCATTTTCTATGTCTTTTTCTTTAATTTTCCTCACATTGAGGACAATGTGGAGATTAAGCGTGGGGAGTGGAATATACTTGTATATATGTTATTTCATATTTTCAAAAAAAAAATCGAAAAAAAATTGAAAAAAAAAATGAGAACAAAGAAAAAAAGAAAAAGAAAAAGGAACCCGGCTAGGTGAAAACTCGCAAGGGCGGGCACCTAGGCAAAAATGGGTATATGGCCGAGGACGGAGTGAAAACCCGAGAGGGCGTTCCGGGTAAAATGAAGAAACGAGAAGCATGCCATGAGAGTAGAAGTGAGGAATAAAAGCTAAATCGAAAACCCGCAAGGGCGAGCGGTTTAGGCAAAATGAGGGATTTAAAAAAAAAGAAAAGAAATTATTATTTTGATTACTATTTTTGCTATTTCTCCATGATTCGGGAGTCATAAGGAGGTTAGAAGGGTGATTCTGGTCATCTTAGAGTTGGAGTGATAAGAGGAGGTCAACTACATGTTTTTATTTGTCAATCATTTTTCTGTAGTTGGTGTTGTGAAATTTTGTGTGTGAGCGGACATTGATTGTAGTATGGTCTTGGTGAATAGGTTATTCTATTTCTTTGACCATATATATTTTTTGAGCGGGATGTTATAAGGAGGGGGTGTGAGAGTTGAGAGTAGTTGTTGGTTGTATCAAGCTACCTACGCTTCGCTATATATACCTCGTGGAGGATCATTATTTTGATTTAATTTACTCGAGGATGAGTAAAGGTCTAAGCGTGGGAATGTTTGATTAGTCTAGTTTAGTAGGGATTAATAAGGGTCATTTAGTTGACTATTTTGTAGATTTGGGTGTGTTTTGACGAATTATTTTGTGCATGTCGTAATTGATGGGCTAAGGTATGAAAAATGTGTATTATGTGAATTGAATGCTGAAAAGTAATTTGGGTTGTAATTAAAATGTTTATTGGGTTAAAGTGTCAACAACCTTTCGGAAGTGAAGACAAATCAAGCCCAAAGTTAAAGTGGAAGCCCAAACCAAGTGGAAGAAGTGGAGGATTTTTAAAATCCGCTGCCAGCGGCAGAAACTTATGCATAGGATTCCTTCTTGGATTCTTTTTCGCATTTCTCTAGTCTTTTGTTCTTCTTCTTTACTCACCTCTTTTATTCTTCTTCTTCATTATGATCATTTTTATGAGGCATTTTATAAGGCTTTATGAGCCATTGATGAAGATGCTCCATGGATGACTATATAAAGAAGAGAAGTTCACCATGACATTCATCATCCAAGAAATCAATCATCACTTGTAATTCTCAAAAACACATAGAGTTTCTATCACATTTTCTAGTTTATTTTACAAGTAGTTCATTTGTATGGAGGGCTAAGTTCGTATTCTTGGAACAAGTAGTCGAAGCCTTTCAAGTTAGTGAATTGTAAGACTCATTTCTAATTTACTTTTATATTAGAATATCAAGTTTAGTTTGCATTATTTCTTGGTTTGTTAATTCATCTTCTAGCTTGATCACCTAGTTTTTGTTATTGATAAACCATTGCTAGAATAGTTGAATGAATCTTTTGTTTGTTTAACTATATTCGAGTAGCAAATATAACTCACCAATTTGTATGCTTTTCATCGTTGTTGAGTTATAAGGATTAAACTTGTATGAAACGTAGTGATACCGATTGAGTAATCATTCTTCATCTTTGCTAAATTCCATCGTTCTAATCTACATATTGATACGATTTAGACGCTTGATTTAAATTGACAATATCGTAAGGGTTATTTGAAGTATGCTTCTCATATCTTATAACTATTAATAAGGGGAATTGGAAGTCGATTAAACTAAATAGCAAAGTATTCTAATATAAATTGTGAAATAGAAGAGTCAATGATCAATTCATTAAATTTGTGGTGGATATTGCTTGGTCCAAGTATTTTTCTAATAATTGTTGCATCGTTCATTCATATTAGTTTATTTTATTTAACTAATTTATTTCATTAGTATATTAGACTTAGACTCGAAACATTAAAATCCCCCCATTCGGTTACTTTTATATTTCGATTTACGCACACTTAAACGACATAATCACCTTCCTTGTGGGTTCGACCCCTACTTTTACTAACTACTAGTTTGTGTTAGAAGTGGATAAATATTGTAATTTGGAGGCTCACGACAAGTCTAGCCAAGAATGTTGTCGGAGACAATCGCTTTCTCCAACTACAAGAATTGGAAAAGTTAAGACTTGAAGCTTACGAAAATTCAAAGATCTACAAGGAGCTAACTCGCAAATGGAACGATTCTAGAATACTTCGTAAAGACTTCTCCGTTGGTGATAAGGTATTATTCTTCAACTCTCGATTTAAGTTTTTCCCCGGTAAGTTGAAATCAAAATGGTCGGGTCCGTTCGAAGTGACCAAGGTGCAACCATATGGATCAATAGAGATTTCTAGCCCGGAAACCGGGAAATTTATGGTTAATGGGCAACGCTTGAAGATTTACCATGTCGGTCACGTTCTTGAGACCTTTGCTACCGTGAAAGTTGGTGAGCTCCCGTTTGGGAGCGTTGTTTAACCCACTCCTCAAATTGAAGTAGGTTTGGTGGTATCCTCGACAACCACCTTGTAAATATGTACCATATTCTTTGTGTTTTTAGCTTTTTTGGCTTTGAGTGGATGGATGAACTTGGATTTCATCTTGGAGCAATTATTTGGATGATGATCAAGCTTTTGGAAGAAGTTATGAAGCTAAATTGAAGACCACAAGCATGCTTGTGGGAGAAATTGATTATGTAATGTGAGTCATGTCGTCATTTGCAAACTTTAGGTGATTATTATATTGAAGAGCCATGAAATGGCAAGACGGAAAAATGAGCTTACAAGACCACCGGGCGAAACTTCGCCTGGTGAGATTATTGGAGGTTTTCTGTCGGATGAAACTTCACCCGATGGAATTTTGCCACGCCTTGGAATTTGCTGAAGATTTTTTCATCGGGTGAAACTTCACTCAATGAGGATATGACTGGGCGAAATTTCGTCCTACGTAAAAATTCCAGAATTTGCCAAAACTGCCAAAATTGTCCAGACACCGTCGGGCGAAACTTCGCCCGATGAGAATTTCACAGGGTGAAACTTCACCTGGCGGTAAAAAATTTTGCAAACTGAATTTCACGAGAAAACTCGTCGGGTGAAACTTCGCCCGATGGTGTACGACCGGGCGAAACTTCACCCGAAGACATGGGTCGGATCACCTATTCACCCTTTACTCACTACAAATTTCAATTCTCTCCTTCCCAAATATACCCACATAACTTTCCCTCCATAACACAAACACCAAATATTTACAATCAACCTTTCAAACTTTCATTTCCCTCCTCAAACACCTTTATATATATCACCTTCACCTCACTTCCCTTTTCACCTCATCACTCCTCATATCATTAAAACACCACCTTCCACACCCCAACCACATTCATACCTTCATTTCACTCACCTTGGTGTATATTTTTGGGCTTTTGAAGAGGTCAGAACAATCTTGCAAATCTATCATCATGGAGACAAGGGCATAGCAAGACGAGCCGCTCGCAAACAAGGTATGCCTTCGAATTCTAAATCTTCTAAATCTTTTTATTTACCTTGTCTTAATACATCGTTATCTCGTACCTTCTCTGAAAAGATCTTTCAGAGTACTAGGTAGCCTTGTCCCCACACAATGACAAATTGGGTATCGTTGACGATATTAAAGAGTTATCGTCACAAACCGGAACTAGTGAACTCCTCCGCCTTGCGACCTTTACCTACAAAGACTTAACTTGTGAGTTCTTAGGAACCTCTACCCTCGACAACTTGACCACACCTAGAGTAATCAAATTTAGATTATTCGGCAAACCTCATCGTTTGACTATTCTTGAGTTTGGCCTTGCACTAGGCCTACCCTCATCGGGTACCGGACTTAGTGAACCCTCGAGCAACATCCAAGCTTGTGTGTCTAGGAGAGACTTTTGGAAGCGCATATCACGCTGTAAAGAGGGTTACTCACCGAATTCATCCTTTGCCTCCGAGATTCGTAACCCCGCCATTCGCTACTTTTGCGAAATTCTCTCACATTGCTTGGTACCCTCGGCCGATAACATTTATTCTCTTAATGTGTGTGTCTTGCAATTGCTTTTAGACTTTTTAACGGTAACTCGAATCCCTTAGACCTACCCATTGTTGTGGCGTTACACTTCTAACGTATCATCGATACACAACGCCCCTCCTTAGATTGTGGAGGTCTTGTCACGGTAATAGCTAACATGGCTCCTACTCGATTACGCACCGCTTTCCTTGTGACCGACCTCGACTTACCATGACTACATTTAATTGTTTTCGTGTTAATTGTGAGTCAGATAAAAATTATTTGATCTCATGTCTATCGTTAACGACCAGTCCATATTTGGGCGAGATCATTTGTAAAATAAAATTAGAGTTAATTTAAGTTTGAATAAGTAAACTAAACTGACTGCTTTGTGCTTTACTCCTGTTTTGGTAAAAATTTACCGGGTTACGATTTAAGTTGCGGGTTAAAGTGATCGGGCTAACGTTTCACGAACCAATAGAATGAATCGAATCTACGAATGAACGAATGACGAAAGAAAGCAAAGAGACACAAAAATTGGTGACGCGGAAACCCAATGTGGGAAAAACCGCGGGGGGAGTCGGAATCCCGCCAAATATCTACTATGAATGAAGGGAACGAATACAGAATACAAATATCAATTTCGGGTTGTCGGAGACTACATTTCGTTAGTACGCTTTGTGTATTAGGGTAGAAGTATGCTGAAGATGAGATGGCCGATGCCTTTGTTGTTGTTGTACTTATATTCAACCTCTTTTCCTTAGCCGTTGTCTTCCCCTTCTTTCTCCTCATCTTTCTCCTCCTCTGATGGAACTTTCCCTAAAACTTAGGGAGTTGTTGGCTGACTCTTTCCTTTGCTTGGGATAGGGTTCTTTTGGATGTTGGGCTGTCTTCGGTCCATCTTAGGGTTTGACTGCTGTTCGGCCCAATGCGGTTAATGGGTTTTATCCTTAAATGACTTTGCTGACTTTTTCTTGTATCGGATTTCCGACTTTTACCACATTGACTTTTGACTTTCGGGTGTTATTCCGTAGTTTCTTCGTATTCAGTCTTTTGACTTTTTGACCGTAGATATTCCACGTCATCTCTCGAGGACGCGGAATTTATCCCAAACAAATGCCCCCAAATTTCCGACTAAGTTCATCTTAGGCGGGAATTTTCGTTTGTGACCGTTGCTCATAGTTCTGGTGACGGTTTTCCTCCATAGAGTGTGTCTTTGAGTCCGTTTCTTCTCGTTTTCCTAACTGACTCTTCCCCTCCCTTATGGTGGTTTTATTCTTCCCTCCTAATAATTACTCGCGCTTCCCTAGACTTCCTCTCCCTCTTTACTTCATTCATCCTAACTCCTCCTCTACTTACTCCTACTCCCTCTTCCTCTCTCATAACTCAAACCCCCGTTTCAAAATTCAAACCCTTCTTACTTCTCCATTCTCTGTCGTTCATCGTCGCCGTGTGCCGTGTTCCCCCCTTGTTCCACTACTAGAATTAGTTGTAATTCCAACGGAAAAGTTCCTACGAATCTAGAAATGCGTCTGAAAGTAATTGTTCCTACAGATATTTCCTACGGAATCCCAATCCGTTGCTCCTTTAAATATCCCCTAGGTTGCGTTTGGGAACTCGGATTTGATTTGAAAATCATGATTTCAATTCTTGTATTTGAATTTCTAGATTTCAAATCCAAATCCAAATCCAAAATGGTGTTTGGAATACCCTGGATTTGAATTCTACAATTCAATTCCACGAGTTGTTTGGGAGACACAAGGATTTCAAAATAAAATCATTTCACAATTTCAATTCAATCCATATTTTTAAAAATCTACGTAACACGGGAACTACATAGTTCGACTACATAAATACACGTCTTTTAACTACATAGTTCAACTTTCTAAAACGTAAAATGGTCAACTACATAACACGTGAACAAGAACTTACTTAAATAACTACACTTCCCTTAGACAAAGTAAAACCCAATCAAGTTTATCTTCATCCGGAAGTGATTTAAGCATCTCAAAATCACTAACCGGACCATTAAGAAACATTCTAGCCGCCTCCATGATTTGGTGTCTCCCGAGACCGATCACGTTCTTCACAACTTCATGAACTTCAATGGGAGTAGGTTTCACGACCTCTTTTGGTTTGCTTTGAACATAATCACTAAAAATCTCGGTAAACTTACTCATTGCATCTGCCAATCGATCTTTCTTTTGTTTCTTAGATGTCGACGAAGATACTCCTTTGTTTGAACTCCCTCCACTTTCACTTTCTTCCTCCATAGCCGTAGTCGCTTCATCATGCATCTCCACCCCATCCCCTAAAGCTCGATCCGGGCCACACAAAGCACATATATCGTCCCAATAGTCTATAGACTTGTTTCGGTACGGGATTGCATTTTCGTGTACCTAGCAACGAAAATCAAAACAAGAGATAAGCAACTCGAAACTACATTCTTAGAGTCGACACTACATTCTTCTAGTCTTCACTCCTGTATGATAAGCCAGGAATCCAAGAAAACAGAACATACAAGGATGAAAAACTGTAATGTTGCAGCACACACTACTGGACTGAAATATGACCGACAAAGTGACAACTCCAAGCCATACTCAAGAAACATTCATTTTATGACAGCTTATAAATGCAAAACAGAATGATTACCGACAAATGCATAAGAATATCGATGTCATGTTGTGAGGACTCACAAGTCAGAACTCATTTAATTCATCCATTTAATCTGACTGCTGTGTCAAATTCAAACGCTGACGCCACGACTATTACCCCGGTTTTCAATGTAACCCTCAATATCCACAACCCGAATGCTAAAATCGGGATTTACTACGAGCAAGGAAGGAAGTGAAGTAGTACTGTACATGAATGAATGAATTGATTTCACCTAAAGCCATGATGATGGAGGATAGGGGGGTTGAGGCCTCTACCACACTCCACACTGCCTGCCTCTCTTATACTACTGTCTATGGCTGTTATATATTTATTTATTATATCCTACGAAACAACAACATACATACATACATACATACATGCATAGAAAGATAATTAATTTGATTAATCAAGTTTGAACTTAATAGTGGAGTATGAATGAACAACAGTAGGAGTATAAAAGATGAAAACTTTGAAGAATGAATGAAAAAGTCAGATGTTAGTTGCTGTACAAACAATCATCAATCTTGTGCTATAAAAGTCAGATGTTACTATATAAATATAATCAATCCCATTAGTAATTGAAACTACATTATGCAAGCAGCAGGTAAACAAATGGGAGTAAATAATTATTACCTTGATAAACTCATTCCATTGCTCCAAATCTTCGATTGCAATCACAATCATTTTCCTCTCTTCGTCCCATTTGAACTTTGACAAAGTTCGTATGTCCGTGATAACGGCATAATGCTTCTTCCAAATTTTCATCCGATTCTTCACATTATCCGTGGTGACGACGATTCCCAAGGTTGTCCTAAGCTCATCGACTACGGCTTGGTAAGCTTGTGGTTTCCATTCACCATCCGCCTTGTTACCTTCTTGCAATTGTTTATAAAATACTCCGATCATTGTCTCGTCCATTTGTTTGGTCCAACTTAGGTAAGCCCTCTTCTTTGATTGGGTTGGTGCCATAGGTGCTTTACCTTTGTTGCTCATGATTCTCTGTATTTCAATATGTAAGAAACATGACAAGGAAAAATTATTATGGGTAAACAAACAGGCTGCAAAATCATGTATGTCAATATACAGTAAAGTGGCTTACCAAAGGTTTTGTGAATTGTGAGTTGGGTATGAGAATAACAGGAAGTGAAAGGGAAGCAATCAAGTTATGCAGAATTGTTTACACTTCACAAGTTCCACACCATATTGAGGACTTCTATTATGAGAAGTAGTACTAGATAAGTCAAACTCACATGACCCAAACTATAAGGCTATTATACCCAACTCACGTACGTCTTCATCACAAAAATCACTAGACTAGCAGAAATTGAACAAGAATCAACTACTAAACAAGAATCAAGTACTAAAAAAACATGGGTTATACGAATGAAGTTAGTTTATAAATTGTGTATACCTCTAATTTACTCCACTTGTTACAGGAACATGAACATTAGAAGTTTTACCTTATGATCTTCGGGGTCGGTATTCGGCCCACATAATCGAAGCGATCTTATTCCTTTTATCATCCCAATCATTCGTTTGACGTGCACTCGAAACAAGTCCTATTTCTTCCTCACCCTCAATATCAACCCCAGGTGTATTGACTAGATCTTCATCCACCTCCGCCAACAAGTCGTCCTCATTCATATTTTCACCCCTTATAAAATTATGTAGTATGAAACAAGCATTTATAATCCTAACTTGAGTTTTCTTATCATAAAAGCTACTTGTCCTAAGTATAGCCCATCGCTTCTTCAATAATCCAAATGCTCTTTCTATGGTATTTCGAGCCGTAGAATGACGCAAATTAAAGAGTTCTTTGGAGTTTGTTGGAGTATTTCCTTTCCATAAATTCAAATGATATCGAGTTTTTCTATAAGGAGCTAAGAAGCCTGGTCCATTTGTAAAACCTAAATCCACAAGATAATATTTATTTCTTGGAACTTTTAGACCGTTATTAGGCCTTTGAAGAGCATCACCAAGGATACGAGCATCTGTCGCTGACCCTTCCCAACCCGGCAAAACATAGCTAAAGTGAAGTTTATTATCACATGAAGCTAGAACATTGGTAGTAATATCACCCTTTCTATTTCTATATCTATGTCTATCTAGCATTGAAACCGTCATGTTAATATGAGTCCCATCAAGTGCTCCGATTACTCCTTCAAACCATTTCCATTTATCATCTCTCACAAAGCTTTGTGTATCCTCTATTTGGTTTATGTAATATTGACCTATTTTCATCACAGCTTTAAGCACTGCATGGAAATGACGACTTACAGTTTCTCCCGATCGAGTATACACGGCCCCAATAGTCCTATTTTTTAAACCATGAGCCAAGATATGAAGAAAATAGGCTACAATTTCCTTAATCGTCACATTTCTAGTTGACCTTAAACCTCCTCTTACTTTTAAAATGCGACACAACTTACCAAAACAATTTCTATCTAAACGCAACTGTTCTTGACAAATACGGTTGTTCATTAATGTATCCATCCAATATTTTCTTTTTAGAACACGTTCATTCTCGCACCACGCTATTTCCTTCGTTCGATATTGAGTGTGATGCCATGAACATAGTATCATACTTATAAAACCAAAAATAATCGAAAACAATTCGACTTCGTCATCATACTCCTCCCTAGCACGCTTTCTCGACTCAATAACATTCATTTCATCACTCATTTTCTTGTGTTAGAGTCAAAAACCTAGAAATGACGAAGAATCATATTAATGCCAACACTTCCAACATAATCAAAATCGAAACAAATCTAGTACGGACAGAATACAAATCCGATAAAATAAGCAAACTAACATGATACTAGAACTAAAACTAACAGTTTTCCCCCAAATATTAGATCAATTGATCGATCAAACTGAGTTCACAGTGAAAACTGCGTCGATTAATAATATAATAGCAGAAATTACAATCAAGATTGACGATTTATACTGGATCAACTAACAACGAGTAATCGAAATAAAATTGAATGAAGTAAGGGGGTGAATTACCTGAAAATTGAAGGAATTGAAGCGAGACTGAAAGAAAAACCGTGAATTGGTCGTCGATCGAAAAGGGGAAACCCGGCGAAATCGAAACCCTAGGAGAGAGAAAAAGACCAGAGGAGCGGATTGACAGGAAGTTAGCTCAAGTTGCTCAATGACAATGGAGAGGATGAGTAGGAATAGTGAGACGAGGAAGGAGAAGAAGAAGTACAGTAGGAGTAGGTAGCGTAGAAATCATTCTAAATGACAGGGTGGGGGATGTCATTTGAAATGAGGGTTTTTGTAAGTGGGGTGGATTTGGTAGGGATTTGGCCCAAATCCAAATCCAAATTTTTTGGGTTCCCAAACATTATATTTGGGCCAAATTCAGATTTGAAATCCAAATAAGGATTCCCAAACAGGCCAACGGAATTTCGACGGATTTGTGGTAGGAAACATTTTGTACTACGAAATGTTCCGTAGGATTATTTGTAGGTCCAAAAATTATTTTCGTGAACCGTTTCACTAATGTTAATGCATAAGTTAAAAATTCTTTATTCTCGCATATTGTTATTGTTATTGTTTTTGTACACTAAACAATGTATTTTACCCTGAAATATACTCGTCCTGTACTTTACCAAAACCGAAAAGATACCCCTATGAAATTGTTTTGTCGTAACTCTCGTAAGGCGTATCAGTGAATATAATTCTTCCAGTATATAACATGATTTTCTCTCTTATTACTTGAAATAGATTCCCTTACTTTTTTACTTCTACTACATGATAGTCCTTATGTTTTGCTACATAGTCTTTAACTTTTTTTTATCCTCGACTACATAAATACATAATACGTTGAATGTTTATTTCACACTTTTTAACTTTGTTTTCCATATCGCCATTTCACGATGTTCTAAATTAACAAATATTGTATTCACGTCATTATAGGTTTGATAATTATATTAATATTCCTTAATTTCTCTATTTTTTATTTTAAATTTTTTTGGTTATAGCTACCACTAATTCATGTTATCACAACTTTTTATATTTTATTAATGTTAGTTAATTTTATTTTACACACTTTAATTTTGGGAATCAACTTAATAAAGTTAATGGATAATGTATGAGAATAAATTAAACTATTATTCATCTTCTCACAATAATCCGAACAATGTTATAACTCAAACTAAACCTAAACTTTGATTATCTTTTTTACAAGAGAACAATTGACTTGTAATCAGTTAATCAAATCAAATGAATTTTCAAAAAGAAAACTTGAAAAAAGAAAATAATAATTACTACCGTAAAACTCCTGTTTTTATAAATTAAATTTATGTTCGTATTTAATTATATTTACGATTTAACTCGCAATACTTAAATTAATTGGAATTACCTTTGTCGTCGTTTGAACTCCTAAAAATGCAATTCGTGTGAAAGTCTTTTTATACTTAAAATATATTTTCATTTTCGTTTTGATCTACTTATTCATTAAATTCTTATGGACTATTTAATTTATGAATTCTTTTTATATAACCTCGAAACTCTATTTTCGACTTGAAGCTCATTTTAATTAAGCGTCGTCGGAACATTTATTATTTTCCTCAAAAAATCAATTTAATTTATTTTTGTCATACATTCGTTAATTTTCTCAAGCACTACTACAATTTTGATTATACAACACGCCCCAAATAATACGCTTATATAAGCAACCGTTTCTATATCATGATAAAGTTTGGCTCCCCATAACTTTGGTTAAATAGCACAGTTAGCACGGTTCAGTAAAAGAACCATCCTTTTAGGTTTATTATCATCGCGGTTGGTCAATGTAACCGTCCTCATTAATTAAAAAGCAAAAAGCACGCTTATATGTTAAAACTACGCTATTGAAATAATTTATAAACACGTTAAAAGAACCATCCTATTAAAATATAACCCCGACACTATTCAATACTCGTAGTAATACTCTCTCCGTTCATTATCTTTTGGCCCATTTCATTAAAATATCCCTCATAAATAATGATAAAATGGGGTAAAAGATCATGAACTGGGGGTGTATGTTACACGTTATTTCTTTCAAACCCTTATATCAAACAGTTACTCTTCAAAACCCTCCGTGCTTCACCCCCGTCCGCCAATACCTCTGCCTCTGCCTCCGCCTCCGCCTCCGCCTCTGTCCTTAAGTCTCAGTCGATGGTTTCTCGTCCTCCTCACAACTGTTTCGTGGGCCTCGGTGGTCCACGCCTCGACAGGTGACTTGATTTTCACGTTTTTAATTGAAAAGTGACTCGATTTTCACATTTTTCATAGATAATTTCATTGAATGTAAGGGAGATGTCATTTGTGAGTCCTGAGATTAGGTTTAGGGTTTCATTTATTTGGGGATATTGACGGGTTTAAGTCTTCTGGTATATGTTTGTGTGAAAATAGGTATGCTTGTGTGAGGTATTTGAGGGAGTTGCTTAGTAATTGATTCTACGTAGTTTACAGAAGGTGTAGTGTAATTGATTTTAGGTTGTTTTCAATTAACCCAATTATTCAAACCACGACTTTAGTCCACTGTATTATTGTAAACCTTGAATTTTTCAACCATATATGGTTTATGTGGCTTGATTGTTCAGTTCAGTCAGCGTTATCGTCATCGTTTGTGTTTATGTTGCTTTCTTCAACCAGTTTAATTAATTTGTCTATTTGTGAATCTGGGTTGTTTGATAATGTAGAGTAATTAATTAATTAAGAGTAGGCCTATTTCTGCTGTTGTGCCAAACTAATTTCTGTGGATACATGATTCTTTCAATAAAAAGATCATTTGCGGCAATGTATTTTGAGTTTCGTTTAATTGTTGATTCTAAACCGAGTTATTTGGGGGGTTTGCTACTTTTGTGGAATAAGTTTAGGCGTGTATAATCTATAAACATTGCTTTGTGTGGAAGGGAAGAAGAGTAATGTCATAACTATAATGTTCTTATATCTGCTTAACCTCCCACATAAATTCATGTTATAGCTATTAGGAAAAATGCTTGCACTTAATACTCCCATGTTATAGCTATTAGGAAAAATGCTTGTACTTAATAATCCGTACTTGGTACATGGTACATGGTATAGCCATATTATCCATCGTATTGTTATAGGTCAAATATTACTCATTTATTTACGGAGTATTAGTTAGATAAGGACGAAACATTGTTTTTCGAGAATAATAATGTTTGTTTTTTTAATTGAAGATCGAAACATTGCTTTTTTAATTGTTTTTTTACTCATTCTAGAATCTAAAATCAAAATTTAATTGAAAAGACAGTAGAATCAATCAGATAGGTCAATACATTCATTCAAAATTTGCTTGACTGATTTACACATTAGTACATGAGGATGCGGATGAGGAGGCATTCAACACATGCATACATACAGTAGCTTCAATTTATGGCCACGTGTGTTTGTAGTGTAGTACTCCATCAACATGTGTTTTATGGCCTTGCTTATTTTTCACAGTAGCTTCAATTTATGGCCACGTCTAACTTAGTGTAAATGGGGGATGTAACTACACACAATTATGCTCAAATAATAATCCACAATGCACCTCCCTCCATTTTTATCACATTTTGACGTCCATGATCTCAAGTTTAGAGATGTGAAGTATCTTTCTTTCATGTAGATTGAGTAATTGACAAACGAAGTACGAGTATTATTCAATTTGCGTAAGTTTGGCATATCCCTTAACAGTTTAACAGCTATAGTCGCTTACGCCTTTAGCTGAGAATCGTGAAAATGGAGTTAAGACAGGGGTGAGCTGCTTAGGGATCTACAACTGATAAACCCGGTTCATGTTCTTCAGCTGGTATGCACCAAATGGGTTGCCCTTTTCTGGACAACAAACATTGATCCATAGAAAATTTACGAGTCATCGGTTCTTCTACTTTGTTTTAATCATCATAACTTTCTTAATAATTAAATTAGAAGTACGGAGTATTATTTAATCAGTTGTACCTTAATCATGACAGGCTTCTTTTGATTCACCTCTATGAAAACTAGTCTACTTATTCTCGTTTCCTAACCTCAATACATCCAGCTATTGACAAGAGTTTTCCTATATTCTCCTCACCAATGTAAATCCTCTCAATTGTGATTAATTTTTGTGGTTTAACAGGAGGCACTCGGTGAATTGACCACCCACACCAGATGCATAGGATGATAATCTACAAAAGTACTCACCCTTCAAGAAAAAATTAACATCAAGGTCTTCTTTTCCCCCATTTCAATTTCATCATCTTATCAACTGTGTTTGGCTCAATTTTTTACCTTTATGTTTAATTTGAGTTAATTTAAGTTTCTATCGCTTCTAATTTATTTGGTTTTCTGTAATATGTTAACTAGGTTTAGAACAATTCTTTACCTTTAAGTTTTCTGTAGCTTCTAATCTGATTAAGGAATTTGTATGGGATTGGAGGAGCAAAAATCAAGTTGCATGATTTGAACAATCTCATACTAAAGATGTTAGTCAGGTTTGAATTCGCTACACCACCGGAAGATAATAGCCCTACCACGTAATATCTTAGCTAAATTCACCACTGTGTCATTTTTTTTGCGGGTTAACTCTTTTAATTTACTAGGTCCAGTTTAATCCCGGCTTTGATGCATCAGACAATGGTTTATTGTTAACCTCTGACAGGATAGGAGACATAAATGAGGACGACCATATGGAATCAGTTAGTCAAATGACTATATTATTGGCTTCTGTTTCCATTGTCTTTTTTTTTTATTCTCTAGACTAAGAATTAACTTCCCTTGCTGAAAGCCTACAATATAAGAAGAGTGTAATCTTCCTCAAAACAAATTTATGGTATATAGATGTTGATTTGTGTATCTTGTGCCATGTAGGTGTTGAGCATTGGTACATCGATTGGGAACATTTGTTTCTTTGAGCAAAACAATGGAAATATGTGTTGTCTTTCTCATATATAAACCCTTAGGGATTGCTGGAAGATTATTTAGACTAATTTTGCCCTCTGTTTCTTTGTCAGAACCATGCCTACTCACCACTTTATCCATGCTATCGTTACTTCTTCAGAACATTCAACGTCTTGAAAGAGGAAAACATTATTTCAATGATTGAGCTAGATTTCAATGAGCATGTTTCTATACCCGACGAGCTACTGTTACATCTGCCGCCTCCATGCATAAGGCGAGAAAGAAAGGGACAACCTCACAAGAAATATTTATTTGTAATTTTTTTTTTGTTTGATTTGCTTTGTAACTAATGTGTATAATATTAATGAAGTACATTAATAATCCGTATTTATAAAACCATTTCCTAATTTTTACGGAGTACTATTTTTGTACTAGTGAAAATCAGCTATTTATCCAATGGAAATCATTGGCTCTGAAAAATTGATCATCAAATTTTAATTCGGACAGAAAAAGTATTACCCTACAGAATTTTTATAGGAAATTTAGACCTTCCGACGAGGTTTCGTAGGACCAATATTTTGGTCAACAAATTCATGTGACGAACTGTTCCTACGAAAATTCCCGTGGGAAAGTTAATTCCTACAAAATCTATCGTAGGAAACAATTTATTTCCGACGAATTATACCGACGGATTAATTCCTACGGATTTTCCGTAGGAAACTGGTTATTCCGACGAAAATGACCATGTTTCCTACGGATTAGGTCCGTAGGAATGACACTAGTTTCTTGTAGTGTTCAGGTGACTCTTTCTTATCTTTATTTGTTATTTTTCATCTTATCCATGGCTCCTAAGTCGAATCGAGGCAAGTCGTCTGCTTCCTCCCCATCGTCATCACCGATGATGTTTTCCCCCTCCAACATCCTGGGCAAAAAACACTCTTGCGACTCCCGTTTTGCCGGCAAGGACCTCTCCTTCGTCAGAGAGGTTTTCGGTTTTGATGAAGGAGTTGAGGTTTATCTTCCTTCCTCTGGACAATAGGCAGACTTCATCCTACCCGGATGGATCTGCATGTACGCTTACCCGTTCCTCTTAGGTCTTCGTTTTCCTTTTCCCCCACTCGTTCAAGAGCTTTTGACCCATTACAAACTAGCCCCGTGTCAACTGGCTCCTCACACCTGGAGGGTGCTATTGTCCTTCTGCGTCCTGAACCATCGCCATCAGAAGGATTTCTCGTTGCGCGATGTCTGCGCCGTGTTCCAGGTGAGATCCCTGGGATGCGGTCAGGTGACGATGCATGTAAAGGACAAGAATTTCCCCAGCATAATCTTTCCCTCCAACCCTCCTGACGCGGAATGGTTTAGGGACTTTATCTTTGTGAAGGCCGACTCTCTTTCTCCCCTTCCCTGTGATTACCTCTTTTCCAAGTGGGGATCCGTCACAGGTACTCATCGTGTTCTCAGCTCTTTAGTTTTCTCGCACACTTATGGTTCTTATTGGCTTCGTGTTGTAGGTCTTCAGCAACCGGAAGAGGTGACGCCGATCCTTGATTTCGCTGCTAAGCTCTCCAGCTTGAGTTCTGAACAGCTTACCTTTAACAACCTGTTCGTCCCCTCTGTTAACGGCACCTGTCCTCCTCTTGCTGATACAATGTCTTCTGGTGAGGGTAGTTTCGCTGGGTAGATTTATACTTTGCCTTTTCTTTTTGTTTGTATCTCATGCTGTCCCTCTGTCTCCATTAGGCAGTGCAAAAGCTCCTATGACCCTGGACCGGATCACGAGGAAGAGTATGGCCACTCGCTCCTCTTCTAGGAGGGGATCTGGTTCTTCTCCTGCCCCTTCTACCAGCTCAAAAAGGAAGCGCAGTCTCTCCCCCTCAGCACGGGTTGATTCTGCAGAGGAGACGCCTGTGATTCATGTGCCTGACTCCCTTCAGCCCTCCACTCCACATTCCGCCGGGTGCGGTTCTGATGATGTCGTGATGACCTTTCCTAGGGACTTCGGGACCATCAGGAATCTGGAGGACCTGTCTGTTCTGGATCAGTTCCTCTTCCCTGGCTCTGAGGCTGTGATGGCTAGAGAGCCTCTGATTGAGACGGCAGCCCATATCGCCGCCCATGGTTTTGAGGTGATTTTGTCTTTCTGGCTTTGAGTTAATTTCAACTTAGATTCCATTACTGACTGTCGTGGTGCTGTTCAGACTCTCTAGATGGCTATTTTCTTGAAAGCTGGCATATTCCACCTCAGGGATTTGGGGAGCCGACTTCAGTCGGACAACGCTCGTCTGCTGGAGGAGGCTAACCAGGCCAAGGAGAGGGCCACAAAGCTGGAGGAAGGGGCTAACCAGGCCAAGGAGGAGGTCACAAAGCTGAGGGAGGAGCTGGATCAGGTCAACAGACAGCTTGCTGAGGGGGGAAAGCAGAAGGAGGCCATGGAGGAGTTGAAGGCTGAGCTTACTAGGGTTCAGGATATCAACTCCGATCTCCAGGAGAAGGTGACGGCATTGCAGGAGAATATGGTTGGGGCTCTTAGCTAGTCTGCTCTGAGCATCGAAATCCAGATGGTCAATGCCTATACCGCGGGGGAGCATGTGAACTATGACCTGGCTGCCTTGGAGAAGAGGATGCAAGTGGAATTCCCCAATGGCTTTGATCTGGAGATGCTTGCTGAGGGGGAAGAGGAAGTAGTGGAGGAATCAGTTTCTTCCCCTCCAGCAGCCCAGGAGGCACCTGGACCTGTGGGCGCAATTGCTGATGCTGTAGTGGTGGAGCCCCTCGCCTCTCTCCCTCATGAGGAGAAAAATATCTAGGCTGTTCAGCCTGTTACTCTTGTTGTTCTTGCCCTGCGTGGCAAAAAATATTTTTCTTTAAAAAATTTGATCTGTTATGAATTTCTTTCTGCTCAGGGGAGCAGAATGTTTGGATTTTAATCTCTGCCCAAGGGGGCAGAGTGTTTTTGGATTTGCTCGGATATAACATTTTTACTGCTTATCTACTTACTTTGCTATGTTTCCATGTTTGATTTGTTGTTGTTGCTGTCATCTGTTGTTGCATGCCTTTGTTTTGTGTGGTCGACCTTTGATAAATGGTGGCCTGGGGTTTGTTTGCCCACTCAGTCGGAAGTGCCACGCTTTGCGTGGGTGCTAAGTGGCGCAGGAGACTGTGATGTCCTGGTTGTAAGCACTTAGCACAAGACGCACGCCTTCTGTGGAAGTTATACACTCCACCAGATCAGTTGTTAATTTTAGTTGAAAAGAATTTTAGCAGAAAATGTCATGTTGTAAAAAATGTTGTGTGAGGGGAAATCATATTTTAGAAAAAGTGTGGAGGGGGAGAGATTCAATTTTAGTGGTACGAAGAAAGGAATAAAATGAAAACATGTGAAAAGAAACTCGAGTTTTGAGGATGTGGAAGAAAAAGAATTGAATCTTCAAAATATATGAAAAAGGTTTCAAATTTCTAGATATGAAAATGGCAAAAACCTAATTAACTTTTTGAGTTACATGAAAATCGAACTAAATTTTGAAGTATATAAAAATGAGCTAAGTTTTGGGAGAGATTGAAAAGATGAAAAATCTTGAAGGACTTTGCAACCAGGAGGTATTTTGAAAGATAGAGTAGATTAAAAAAGACGAAAGATGAGATTGAACCTGGGTTCTGGTGGAGGAGGTATCTGGCAGATTGAATGCCTTAGTTCTGGCGACAATGGCCCCTGCTTCTGGTGATTTTTACTTAGAAGAAGTATTTTTTCAAGTGTACTATGTTCCAAGGTTTTTGGATGATCTCCCCTTCCATGGTCATAAGTCGGTACGCTCCATTTCCAACTACTTTCTCCACCTGGTAGGGCCCCTCCCAATTGCAAGCGAATTTCCCCGCTTGTTGGTTTCTGGTGTTCTGGAATACTTTTCTGAGGACCAGGTCTCCTTCCTGCAGGATTCTGACTTTGACATTCTTGTTGTAGCTTATGGCGACTGTCTGCCTGTAGGAGGCCATTCTGATCTGGGCATCAGTTCTGAGTTCGTCTATGGTGTCCAAGCTGTTTGCCATTTCAACCTAGTTTCTTTCTTCTGTTATGCAGCCATATCTGTGAGTGGGTACCCTCACCTCTGCAGGAATGACCGCCTCAGCACCAAAGACCAAGCTAAAAGGTGTCTGCCTTGTAGCCACCTTAGGTGTGGTTCTGTCGGACCACAGCACCAAGGGAAGTTCCTCTGCCCATCTGCCCCCTGCTTCTTCCAGCCTCCTCTTCAGGTTGTCCATCACAATTTTGTTGCTGGATTCCGCCTGACCATTGGACTGATGATTTCTGGGAGTAGATTTGTTTAGAGCGATATTCCACCTGGCGCAATAGGCTTCCATTTTATTGCCAATAAACTGGGACCCGTTGTCGAAGATGATATCTGAGGGAACCCCGAACCTGCAGATAATGTTACGTTTAATAAAGGATATAACTTGCTTCTCAGTCACTTGAGGGAACGCTTCTGCTTTTATCCACTTGGAGAAGTAGTCGGTCATTGCGAGCATGAAGACTTTGTTTCCTGGTGCTCTTGGAAATTTGCCCACAATATTCATTCCCCACTTCATGAAGGGCCAAGGAGAGATTATTGGATGCAATGGCTCTGCTGGCTGGTGATTGACCGGTGCATGTCTTTGGCAAACGTCGCATTTTTTAACATACTCTTTGGCGTCCCTGGGCATTGTTGGCCAATAGTAACCTTGGCGAAGTGCTTTGTTAGATAGACTCTTGCCCCCTGCATGATTTCCATATTCTCCGCTGTGGAGATCATGCATTACCGTATCTGCTTCCTCCTGGCTTAGGCACCTTAGGTATGGTCCAGCGGTCGATCTCTTGAATACCACGCCATCAATGAGGGTATACCTGGATGCCTTCATTCTGAAATTTCAGGCTTCTCATTTGTCTGCTGGCAGGATATCATCTTGCAGCCAGTCTTTGTAGGGTTTCCTCCAGTCGGAGATCTCCTCCAGTTCTGCTGTGGTGCTGCAGATCCTTGCTTCTTGAAACCATTGCAGTCCTTGATCTGGTGAATCCCCTTCTGGTGTTCCCTGTTCCTGTGCGCTTCTTCGGACTGCTGGCTCAAGCACATTGACTATAGGTATGGTGGATACTTCTCCTGGTTTGAAGGATGCCCCCAGAGTTGCTAAGGCGTCTGCTTCCACGTTTTGCTCCCTCTGAACTTGGTTGATTGAGAACTCTGTGAACCTCAGGGAGAGATATTTTGCCACTTCAAGGTAAGCCATCATCTTTGAATCCTTCGCCGCGTATGAACCGTTCATATGGTTGACTATCATTTGGGAATCACCATACACCTCCAGTTGCTTGATTTTAAGGTCTAGGGACAACTGGAGACCCAGGATCAAAGCTTCATATTCTGCTTCATTGTTCGTTGTTAAGAACTCGCATCGGACTGCTTGGACTATGAGATCTCCCTGAGGTGATGTGAGCACCAACCCTGCTCCGGATCCTCTCATGTTTGAGGCGCCATCTACGTTGAGCTTCCACACCTGTTCGCCCTTGTTTTCTTCCAGAAGGATGATGTCTTTCTCTGCTTGTGTCTGCAGCGTTGGGCTGAAGTCGTATATGAAATCTGCTAATGCTTGGGACTTGATTGTTGTTCTGGGGATAAACCTCAAGTCGAAGCCGCTCAAGTGCATAGACCATTTTGCCATCCTACCTGAGAACTCAGGTTTTCTCATAATAGTTTTCAGTGGGTAGTTCGTTATTACAGATATAATGTGTGACTCAAAATAAGGGCGCAGTTTATATGATGCGGTAACGAGTGCGAGTACAAGTTTTTCAAGGGACGTGTACATGGTCTCTGCAGGAAGCAGAGACTTACTGACATACTAGACGGGATGTTGTGCTCCTTCATGCTTCCTTATCAATACTGCACTAACCGCTACCTCAGTTACCGATAAATATAGAAAGAGCGGCTCTCCAGGTTCCGGTTTTGACAGGAGTGGTGGGGTACTCAAGTAGTGCTTTAACTCCTCGAATGCTTTCTCATGCTCTTCCGTCCAGTCAAATCTTTGAGCCTTCCTCAGGATGTCATAGAATAAACGGCACCTGTTCGAGGACCTGGAGATGAACCTGTTCAGGGCGGTAATCCTTCCGGTCAGCCGCTGCACATTTTTCGGTTTCTGTGGAGACTCCAACTGCAGGATGGCTTTGATCTGCTCTGTACTGGCTTCGATTCCCCTCTGGGTGACCATGTACCCCAGGAATTTTCCGCAGGATACTCCGAATGTGCACTTAGAAGGATTTAACTTCATCTTGTACTCCCTCAGGGTGTTGAAAGCATCTTCCAGATGTGCCGTGTGCTGTGAGGCGCGCTTGGACTTGACGACCATATCATCGATATACACCTCCATGCTATTGCGGATTTGCTTCTTGAACATCATGTTAACCAGCCTTTGGTAGGTGGATCCTGCATTTTTCAGACCAAAAGGCATAACATTGTAACAATAAATACCTCTCTCAGATCTGAACGCAGTTTTCTCCTGATCTGCTGGATGCATCTTGATTTGGTTGTATCCACTCCATGCGTCGAGGAAGGTTAGCATCTCATGATCTGCTGTGGCATCTATATGTGGTAGAGGGAATGGGTCCTTCGGGCATGCCTTGTTCAGGTCGGTGAAGTCGACGCACACTCTCCACTTGCCGTTCTTCTTTGGGACTACTACCACGTTGGATAGCCACTCTGGGTACTTTACTTCTCTGATTTTTCCGGCAGCCAGCAGGTTATCTACCTCCTGGTTTATGACTTGGTTCCTTTCTGGAGCGAACTTCCTCCTCTTCTGCTGGATTGGCTTGTAGCTCGGGTCCACGCTTAATCTGTGCGTTATGATACTTGGATCTATTCCTACCATATCGTCATGAGACCAAGCAAAACAATCCATGTTAGTTTTCAATAATTCAATAAGGTTTTGTCTGATATTACCTGTGCATTCTGAACCGATTAGCACTTTCCGCTCTGGGTGTTGTTTGTCTAAGTTGACTTCATCTATCTCCGCCTGAGGGGGCTCAAGATACTTCTGCAGAGGTAGGTGAAGAATCTGTAATTGCTATGCTGGAGGACTTGCCGTCTTCTTCAGCGCCACTCTGTAGCAATCTTTGGCTTCCCTCTGATCACCACTGATCTTCTACACTCCCCAGGGTGTGGGGAACTTCAAGCACTGGTGGTAGGTGGATGTGATGGCCTTCATCTCATGTATCCACGGTCTTCCCAGGATCACGTTGTAGGTGGTCGGACCGTCAATAACCAAATACCGTACCTGCTTGTTTACTCCTCCGGCGTAGGTGGGAATTGTAATTTCTCCCAAGGAATATTTGGTTTCCCCACTGAATCCTATGAGGGGGACCGCTCTTTTGCTCAGGTCCTCCTCGCTGAATCCCATGTTCTGCAAGGTCTCCAACATGATAAGGTTGACAGAGCTTCGGTGTCCACCAGTATCTTCCTTACGGTGCAGTTCCCTATGGAGAGCGTGATGATTAGGGCGTCATGGTGGGATTCCGGAGATGGTTCCGCATCAGATTCATCAAAGGTGACGGTGGGAAGTTCTGGACAGCTGATTCTGCAGGAGTGCTCTGGCTTGTCTCCTCTGGACTGGGAAGCGTGCCTTTTAGCTGCTGAATAAGTTAGGCCGCTCAATTCTGATCATCCTGTGATTACATTGACAATTATGGTGCACAGTGGAGGGGGCGAGGGCAACACTTGGTCTGCCGCATTTACTCTGCTGGAGCCTCTAGATACTAGATGGTCCAGGTTTCCTTGATCATAGTGGTACTTCACTTCCTTCCTGAGGAGGACACATTCTTCGGTGTTCTGCCCAATATCGTCATGGAACTCACACCTCTTGCTGGCGTCCCGACGGTCGTTGGTGTATTCTTGTCTCCTGGGCCACCTGACTTTGCGCCCCAACTCCTTTAGGGCCCGGAGCAGTCCAGCAAGGTTGGTAGAGAACCCGTACTCGCTTATTTTAGGTGGGAGTCCTGGGCTCTCCTTCCAATCTTTCTCTTCAGAGATCTTGTGCACATTTCTGTCGTAGGGCTTGGATCTTTCGCCTCTCTTCTTCGCTGGTGCCTTCCTGGAGACATGCTCAGAACCATAGGTAGCCCTTCTGGGGCCCGAATCCTCTTCTAGCCTGATGGCTGCCAATGCTTTGGTCTGCACATCTTCGAAGGTAGCGCAAGGATACTTGGTGAGATCTTTGTAAAGATCCGAATCTTGGAGGAGCCCTTGACGGAAGGCTTCTATGGCGGTGGCCACGTCACATATGGGAATAGTTACTTTCTCCCTGTTGAATCTGTTGAGGAAATCTCGCGTAGACTCTTCGAATTTCTGCACCACCCGGTACAGATCACTAGTTTGCTTCTCCGGCTTTCTGCTGCTGGCGAATTGTTGGTTGAAGGCATTAACTAGATCAGCAAAGGAGGTGATACTTCTGTTCGGCAGACCAACGAACCAGTGGAGGGCTGCTCCTGAGAGGGTGGAGCCGAACCCTTTGCATATGCAAGCTTCCTTCAGAGGCCCTGTGGCGGTTATCACCATCATTTTCTGCTTATACTGGTTGATGTGATCCAAGGGGTCTGCAGTGCCATCATAGAGCGTCATGGCTGGTGGCACAAAGCCCTTGGGCACAGCAACGTAGGCCAGGTCGTCGGTGAAGGGTGAGTCTGCATAGCTGTTTCAGTTCTTGGGACTGCTGGTCTGCAGCACTGTTGGTTCCTGTAAGAGGGTTAGAAGCAGGAGGGAAAAAACTGAAAGGTGTACTTCCTGTTTGGGGTCCTCCAAGGTGTAGACTGTTTGGAGGAGGCGGCGGAGGGAACGCAACTACTTCAGGTCTGGGTTGCCACTCTGGTGCTTGCTGAAACGAGGCTCTGGATGGCCAGGTTACTCCAGGGAGTGGACTGTTGCTGACAGTCGACGGGTGGACTGGCGCTTCTGGCTGCGATCTTGGCGCCTGTTGGTTGGGAGTAGATGCTGCCCACGCCCCTCCAGAGGGTTGGTTGTTGGACAAGGGGTACATTCCTGGTGATTGTGCTGGTTGCCATCCTGGCGTCTGATGGACTGGGGTACCTGTAAGAGATAATGAGTTAGTCTCTCGGTTTTCAATGCCGGAGAAGAGATTACCTGAGACTTGCGATCTGTCAGGTGTGGGCCCACGGGTCAGATAGCCTAGCCCTTGTGGCGCAACGGTTTGGATGGGTGGTGATAGTTCCAGATCCAGCCTGGTGACCACCTCCTGAGGAATCATCCTGGAGATTTGCCCACTGACGGCGGGTTCTCTGTGGGAGCCCGGTTCTTCTCCAGATACCATAGGCAGACTCTCTAGCGACGGCTGGACTGGAGCGGGTGGTGGCCTTGATGCCGCCTTTATCTGAGCCCTGATGTCCCGGTTGTCTTTCTGCAAGGTCTTCGCCGCTTGCTGCAGAGTGTTGATCCCCTGAAGTATCTCCATCACAGGATCTGGAGATGACGAAATTCTGAGGGCGTCTTCAAACAACCCTCCATGAGCCGATGTCTTGGATGACGTACCCTCTTTTCTAGTTCTGAAGGGATTGAGCGTCCTTGATGTCGGGGGCCCTTGAGGTGGTCTGGAGGTTGCTAATGTATGCCCTGCCGTCAGACTGACAGGGGTCACCTAAGCGGATGATGTGATGAGCGGGCTTGCTGCCCCTGTGGATGGTGTTCCTCCAGCAGGCTGGGTGGAGGCATCTTGGCTACTGAAAAGGTTTTGATCGGATCCAGACATGAGGGTAGGTCGCTTTACTGTAGAATCTTGGCTAGCAAACGATCACTTTGCCCCACGGTGGGCGCCAAATTGTTTTGGTAAAAATTTACCGGGTTACGATTTAAGTTGCGGGTTAAAGTGATCGGGCTAACGTTTCACGAACCAATAGAATGAATCGAATCTACGAATGAACGAATGACGAAAGAAAGCAAAGAGACACAAAAATTGGTGTCGCGGAAACCCAATGTGGGAAAAACCGCGGGGGGAGTCGGAATCCCGCCAAATATCTACTATGAATGAAGGGAACGAATACAGAATACAAATATCAATTTCGGGTTGTCGGAGACTATATTTCGTTAGTACGCTTTGTGTATTAGGGTTGAAGTATGCTGAAGATGAGATGGCCGATGCCTTTGTTGTTGTTGTACTTATATTCAACCTCTTTTCCTTAGCCGTTGTCTTCCCCTTCTTTCTCCTCATCTTTCTCCTCCTCTGATGGAACTTTCCCTAAAACTTAGGGAGTTGTTGGCTGACTCTTTCCTTTGCTTGGGATAGGGTTCTTTTGGATGTTGGGCTGTCTTCGGTCCATCTTAGGGTTTGGCTGCTGTTCGGCCCAATGCGGTTAATGGGTTTTATCCTTAAATGACTTTGCTGTCTTTTTCTTGTATCGGATTTCCGACTTTTACGACTTTGACTTTTGACTTTCGGGTGTTATTCCGTAGTTTCTTCGTATTCAGTCTTTTGACTTTTTGACCGTAGATATTCCACGTCATCTCTCGAGGACGCGGAATTTATCCCAAACAACTGCTGCTAGCATCTCTTGTAGGATGCATAAAGTACAACTCAATTGAGTTATTTGGTTTATGTTGATGTGGTAGTGTAGATAGTATAATATTATCTAATAAAATAAAAGTAGCTGATACAATAGATAAATGAATACGATGAAATAATAAAAATTAAGATAATGACATTATGTGGACATAATGTAAACTATACCTATGCGATTTGCAATATCTTCAGACCTTGAACGCTTGATGTTTTTTTGAGAAGGTGGCATATGCTTGTTCATTTGATAGAACTCAGAAAATATTGAAAGATATGCTTCATGAATAAAAGAAACATGTGTACAATAACTAATATAAACTTGAGAAAAAATAAGGAAGATTATTAGACTCGAAATAGATAATTGGTGAGTTACTCGGTAACAAAAGAACTAATTTATTGAAGATCTCTATTCCCTATCTAAGCATTAAAAAGTGATAAGTTTTACTCGATTACCTAACGAAGGAACTGCAATCTACAAAACAAGAAATGTTATATAACTGTGGAAATTAAGAACGTGAAAAATACAAATAATATGAAGGAATACATAACTACGGGATGAGATTATGACGAAATATATTTTCTTCGTACATGGATGAGATGCAGTATATTATCCTAAAGTTGATCGAATAGATAAAAACGTAAATGTTTTTAAATTAGCAGAAGTTTGTAATTAAATTAATCAACTAACACCAACACGATTTTATAGTCTTAATGAATATGACTGTCATAAAAAAGTGAATATGACTCAGAATTTATGGCAAATGTTATCTATATAGTTATCAATCTTTTATTACGAAAAAAATATTTTGACAGTAGTGTGGTCGACATAGAAGACTTATTAAGGAGTGTATTATCAAAAATAGTTGTTGTATTGGTTACAATGTAGACAGTAATGAAAGACTTATAAAACTTTGTTAGTAACAGGATATAGGTAAATATATTTTGAAAATGATTTAGATTTAATAAAGGTAAGCATATTTTGGGTATTGTAGATGGAGATATTATTTATGCACACATGGTCATTGTGACGGAATGTATTTTCTAGATTTCATTTACGATTGCTATTTAATTAGAATGCAGCGAGGAGGGGAAGTAGGTGTGATTAAAAACTTGTGAGAAAGTGAATAATTTGTGGAGTGAACATGATCTCAATTGATCATATGTAATTGTCTCAAAATCAAAGATAGTTGCTACGAAAAGTAAGAACAAAGTAACGGAAAATTGTATTCAACAACAGTTTAGAAGGATGAGTAAATATCAATGGAAGTCTTTCGTAATTAGTCTAATAAATCCGATTAAATGATTTCTAATCATTCTTTTCTTTCTTCACGATGAGTACGTGCTTGGTGGTGGAGCCTGCATCCGTGGCTGGACAAATGTCTTCAATTGAGTCCACATCAATGAAAGGTGCACCATTGCGCTTAAGAGGAGTAATCCTTGGTGATGTTTCACCGGTGGCAGACACTTGAAGACCCTGCGCACGGGAATAATATGCAAGTACATGAAGATGTGTGGAAAATGAGTATATGAAACAAAAGTTAGCGAATATATTGGAAGAAATAGGGTTAACTGGAAAATACACCTACATTGTCCTCTTGCGAGTGGACATATTTTCCCTTATCAGATTCATGATTGTCATAGCTTTCCAGAAGTTAAAATAAGGGTCGAACGTGATACGACGTGAATAAATTTAAAAAGGTGTATGAATTGGAAGAAAATTTAAGTGCATAATTTTTGTGAAGTATAATTTGGTTATATGAAAATTATGAGCAAAAATTTAGATGATCATAAGGACATACAGATAGCTCGTTTGCAAGGTTTATAAGGTCTCTTGCGGCTAAAAGGTAGCTATCGAACTCGTACTTTAAAAAAGAAAGTGTAAATGATTGGAACAAACAAATGTAAGTTGTGTGATCTAAAAGGAAAAATTGTAAAACATAAATAATAACAATCAAAAATAGGAAATGAGTGGTTATTGTTTATAGACCTTCATATTAAACTCATATGTTGCGTTCCACTTGTCCATCTTGTCCCCATCGTCAGTCATGCGTACTACAGTGTATGAGGTTGATCCTCCTTGTACGTTGTACTTGTCATGAATTTGGATCTTGAACATGAATTTTTTACCAACAAAGACGCTTAATTGATCGGGAATTGAATCGGGTTCATCGGCCTGCGCATATGAGGTGCACGTCGAGTCATATATGATTAAGATGCAAATTCAAATATGCACCAGGTATTTGAACCCCTTATTTGCTGTAAATGATATTGGTACATGCTCAAATTGTGCAATAAGTTCAGCGGCGGAATGGTTTAGAAACTGATTCACTTGTGTGTCGAATACCACAAACCTAGCTTCCTCCTTGCTGTAGTCAGTGACAATCAACTTTATTTGGAATCTGGTACAATTATAACATATAAGATTGCAAAAGAATATAAAAGGAAATTGAAATATGTAGTCTACTGTTAGTAATGAACATAATGCATTGTAGCTACCTCGGTATTCTGGAGGAGAACCCATGGCTACTGCCATCACATGATTGGCGTGAGCAAATCCATCTACCCCTAGCATTTTTTTGTTGCCTTAGTCCAACAGGACTTACAGCTTTCATAATACAAACCGGAGCCGGTATCAATGTCGACAACTTTAGCGACGGTGTAGAATAGTCCATGCTGTAATATGTTTTACATTTTAGTACATCATTAAAAAGCAGAAGATGACTTTATTAAATAAGTACGATTTCTGTGTTTTAGTTTTACAATATAAATAAGCGTAACCTTTTCGTTCTTGATGATATCGTTGATTGTCATGACTTCTAAACTGCTTATATCATCGAGACATTCATTTGTTGCAACAATGTTGATAATCTATAGGGAATTGCTTGGTGCCTGTGATAACAGACTGAAAAAAAGCAGGATATTATCGTTAACAATACGGATTTCATATTTGGTTGTTTTTAACAATGACGGAAGGTGAATCACTACTCTTATAGCTATTAGTAGACATGAACCTTGACTCAAAGGCTGCAACTTCAGGGATGGGCGGGTTAATATGGTAAGTTGTGGCATTGTAAGTGGACTAAATTCTCCATGTAGCTAAACAATGAAAAGGAAGTAAGTTTTACAAATATGTGACATGAAATAAAAGGCGAACAGAGTTACGTAGAAAACAATTAGTACCTTCAAAATACTTAGTCTCAACACATTGGAGAACAATAATAATTTTTTATTGGCTGGGGTTGGGCTGCTTGTTGATTAGTTCGGATAAATTAGAGGCATGTGGAGACCAAAGAGTGCAAGTTAACTCACAACCGTTGTTAAAAAAGTGTAAGAAAATATAGAGTAGTTATAGGGTTTATAAGTAGATCAAATTAGACAATAAAATTTAAATAAGTAGTACTTAATTGATGTCCTACAACTTGATGTTACGACATTGAAAACCATTTTTCGTCTCAGTCAATGGTCCAATCTCGAATAACTTACCAACGACGTCTGGTAGAGTGAAAATAATGAACGGTAAACAATTAAAAAGAACAGAAACTACATTGTGCTCCCCATTAAGTTTTAACTAAATAATCTATGATAGAAATGGAGTTTGTAATAGTTATGTACCTATGTAATGTGTAGTTGGTATCCTCCCATTCATAATGTCTTAGAAACTTGACAACTGGAAGCAATTCTTTGGTATGCTATTATCATTCTCCAATGGTGTGACCTTGGATGAGAATTCGATTTGCAGACAACACGGGTGGCCTGCCTTGTCCAAACCAATGTTCGGCCCCACTGTTAGGCTTGTGAGATTGTAGGCTTGACCAACAATGAACTTGTCCTTTGATAAGTATAGTTTGTAGTGCCTATTTTACTATGTTTTGGTCCCATTTTCCTTGTGGAATCGCTCCTTGGGAGCGTTTTATGGGCTACTTATTCTTCCTTTAGTTCGTTTTAGGTTCCCGAGACCATTTGTGAAGAGTTGGAGCGATTCCGACTCAATACATACACTTTTTGGAGCCAATGAAGTGAAGGAACGATCACTCGATGCCTTGGATTCGATCCCGAGACCTCGAGACCCGATTCCGAGCCTCCGAGACCCGATCCCGAGTCCCGAGAATCGATGAGAAACCCATGAGAGGCAATAAGGGACCAAAAGGAGCTTAAAGGAGGCCTACAAGGCTCAACCGGGTCGGGATGGCCTCAACCGGTCCCGGTTGAGGTGCACAAAAGAGGAGTCTACTGACCTGGGCCCGTCCCGGTCGGGACCAACCCATCCCTGTCGGGACCACACCGTCCCGGTCGGGATGATCCCGTCCCGGTCGGGACACTAGAGGGGCAGCATGACTTCAATTCTTTCATCCTCCTTCATTCTTGTACCCATATATATACTCCCCTCTTGTATTGTTTATGTATCCTACACTACATTAAGCTCTCTTAAGCCTCTCTACAACTCATAAACCCTAGATTTAGAGTTCATCCATTTAGATTAATCTTCCTTTAATCTTTGTTAATCTTTAGTTAATCTAGTTTAATTAGTTCTTGTATTAAGAGGGTACTTGAAGATTTCTCCAAGCTTGACAACCTTGGAGTTGATTTGGGTTATTATTTATACAAGATTGCATCTTTTTCTTCCTCTTGTTGTTGGTATAATCTTCCTTTCTCTTATTTATTGTTATTTATTCAAGTTTGAATCTTTACTTAGTGTTCTTGTTATAGTTCTTGTTGTTCATAATGGATGTGTGGTTTTTCATGTTGTTTTCTCTTATTATTGTTGGTTTCTTCTTGATAATGAGTGAGTAGTCTTCTTGTGGGGTTAGTAGGGGGATTAAGGGTAGATTATGGGTGATTAGGGTTTGATTAGGGGTAAAGGGAACATCTTTGTTGTTAGACACATATTGGGCACTCTATGTGTTTGTTGAATTGCTTATCTGAGTTGTAGTGGCCATGCTTCCCATACTTGCGCTTATGTTCTCATTGTGTGTCTATTATGTGAATGTGTTGAGAATTGTCTTTGTCACGAAAGTGCGGACATTGGTCTACGTAGCGAGAGCCCGGACCTACCTTGACATCGGTCTACGTAGCGAGAGCCCGGACCGACTCTAGTAACTAGGAGACACCTATACCCTTGATCACCCAATTACCCATCTACACTTATGAACCCGACCTACCCCCACTTCCTTTCATATTTGAGTCATCTTCCTAGTTAGTCATCATTTCTATAGATTCATTGTCTAGATAGTCTCTAGTTATTCCTTGTTATCTTGTTATAGCTAGTTCATTGTTAGTCCACTTCCTTCATCTCCACCCATCATAGTTTACCATTCATTGCTTTCTTTGTGTTTGTTTGGTGATTTAGTCTTGTTTTTAGGCCAACCTAGTCTAGACTCTACTTTACCGTCCCCGTGGATATCGACCCTACTTGCCCTAGCTACCCACTAGGAATAGTCGAACTTTTATTGACGGCGGGGCACGCGGCTAAAACCTCACCATCAATTTGGCGCCGTTGCCGGGGACGGTGCATTGTTTAGACTTAGTTTGCTTATAGCTAGACTTAGTTACCCTTCTTTGTGTTCTTCTATCTTCTCTTGTGCATATTTTCTAGACTTTTCTTGTTTCCTTAGTTCTATTTCTTCCTTTTTCTCTTTGTCTCTAGTGGTGCTTGTTTATTGTCGTTGCCTAGTGCCAATAAAGCACTAGGTGTTCTCACGTTTATTCTAGTGTGTAGTGTATGCCTAGGAGGGGAGGCGATTTCTTTCTCTTCAATCCAGAGCCGGAGAGACTCTTTCGAGCCTTTCGCCAACGGACGATTGATCGGGTTAGAATCTCTCAACCAAGCGCTAGCAATACCCATCGAGAGCATGCTCATGGATCCGACTTTAACGAGTCACCTCGAGAGACGGCCGGAGGGACCTTCATCAATCCCTTCGGTAATTCTAGTCCTAGTTCCCCCTCTTCATCTACATCAACACTGTCTACACCACCGTCTCCCTTACATCCAATTATGCCTAAGTTTTCTTCTCACTCAACCTTCACGGAAGACGTTTTGCCGGGTCCTACCACTTTACCGGAGGCATATACCGGGAATTTTGTGGCGAAAACGCAATTTATCCAATTGGTCGAGAGAAGTCAATTTAGTGGGTTACCAACCGAAGATCCTCATCAACACATGGAAACCTTTTCGGACTATTGTGACGCTATTTCTCAAACGGGAATAACTCAAGACCAAATCCGGTGGGTATTATTTCCTTTCTCTCTAATTGGTAAAGTGAAGCAATGGTTCAAGGGGTTGGACAAAGCAAGACTCGGTATTGATACTTGGAAGAATCTAGCCTTAGCTTTTTACCAACAATTCTATTCCCCGGACAAGACAAATCTATTGAGAGCCTCTATCACGGGATTCCAACAACGTGATGATGAAAGACTCTATGAATCGTGGGAAAGATTCAAAGCCTTGATCCGTTCTTGTCCACACCATGGTCTATCACAATGGTTCCTTGTGCAACAATTTTGGAACGGGTTATATGAAGACTCAAGGGCCATACTCAACATGGGATCTAATGGTAGGTTTACCGAAGTGGATGATGACCAAACTTGGTCAAGAATTGAGGAGATGGCGGTTCATAATTCACAATACTCAAGGCCTAGGAAGGCAAATCGGGGAGGTAGGCACGAGGTTGATGCTATCACTCAATTAAGCATTGACCTTGGAGCTCAATTGAAAACACACATGGAGACCATTGACAAGAAGCTCCAAAGCCACCTCAACCAAGTCCAAGGCACTAGTTCCTCCAATCATCAATCGATTCAAGAAGTGAATGCTTTGGGATTTGCACCTCCTTTGCCTTATTATGGGATGTGTGACACTTGTGGAATCGTTGGTCATGATCCTATGCATTGTCGGGGAAGTATTGAGCAAGTGAACGCCTTTCAAGCGTTCAAGCAAGGTGCCTCCTATTCTAATCAATACCAAGCTTCCAATCAAGTCCCTCAAGAACAAGCTATGCAACCTCGTCTCTATGTTCCACCTCCCTTAAGGGACAACAAACAAGGTTATCAAGGTTATGTGGGTAATCCAAGACCCTTCAACAACTTCAAGCAAAATAACCAAGGTGCCTTCCACAACAACAATCAAGGGTTCCAACAAGGGAACTTCAATCAAGGTGTTTTCCAAGGAAACCAAAGCTTCCAACAACAACAAAACCACAACCAAGGGTTTCATGGCAACAATCAAGGCCTTAATCAAGGAAATTCTCATGGGTTCCAAGGGAACCGTCAACAACAAACAACTCAAGGTCAACAACAACAAAACAAGCCAAGGAGCCGGTCTCCTATTCATGACTATGGTACTCCATTAGCCCTTACCGATACTCCGCATAATCCGTCATCTCCACCTCGGGATTTCGACGTACAAAAATCTATGATGGATATGCAAAGGAGTACTCAAGAGATGGCAAGAAACCAACAAGAGTTCTTTGCTTACGTTCAAAGGGACAACTTAGCAAGAGATACTCATGCGAAGATGCTTGAGACTCAAATATCTCAACTTGCTTCGCGAATCTCTTCAAGACAAAAGGGGCAATTACCTCCTCAAGGCGAAACACCGAAATTTGAGCATGTAAATGCTATTACTATGAGGAGTGGTACATCCTATGAACCCCCTTTTTCCCCTAGTGAGCAAGAACCAAGACAAGAAGTCATACCCCCCTCTCAAGACGATGCAAGCTATGAGAATCCAATGGAGGATCAAGTCTTAGGGGAGATCGAAAAACCCCATGAAGACAAGCTTCCCCCTCTTCAAGGAAAAGACAAGGGTAAAAGGAAAGTGTCATTTGAGGAATCTATCCCGATTGAGCAAAACAAGTATCATGTCAAGTTGCCTTTCCCAACAAGGCAAATGAAGACTAAGGTGGATACTCAATATAATAAGTTCCTTAGTTTTGTGAGAAATTGGATGGGAGTGTCCCGTTTACCGAGTTACTTACCCAATTCCCGGCATATGGAAAATTTATGAGAGAAATCTTGGCTAGGAATTGAAGAGATCCGTCGACAAGGAAGAAACTATAGCGTTCACGAGGGTGGTGAGCGAGCTTATTCAAGGTTCCACGCTTCCGAAGTTGAAGGATCCGGGTAGTTTCTCGATCCCTTGCACCATAGGCAACTTCATGATCGAGAGAGCATTGTGTGACTTGGGTGCGAGTGAGAGCATCATTCCTTATTCCATTTGTGATCGATTAGGGATGAAGGAGCTGAAATGTACGTCCATTACACTCCAAATGGCCGATAAATCTCTTAACCGACCATTGGGGATGATAGAGGACGTACCGGTACGCATCGGGAAATTCTTCATTCCGGTCGATTTTCTTGTGCTCGACATGCCGGAAGATGCTATCACTCCTATTATACTTGGGCGCCCATTTCTACATACCGCCGGTGCCATGATCGATGTCAAGAAGGGTAGGATTACTTTTCAATTAGGCGACGAAGAGTTAATGTTTGACCTCCAAGGCAACACCTCGCCGATGAACGAGACATGTAATATGATCCATGCCACGAAGGACGTCGATCTAGGGGTTGAGTTGGGACAAAGCTTGAAGAATAATTCTTATGTACTTGAGGATGATGACTCCGAGATTGGAGAGAATGAGTGCCCATATCATGGGTTTGATGACAAGTTGAAAAGCAAGGAGAAAGATGAGCCTCCCTTGGGGCCGCATGAGAACAAATAGACGTTTGGGTATATTCCGAAGGATCAAAAGTATAAGTTCAAGCCGTTGAACTTAGAAGATCGGGAAGCCCCGGGAACGTCAAGACAAGGTCATGAAAAGCCGTGGTATGTGGACAGTTATATCTCGAGCTTGATTGAAGACTTTGCTAGAGCCTTCGACTTGTTCCTTCGTGCCCTTGATGGAGATGGAATTGGTCGAGGTTGTTGAAAAAAGAATTAAGGAATGCACCATCCATGGTTTGACGGAGTTCCAAAAGAACCGTCTCATCGTATATATCTCTTTCTAGTAGTTAGTTGGAGTTTTGTGATATTCTTGTTATTTGGATTGATTGATGAGCGTTGTGAGGGAGAGAATTTGATGTGTATGTGAGCTTTGTTGGATAGGTGAAGTGAAGATGATTCCTAGAGAGGAATAGCTATGATGGAGCTTGGATAGTAAGCATGAGGATCGGGTTTTTGAAGCTTGGAGTAAGCTTTTGGGTTTGTGGAAGGTCAGGAAGACCCATCCCGACCTTGAAGAGGCTTCCTGACCGGGAAGGGTGCGGCATCCCGACCGGGAAGGAGCCATTCGGATCGGGATGGAGGTGCATTTCCAACTCTACGAGTTCCATCAAAATATCCTTGCTCCTCCTCGAGATGTCGTCACTCCTCCCACGCTCCTGGTTGAAAATCAGCTTATTCCGCGCTTCCCAAATGGCCCAGCACGTTGTCATGAACAAGACACGACTCTCCTTCCCAACACTTCGCCAGACTTCTTCGATCTTTGTGTCATGTGTGTCAGTTTAATTTCGAGTGAAGTCTTCACCTGTTTCGAGATTGTGGGTTGTCTAGTCAGGTCTAGGATGAGCTCAGTCTTGGGGTGGGGGACATCGATGGGGTCATGGGGATTAGGGATTGGGATGAGGTCGGTCTTGGGGTGAGGGACATCGATGGGGTCATGGGGATTAGGGATTGGATCGAAGAAGTCTGGCGAAGTGTTGGGAAGGAGAGTCGTGTCTTGTTCATGACAACGTGCTGGGCCATTTGGGAAGCGCGGAACAAGCTGATTTTCAACTAGGAGCGTGGGAGGAGTGACGACATCTCGAGGAGGAGCAAGGATATTTTGATGGAACTCGTAGAGTTGGAAATGGAAAAGGAGCAAGGAGAATGCTTAGGGAGGGGATGGGCTCGCTCGCTAACACGAAATGGAGGCCACCTGAGACGGGCTTCTTGAAGATTAACGTTGATGCCAACTCCAAGGAAGGGCAGGGGGTGGGAATTGGGGGTGTGTGCCGTGACCAGGTGGGGAAAGTCCTATGGGCTTTCACGATTCGACGAAGGGAGGCGTGGGATGCACCGATCGTTGAAGCTTCTGCCATACTAGAAGGGATGAGGGAGGCACGAAGGCAAGGACACGAAGCTGTCATAATTGAAAGTGATGCTCAAGCTATTGTTTCGGCCATTAACAAGAAACAGAAAGGGAGAAGTGGATTGTTCATGCTGCTCGAGGAGATTGCTAGTGTAGCGGAAGATTTTCGGTCTATTAGTTGGTGTTATACAAGTCGGGTTTGTAATGGTGTAGCGCATGAGCTAGCACGGGCTGCACCGGTAGGTGACTCGATCAATGCGTGGGGCAATAGACTCCCGGTGATTGCGGATAGCATTGCTGTTTCCGATTTAGTTTAGTTCCCGTTATGGGAGATTCAAAAAAAAAAAGAAGGGACCAAACTTAATTAGGTGGCACTATAATTAACCTAGGTTTAGCAAATAATTCATTCTTACACAATCCCTTTAATCACTCTTTTAGGCGTAAATGAAGCTTTGTTGGTGTGAAACCGTAATTGCGTTCACACTTGCAGCGAGTAATTAAACAATAAATAAATAAATCAATTGGCTGATTCAAAACAATTCAAAACATTTAAATAAATAAATGATCTCTCGGCAATTGAGCAAAACAATTAAACATCCCATATGAGATTACAATGCAAAACGAAGTTAATTCTATGTAGTTCACAATGCAAATGAATAATTCTTCACATTTTCAAGCTTATTCAACCTATATTGGAATTGGAATAACCTTTTGGTTTTTACTTGACTCATTCCCCATGTTAGCTTCTTTAAATAGTGTCTTTAATCATGTACTTTTCATCATCTTCATCAAATTATACTGTTATTTTTTTGTCCCTTTTGTGCTAAACGTCAGGAAAAGGAAAGGAAAAAAGAAAAAGAGAGGTCCGCAGTATGTCTTCCTCTAAAGTCGTATCCATTGCCGGTCTCGAGCAAGGCGTTAGAGTACCCCAGATCAATGTGAGAGTTGTACATCAATGGAGGAGGCCGAACCTGAGAGACAAAACGAAGTTAGACGCTGTCGAATACTTACTTATAGATGCCAATGTAAGTTGCTCACATGTTTTAATTATTATATATGCAAAGTTGTCGAATACTTACACATAATTTGTATTGTAATATACTGTGAATAAATGTAGATTTCTTCCACTAATGGTATTAATTAGATACATGTCAGTAATTAAATTAAAACTTCACTGCTTTATAACGAAAATAAATTAAAAGCCTTTGTGTTAAAATGATGTAATTACAGCACAATTTTTATTGTGATGCAAATGAAATCGTTTGTAGTGTGTAAGTGAATTATAATCATTTGTATCAAATCATTTGAAAATCTCAAATGTTTTCTACTATATTGATATTATGCATTATATCTTCATCTAATTTTTGAATCTTTTACTAATATTACATGATACTAACTCCTATTCTTTCAATTTTTATAGAAAGATATTGTACAGGCTACCCTCAAAAAAATGTTGGTTCCACGCTTTAAGGATGATGGTGAGGTTTTAGCCGCGTGCCCCACCGTCAATAAAAGTCCGACTATTCCTAGTGGGTAGCTAGGGCAAGTAGGGTCGATATCCACGGGGACGGTAAAGTAGAGTCTAGACTAGGTTGGCCTAAAAACAAGACTAAATCATCAAACAAACACAAAGAAAAGAATGAATGGTAAACTATGATGGATGGAGATGAAGGAAGTGGACTAACAATGAACTAGCTATAACAAGATAACAAGGAATAACTAGAGACTATCTAGACAATGAATCTATAGGAATGATGACTAACTAGGAAGATGACTCAAATATGAAAGGAAGTGGGGGTAGGTCGGTTTCATAAGTGTAGATGGGTAATTGGGTGATCAAGGGTATAGGTGTCTCCTAGTTACTAGAGTCGGTCCGGGCTCTCGCTACGTAGACCGATGTCAAGGTAGGTCCGGGCTCTCGCTACGTAGACCAATGTCCGTACTTTCGTGACAAAGACAATTCTCAACACATTCACATAATAGACACACAATGAGAAGATGAGCGCAAGTATGGGAAGCATGTCCACTACAACTCACACAAGCAATTCAACAAACACATAGAGTGCCCAATATGTGTCTAACAACAAAGATGTTCCCTTTACCCCTAATCAAACCCTAATCACCCATAATCTACCCTTAATCCCCCTACTAACCCCACAAGAAGACTACTCACTCATTATCAAGAAGAAACCAACAATAATAAGAGAAAACAACATGAAAAACCACACATCCATTATGAACAACAAGAACTATAACAAGAACACTAAGTAAAGATTCAAACTTGAATAAATAACAATAAATAAGAGAAAGGAAGATTATACCAACAACAAGAGGAAGAAAAAGATGCAATCTTGTATAAATAAGAACCCAAATCAACTCCAAGGTTGTCAAGCTTGGAGAAATCTTCAAGTACCCTCTTAATACAAGAACTAATTAAACTAGATTAACTAAAGATTAACAAAGATTAAAGGAAGATTAATCAGAATGGATGAACTCTAAATCTAGGGTTTATGAGTTGTAGAAAGGCTTAAGAGAGTCTAATGTAGTGTAGGATACATAAACAATACAAGAGGGGAGTATATATATGGGTACAAGAATGAAGGAGGATGAAAGAATTGAAGTCGTGCTGCCCCTGTAGCGTCCCAACCGGGACGGGATCATCCCGACCGGGACGGTGTGGTCCCGACCGGGACGGGCCCAGGTTAGTAGCCTCCTCTTTTGTGTACCTCAACCGGGACCGGTTGAGGCCATCCCGACCCGGTTGAGCCTTGTAGGCCTCCTTTAAGCTCCTTTTGATCCCTCCTTGCCTCTCATGGGTTTCTCATCAATTCTCGGGACTCGGGATTGGGTCTCGGAGGCTTGGGATCGGGTCTCGAGGTCTCAGGATCGAATCCAAGGCACCGAGTGATCGTTCCTTCACTTCGTTGGCTCAAAAAAGTGTATGTATTGAGTCGGAATCGCTCCAACTCTTCACAAATGGTCTTGGGAACCTGAAACGAACTAAAGGAAGAATAAGTAGCCCATAAACCGCTCCCAAGGAGCGATTCCACAAGGAAAATGGGACCAAATTAAAACATAGTAAAATAGGCACTACAAACTATACTTATCAACTCCCCCACACTTAACTCTTACTCGCCCTCGAGTAAGCACATACTAACTACTAAACTAGCCGAGTGGGTATTAGCGCACCCTACGCCCTTTCAACTCACGTGAGTGCACTTAGAGGAAAAGTGCACTCCGCAAGGCAAGTGGGGTCTTGCGACAAAACCGTGGACGCAACCGGACAGAAAACACAAAGACAAACAAACACAAGGTTGCACCCAAAGAAAAACAAATACCGCTTCCCTCAACAAAGCGGTGAAAAGACACCGGTTTAGGACTCAAGGCAAGTGACAACGTTCCCAAGCTAGCAATATAAACCAAGGTGAACTAAACCCTAATAGTATGACGATAAAGCAACAAAAATGTTGGTAACTTACCTAGATTCCTCCTAACTTTCTAAGAACGTACTATGGGACGATCGGCGGAGTGGAAAAGGGATGAACCACGGTGTTAGTCGACACTGTAGGTAAGTGAGACTCCGCCCCCTTTAGCGATGAGCCAAGAGGGTCGTCCCATGCCCGAAACCGCCCAACTAGTCCAAGTAAAAAGGTGGAAAATATTGCAAAGAGAGGGAAGACCGACCTTTGCCGCTATCATCCTTCCTAGGGACTCGGTCCTTTGGTAGGCTCTTCACGGCAAAAGTCGGAAAAAGGCTTATTTTGATATGTAGGGATTATTTTTGTGAGACGGGTTTTCTTTTGGCATTTTTCTTTCTTTTTGAATTTTTGCTTTGTTTGTTGCCTTGCCATATCTTTTTCTTCTTTTCTATTTTCTTTTTAATTTTTTGTGCCCTTTTCTTTTTCTTCATTCTTTTCTTTCTTTCATTTTCTTTTCTTTGCCCTTTTGGCTTGATTTGGCTTTTTGGCATTTCTTTGTATAACAAGAAAAGAGAGAATTCAACAAATTGCAATTTATTGTTGTCCCGTAAGGGAGGTGGAACATAGGGACGATGTTGTTGTTGATGTTGAAAGGCTTGTTGTTGAGGGACTTGATTGGAAGCTTGGTATTGATTAGAGTAGGAAGCACCTTGCTTGAACGCTTGAAAGGCGTTCACTTGCTCAATACTTCCTCTACAATGCATAGGATCATGACCAACGATTCCACAAGTATCACACATCCCAAAATAAGGCAAAGGAGGTGCAAACTCCAAAGCATTAACATCATGGATCGAGTGTTGATTGGAGGAACTAGAGCTTTGAACTTGGTTGAGGTGGCTTTGGAGCTTTTTGTCAATGGTCTCCATGTGAGTTCTTAGTTGAGCCCCAAGATCAATGCTCAATTGTGTAATGGCATCTACCTCGTGCCTACCTCCTCGATTCGCCTTCCTAGGCCTAGAGTATTGGGAATTGTGAACCGCCATCTCTTCAATCCTTGACCAAGTTTGGTCATCCTCCACTTCGGTAAACCTACCGTTAGATCCCATGTTGAGTATGGCCCTCGAGTCTTCATATAGCCCGTTCCAAAATTGTTGTACGAGGAACCATTGTGATAAACCATGGTGTGGGCAAGAACGGATCAAGGCTTTGAATCTTTCCCACGATTCATAGAGGCTTTCATCATCACGTTGTTGGAAACCCTTGATAGAAGCTCTCAATAGATTTGTCTTCTCCGGGGGATAGAATTGTTGGTAGAAGGCTAAGGCTAGCTTCTTCCAAGTATCAATGCCAAGTCTTGCTTTGTCCAACCCCTTGAACCATTGCTTCGCTTTACCAATAAGAGAGAAAGGAAATAATACCCACCGGATTTGGTCTTGAGTTATTCCCGTTTGCGAAATAGCGTCACAATAATCCGAAAAGGTTTCCATGTGTTGATGAGGATCTTCGGTTGGTAACCCACTAAATTGACTTCTCTCGACCAATTGGATAAATTGCGTTTTCGCCACAAAATTCCCGGTATATGCCTCCGGTAAAGTGGATGGACCCGGCAATACGTCTTCCGTGAAGGTTGAGTGAGAAGAAAACTTAGGCATGATTTGATATAAGGGAGAGGATGGTGGTGTAGACGGTGTTGATGTAGATGAAGAGAGGGAACTAGGAGAAGAATCACCGAAGGGATTGATGAAGGTCCCTCCGGCCGTCTCTCGAGGTGAATTGTTCAAGTCGGCTCCTTGGGCTTGCCCTTGATGAGTATTGCTTGCACTGGGTTGAGAGATTCTATCTCGGTTAATCGTCCGTTGGCGAAAGGCTCGAAAGAGTCTCTCCGGCTCTGGATTAAAGAGATAGAAGTCGCCTCCCCTCCTAGGCATACACTACACACTAGAACAAACGTGAGAACACCTAGTGCTTTATGGGCACTAGGTAACAACAATAAACAAACACAACTAGAGACAAAGAGAAAAAGAAGAAATAAAACTAAGGAAAGAAGAAAAATCGAGAGAATATTCACAAAGAAGATGGGAGAACACAAAGAAGGGTAACTAAGTCTAGAAATAAGCAAACTAAGTCTAAACAATGCACCGTCCCCGACAACGGCGCCAAACTGATGGTAGGGATTTGTCACGTCCCTAGCCAACAATAAAACACCGACTAACCTAGTGGGTAGCTAGGGCAAGTCGGGATCGTATCCACGAGGACGGTATATCAAAGCTTAGACTATGTCGGCCTACAACGAGACTAGGTCACCAAAACAAACACAAAGAAGCGATGTATGGAAAACTATGAAGGAGGAGGAATAAGAACTAAACTAACACTAGAGACTAACTAAACAATGAAACTAACGGAGACGATGACTAACTAAGACGATGGATCAACTATGGAAAGAAGTGGGGTAGGTCGGGTTCATAGGAGTAGAAGGGTAATTGGGGTGATCAAGGGTATAGGTGTCTCCTAGTTACTAGAGTCGGTCCGGGCTCTCGCAACTTAGACCCTAGTCTGCGCTCTCGCGACTAAACTATTCTCAACATTTCCACAAAATAAGCAATCAATGAGAAGATGAACACAAGCATGGGAAGCATGGCCACTACAACTCACACAAGCATACCAACAAACACATAGAGTGCTCACAATGTGACTAACAACAAAGATATAACCTTTTCCCCTTAATCAACCCTAATCATCCATAATCTACCCCTAATCCCCCTACTAACCCCACAATAAGACTACTCACTCATTATAAAGAGGAAACCAACATTCACAAGAGAAATCAATACTACAAAACCAACATCCATAATGAATAACAAGAACAATAATACTAACAATATGAAAAGATTCAAACAAGATTAAATAAACAAGATTAAGAGTAAGAAAGGTTATACCAACACTAAGAAGATGAAAAGATGCAATCTTGTATAAATAAGAACCCAAATAAAACCCAAGGTTGTCAATCTTGGAGAATTCTTCAAGTATCCTCTTAATACAAGAACTAATTACTAGGATTAACTAATAATTAAAGGATGATTAAGACTAATATGAGAACACTAATCTAGGATTTTGGAGGCTTAAACTAGTCTAGGGTAAGATAAGATGTCCTAAAATTACAAGAAGGGAGTATATATATGGGTACAAGAATGAAGGAGAAGAAAAGAAAAAGAGTCGCGCTGCCAGCTCTTCGTCCCGATCGGGACGGCCCTGTCATTCCGACCGGGACCGGATGGTCCCGACCGGGATGGGCTCACAGCAGCTTCCTTAATGTTGCACCCCATCCCGAACGGGATGGGTCTTGTATGCCTCCCTTTAGAGCTCTTTGGTCCCTCCTTGCCTCTCATGGGCTTCCCACCGATTCTCGGGACTCGGGATCGGGTCTCGGAGGCTCGGGATTGGGTCCCAAGGTCTCGGGGTCGATTCCAAGGCATCGAGTCATCGTTCCTTCACTCCGTTGGCTCCAAAATGTGTATGTATAGAGTCGGAATCACTCCAACTCCTCCAAATCGGTCTCGGAAACCTGAAACGAACTAAAGGAAGCATAAGAAGCCCATAAATCGCTCCCAAGGAGCGATTTCACAAGGAAAAGGAACCAAAACATAGTGAAAAAGGCACTACAAACTACACTTATCAGTCTTCCCCCATCTTCAACTAGTAGCTCAACGACCCTCATGTCTTCTTGATTCGGTGGGCATGTCGTTAGTACTTTTCCTTCGTGGTTGCCAACTTCCCAAGCATCCCTCCAGACTAGTGTATTCCTCCCATATCCGATTCTTCTTCGCAACCCTTTTAACAGGACATCTCGACCTTCAATGATTCCTCTCCAAGTATAACTTGGGTTGGAACCCAATCTAGCTTCCAAGAAGTTACTGTCAACAAAATACTTGCTACCCATGATACGGGCCCATAGTGAGTTCGTGTTTGTGGTAAGACGCCACGCTTGTTTACCGAGAAGGGCTAAATTGCACTTCTTCAGATCTCGAAAACCAATGCCACCGAAGTCCTTGGCCTGACATAGCTTCTTCCACGAAACCCAAGTGATACTCTACTTCGATTCATGATGGCCCCACCAAAATCTAGATATAAGCGAGCTGAACCCATCGCAAAAAGACGTTGGAATTTTGAACACACTCATCACATAGGTCGGGAGTGAATTGGCTACAGCCTTTATAAGAACCTCCCGGCCCGCCCTAGACAATGTTTTCCCACGCCAGACATTGAGTCTTTTTTGCAGTTTAGCTCGAATAATATCCGTTGTAGCTTTTTTCGATCGGCCCACAACCGTTGGAAACCCCAAGTATTTCTCTTGACAATCGACTTCCTCCACCCCAAGCTCTCCCGTTACCCTATCCCTACGGTCCCGTGGTACTCCTTGGCTATAGGAGACCGTGGTCTTCGTCAGGTTAACTAATTGGCCCGAAGCATGCTCATAGCTACGAAGAATATGGTTTAGAGTCCGGGCTTCCTCCTCATTAGCTTTGAGAAAAAAAATATTGTCGTCTGCGAAAAAGAGGTGAGAAATAACAGGAGCCGTCGGGGCAATTTTCAGCCCATGAAGCGTACCACGTTCAATAGCTCGCCTAGTCAAATGAGACAGGACCTCCACACAAAGAATAAACAAATAGGGTGATAGTGGGTCGCCCTGCCTGAGTCCTCGCGACAGAACAAATTCTCGGGAAGGTGAGCCGTTAATCAAGACCGAGAATGAAACAGAAGAGACGCACTCCATGACCCGATTTCTCTAATTCACATCGAACCCCAAGACGGCTAGTGTCTTAGCTAGAAAATCCCACTCAATTCGGTCGTAAGCTTTTGCCATATCAAGTTTTAAGGCCATGAAGCCATTCGCCGCTTTAGAATTTTTCATATGGTGAAAAAGTTCGAACACAACAAGAACATTATCGGTAATCAACCTACCCGGAGTGAAAGCACTTTGATTTTCTGAGACAATCTCACCAAGGAAGGGCTTAAGTCGATTCACCAGAACTTTGGCCACCAATTTGTAGACCACGTTGCATAGGCTAATCGGTCAAAAGTCCCGGATCTTATCAGGCGCTTTTTTCTTCGGTATTAAGACAATATATGCCCTGTTGATCTCTCTAGGAATCGGGTTTCCTCTCAGAATACCGAGAACGGTTCGGATCACCTGTGGGCCCACCACATGCCAAAAGGTTTGAAAGAATAGCCCATTCATCCCATCCGGGCCTGGAGCTTTAAGATGGTGCATTTGGTTCAAGGCATCGATAACTTCAGGCTCCTGGTACTCTCGTCCTAGCTGCAAGTTCATTCTGCTGGTAATTCTGTTCTTGACTCCATCGAACACATTATCAAAATCTCGCGGACCCGCAGTCTCGAACGGCTGCTCAAAGTACTCAATAGCAACCTCCTCCACCCCCTCCCACCCGGTTCGTGGTCGACCATTGTCATCAATAAGGGTTTGGATATGATTCTTCTTCTTACGCTCACCTGCTCGCCGATGAAAGAAACCCGTATTCCGATCCCCCTCCTTTAACCAGAGTGCTCGCGACCTTTGTCGCCAAAATATTTCCTCCTGGCGAGATAAATCACCAACCTGAGCCACTAGCTTTCGTCTTCTCGCCACCTCCTCTTCCGTCAGTGTTCCTCTGTTTATTTGTGCAATTTGTTTTCTTTTTTTTACAATATCACGCTCGATTTTGCCGGTCGATATTTTCTTCCATGCTTGGAGCGCTCGCCCACAATGTTTCAGGCCTTCGACCAGATCCCCCTCACCTTTCCCGAACCCCTCCTCGACCGCTTTCTCACAGCCATCTTGTCCAATCTACACCTGCTCAAACCTAAATCCTCGTGGTACTCGCTCCCCTTTATCACGTGTGTTCAAGATTAGCTTGATCGGTGCATGATCGAACCACTCACGCTCGAGATTGACCAGCTTAGCAAATGGAAAAATATTTGCCCATTGTTCAGAACAAAAAGCGCGATCCAAACGGCATTGGCGATTCGCACTCCCTGATTGCCCATTGTCCCAAGTGTATTTGTAACCTTCGAAAGAAATATCTCGTAGGTCACAGCTGTCGAGGGCACTCCGAAAATTGTCCATTTGCCATTGCGCTCGTCTTCCTCCTTTCATTTTCGAAGCTAGGAGAATTTCGTTAAAGTCACCAAGATAAACCCAAGGTAGGTTGCTTTGTCGACCGAGAATTCTCAAAAGCTGCCATGACAGGTGCCTATCCGAAACTGCAGGCCAATCGTAGAACCTCGTGACTCTCCACTCCCCTTTCTCATCCCGAATTTTGAAGTCCATATAATGGACAGTAGCTGAACGAAAAGTGCAATCTATCCCCTTCTTCCACATAAACGATAGACCGCCCGACCTCCCTACACTATCAACAGCCAACCCGTCATACTTTTCAAACTTCGCCCTAACCCTCCCCATCTCACGACCACTTATTTTCGTCTCTCACAGAAACACCATGGCCGGGGCCTCCCTCCGGATAAGGTGCCGGAGGCCACCAACTGCCTCGGGGTGGCCCAAACCCCGGCAGTTGATACTTAGGATATTCCTTGGGCCCGGCGGGGTTGAGTATTCCCAACCTCCGCCTCAGGTATATAGATGCTCCCGTCGGCAGTTGTCTTGTTCTTTTTAGTCACCTCAAAATCTTCTTCACCTTCCCTATGTCTCTTTCTCCCACCAGAAGGTATCATCAAACCAGCCCCCTTCATGCTCATGATGTGCTCCCTGGCCTTATGCTTCCACGTCTTCTTTTTCTCATCCCCCTCCCCCTCCCCCTCCCCCTCCCCCGACGTGACAAGGCTGCCCAGTGAAATGTGTATGTCATCCATATCAATGGGTCCCTACTCGCCTATACGCCCATGTTGCCCTCCTATCAGCTCACTCTCGGCCTCCTTATATATGTTGTACGTGGTATCCGATCGCCCTCCTTCCCTTGACATCCCCACCTAGCCCCCACTTGCGATCAGCATTCCAGTGTCCAATGCCCCTTGGTGTGGTTCCACATCCCTATTCACTTTTCTCACTGTAACCTGGTTCGTTGCTGATTTAGCTTTCTTGCCTCGTAAGTCCACAGTGATACTCTAAAGTTTGGTAATCATATCAGCGACCGCAGCCTCACTCTCCTCCTGAGCAGACTTATCGAAAACATTTACCAAAGAACGAGCAGCCTGCCCAGATCCCTCCGTAACAGTCTTTACTGTTTTCCAAGGTGAGGCTCTGGCCCAGTCGCCAAAGCGTAGATCTGCTTCTTCGTAAGGGCCTTGCTCGCAATCTTTCTCTCCATGACCAAGTATCCCGCATCCATAGAAAAAGGTTGGCAGTTTCTCATACTTCACGTCGAAATGAATGACCTTATTTTGTCTCATCATAATCGGCACGGATGTACAAATGGGTTTTCTGAGATCATGGAGGACGCGAATACGAAGAGCACGATCCAACTCCGGGTTTGGTCCCAGTTCCATTCCCATATAGCCCCCCAGGAGATCGCCAATACGTTTAGCATTCGACTCACTACTCCTACCCGATATGGGAAGATCGTATACTCTCGTCCAAATGGGTACATGAAAAAGAGGGACGTCAGAAGCCTTACCAGCCGCATTCGGTTCATTGAAGCTCCATATAAAGCGATCGAAGTGCCATGGTTGGTTCTCGAGGATTTTTGCCTTATCAAGTTGGGATCCAAAACGGAATAGGAATAATTTTTCCTTCGCATCGAGCACATTTCCCATTACGGTTTGCCCTAGATTCCATAATTTAGTCATAGTATCTATGGCGGCTCTCGCGTTTATGGACTTCGACGCCCATAACTTCCCTACAACCATAAGTTGTCCCTTCTCTGATTCGTCCACCGTCCCCTCGTCCCATGGAAGCGCATCGATTTCTGTCTTCTCATTAACACCCATAATACTCTTCCCCTTGTCTCTTTGGTCAGCCATCGGATGGGGGCCACTTCCCTGGAACCTGCACAAACAACACAACAGAAACACAAGCAAACAAATCTAAACTCTCACGATAAGCGTGAGAGGAGCCTCGAGATGGAGGAGGAAGCAAAGACCTAGAACCTATACTCAGAGAAACCCTAGAGAAAACCTAGGAAAAAATATTTTTGAAAAAATATTTTAGTTTGGTCTCTTCTTTAATATAAAGAAGATACTCTCCTTCAAACTATTATCAAATCTTAACTTCCAATATTCTCAAAAATCTCATAAAACCACTTTCAACAAATAATTATCAAATTTATCAACATGCAGTGCCGTCAAATGAATTTAGGTGGCCCGGTTCAAATTTCAAAATGAGACCCTTTTTTTTTCTTAAAGAAACATTACATATTAAATAAAATAGAAAATTATTTGTCTTTACATTACATCAGAAGGATTTTTGTCAACTAAATCGTCCTTGCCAAATAAATTTGTCCTCCTTGCATTCGCTGAACCAAATTCGTCCATCAAACTTTGCAATCCATTTGCTCCATCACTTCATTCTCAATTGATATAATTGCCAAACCGTTGAGTCTTTCTTGTGACATCGTCGAACGCAAATAAGATTTCAGTAACTTGAGTTTGGAGAAACTTCTTTCGGCACTTAGCTTGCAACCGTTACTGGAGTAGTCAACACTATTCTATACGCAACAACTGCATTTGGAAAATAACCAAAGCACTTCAAAAATATCAAAAGTTTAACTGGTCCCATATTCTCCAAAGGTAAAACTCCTCTCAAAAAGTTTAGCTCCGTGTATATTTCAATTCCATCAACATCAGAATGACCGTCCTTCTTTAATACACCTTCGAGATGAGTACAATGTAATTTTAACTCGTCGTCTTCTAACGAACATAGCCTACCAGAGCAAAATAAAAAACCAAAAATATTTTCAAAATCATTATATTGTTCAAACCTAGATTTTAATGAAAAAATTGCTTGATCAACAATGTACAAAAAATAATTAACTCTGAAGGATTCTTCTGAAGACTGATTAACAATCACTAAGGAATCATCTCGATTCTCATCAAAATGTCTCTTTCCTCAAATTTCTCGTCTTTGTGAAAACACTGGATCAATATTTATTTCAAGAGCGATCTTTTTTGCTTCTTCTATCGCACTAACAAAACCACTTTCACGAAACTTTTCAAAAAAAGTTATTAAACCTTTGATCTTTACAATAGCAATATAAATGACCATGACTTTTGATTGTAAATCTTTGCTAACCAAATTAACATGATAGAGAATTTCAAACCAGATAACCATTGCAATTATAAACTCAAACTCACCAAGCTCATTCAATGCAAGAGATTTAGCTTCACTCCTTATTTTAGAATCATTATCTTTTTCAACAACCTCAAGTAATGCCTCTCGTAAATCCCCAACTTGGAATCTTATAGCTTTTACACTCTCAACACGACTCTCCCAACGAGTACCTGATAATGGTTTAGGGGTTAACCATTCAATATTATCACTCAAAACTTTCCACCTCTTATTTGAATTTGAAAATATTGTATAAATTCGTTGAATACTTCCAAAGAAATCCCTAGCTCTAGTACATGTATTAGCCATGTCACAAATCGTCAAGTTAAGACTATGACAACCACAAGGCATGTAAAAAGCTCGAGGATTTATGTCTAACATCTTTTTTTGAACTCCTTGGTTTTTCCCCTTCATGTTTGATCCATTATCAGAACCTTGTCCTCTTACATCATCTATATCAAGATCTAGTTTCTTTAGCTCATTTTGCATAACATCAAAAAGCCCTCGACCACTAGTATCATCAACATTCAAAAAACCAACAAATGATTCTTCAATGCTAACCGACTTCGAAGACACATTCACATACCTTAATATCATTGACATTTGTTCTTGGTGTGAAATGTCATGAGTACAATCTAGTATGACCAAGAAATACTTATGTGGACATGACATAAGTCCACCCCGACGTGGCCACGCGCGGGTTTGGGCGGCGAAATGTTTCCCATGTGAGATAGTTCTCGGGTTGAAATTTAAGTCAAAGTTGGAGTCGCCACCGAACTTTGTGGGAGTTCGGGCCCATTCGAACCCACTCTATATCGTTATGGACCTTACACAAAGTACGGCCCATTTTGATTTCAGAGTTTATGGAGCTCGTACCTTTGCATTGCGATACCGATACCGTCACTACCGGTTATCGTGTATTGAATGACTCTCGTGCGCCAACGATTTCTGACATCCGGAAACTGAGGTTTTGAGTAAGGGGTGAGGGTATGTGTTAGGAAGCCCACTAAGGACACCCAACCCCGCCCGCACTTAACGGCCTCTACTAAGACATCGTTCGAGTTTATAATTGATGTGTCGTATTCATATAGCTTTATTCCCTCGACTCCGTTGTCTTTTATGGTCGGAACGCGCTCTTTAGAGCTGTTTCTTCTAACATTTTGCTTTGAGTGAGTGTTTTTGTAGATTATACACGATTTCAGGTCTTTATGTGCATTTACACTCATATCTAGTTATAAGAACGATCCCGAGACAAAACCCGTGCTTTAGGACGTCTAGGCGAAGAAGAAATGAGAAGTGTCGATTCGTTGGGCCAAGGAAAGCGGCCCAATACTTGTTTTATTAGTGATGTGCGCGCCAGCCTGCATGTGGCAGGTGGCCTGCTGGCCGGCCGGCATGACACAAGGACAATTTTAGCTTCACTTTTAGGTGTGCGTCGGCCCCTGCATGTGGCAGGCGGCCGGCCGGCCGGCCGGGGCGCACACCCAGCTCAATTCCGCCTATTTTGTATAATTAGGGAGTTGTATTATTTCCTAACTATCACTTTTCATACTTAGCTTATTTTTACTTTAGAAAACTCGTGACCCTTAAGATTCTAGCACTCGGTTTTCACTCGGATTCGATTTCGGTAATCTCGTTTATGCAATTTTTAGTTTTATATTTTCAATCTTTATCACAAATTATTTAGTTCGTCGTAATTTTCTCTATTTGCAATTTGTTGTTCCGTTTAGTTCGTTAGATTTCCGTTCGTTTATCGCTAGATTTGTTTGCTTCACTTTCAATCATGAATTCCATGTATGCGTATTGTTGTTCCGTAATTATCATGTGTAGCTAATTTTCTCGCTAGGGTCAAGGGGGATCGATGGATTATTATACGATTATGCTACTTTGATACTAAATGTATAATTATGCTAGTACCATTTTTGCGTGCTTTATTTGTCGATTAATTTGTTAAAGGCCACAACATGTTAATCTGTTTGGGAAATTCTAGTTCTCGTGCGAAAGCCGAATTAGGATTAGACAATGCGCGATTTGGTAGGAAGTCTAACAAGTTGCGAGAGCCCGTTAGATCATTCCTAGGTTGACACGGTTCGAGAGAACGTCTTATAGCCGACTAGCATGTTTATGTGTTTATTATTATTGTCGCATAATTGTTGAGCATCTATCGTGAACCCGTGACCTTAGTTTTCATCTCATTGTTAGATTCGATTTTTATTATCGTCTTTTAGTAGTCTCTTATATATTTTCAATCAATCAACCGTTTAGAGCATTTTCGAATCGCCATAGCTAATAGACGAAAATTGACTGTTTCCCTGTGGATTCGATACCTTGCTTGCCGCTATCTTCTTGTTAGTAGCATTAGGTTTATCTTGATTGGGTGAGACGACTTAACCCATATCAATAATACACGCTGGTAATCCGGTAAAATGTTATGCAAACAACGTTTTACAAGATATAAATATCGAATGGGTTGCTACGTCATTTTAATGCATCTCGATTCACGTCAAAGTGATTTAGCATGCGATTGTTCATTTATAAACGGTAAAACGCAAATAAACAAAAGCAAAATAAAATAAATCGGTTACAAGCTACACGGACGGAAATACAACCCGGACAAAACGAAATAATCAAGCAACGCCGAAATAACGATATAATAACGGTAATAATAATATGAATAGAGGACGATTTATAAAATGCAATGCATGGCTTTAGAAAAGATGTAGGCACGTGATAGTCTTTACACGCGTCGACCGAAGTCGTAAAATATTTTACGAGGCAAAAAAAGATGTTTTATGGACTGACGTTCTAGTATATATTTGACCACTCGACCGAGTCATAGGCGGGACTCGGTCGAGTGACCCCATACAGACCCTTCTGCCTCGTTTTTGGGACGCTACTCGATCGAGTGGGCTATGGCGCTCGATCGAGTGCTCCCTGTTTGAGCGGCTGCTCAATTTCGTAAAGGGTTATACGAAGTTCAAAATTGTCTTAAAATCGATAATCAACCGAATCACATATAAATATAACATGATTTATATTCGACTCAATTTTCGGTACTCGTAATGCATATGTTATGATTACGAGACCGTTATCGGAGATTTTAAAAAAGGTGATATAAAATCGTTTTGAATCGGACCGGGACGAAATTAATTCCCTCCGCGTTACGACATCTATAATAATCCTTACCGATTATGTGATGATCGGTTTAGCGTCAACGGGTTTCGTACCGATCTTTGAAAATGGCATCGGATGCGTTCAATTACGTACTATCACGATCACGTTACGCCCTTGAGTGCTTAGGGCGGTGCTCCTCGAAAGAGCGCCACCACTGTCGCGACTCGTAAAGGGATTAAACGGACTTGAAGCAATAGTCGTAGTTAAACGCGTTCAATCCGAATACGTTTTATAAATTTATATATACGCGGTATTTATTTAATATGACGATAATAAATAAATGACAATAAATAAATAAAAAACGATTGAATGGTTAGTGGATAAATACGTTAAATGAAAATATTGAAATGCGAAAAATGTAAAATGTTAGTCTTAGTAATAGTGTCGTTATTATCGACTAATTATAATATGCATACGTAAATATATAAAAAAACGGAAGAAGGAAAGGAGAAGAAAATGTCGGTGTTGAATGTCACACCCTCTACCTACATGCTCTTGCTTCTCGGAATACGGCTCGTCAAATGGTGGGACAAGACACGGGAGTGTCGAGATACGTAAGGGGAGTTATGGTGTGTATGTGTTTTTGTAGAGACGGATTTTATGAGTTTTTGCCCTCGGGATTTATGTGAATATATGTGTGTATGATGATGTTGCTCAAAGGTTGAAGTTGTGGCTGAAATGTGAGGGTTTGTGAAGGTGGTGAATCATGAAAAAAAGTTGTGTAAAGGTTGTGGGGTGTAGACACCCGCATTTTGCCAGCTAGTGTTTATAGCAGTTCCCGACAAAACACCCGATGATGATCGAACGCAAACGTGACTTAATACGCTCGAATACGGACTCGGAATCAATAGTATCCGACGTGGGTATTTAGCGGAGTGAAAATCTCTCCAAACCGACCTCAAATCCAGGCCCAGTGGGCCGTTTCCAATAAAATGGGACTAATTTGGGTCAAAACCGACACTGGAAATAAAACCGTCTTTTGGCGACCGGGTCAAAACCCCGTCAAAGACGAATCCGACACAAAAAACAGCCAAGTTCACTTCTAGAAGCTAGTCCAACAACCAAGATCCATTCAAAAATGGTCGACAATCATTCCCTATTTACAGTCCCTCCTTCCCGACCCACTCGATCGAGTGGTTCACACCCACTCGGTCAAGTAAGGCCATGAACCGGCCGAACCGGATTCGAACCGGGCACTCGATCGAGTGCACACGCTCCACTCGATCGAGTGGCCCTAAACCGGGGTATTTCTTCTATAAATACCCCGTCACCCTAAACCATTTCACAACTTTTGACACTACATACTTTACATAACATTTGCAAACCCTGATCACCTTACACTACAACTTCACCACCTTTCAATCATCCATCTACATACACACATATACATTCAAATTACCGAGATCAAAAATCATCAAAGACACACACCATAACTCACCCTACATATCTCGACACTCCCGCGCTCCCGTCGCTATTATGATTCCGTTTCCGAGACCATTTAAGCATGTAGGTTGAGGGTGTCATCAAATCCCGTTTCTTTTTCTCCTTTTCTTTTTCGATTATTCATGTAATATTATTATTAGTCGATATTAACGACACTAATATTTTATTTACTAACACTAACTTTTAATTTTGTGCATACTAACTTTTTAATTTATTTTTGTATACTAACATTTTATTTATCGCAATCTAACATTTTATTTATGTACGCTAACGCTAACATTTATATTATTGCATTTCAATTTTCGTCACTCATATTAATACCATCTATATATATATAATAATAAAATTTCGGATCGAACACGTTTGACTATGAACGCCACTCCAAGTCCGTTTAATCCCTTTACGAGTCGCGACGGAGGTGGCACCCTTTCGAGGAGCGCTGCCCCAAGCACTCAAGGGCGTAACGTGATCGTGGTCGTTCGTAGTTAAACGCGTCCGATGCCATTTCCGAGATTAGTACGGAACTCATTGACGCGAAAATCGACATCACATAATCCGTAAGGATTAGTATCGATGTCGTGACGCGGAGGGATACAATTTCGTCAATAATCGATCCAATAACAACATTTTCTATAAAATCTCGATGACGGTCTTATAATCGTATAGTACACGATTATAGTACCGAAAATCGAGTTGAGTTTAAATCACGCAATATTTTTACACAACTCGGCCAGCCATCGATTTTTAAATAATAAATCTCGAAACCAATACATTTTCGAAATGAGCAGTAGCTCATACAACGGCACTCGATCGAGTGCCACAGGCTACTCGATCGAGTAGGACTATAAAAATCGGGCAGTAGGTCCTCCAAAGGTTCACTCGATCGAGACCTTGTCATGACTCGGTCGAGTGGGTCCCTTTGTTCAAGTAAACCGAGAGCTTCAAGCACCATCCGAGCCTCGTCATTTTTTTTACGACTTAGTCGTCGCATGCAAAGTCAATCACGTGATCCCTTTTTCAAAGCTCATACATTTTATTCTAACTTTACGACTTTGATTAACGTCTTTTACGATAAGTATTGTGTCGACGACTCCTTAGTCGTGTCCGACGCGTGACTAATCTAGACGCCAATTTTTCGATATGATAAGTCGGGACAAGGCATCGAGATCCGGGATAGAGCTAGCACCACGCTTTGATCCCATACGCGAACGCGTATTAAAGTCTCCGTCCTCCGGTTAATGCACAACATAATGTGTATTTAATCGAAGTTCGTCCATTTATTCAAATTACGGTTTAGCTTACATTTTCTATGTACGGGTCCTTTTATAGTTAATGTTTATCATTTTCTATTCCGATTATTATTTTATTGCTCGTTGTATTGTAAATTCCGGGTTGTATTCCGCCCGTGTAATTTGTAATTTATTTACGAGTTTTCTATTTTCGATGTTTGCCATTTATTTATTTAAATAAAGATCACATGCTAAATCACTTGGACGTGAATCAAGATGCATTAAAATGACGTAGTTCACACGTAATTCACACGCTTAGCCAACGCTGTTTGCATATCATTTAATCAATTTACTAGCGCGCGTACACGAACACAAACGATGTCTTAGTAGAGGCCGCTAAGTGCGGGTGGGGTTGGGTGTCCTTAGTGGGCTTCCCAACACGTACCCTCACCCCTTACTCAGAACCTCGGTTTCCGGATGTCCGAAACTGTTGGCGCACGAGAGTCATTCTATACACGATAACCGGTAGAGACGGTATCGGTATCGCAATGCAAAAAGGGACGAGCCCTATAAACTCTGAAATCGAAATGGGCCGTACTTTGTGTACGGTCCACAACGACATAGAGTGGGCTCGAATGGGTCCGAATTCCCATAAAATTCGGTGGCGACTCCAACTTTGACTTAAATTTCGAACCCGAGATCAATCTTACCACGAGATTCATTCGCCTACCCAAACCCGCGCGTGGCCGCGTCGGGGTGGACCTACGTCATGTCCACATGGGGTGACGGGGTATTTATAGAGCAAATACCCCGGTTTAGGGCCACTCGATTGAGTGGAGCGGGTGCACTCGATCAAGTGCTCGGTTCGAGCCCGGTTTGGCCGGTTCAGGGCTTTACTCGATCGAGTGGGCTTGAACCACTCGATCGAGTGGGTCAAACCGGTTGGAGGCTAAATAGGGGAAGATTTGTTGACTTTGTTTGAAAGAGATTTGGTGGTTGGGCAGCTTCTAGAAGCGAACTTTGCTGTTTTTTTGTGTCGGAGTCGTCTTTGACCGGGTTTTGACCCGGTCGCCAAAAGACGGTTTTATTTCCGGTGTCGGTTTTGACCCAAATTAGTCTTATTTTATTTGAAACGGCCCACTAGGCCTGAATTTGAGGTCAGTTTTGTGAGATTTGTACTCCGCTAAAAGCCTACGCCAGACATTACTGATTTCGAGCCCATATTCGAGCGCGTTAGAGGCACGTTTGCGTCCGATCATCATCGGGTGTTTTGTTGGAGACTGCTATAGACACTAGCAGCCAAATGCGAGTGTCTACAACTTAGCTTCTTTGATTTTTTTTTTATAATTTCACTTTTAATATTAGAAGAAAGCAAAAGTATCAACTCATTTTGATTACTATGACCAAGATAGTGAAAGTGAATGTTATGCTCAATTACCTTACGAATATGTTCTTGGACTATAGGATCAAATTCACCCAACATTTCAATTAACTGCAAAAAGTTTCCATTGCTCTTTTGATACAAACGTCCATTACTACCTCGAAAAGCTAGATTATTTTTTGCAAGAAACTTGACTATTGAAATAATCCTCATAAAGACTTGGTTCCAATGATCTTTCTCTTTCCTAATTTGTTTTTGATTGACCTCCTCAATGATTTGATTACTTAGGAGCCTCAATTGTAACTAATGCCAAGTAGCCATATTTTTAATGTGTTCCGACCGACTTTCATGTTCTTTAAGCCTTTTACTCAAATGTACCCAATCACTAAAACCTTCGGTTGCTAACATACCCCTTCTTGCTTTGCTAAACACTTTACAACAAAAGCAAAAGACCCTATCAAGTTCTTTTGAATATACCAGCCATTCTCAATCATATTTCTCTCCATTTGACAACACTCTAGTATAATATCTGTATGAAAAAACATTTTTTATCCTTATCTTGCGGGCCTTTTTCAATATTCACGTCTCTTTTAGGACCCTTCTGAGCTAAAACATCAATCATCTTAGAAGTAAGAGCATCCCAATTTCTAGGATTAAATATATCGATCGCAAAAATTTCATTAGAATTATTATCAGCTTTATCAATTCCACTATTAGTAACAATAGGACCATCATCATTTTCTTGAACCTCCTCATTAATAGTTTCTTCCTCAATGACATGTTCACATTCTTTTTCAATAGGCACATCATTTCTTAAATTATCATTTGCCTCTACGGTATCATTTTGAGTCGAATACTAGAACTTTTAAACTTATCAAGAGCACCTCTTTGAGATTGAGTGAATTCCTCAATTCTTTTTTTTCTCTTACGTTTCTCACAACCAGATTCAAGTTTTCTAATTCATGTAGACATAATAAACAATGATAAAGTAACTACTAAGGAAAGAAATCACCTAATGACGGATTTACGCGCTTGTCGGATTAGAACCGAAAAACTGTTAAGATGGTCAGATCATTTCTTCACACTAAAATTCTCAATCAAGCAACCTAGTTCCTGCATCCAAAAGAATATATTGATTTAATTGAATGAAATACTAATATTATAAAAACAAATTAATTCAATTTTAGGATAAAAAATATAAATCAAAACAAATCTTGTATCCTGTATCAGTAGTTCAGGTAATTTGTTTCTTCTGTTTTTTTTATAATCACGTTAATTACTCCGTAGATTCACTATTCAGTAATTAGACAATTAGTATTATTAATTGAATCAAGACTACCCAGATTTCTTCACTACTTACTATTCACGTTTAGTATTATTATTCACTACCCAGATTTTTCATCATCTTACAAACATTAAACATTCAAAAATCAAAATCCCCAAGAACCCAAGAAGAATTGATCAAAGATTCAAAAAATTGAAAAAAAAACAAGCAAAATATAAATATAAACTGGATTAAACTCACTTTAGAATATATTAATTAGATTACTGAAGAGTGAAGAATTGAAGATATTATGTGTTAAAGATACTTGATATCTTTTTTATTTTGTATAATATTCTTATGTAACCTTTACCTTAAGTTAGGAGTCTTTATTCTTTCCTTACTTGTATTATTCCTTAGATTGTCTTCTTGTATCTTAAGTTAGCTAGATTCTCGTAGATACATTGCTTGCCCTACAAGACCTCCTCTTGTATTTATACTCGTGTTAATTCATTGAATAAAATCATCTTTTCTCATATAAGCCCTCAAATTCACGGCCAACCGAGACCATGAGGAGCAATGCAAACGTCCTCCCTAACTCGGCTGAACCTTCCATCCCACTCATAGTCATTAACCTTACCAAATCCATCGAACTCACACCATAAACATATCGGTCATGGTGTAAACAAGTCGAGGACCTACTTTTTGGCTTCGATCTATACAAATTCATTGATGGAACATACCCTTGTCCAGAGAAAACTACCACCAATGAGAAGAAGGAAACTAACTATCCCTAACCCGGCGTATTCAACTTGGGTCCGTCAAGACAGCCTTCTCAGTGGTGCTCTTAGAGGAACTATCTCCTCCATAATAACTCCTCTCCTTAACTATCTCACAACTTCCTGTGAGATATGGAAGTATTTGGCCACCACTTATGCTAATCCTTCACGTGGTCATAAACTATCCATCAAAGACCGCCTTGACTCGATCTCAAAAGGCACCTCATCCGCAACCGAATACATGCAATCGATCAAATCATGTGTCGATGAACTTCAACATCTAGGAAAGAAGATGGACGATTTGACCACCCGCCTATTCTACCCACCCCACCCGCAACTAATCCGTCCGACCCAAACTCCGGTGCACCACCATTCAAAGGCAAGTGTCAATGGTGCCATACCCAAGCCCATTACCTCAAACATTGCCCCATCTTTAAGCAACTTTACCCTACAATTTCAGTCCCCGAACGCCCTCCCCCTCCACCACAAAATCGGCGCAATCAACCTCGTGCCAACACCATGACCCTTGGCACCACCTCTACCACCGATTGGCTTCTCGATAGTGGAGCCTCTCACCATATCACCCATGACCTAGACAACCTTGCCCTTCACTTCCCGTACGATGCAAACGACGATCTTTTCCTTGGAGATGGCACCTCTCTTCCCATCTCTCATATTGGTTCCTTTACATACTCTCCCTCCTCTCTTTTATTTACTTCCATTTTACATGTTCCTCAAATTTCTCGAAATATTCTTTCTATTTCTCAATTTTGTCATGACAATATTCTGTAGGCACCCGCATTTTGACCGTCAGGTGTCTATGGCAGTTTTCAAAAAACACCCGACGATGATCGGACGCTAACGTGTCTCTACGCGCTCGGATACGGCCTCAAATCCATTAATCGTTGGCTAACACACTTATGGAGTACAAATCTCACCAAACGGACCTCAAATCCAGGCCCAGTGGATCGTTCCGAGTCAAACAAGACTAATTTGGGCCAAAACCGACACCGGAATTAAAACCGACTTTTCACAATTGGGTCAACCCCGGTCAAAGTCGTTTCCGAGACACACAAAAAACAACCATCAATCATCAAAAGTCCAAGTCAAACACAAAACCCATCAAAATCAAGGTCACGGTCCAAAGTCAACGGACCTGCGCGATCCAGTTGGGCCACTCGATCGAGTGACCCACCCACTCGATCGAGTGGGCTTGTTTTAAGCCCGACGGCTGGCATAACGGGCCACTCGACCGAGTTAGCCACCTACTCGGTCGAATAACCCTAATCCGGGTGCCCTAGCTTGCCTATATAAGCACCCCCCATGCAACACAATTAAGAATCTTTTTACAACCCTAGAAAACCCGAGAGCAATCCTACACTACGTCCTTTACAAACTCTAGACGAACCCTAGGAAAATCGACACTAGCAAACCCTAAACATAGTTTCAGGAATTCAACCCGAGCCACCACAACTTAGCCTCTATACACCTCGAAGACTCCCGTGTTGTAGCCGCGTTTACGAGCCTTATTCCGAGACAAGAACATGTAGGTTGAGGGTGACAAACCTCTTTCTTCTTCTCCCTTTCTAACGTCATCTTCATTTTTTTCTTTCGTTTTTTTTATTTTATTTATTGTACCGTAATATCAATAATACTACTAATATTAAAACATTAAAATATTTATTGATTTGTGTCGAGTAAGAAGGATACCGGGATAAGGAAAACCGCATATACAAGTGTACTGCACACGCGTCGTCGGTCGCTTATCCCGGTACCCCGATTATTTGATTATTGAGATAAATCAACTTAAACTACTATTCGTTATTATTTCTCGTTATCATCATCCATCTTGCATCCATCAATTTTCAAATCAATTTTTAATAAGGGTCGAAACCCATTGACACGGATCCGACATCACAATCCCTAGGGATTTATTCGATGTCGGAGAAGTCGAGGGAATCAAGTTTTTTTTTATTTATTTAATCAAATAGTCAATTCTCCTAAGTCACATAAAATCAATTCAAAACGCAATTTCCGTTGAGGCTAAAATAATTGTCAAAACAATTCGTTAGAATTATGACATTATTAAACGCGGAGGAAATTTAATTTCATAGCAATAATCGACTTAAAACAATTTTCGACATAAAAACACGATTTTTCAAACGAATCTTAATTCGTACAGAGGGCACTCGACTGAGTGCCTAGCCCACTCGGTCGAGTGGCACCTCAAAACCGGATCAGAATGCTCACCACGACCACCACTCGATCGAGTCTCACGGTGACTCGGTCGAGTGGTCATGTACTCGACCGAGTTGGTCAATAACTCGGCCGGGTACGGTCTTTGACGCAAAACAGAATCGATTTTTTAGGGTCCACTCGATCGAGTCCATCGACCACTCGATCGAGTGACCTCATAACGACTAAAACGCGAGTCGTACATTATTTTATTTTTCAAACTCGATAGTATTTTATGACTTAGGTCAACATGTGCATAATTAATCACGTGTATACTATCTTTTTAAAATCATGCATCCCCATATTTGTATCTTTTCAATTCAATTCAATATTTGCAAACCGTTATTATTCGTTATACCGTTATATCGTTACTAACGCGTTTTTTGTTTCTTTTGTCAATTTAATCATTATTCGTTTATTATACTAAATGAACCCGCATGCTAAAATACAACTTTGACGTTAATTTTAGTTGCATTAAATTGACTTAGAAACCCTTTCAATTCCATTCACATGTTTAGGGAAAATAAATCTTTGCATATCATTTGCCCATTTTACTAGCACGCGTATTAGAAAGTCACTCGAGTTCTTTGTAGAGGTCACTAAAGTGCGGGCGGGGTTGGGTGTCCTTTGTGGGCTTCCCAACACGTACCCTCACCCGTTACTCAGAACCTCGGTTTCCGGATGCCCGAAACCGTTGGCGAACGAGAGTCATTCAATACACAATATCCGATAATGTCGGTATTGGTATCAAATGCAAAGGGACGAGCCCAATAAACTCTGACATCGAAAATGGTCCGTATTTTGTATACGGCCCACTACGACATAGAGTGGGCTCGAACGGTTCCGAATAACCATAAAATTCGGTGGCGACTCCACATAGACCTAAATTTCAATTCGATCTTTCTCATATGGAGATTCATTCGCCTACCCAAACCCGCGCGTGGCCGCGTCGGGGTGGACCTATGTCATGTCCACAATTTGGCGACTCCACTGGGGATTAACTGATGCGTGACTTACCATCGGCATCCTCAGGGTGAGACTCGAATAGAAATCGTTTGACAAATACAATACGCGTTTTAGTTCTACGGTTCATGCATAACCCATATTTTCCCGGGCCGGTACTCGCGACCGACGTCCCACTATACCGTTGATGTACTCCAATATGGATATGTCAAAAGGTGTCCATAGTCGATTCTAGTGGGTTTCGCGGCATGTTCAACGTCTAGACTATGTACACTGGTGTAGACCCCTTATAGACCGACCGAGACTTAGTATAGAGCATACATGGCGTCGTTATAATGCTTGTGTGACTACGTGCTACTTGGTTTCCGAGTCGTTTTCAAAAAACCGTCAATTTTTCAAAATTGCATCTTCTTCAAACCATTCAATTTCAAAACCCGGGACACATACCGAATTTAGGACTTATGATTTTACTCAAAATAGCCTATTTTCTAGACGGTATGCTGCCCAATTCAAAACTCGAAAATACTTTCGAACCTTCAAAATCCTCGGCCCAATACCCCTTTTCGTTTTTTCGGAAATTGGGTCCTCAAACCGAGTTTACTCGGTCATTTTCAAAAAAAACCATCAATTTCCAAAACTTTCCTCTTCTAGGACTTCCCGTATTTAGCAGTGTCGGGTCGTGTCTTAAGTTGTCGAGGTCCGTAGCGTCGAAACTCTGTCGATCTTACATCACGAGTTTCTTCCCTTTCCCAGTCCGCCTTATTAGACTAAGGCAAGGCCCCCTACGTAGGACAAACCCCTACAAAGGAGGGCCCGTCAACACAATCGAGTCTAAAGTCAGGGGATGTCTCACGTGAACCTTCCTTCGAACAGGACTAGGCCCACTCGCCAAATCCTAAGGAAGGCCCACCTTTCGCAAGTCACCCGTCTAGGCGTCTTTTCCGAGTCATTTCCCTTTTTAGTCTTGTTCGGGATGTACTTTCTATTTTGGGATTTTGGGCTAGTTTCTGATTACGTGGTGTTCTTACAGACAGGCCACCCGTGACTAGACATCAACGCAAGATGGACGAATTGAAAGATGCTCTCGCCAAGCTCGAGACTCAGCTAACTTCCATCCAGGCTAACCAAACAACGTTAGCCACCCGACTGAGCGCCGTAGAGAAGACGGCCCCTTTTGAAGGATCCGAGCCCAATGGGCCCATGGCCGAGCTGGTCAGTATTGTTCGTAGGCTCGAGGAACAAGTCTCCCTATCGACGAACAACTCGATCCACACCGAGAATGCTCGTATTTATTCACCTTTAGATAACGAGCTTCCTGCTAACCTCAACTTAACGGGACTTCCTATGTTTGAGGGTACCGAAGATCCGGTCCACCACATCCGGGCTTTCAAAGACTTCATGGCGGTAAAGGGGGTGAAGTCAACTATGTTCAAGCACTTGTTCCCTTCTTCCCTGGAGAAACACCCTAAGGCCTGGTTCTACAGGCTCGACCCCAAGAAATACAAGACTTGGGATGATGTGGCGACCGAATTTGCTCGGAACTACGCCGATAATACCGAAATCCAGACTACAATGCGTACTCTGGAGGTAATGGCCCAAGAGCCCAAAGAAGGGTTCACAAAATATCTGCAAAGGTGGAGGGCCGAGAGTGTGAAGCTGGTCGACAAGCCCGGCGAGAAGGCTCTAGTGGAAGCCTTCGTCAAAAATCTACTCCCATCCTACCGGGTCCATCTCCGGTATGCTATCATCCCAAACTTTGCTGTCCTCACCAAAATGGGCACGAGAATCGAGGATGACTTAAGGCTAGAGAGCCTGACTAAGGCCTCTACCAAAGGCTATCAAGGGGTCAGTTCGTCCACAAACAAGCCCGTACCTGCAGCTGCAACCCGCAGCATCTTCGACGAGGTAAATCTGCTCGACACCTCAACCAAAAAGAATACACCAAATTGGGTATTCACAGATATAGGGACTACCTATACCTATGCCTTACAAAGGCTATCTTCAAAGGGTCTGATTCAACCAATAGGCCCAACTCCAGAGCCTCCAGTAGAGAAGAGGCCCAAATACTACAATGCTCAAGCCTACTGTCAGTATCACCGGGGCAACGGACATGATACTGAAAAATGTTGGAAGTTAAAGCATTTAATCCAAGATCTTATCGAGAGCGGGAAAGTCCCGTTGCCCGGAGACAAGCCGAGCAACAAAGAAAACCCGTTCAACGCCCATGCCATATTCACGGGGGAGGTAATCGATTGTTCTCACCTCATTTCTCCTTTTATCCCACAAATCAATGGGATATGGTTCGATGACGAGGACGATGTGTACTTAGCCAAGGGGGAAGCTGTCCCCATCACTCTTGAAGAGGTCCGAAAAGCCAAATCCAAGGCTTTACCCACCAACCACCTCGCCACTGCCGGGCGCGCCACTCCAACACCCGTCACTGAACCTGCCAGGACGGAGCCAACCCCCGAAGAACCAAGCAATGACACAGCCTTGGTCCAACAAATGAAGAGGGTTCGAGCTGATCTAACTATATGGCAACTATTGGTTAGCTCACAGGCACATCGAGAAGCACTGACTAAGGCTCTCGATGAAATCAAGGTTGATTCAGAAGCTACCCCCGCTGAAATGGTAGCTACTATCATGCCCTACCTCAAGGGCAAGTCCAAGAACGAGGGCCCACTCATAACCTTCGCCGAATCTGATCTACCGCCATTTGGGCCCAATCACAATCTGGCCCTATACATCACGGTCATCTGCAAGGGTAAGTACCTTCCAATGACCCTTATCGATGATGGATCAGCCGTGAACGTCCTACCCCTAAGGACCGCCCGGGCCCTCGGCATCACTGATGCCGACTATCTCCCGACAGCGCAAACTATTCAGGCTTTCGATGGAAGCCCAAAACCAGTAGCTGGGGCCGTTAAACTGAAGATCATAACAGGCCCAATCGTAAAGGAGTTGGAGTTTCAGGTGATAGACGTCACCTCATCATTCAACCTCTTACTAGGAAGGCCTTGGATCCACGCAGTCAAGGCCGTGTCGTCTACCCTCCACCGCAAAGTCAAGATGCCACTTCAAGACGGTATCATAACACTGGAGGCAACACCAATGACAGTGGCTAGCTGTAATGCCACAAACCGGGCCGAACCACGAGGTTTCGAATTCGTGGGTATGATTGAAGAAGAATATCTTTTCAAGCCCTACTTCGCCCCTAGCATCGACACGATGCTACAAAATCTGGGTTACCTACCCGGAGCTACCTCAAGACCATATCTTCCGGCGGGGAAGATCATCGAGGTCCTAGACAATGCAGAATCCCGACTCGGATTGGGATATACTATAAGCTCGGAGAATGTGGGCCGGGCCTCTGCAATCAAATTTGTCACTCCAGTCTTCGGAGCCATCCAAGTGGGCCTCTACCAACCCACCATCACATATCCCGAGACCAAAACGGCTCGGGAATGCAACTACATCCCCGATGACATATTCACCGTTATCCAGGATGAGTCCGAGAAAAGGGAAAGCGACTCCGAGCTCGTGCTGGGGCTTTTATTTGGAGAAGACAAGACCGTCCCTGCTCCGAAAGATGACCTGGTCAATCTAATCCTCCGCAGTGATCGGTTTGACCCAACAAAGCTGATCACCGAAGTAGGTGCAGATACGGGGACAAGGGCCTGGAGGAAGACCGTCAAATGGACCGACAGTCAAGGACGGGTCTTCAAGCTGACCACCGACGAGGGAGACATGCCGGATACCGAGTCCGAGTCTGAGTCAGAGTCGGAGTCTTGAGTCTGAGTCCAGGTTTAGAGGGTCTGGTGCTGGAGTCGAGTCTGTAACCCCTCTTCCCTTAGCCACTGAGGTCTCGGGGTCTGTCCCAAGACCTCTCCCTATCCCGCCACTGACCAACGATCAGATGGCAGCTCTATTCGAGCTATTTTCAAAATTTACCATTAATAATAATAACGAACGCCGTTCTTCTTACGACTTGTCTTATTTCCAAAATTTTCTCAATTTCAAAAATTTTATATGCAATGACATTGAGAAACCCGACGAACAGGTACCTCTATCACAACATCTGGTTGAGCAGCTCGAGCAAAGGGAATCTCGAGATCCGGTAATCGAAGAAACCGAGTCCATCAACGTGGGAACCACTTTAGAGCCCCAGATGCTTAAGTTGGGCCAATCTTTAGATCCAGAGGAGAGACAACAGTTCACAGACCTCCTCCTAGAATTTAAAGACGTCTTTGCATGGTCCTACAAGGACATGCCGGGAATAGATCGAGAAATAGTTGAACGCCGAATACCCATCAAAGATGGGTGCAGACCGGTAAAGCAGAAGCTCAGAAGAATGAAGCCCGAATGGTCTCTTAAAGTCAAAGAGGAGGTCGATAAACAATTCAAAGCAGGCTTTATACAAGTGTCTGAATATCCAGACTGGGTTGCAAACATCGTGCCGGTACCCAAGAAGGACGGCAAGGTGCGGGTATGCGTAGACTTCCGGGACCTAAACAAGGCCAGCCCAAAAGATGATTTTCCGTTACCACACATCGACATTTTGGTGGATAATACGGCCGACCATGCCCTTCTATCATTCATGGACGGGTATGCCGGGTACAATCAAATTAAAATGGCAGAAGAGGATATGAGTAAGACTACCTTCATCACACCTTGGGGTACTTACTGTTACACCGTCATGCCATTTGGGCTGATTAATGCGGGAGCCACTTATCAAAGGACCGCCACCACCTTATTACACGACATGATGCATAAGGAGGTAGAGGTCTATGTGGACGATATGATCGTTAAGTCTAAAGATCGAAGCGGGCACATCACGGCCCTAAGAAAGTTCTTTACCAGACTGCGAAAATACAACATGAGACTAAACCCACAAAAATGCAGTTTTGGGGTAACGTCAGGCAAATTACTGGGCCATATCGTTAGCCAACGCGGCATCGAGGTCGACCCAGCTAAAATCAAAGTCATCACCGAGATGCAGCCACCCAAGACCGAAAAGGAAATAAGGGGGTTTCTCGGGAAAGTCCAGTATATCAGCCGGTTCATTTCAAAACTAACCATGGTATGTGAACCCATTTTCAAGAAACTGAAGATCGGGGAACGGGTGCTATGGGACGACAAATGTCAAGCGGCTTTTGACAAAATTAAGGAGATTCTGTCTGCTCCTCCGGTATTAATGCCACCTCAACACGGTTTGCCTTTGTCGTTATATCTAACAACAACCGAGACAGCCATGGGGGCTATGCTGGCCCAGACAATCGATTCAGAAGAACGGGCCATTTACTACATCAGTAAAAAGTTCCTTGAGTACGAATGCAAGTACACCATGCTCGAGAAAATGTGTCTAGCCTTGGTTTGGGACACTAAAAAGCTCAGACATTACATGCTCAGTCATGAGGTACATGTATTATCCAAAATGGATCCTATCAAGTACTTATTCGAGAAGCCCATCCTCAATGGCAGGATGTCAAGATAGACTTTAATGTTATCCGAGTTCGACCTCAAATTTGTACCATTAAAAGACATCAAAGGCCGGGTAGTTGCCGAGTTCCTCGCTGACAGCCCAATATCCGAAGAAGGCCACACTGACACATGGGCCTTTCCTGATGAAGACATATTCCATACCGATACCGAGACATGGGATCTGTATTTCGATGGAGCATCCAACTTCCGAGGATTTGGGGTCGGAATTCTATTAATCTCACCCCGAGGGGAACACACTCCCTTATCCATCAAATTGGATTTCGACGTGACCAACAACGCAGCCGAATACGAAGCATGCATTCACGGGTTGCAAGCCGCCGCCGATTTAGGGTAACAAACCTCCGGGTCCACGGTGATTCATCATTGGTCATCAATCAAGCACTCCAAAAATGGAAAACTCGGAACGCCAATCTCGTGGCTTACCAAGCGCGAGTACGGGTTCTAGAGAAACAATTCCAGAAAGTCGAGTATATTTACCTACCCCGAGAGGAAAATCAGTTTGCAGATGCACTTTCCAAATTAGCATCTTTACTGAACATCCCGGATCACCTGACAATCATGCCAATCTGTGTTGAAAGGCGGTCAGAGCCGGCCTACATCCATGCCATTCAAGATATCGAGATAACTGACCCAGAACCTTGGTATCAAATCGTCTTAACATACCTGACAACGGGGGAATATCCCGCGGGAGCTGAAAATCGGGCCAAAAAGGCCCTACGAAGATTAGCAACCCAATTCGTTCGTACTGATGACGGGCAATTGTATAAAAAGACGGCACAGGGGGCTCTCCTCCTATGCATCGACAAAGTACAAGCCGAAAAAGTCATGGCCGAGGTCCACGACGGTGAAAACGGCCCACATATAAACGCCCATATGCTATCCCGTAAAATCATGAGGCTCGGGTACTACTGGAACACCATGGAGACAGACTGTCAGTTATACGTCAAGCACTGCCATAACTGTCAGATCTTCGGTAATGTACAACATATGCCATCTTCCCTATTATATACCATGACATCACCATGGCCATTTTCGACATGGGGTATGGACATAATTGGGAAAGTACACCCTTCCGGGACGGGAGGACATTGCTTCATTTTGGTGGCCATCGACTACTTCACCAAATGGGTAGAAGCCGAGTCATACCGTGTCTTGAACGCCAAGCACGTGGCCAAATTTATCAAAAATAAGATTATATGCCGATACGGGATCCCACACGAATTTATCAGCGATCACGGGACCCACTTCCAAGCTGAAACTACTGCATTACTGGCGAAATATAAAATTCAAAGGCATACATCTTCACCTTACCGACCCCAAACAAACGGAGCGGTAGAAGCGGCCAACAAAACAATTGTCACCATACTGAAAAAGATGGCTGAGAATTATCGGGACTGGCCCGACAAGATACCGTTTGCCTTATGGGGGTACCGAACTTCAATTCGCACAGCAACCGGAGCAACTCCATATTATCTGATATATGGAATGGAAGCAGTCCAACCGGTCGAGCTAGAAGTACCATCCCTAAGAATTTTGCTTGAAAGCCAAGTACCCGAAGCAGATTGGGTCCAAGCCCGATACGATTCGCTAGTCCTTTTGGATGAACGGCGATCCCGGGCCCTCAATAATATTCAAGTGTATCAAAAGAGAATTCAACGGGCTTTCAACAAAAGGGTTAGGCCCAGGAAAATCAAAGAAGGTGATTTGGTCCTAAAATCGGTTCGTGCCTTACTACCGGTTGACCCAAGGGGAAAATTTAAACCCAATTGGGCTGGGCCGTACTTAGTCAAGAAAATCCTACCGGGAGGAGCGGTGATGCTAATGGACCTGGATGGTAACGAGTTCGTCAACCCGACCAACTTGGACCAGCTGAAGCGCTACTACCCATAAAGCCCAAATCTCAATGTCATTTGCAAAAATTTATAAAACTTAGTCTTTTTTATAAATTTTCAAAATTTTAGACAAGTCAATAAGTTAGAATTAACTATTCTACCGTCGCACATCTCGAATCAATGATCTTGATGTATTTCGAAAATTGCAAAAGAAAAAAAATCAAATCAAATCAATCAAATCAATTTTGAACTACGTCTGGTTTGATTCTGCTAATTGTGGATACGTAGGCAACCCCTCAAAAGGGTACAACCACTGCAATATCGAAAAGACGGGAACGGTTTCAAATAATATGTCTTATATTAATATCTCGATAAACTCGGGAATTACAAAAAAAAAAAAAAAAAAAACGCCAAACACGGCATATACAAAAAAAAATCACACTGAAAAATAAATAATAATATTCAAATAATAAAATACGGAGACTAATATCCCGGCATCTTCCCCTTTCCCTTATCCTTCAGGTCACGTGGGGCCCGAGGTCGTCGAGGTGGGGACGAGCGTTCCCTAATCACCGGGGGAACCTCCTTAGCACGAGCCCGCTTCTTTGATGACGGGTCTTCAATCACAGTCTTCGGCCCAAGTCGGGCTCGCACATGCTCGGGTAGCCTATCCCGTGGGCCAAGTCAGTCCTGCACGGCTAGTCTAGGGCCCAGTCTCCTTTCCAAGTCTGTCTGGGGGCTCACCTTCCCCCGAGCACCTTTAGCACCGGACCCTTCAGCTTGAGTCTTAGCCTTCTTCTTGTGTCCTGACATTAGACGAACTAGGGTAGCTGGAGTGTCTCCCTCATCAAAGAACCCCCTGCTGTCTTTAGCTTGCTCTCTCCTCAGCAGGTCGAAGGCTTCATCAACTTTCAAAGCAGCTCGGGCTTTAGCATCACCCGCTTTAGTCCATTCGGTATATGAGTCCGAAACCCAGATCGAATGACGAGATTTGGGAATGGGCCAAGTATGCCGGGTGTACCACCTTTGCATCCACGTGTCACACATCACATCTGTCAATTGGGTAGGGTCACTCACAATTGCCTCTATTTCTGGTATCCGCTGAGTTCGTCCATACTGCCTTAGTATGCGATCCGGGTAAAGATGAACCGTTTGGCTGAAAGACAAGATGACTTGGTAACGGGCCCTCTCCCTCGGGTCCAAACCTGACCAAGCCGGGATGGGCCACCATGGCACGACCCATCGAATCAACCGCCCACCGTGGATTGATAGGACCTCATCCCAATATTTTTGGCTAATCAAGCGAGAAAAATCGATGGCCCGTCTCCTCGTCATCAATTGGTTATGGCGGTAATTGCTAGCATCGAGTGGGGTATCTATCACCGATAGCCTCTCATAAAGCCAAATCTGAAAAAAAAAAAAAAAAAAAGAGAAAACAAAAGCATCAGATCCCGAGACAAAGCAGACGACACTCGATCGAGTGTCGGCATGACTCGATCGAGTGGCGTCACTGGAAACGGGCAGAAGCCTTTCTACGAAGGCACTCGATCGAGTGCCAGGGTGACTCGATCGAGTGCCCACTGCAGTAGCCAGATTCTCGAAAAAAATCCAAAAAATCGAGGAATAAAGAAAAAAATTCAACGTACTTGCAGCAAACGGGTGCTTCCGGTGAGACGAACGGACGAGTCCCTTTTGCGATTATCCAATCCTTGGATGATTTCGCCCGTGATTAACCAAGCCGGACTATGTTCAGTCTCCATCAAGTCCACCACGGTTATGAGACGAGCATTACCCATGCAAGATAACCAGTCCATGTGACCTTCAAAAGCGTAAACATGGAGCATGCCGAAAGAAAAGGCCCTACGGCTATGGGCTGACCTCACCCGGACATCATGCGGGTTCATGAATTTCTCAGCCAAGTCGATCAGAGAAATATTGCCACCTTCCATCATACGGGACACTTCATTATGAGATAGCCCCAGATATTCCCTCAGCTTCCTCTTTGGGTCATAGACTGAATATGGGACGGCGGGCCGAAGCATCGGGTTCCATCCTCCTATAGCTGCAATCTCTTCGGGTAGAGGGCAGATCTCGCCCCGAGGGAAGGCAAAGACATGATATATGTCATCCCAGTAAGCTAAGCATGCATCCAAGAAGTAACGATCAACCACCATCTGACGGAACGGGTACAGCTGAGTTATACCCGTCTGATTCAAGACTACCCTATCGGCATCCCTAAATTGACGGGACCACGCCTGCAACATAGCACTCAATCTATCGATTCCCATGGTGGATTTTCTTAAAAGGATAAAGAGACTTTCTTTTTGCCTTAAGGGAAATAAAAGATTTTCTTGTGATGGAATTATGAAGAAAATCAAGAGCATAAGGGGCTATATATAACATTAGCCTTGCAAATCCCTTTCCATATCACTTCTAGGAAAAGTTTCCTAATTACAAAAGGGAATTAACCCACAAGCCTAGTCCCAATACTAGCAAGTAGATAATCATCCCGAACTTTCCTAATTTCTTTAGGAGTCGATTTCAAAATTTTCAATATTTCAAAATTTTCAAATTTTCAAATTTTCAAAATTCAAGGCATTTTCCCTAGCATGAGTCATTTTACTATCTACGTGTCACATGCATGTTATGTGACTTATACAGGTACGACTCAAACAGGGACATGCAAACCATCAAATCTCCCCAGCAGCATTTTCCGGGATATCACGGGATGGGCCAACACACAGGCACACCCAGGGCTTACGCGACAAGCCCAAATTCCCCACGGAGTACGATCATCCAGCGCAGGTATGATCTCTGTCTTACGGTTGGCGAGCCCTTCACGCGAGTCTAATGGACTATAAACGACCCGAACGGAAGCCTACCAGGTCTTAACAGGCTTGGTAGCTACTCTGACTTTCGCCCTGTCCAAGCCTCAGTCAGAGTGGGGGCTCTGTAGACACCCGCATTTTGACCGCCAGGTGTCTATGGCAGTTTCCAAAAAACACCCGATGATGATCGGACGCTAACGTGTCTCTATGCGCTCGGATACGGGCTCAAATCCATTAATCGTTGGCTAACACACTTATGGAGTACAAATCTCACCAAACGGACCTCAAATCCAGGCCCAGTGGATCGTTCCGAGGCAAGCAAGACTAATTTGGGCCAAAACCGACACCGGAATTAAAACCGACTTTTCACAATTGGGTCAACCCCGGTCAAAGTCGTTTCCGAGACACACAAAAAACAACCCATCAATCATCAAAAGTCCAAGTCAAACACAAAACCCATCAAAATCAAGGTCACGGTCCAAAGTCAACGGACCTGCGCGATCCAGTTGGGCCACTCGATCGAGTGACCCACCCACTCGATCGAGTGGGCTTGTTTTAAGCCCGACGGCTGGCATAACGGGCCACTCGACCGAGTTAGCCACCTACTCGGTCGAGTAACCCTAATCCAGGTGCCCTAGCTTGCCTATATAAGCACCCCCCATGCAACACAATTAACAATCTTTTTACAACCCTAGAAAACCCGAGAGCAATCCTACACTACGTCCTTTACAAACCCTAGACGAACCCTAGGAAAATCGACACTAGCAAACCCTAAACCTAGTTTTAGGAATTCAACCCGAGCCACCACAACTTAGCCTCCATACACCTCGAAGACTCCCGTGTTGTAGCCGCGTTTACGAGCCTTATTCCGAGACAAGAACATGTAGGTTGAGGGTGACAAACCTCTTTCTTCTTCTCCCTTTCTCACGTCATCTTCATTTTTTTTCTTTCGTTTTTTTTTATTTTATTTATTGTACCGTAATATCAATAATACTACTAATATTAAAATATTAAAATATTTATCGATTTGTGTCGAGTAAGAAGGATACCGGGATAAGGAAAACCGCATATACAAGTGTACTGCACACGCGTCGTCGGTCGCTTATCCCGGTACCCCGATTATTTGATTATTGAGATAAATCAACTTAAACAACTATTCGTTATTATTTCTCGTTATCATCATCCATCTTGCATCCATCAATTTTCAAATCAATTTTTAATAAGGGTCGAAACCCGTTGACACGGATCCGACATCACAATCCCTAGGGATTTATTCGATGTCGGAGAAGTCGAGGGAATCAAGTTTTTTTTATTTATTTAATCAAATAGTCAATTCTCCTAAGTCACATAAAATCAATTCAAAACGCAATTTCCGTTGAGGCTAAAATAATTGTCAAAACAATTCGTTAGAATTATGACATTATTAAACGCGGAGGAAATTTAATTTCATAGCAATAATCGACTTAAAACAATTTTCGACATAAAAACACGATTTTTCAAATGAATCTTAATTCGTACAGAGGGCACTCGACTGAGTGCCTAGCCCACTCGGTCGAGTGGCACCTCAAAACCGGATCAGAATGCTCACCACGACCACCACTCGATCGAGTCTCACGGTGACTCGGTCGAGTGGTCATGTACTCGACCGAGTTGGTCAATAACTCGGCCGGGTACGGTCTTTGATGCAAAACAGAATCGATTTTTTAGGGTCCACTCGATCGAGTGACCTCATAACGACTAAAACGCGAGTCGTACATTATTTTATTTTTCAAACTCGATAGTATTTTATGACTTAGGTCAACATGTGCATAATTAATCACGTGTATACTATCTTTTTCAAATCATGCATCCCCATATTTGCATCTTTTCAATTCAATTCAATATTTGCAAACCGTTATTATTCGTTATACCGTTATATCGTTACTAACGCGTTTTTTGTTTCTTTTGTCAATTTAATCATTATTCGTTTATTATACTAAATGAACCCGCATGCTAAAATACAACTTTGACGTTAATTTTAGTTGCATTAAATTGACTTAGAAACCCTTTCAATTCCATTCACATGTTTAGGGAAAATAAATCTTTGCATATCATTTGCCTGTTTTACTAGCACGCGTATTAGAAAGTCACTCGAGTTCTTAGTAGAGGCCGCTAAAGTGCGGGCGGGGTTGGGTGTCCTTTGTGGGCTTCCCAACACGTACCCTCACCCCTTACTCAGAACCTCGGTTTCCGGATGCCCGAAACCGTTGGCGAACGAGAGTCATTCAATACACAATATCCGATAACGTCGGTATTGGTATCAAATGCAAAGGGACGAGCCCAATAAACTCTGACATCGGAAATGGGCCGTATTTTGTATACGGCCCACTACGACATAGAGTGGGCTCGAACGGTTCCGAATAACCATAAAATTCGGTGGCGACTCCACATAGACCTAAATTTCAATTCGATCTTTCTCATATGGAGATTCATTCGCCTACCCAAACCCGCGCGTGGCCGCGTCGAGGTGGACCTATGTCATGTCCACAAATTCTATTGCTATTTTCTCATCTACGTCGTGTATTTTTCATGATCAATCGATGGGCAAGTCACTCCTCCAAGGGCAACTTGAAGCGGGTTTGTACGTTTGGCGCCCCTTGTCTACTACTCCCATGGCACTCCACACTCACCTTCCCTCCACTGAGTCTTGGCATCACAAATTAAGTCATCCACCCACTACTATATTAAGTCTACTTAGTTCGAGTCTTAAACTCCCTATTAAAATAAAGTCTTTAGCAACTGTGATGCTTGTGACATAAATAAAAGTCACAAGCTACCTTTTTCTATTTCTAGTCTTGAGTCTAGTGCTCCTCTTGAGCTATTATATTCCGATGTTTGGACATCGCCTATTTACTCTATTGATAATTATAAGTATTACATTATTTTTGTCGATCATTACACTAAATATACTTGGATTTATCCACTTAAAAATAAATCCGACACTTCTATTATTTTTTTCTCGTTTTAAAGCTCTTCTCGAAAAATATTGTAATCGTCCAATTATACAATTTTTTTTCCAACAATGGTGGAGAATACCTAAAATTAACTCCCTCCATCACTTCCGATGGCATCACTCATCTCACCTCCCCACCTCACACACTAGAGCATAGTGGTTATGCCGAGCGTCGTCACCGTCACATTGTCGAAACCGGTATGGCTCTTCTCTCTCACGCGTCTTTACCCTCTACTTTTTGGTCATTTGCCTTTGTCACCGCGGTCTACCTTATTAACCGAATGCCCACACCCACCCTAAGTAATACTTCCCCCTATCACAAACTTTTTCTTAAGGAGCCCAACTATTTTAAACTAAGGAGTTTGGGTTGTCTATGTTATCCTTGGCTTCGCTCGTATACCCATCATAAACTCGACCCAAAATCAACTCCTTGTATTTTTATAGGTTACTCCGCTACTCAAAGTGCTTATCATTGCTATGATATCTCTAAAAATAAGGTTTATACGTCTAGGCATGTCAAATTTGTTGAGACCGATTTTCCATATACTAAACTCTCTTCCAAACCCATAGACCCCCTCATCTCTCCCACTTCGTGGTGTCAAATTTCCGTCCCAATTATCCTATCCCCTTCCCATGACCTTCTCGTAATTAACCCCCCAAACCCGCCCTCCCCGCATGCTCCCACCTCTCCCCCTATACCGAATCCCCCTCCTCCTCCACCCCTTCGCCTATCACAACCATCTGCTCCTCACACGTCTTCTCGCGTAGCAACCTGATCCACTTCGGGTATCCGTAAACCAAACCCGAAATACCTACACACGTCTACAATCACCTCGCCCACCACCCTTCCCCTCTCCACAAAAACCGCTCTCTCTCAGCCTCATTGGCGCGACGCTATGGATGCCGAGTATCGTGCCCTTCTTACCAATAATACGTGGGTCTTATTTCCTCCTCATCCCTCTCAAAATGTAATAGGTTGTAAATGGGTCTATCGTGTCAAGTATAAACCCGACAACACAATTGACAAGTTTAAAGCACGTCTTGTAGCCAAAGGTTTTAATTAACGTCCCGGTATTGATTACTCGGAAACGTTCAGTCCTATCATCAAACCCGCCACGGTTCGCCTGATATTATCTCTTGCTCTTGCCCGAGGTTGATCCCTGAAGCATCTCGACGTTAATAATGCTTTTCTACAAGGTAAGCTTTCTGAGACAGTTTATATGTCTCAGCCTCCTGGTTTTGTTAACTCTTCCTTTCCTAATCAAGTTTGTAAACTTTCCAAAGCTATTTACGGTCTTAAACAAGCTCCTCGTGCTTGGTACACTGAACTTAAAAACTACCTCACATCATACGGGTTCCATCACTCTCTCTCTCTCTCGGACCCCTCTCTCTTTATATACACTTCTCATCATACAACAATTTATTTATTAGTTATTTATGTTGACGACATTATTATTGCCGCTCCGTCATCCCCTTCGCTCACCTCGTTTCTTCCTTCTTTCTCGTCTAGATTTTCCCTAAATGATCTAGGTTTTCCATCGTACTTTCTAGGAGTTGAACTTACACCCACTCAAACTGGTCCCAAGTTAACTCAAACTAAATATGTTTCTGACCTGTTAACCAAACATGACATGCTAAATGCCAAACCTGCGTCCACTCCCATTATCGCCTACCCCTCTCTTCAAGCCACGTCCGGTCACCCTATAAACAATCCTACCGATTATCGTGCCATTATCGGCTCCCTTCAATACCTCTCTCTCACTCGTCCCGACATTGCCTTTGGTGTCAATAAGCTGGCTCAATTTATGCAGGTACCTCAGGAGTGTCATTGGACCGCGCTTAAAAGTCTTCTTCGATATCTATCAGGTACTTTAGATGTTGGTATACATCTAAATCGTGACTCACCCCTTACTCTCCATGCTTTTAGCGACGCAGATCATGCAGGTGATAAAGCTGACTACGTCTCTACAACTGGCTATCCAGGTTATCTTGGTCGTAACCTCATTTCGTGGGTTTCTCGAAAGCAAAGATCCTTATCTCGATCGTCCACAGAAGCGGAGTATCGTGCGGTAGCATACACCACAGCCGAATTAATATGGCTTCGATCTCTACTGTCCGAACTTCGAGTTCCCGTCTCGAGTCTGTTAGTGGTATATTGTGACAATCTAAGTGCGACTCACTATGCTGCAAACCCGGTTTTTCACTCTTGCATGAAACATGTGGCTATTTCCTTTCATTTTGTTCGGGAACAGGTATCTAAGGGCCTTCTTCGTGGTCAACATATCTCGGCAAATGATCAGCTAGCTGACGCACTTACCAAACCGCTATCTAAGTCACATTTGTATCCTATTCTGTCCAAGATTGGTCTATCTGTCGGATCGTCCATCTTGAGGGAGCGTGTTAAAGATACTTGATATCTTGTTTATTCTGTGTAATATTCTTATGTAATCTTTACCTAAGTTAGGAGTCTTTATTCTTTCCTTACTTGTATTATTCCTTAGATTGCCTTCTTGTATCTTTAGATAGATTCTCGTATATACATTGCTTGCCCTACAAGTAGGGATGACAATGGGTCCGGGACCCTGCCCAGACCCGTCGGGTCTTACCCTAATGGGTCGGGTATGGGTCCCAATTTTTTAGACCCTGCGGGTACAGGTCCGGGAATGGGTCCTTCAAAAATATTTCGGGTCCGGGTCCTAAAAGTCAGACCCGGACCCGACCTTGGACCCGTTAAAAAACCAAAAAAAAAGGAAAAGAAAAAAGAAATTACTTACTGAATGCAGTACGTGCTAAATTCCTAATTTAATAAACCTATATCTAAGTCCTCACATCACCATTATTCAACCCAGTACCCAAATCTCCACTTCTTCAAAGTAATGACTGCTTGTGCGTTTGTTGCTGCTTGTTTGTAGTGTTAGTAATTACTTGGTTTAGAGTTATTAATGGTTTTTTTACTTTATCTTTTAATTTCACTTTTGAAATATCGGATTACAATTGTATATTTAAAAAAATTATATATATCAAATTATTATGTATTGGACTCGTGAAGGACCCGGACCCATCGGGTACGGGTACGGGTCTACAAATTTTGGACCCTTAAGGGTCCGGGTCCAACTTCTGAGACACGGGTCCGGGTTCGGGTCCTGTCGGACCCGACCCATACCCTACCCATTGCCAACCCTACCTACAAGGCCTCCTCTTGTATTTATACTCGTGTTAATTCATTGAATAAAATCATCTTTTCTCATATTCTTTACATTATGTACAATGGAAGATATTAGAAATTTATAATAGTTGATTAATTGATACGGAGTACATAACGTTAAAAAATCGAAAATAGGAAAGTTGCTCTGATTGACGAATTGATGATACAAGTCTCGAAAATTACCATTAATTGAAGGATCTGCATTTATATTGATGGTTGAAGAAGACTAGAAGCCATGAAAAAGTTGCAGAATACTTGAATCAAGACTTTTGTCTTTTCAATTTTTAAGTTTCTAGGTCTCGCTTCTTCCTTCCTGTTCTTCTATCTTTTAGTTTTAGTTTTTTTTTAATTGCAAGTTGGACGGACCAACACCTTGAGGCCCCAAAAATTTTGGGCCCATGTGCTGGGCACCTGCTGGACTGATAGTCTGACGGGCCTGTCAACATGTCCTCACTACTCCAAAAAATGATTAGCATACAAGGAAAAAAAACATAATAATAGAAGAGGATCCTAAACTATTTGCTCGACTGCAAATAGTTCTCACCTCCGACTTCATCAACTCGACGCGACAACAACATCCCACTTGCACCAGGCTTACGCCAGTGATGTTAGGTACTCCTCCGGCAGCACTCGTCGATCCCGGTATTGCCCAACTCCGTTACATGAATCGTAGTGAATGTGTTGCCAGATTTAAAGAATGAGCGACACTAAATAATTATATGATCAAATTTTTCGGGAGGTGTAACACCCCTAATTTTATAAGATAAATTAAATTAAAGTTATATTCGTATTTTTATTTTATTTACGATTTAACTCGTAATTCTTAAAATTATTATAAAACGAATTTATCATTTAATCGTTTCAAACTCCTAAAATTCTATTTGACTCGGAAACTCTTATATTCTAAACATATTTTTATTTCTGTTTCGATTCATTTTATATATTTAATTTAATTCTTATCGAAAGTCTATTTTGACGATTTAAATTCTAAATTCTTTTATATTAAACTCAAATTTTCTATTTTTCGGCTCGAAGCTCATTTATTTTAAGTTTCGTCAATTTATTTATTTCCTTTCCTCGAGAAATCTTAATTCATTTTATCGAAAATTTATTATTTATCGGGAAATATTATTTCATCGTTTAATTATTTAATTCTAGCAACTTCGTTTTCGTCTCGAATAATTTATTTACTCATTTTATTAACGGCCCGATTATTTATTAATTTTAGTAACTCGTTTTAATTCGGTTAGTGGATCAGTCGACTTATCGTTACGGAATTCGTTTAATCTGTATTTCTAAACTGATTCATTTAATTTGAGATGATTCACTCACCACTTGCATTCATTCCCTTACCCCTTGATTTCATCCACCGCTTCCTCTTGAGAGCACCTCCCTTTTCCCTTTTTCTTACATTCTCTAAATACACCTCTTCATTCATTTTTTTGGAAACCCGTTTCTGTTTCGTTGTTTCAGCCTCTTCGTTCCACCTTCCTTCTCATTCTTTTTGCTTTGTATGCAACTTATCCCTCCGTATTGATTCTTTTGCAGCCACCAACAGCATCCTTTTTGCATCCATACCATCCATCACCTTCATACATCGTCGTCATGCTCTGCTCGCGCCCCTGTCTCGCCCTGGTTTTCCGTCACCCGTCCTCTGTTTTGTCCCTCGATTTTACCCTATTTCTCTACAGCATTCTCGCCCTTTTGTCAACCCAGGTTCGATCAGCCCTTCAGTCCTGTTTCTCGTTCTTCTTCTCCCTATTTTCTCTAGTTTTGGTTTTCGGTTTCGGGTTGTTGTGTGATACTCTTTTTCATGCTTTTGTTGCGTTTACTGCTGCTGTGATGCTGTCCGTACCTGCTGTTGCTGTCGTCTTTTGTTGTCAGCTGCCGCTGCTATGTTGTTTCTATTTCTGATGTTGGACTGTCATTCCTGTTTGTTTCTTTCTCCGTCCTCGTGTTAGTGTTGATGCTGCTGTTTTTGTTCCTCTTTTCCGTTCTTCTTCTTCTTCTTCTTCTTAAATACTGCTGTTGATGTTGTCGTTCATGTCGCCCGCTGCTGGCTGTTGTTCCTTGCGTTTCTCCTTCTTTTTCTTCTTCTATTTGTTGTATTGCTGCTCTCGGTAATTGTATTTCTGCTGCGGCTACACTCGGTCTTGCCCGTCTTTTTGTGACTTCCCGTTACTGTCTGTCCTCCATTCATTCGTATTTCTCTCTTTCTGCTGCTATACATTTCTGCTGCTGTTGTTCTTTACTGCTGCTGTACGTTTTTCTACTGTTCTGCTCCGTCGTTTGCTTTTCTCGATGCTGGTGCATCGACTCGGTTCTTCTGGTTTTCATGTTTCTATTTGACACAACCGTTCCTTTCCGTCTCGTATCGAATACTCATGCCTCCTTTTACTACTCTTCTCTCGAGTTTGGTTGTCGTTTATTCCGATTCATTTGTGTTTGTCCTAGCTTCCTTCTTGTAATTGGATTTATCAATTATACCTGAATCCAACCCTTGTCTCCCCCTTTGTTTTGTCAACTCGATTTCGAAGTGGAGCATGCTTAGAAGATGACCGATTCTTTCGACTCGGAGCATAAAGACATTCTATTGAAGGTTTGGAACTTGGACCATTTGGAGGCGACCGCATTTAATCTATCGACTCGGACTTGGACTTAAGGTAATTTTAGGACGTTACTCGATTTTATATCATACGTTTGAGTAGTGGTATGTAGTAATTATTTTAACTCCGGCTTTCTAATTTTAGTTATTTATTATTGCTAATAATATTAATTTTAAATCGTGTGCTTTATAAATATTTTAAAAGCTTTTGATATCATTTTATAAATCCTTAGTAATTCAATTATTTATGCTCGTTATAATATTTTGTTAGTTATCGTGACACTAGTAACTAAATAATGACGATTTCATTTCTTCATATTTCGTTAATTCATAATTTTTACTCAAAATCGCATTTTTATATTATAATCAAGTTTGTATACTTGTTCAATAAATTAATTTCGTTGTATGACTTATATTAATAAATGAGAAAATAGTCAATTTTGTTTTAAATACATTTTTAGTCGAGACTATTTTCCCTAATAATTTCTCATTTGTCTACGATTGACTATTTTTAGTAAAATCCGTATTATTTATTAATAAACGCTATTTTCTAAAAATAATTTGAAACCTTTGTAAAATCCATTTCATTTATAAAACTCGTTGACTCAATTAATTTTGATATTGTTTTTCTTAAAACATCTTCTTTCCAAAATTTATAGTTTTAACTCGATTTCATAATTATTTATAAAATACTATATATTGACTTATTATATTTTACTTATATTTTGAGTAACGAATTTAGAAATATAATAAAGTTACGATAACGACGATAATAATAAAATGTTAATTTCGTTGGAAATATTATTTTTATACGTTTCACTTATTTTTATAACTTACGTGTTTTCTATAACAAAATTTCTATTTTAAGTAAGTTTCTAAAATTAGTAAGTTTCCATTTATAGAAAGTTTCTCTTTTAATATAAAATGTTTATTCCTTTTATTCTCATATTATTTATAATGATTATATTTATTTTTGAATATCGACAATGGTTTGTTTTGGAGTTATGGAATAAGGACAAGTGTTGGGTTAGAGTAATATAGTCTGGGATGTACGTTTATGCCATCAACTGTAAGGTTGGTGTGTCTTTATGGAGCACATTGGTTGTTGAACTGAGCATGGTTTGTGTTCAGGAGAGTGTATGTTTTGACCTTAAGCTAGATACCGCATCGTGTTAGTCTCCGTCAGCTAAACTAGACATATTTGTTGTCTAGGAGAGGTATGCACTACTTAAACCAGGACCTCGCTGCACGCAGTCCTGTTATAGTTGAGTTGCCTAGTTAGAGACTGGATTCCGTAATAAGTTAAGTCTACAGTTCTCGAAGCTAGTTTCTAGTATTATCCTAGTGAAAGTCTAGCCTTGTGCACACAGATCGAATTTTCATAACGCGATTTTTGAAAATTATTATTATCGATTGATTTTGACTTGCAGGTTGTCAAGTGCTTTAAGTTTCGCTGAAAACTTATTTTTATTATATCGTTTTAATGTTTTCTCTTTTTAAATATTTTGATATTATAATACTATTATTTTTCCATATGTTATAATATGGCTGGGAGAATGTCCGAGTTACTCCCCATTGACGTGGCTGTTATGTTTATAACATGAGATGTATTTACTGCTGGGTTTTGGGTGTGAGCTAGCAAGTAGCGTGGATCCTACTCTTTCTTCATTCTTGTAATTTATGGATTTGTATAAACCCGTTTGAAGATTTTTACCTTTAGCCCTTTTGTAAAAAGAGGCCTTTGTATTGACTTACCATTTCTTTTAATAAGATATAGTTTGTCGGTGTGTTTTTAATCCCAACTCTACAGTGTTTCAGCCACTGCATTGCGTTAGAATTTCTAGGGGATTACAGGAGGCTTGAAGAAACATTAACACACGGTCCATTATGGGATCTAGTTCAGGGGGGAGGGAGATATTACAACCTCCTGGAAGCTCATCGTTTCAACATCACAATGCTCAGCATTTATTCCAAGTTTTTGATGGTGGAGGAAATCGAGTTTCAGAATAGGCTGCAGGATGCACGAAGAAATGCCACATTAGATCATTCGTCGACCTTCGTCGATAGCTGCAACCGTGGAGTGTTCTAACAGTATCAATGTAATAGCGTCACATCTTTAAGCGTTTAATTATATGTGTTAGCAAGTATGTGGTATTTTATTTCGTACTTTAATTAAGTGTTCCGTACTGTTCGGGATAAATTCCGCGTCCTCAGAATACGACGTGGCGTGTTACGAGTGGAAGGTCAAAAGGTCAAAGGTCAAAAGGTCAAAGATAAAAGTCAAAAGCCAAAGGTCGAAGACTAAAAGACGGAAGTCAGAATAATCAAAATTCGGTAAGTAAAACAAATTCCGACTCCCCCTGCAGTTTTTCCCACATTAGGTTTCCGCGTCACCAAACCTTGCGTGTCATTTACTTTCTTTCGTTGTTCTTCGTTCGTTAGATCCGATATCATTTCGCTGATCCATAGGCAATAGGCCGTCACTTTAACCCACAACCGAAATCATAGACCCGGTAAATTTTTACCAAAACAATTTGGCGCCCACCGTGGGGCAAAGTGATCATTTCCTATAAGCCAAATCCTACAGTGAAGCAATTCGCACATCACCATGTCCGGATCCAGCCAAAGCCCCTCCAGCAGCCTAGAAGCATCAACTCAGCCCACTGGAGGAGAACCACCCCTAGGATCATCAGGGCCAATCTTCACGCCCCTCACCTAGGCAATCTCTACCAGCCTAACATCGGGACACGTACCATTAGCCTCAAGACCGCCTCATGTGCCTAAGGTGTCGAACACGTCCAATCCCTTCAAGACCAGCAGAGAAGGCGCTTCATCCAAAACAGAGGTTCAAGGAGGGTCACTTGGAGACTTTTCCAGAATCTCAGCCTCACCAGACCCCCTGAAGGATGTGCTCCAGGGGATCAACGCTCTGCGGCAGGCGGTGGAAACTCTGCAGAAGGACAACCAGGACATCAGAGCTCAGATCCTGGAGACGCCTTAGCCGCCACCCACGCCAGTCCAATCGCCACCAGAAGTGCTGCCCCTAATGCCCGGAGGAGAGCCCAGCATCCACAGAGAACCCGACACCAGCAGGCAAACCTCGAGGACACTTCCCCAGGAACTGGTCACCACACTGGAACTAGGACTGGCGCCACCTAGCCAAGTCATTGAGCCTCGAGGGCTGGGCTACCTATCTTACGGCCCCACATCCGACAGATCTTACATCACAGGTAATCCTCTCTCTAGAATCGAAAGTCGAGAAACTAACTCACTGTCTCTTGCAAGTACCCATGTCCACCAGGCGCCAGGATGGCAATCTGTAACCCCACCAGGGATGACCACCTTATCCAACAACCAGTCCTCTGGAGGAGTGTGGACAGCGCCTACTCCCAACCAGCAGACACCGGGATGGCAGCCAAGAGCTCCAGTCAACCTGGCGACCCCTGACAACAACCCGTATCCTAGAGGAATCTGGCCACCCAGAATCCCACTCCAGCATGCATCAGAATGGCAGTCCGGATCCGCAACAGTCGCCGCACCTTTACCTCCACCTCCTCCTCCCAGTAGTCAATACCTTGGAGGACCCCAGACAGGGAGTACACGTTTCATCTTTTTTCCTTCTGTTTCTAACCCTCTTGCAGGAACAGGTAGCGCCATGCATGGATCAGCAGTATCAGGAATTGAGGGACCTGATCAACAGAATTTCAGGAATGCCACGTCCTCTGGAGAAAGCTGCAAGAGAGAGTTACGCAGATTCGCCCTTCAGTGACGACCTGGCCTGCGTCGCTGTACCCAAGGGCTTCGTGCCCCCAGCCATGACACTCTACGACGGCACAACAAATCTCTAGACCACGTCAACCAGTATAAACAGAAGGTGATGGTGGTAACCGCTACAGGGCCCCTGAAGGAGGCATGCATGTGTAAACGGTTTGGCTCCACTCTGTCCGGAGCGGCCCTCCATTGGATCGTCGGTCTGCCCAACCGAAGCATCACCTCCTTTGCTGACCTGGTCAATGCCTTCAACCAACAGTTTGCCAGCAGCAAAAAGCCGGAAAAGCAGACCAGCGATCAGTATTGGGTGGTGCAAAAGTTTGAAGAGTCCACGCGCGACTTCCTTAACATATTCAACAAGGAGAAAGTGATCATCCCCAGATGCGATGTAGCCACCGCCATAGAAGCCTTTCGCCAAGGGCTCCACCAGGAATCAGATCTTTGCAAGGATCTCACAAAGTACCTGTGTGCCACGTTTGAGGACGTACAAACCAAGGCGATGACAGCCATCAGACTAGAGGAAGATTCGGGCCCCAGAAGGGCTGTGTATGATTCAGAACACGTCTCCAAGAAGGCGCCATCAGAAAGGAGAGGTGAAAGATCGAAGCCCTACGCCAGAAACGTGAACAAAGTCTTCGAGGGAAAAGACTGGAAGGACAATCCAGAATTGCCACCCAAAGTAAGTGAGTATGGGTTCTCTACCAACCTTGTTGGGGTACTCAAAGCTTTGAGGGAGTTAGGACGTAGAGTCAGGTGGCCCAGAGAACAGGAGTACACCAACGACCAAAGGGATGCTAGCAAGAGATGCGATTTCCACGACGACATCGGGCATAACCCCGATAAGTGTGTCTTGCTCAAGAGGGAGGTTAAGTTCCAATATGATCAGGGGAACTTAGATCACCTCGTATCCAGAAACTCCAGCAGAGTAAATGCAGTAGATCAAGTGTTGCCTTCTCCACCTCCAATATGCACCGGAATTGTCAATGTGATCACAGGAGGATCGGAATTATGCGGGCTAACCTACTCAGCAGCCAAAAGGCATGCTTCCCAGGCCAGAAGAGACAGACCAGAGCACTCCTGCAGAATCAGTTGCAAAGATCTCCCAGCCGTCACCTTTGATGAAACTGATGCAAGATCTACTCCAGAAGTGCACCATGACGCCCTGATAATCACTCTCTCCATAGGGAATTACACCGTGAAGAAGATTCTGGTGGACACCGGGAGTTCAGTCAATCTCATCATGTTGGAAACCCTCCAAAACATGGGGTTCAGCGAGAAGGACCTAACCAGGAAGGCGGTTCCCTTAATAGGTTTCAGTGGTGAAATCAAGCACTCTCTGGGAGAGATCACCATTCTTACTTATGCTGGAGGAGTGAATAAGCAAGTGCGGTACCTGGTCATTGATGAACCCTCCACCTACAACGTGATTCTAGGAAGGCCTTGGATCCATGAAATGAAGGCAATCACGTCTACTTACCACCAGTGCCTGAAGTTCCCTACACCCTAGGGAGTGCAGAAGATCAGTGGAGAGCAGGGAGAGGCCAAGGACTTCTACATGATAGCCCTTAAGATGACGGCGAGTCCCAGCATAGCAATTACGGAGCCTTCACCTGCCTCTGCAAGGGTACGTCGAACCACCTCAGGCGGAGGTAGATGAAGTCAACTTGGACAAGCAACACCCAGAGCGAAAAGTGTTAATCGGATCAGAGTGTACAGATAGTATCCGCCAAAACCTCATTGAATTATTAAAAACTAACATGGATTGTTTTGCTTGGTCGCATGATGATATTGTAGGTATAGACCCCAACATTATAACCCACAGGCTAAGTGTGGATCCCAGCTACAAGCCAGTCCAGCAGAAGAGAAGGAAGTTTGCCCCAGAAAGAAATCAAGTCATAAACCAGGAGGTAGACAATCTGCTGGCTGCTGGAAAAATCAAGGAGGTGAAGTATCCAGAGTGGCTGTCTAACGTGGTGGTGGTCCCAAAGAAGAATGACAAGTGGAGGGTGTGTGTCGATTTTACCGACTTAAACAAAGCATGCCCGAAATATCCATTCTCCCTGCCACATATAGATGCCATGGTGGATGCTACAGCAGGGCATGAGATGCTAACTTTCCTTGATGCATGGAGTGGTTACAACCAGATCAAGATGCATCCAGCAAACGAGGAGAAAACAACATTCAGGTCTGAGAGAGGAATCTGTTGCTACAATGTTATGCCCTTTGGTTTAAAGAATGCAGGTTCCACCTACCAGAGACTGGTCAACATGATGTTCAAGAGGCAGATTGGCGACACGATGGAAGTATATATTGACGACATGGTCGTCAAGTCAAAGCAAGCTTCGCAACATACAACGCACTTGGAAGACACCTTCAACACCCTGAGGGAATATAAGATGAAGTTGAATCCTTCAAAGTGCACGTTTGGAGTATCGTGTGGGAAGTTTCTGGGGTACATGGTCACCCGAAGAGGAATTGAAGCTAGCACAGAGCAGATAAAAGCCATCCTCCAGCTGGAGTCCCTACAGAAACCTAAAGACGTGCAGCGCCTCACTGGGAGAATCGCTGCTCTAAACGGGTTCATATCCAGGTCCTCAGGTAGGTGCAGACTGTTCTATGATATACTGAAGAAGGCCCAAAGGTTTGATAGGACAGCAGAGCACGAGAAGGCGTTCAGCGAGCTGAAGCACTACCTCAGCACTCCACCTCTACTGTCAAAACCAGAGCCTGGAGAACCACTCTTCCTGTATCTATCAGTAACCGAGGTAGAAGTCAGCGCGGTATTAGTACGTGAGCATGAAGGAGCACAACACCCAGTATATTATGTCAATAAGTCTCTGCTTCCTGCAGAGACTAGGTACACGTCCCTTGAAAAACTCGTACTTGCACTTGTTACAGCATCCTATAAACTGCGACCTTATTTCGAGTCACGTGTTATTTCTGTAATAACAAACTATCCTCTAAAAACTATTATGAGAAAACCTGAGCTGTCAGGAAGAATGGCTAAGTGGTCCATACACCCGAGTGGCTTCGACCTGAAGTTCGTCCCCAGAACAGCAATAAAGTCCCAGGCGCTATCAGACTTTGTATCCGACTTCAGCCCAGCACCACAGTCCCAGGCAGAGAAAGACATCCTCATCCTGGAAAAAGACAAGGGCGAACAGGTGTACGTGGAAGCTGAATGTAGATGGCGCCTCAAACATGAGAGGGTCTGGAGCAGGGCTGGTTCTCAAGTCACCTCAGGGGATCTCATAGTCCAAGCAGTACGATGCGAATTCTGAACAACAAACGAGGCAGAATATGAAGCCCTGATATTAGGCCTCCAGCTGGCCTTAGATCTCAAAATCAAGCGCCTGGAAACGTACAGCGACTCTCAGTTAATAGTTAATCACATGAACGGTTCATACCACGGCGAAGGACTCCAAAATGTCGGCTTACCTTGAAGTGGCCAGTAATTTATCCCTCAGATTTGAAGTCTTTTCAGTCAGCCAAATCCCGAGGGACTAGAACACAGAAGCAGATGCCCTAGCCACCCTGGGGGCAACATTCAAGCCTGGAATAGTCTCCACCATACCCATTGTCCACGTCCTAAAGCCAGCAGTTCGGAAGGACACACAGGAACATAAGATCTCTAGGGAAGGAAAAGATTCATCAAACCAAGGGTTGCAGTGGCTACAGGAAGCAGGAATATGCAGCACTACGGCAGGACAGGGGGAGGTCTCAGATTGGAGAAAGCCCTACCGGAAGTGGCTACAGGATGACATCCTGCTAGCAGACAAGAAGGAAATCAAGAGCTTTAAAATGAAGGCATCTAAGTACACCCTCATTGATGGTATCCTGTTCAAAAGATCGACCGCAGGACCATACTTAAGGTGCCTGAGTCAGGAGGAGGCAGAAGCTGTTATGCATGACCTCCACAATGGTGAATGTGGAAATCATGCAGAGGGCAGGAGTCTATCCAACAAGGCACTCCGCCAGGGCTACTACTGGCCAACAATGCGTAAAGATGCCGTGGAGCACGTCAAGAAATGTGACGCCTGCCAGAGGCACGCACCAGTCAACCACCAGCCAGCAGAGCCACGGCATCCAGTAATTTCTCCTTGGCCCTTCATGAAGTGGGGGATGGATATTGTTGGCAAGTTACCAAGAGCCCCAGGAAACAAAGTCTTTATGCTGGCCATGGCAGACTACTTCTCCAAGTGGATAGAAGTAGAGGCATTCCCGCAGGTGACTGAGAAACAGGTTATCTCCTTCGTTAAACGTAACATTATCTGCAGGTTTGGCATTCCCCCAGAAATCATTTGCGACAACGGATCCCAGTTTATTGGCAACAAGTTGGAGGCCTACTGCGCCAGGTGAAACATCACACTAAGCAAGTCTACCCCCAGAAATCCTCAGTCTAATGGACAGGCAGAGTCTAGTAACAAAATTGTGATAGACAACCTGAAGAGGAGACTGGAGGAAGCAGGGGGCAGATGGGCAGAAGAACTCCCCTTGGTACTATGGTCTGACAGAACCACACCCAAAGTGTCTACAAGACAAACGCCTTTCAGCTTGGTCTTCGGTGCTGAGGCAGTCATCCTCTCAGAAGTAAGAGTGCCTACCCACAGGTACGGTTGCATAACAGAGAAAAGGAACCAGGTGGAGATGGAAAATAACATGGATACCATAGACGAACTCAGAACTGATGCCCAAAATCAGGATGGCCTCCTACAGGCAAACAGTCGTCAGAAGCTACAACAAGAATGTCAAAGTCAGAGTCTTGCAAGAAGGAGACCTAGTCCTCAGGAAAGTCTTCCAGAACACCAGAAATCAACGGGCAGGGAAGTTCACCTACAATTGGGAAGGACCCTACCAAGTGGAGAAGGTGGTTGGGAACGGGGCCTACCAACTTATGACCATGGAAGGGAAAATCATCCAAAAACCTTGGAACATCATACACTTGAAGAAATACTTCTTCTAACAGGGCCAACGTCGCCAGAAACATGGCATCTATTCTGACAGATGCACCTCCACCAGAACCCAAGGCCAACGTCGCCAGAAACATGGCATCTATTCTGCCAGGTGCACCTCCACCAGAACCCATGTTTAATTTTACAAAACATTGGAAACATGTGTTTTCCATCGTAACTTTATGTCTTTTCTTCCTCTCTTTCTTTCTTCCTCTCTTTTCCACCATAACTTTCTTTAGTCTTCGTTTCTTTCTTTCTTTCTTACGAAATTTAAAAATCTGATATTTTATCCTAAAAATTTTTCTTTCTTTTATCTCTCCTTCCTTCTTACAAAATTTGAAAATCGAACATTCTATCTTAAAATTTCGGCTCTCTTTTAACATGTATCTTCAAGTATTGCATCTATCATTTTACCAAAAAAATCGTCAGTTTTCTCACAAGAAACTTGTGACTAATCTGGTGGAGTATACAAATTCTACAGAAGGTGTGCGTCTGTGACTAAGTGCCTACAACCAGGACATTACAGTCTCCTGCGCCACTTAGCACCCACGCAAAGCGTGGCACCTCCGACTGAGTGGGCGAACTAAATCCCAGTCCACCACCGTATCAAAGGTCGACCATACAAACATAAGGTATGCATACAACAGAAGGTAGTAAGACAAAACTACAACAAACAATTACGATCAAAAGCAAAAGATTACGATCAACAGTTAAACACAAGAGTACCGCAAAGCATTCGAATAAACACTTTGCCCCCTTGGGCAAAGGTAAAGAGAATTCAGAAACAAGGTTTGAAAATTAACAAATATTTTTTATGCCACACAAGGCAACAGAAGATTCAAAGATAACAAGAAAAGAGGCTTAACAGCCTAAACATCTTCTCCTTCTGGGGGCAGGGTGGCGAGAGGTTCCACAACAGCAGGAGTAACAACATGTTCTTGGTCAGCTCCACCAGCTTCCTCAGCCTCCTGGTTTGGAAGAGAGGAATCAACCGACTCACCCAGAAGTTCTCCCTCTTCATCAGCAAGGACGTCCAAATTAGGGGTCGCAGGAAACAACTCCACCGGATGCTCCTTCTCAGCTGTTAAGTCCCAAGTCCCCTGCTCACCCTTCGAGTAAGCCACGATCATCTCCACTCGGGTTTGTAAGGCTGCCCAACTAAGAGCATCCTTCAAGACTCGCTTCAACTCAACATTCTTCTCCTTTAGAGAAGAACTAGCCCCCTGAACCTAAGACAATTCACCCTCAGCGCCCTCACGACGACTCTTCTCCTGTGCTAGCAGTCCCTTAACTTGCTCCAACTCCCCCGACAGCTTGGAGATCTCCTCCTTAGCCCCATCAGTCGTGCTCTGCAGAACACCCCTCTGAGCCTTGAGAAGGTTCACCTCACTTATCAGTTGAGGCATGCTTTGGCGTAGATATAGACCCAATTGTAAGACCTGAGCAGCACCTCCATAAATCAAGACACAATCAAAAAAAATCGCAAGAGAAAGCTACCTACAGCGGACAAAGGAATAATTACCTCAAAGGATTGTCCAGAAAATAGGTCAGTGAACTCCTCCAGAGAACGCTCGTCCATATCGGCTTTAGGGCGAGGAAACAACAACTGGTCCAGAGACGCCCAGTCCTCAGGAAATTTGAGGATACCAAAACCACTGGGAACTTAAGTGTTAACCCAGGGGATGCGGTATCCACTGACCGAGGGGCAGAGTCAGGAGTAGGCCCAAAAATATCAGTTGTCGGAGATTTTCCAGTTGAAGCATCTCCAGGAGAAGGAGAGGAGGGACGCCTTCTCTTGGTTCTAGTGGAGGCAGAGGGAGTTGAGCTAGATTTCCCCTTGGACGAAGACCTAGTAGTCGCTTCCTTCCTCCTGGAAGCTATTATCTGGTCTAAAGTCACACGAGGCTTGGGGTTTCCTTAGGAGAAGGGTAAGACATGAAATCAGACCTCAAACTACGTTGGAAACAAAACATTTCAACCAGACGAAAAAAGCCATACCCGAAGACATAATGTCGGCAGAACTTTCCTCTGAGTGGAAGACTAAGAAGGATTGTTCCCAAGAAGGCTCACCAGGTGATGAAAAGACCGAAGCTCTGGCTCCAGACCAAAAAAGGCAAGTCAAAGAGTCTAAGTCTTCTGAATCAAACTCAGGCTCCTCCAAATCTGCACCACAGCACCAGTAAGAAGGGTGAGAATACAACGAAAATCCAAAGCCAAGAAAGATAATAATACCTTCAACAGGCTTCCATGGAGTAGCTGGCAGCACAAGGGGAGATGGTGTCGATCTTCACAAAGACAAAGTACTGGAACCAATTGTCATCCACAGGGTTGGCAGGAAAGGAAATACAAGACTCTATGCCCCTCTTCAGGCAAAGGGTCACTAAGCCACCCCTAACAGACCTCGCCCGATAGAGAGAGGAAATATCACCCAAGGTGATGCCTCTCTGGTATCGCTGGTTTAAAGCACAAAAACACAACAAAAGCCGTCATGCATGCGGCACCAATTGACAGGGGGCAAGTCGATGGAAGATCAGAAAATCGCGAATCAATGCAGGGAAAGGAAATCTCAAACCTAAACAGAAGGGGTAGGCATAGAGACAGGTCCATCCGGGACGGGAAAAATACGCCCTCTAATCGCGAAGAGGGACATGAATGACTACATCCTCACCAAAGCCATAAACCTCTCTAATAGCAAGGAGATCTTCCTCAGTATAACAAGAGTCACAAGAATGGGGAGAGCCAAGGGTAAGTGTGGAAGGAAACAACGCCAGAGACGGCGAGGAGGACGACGATGATGGGAGAGGGGTTAAGGATTTTGAGCAAGAACGAGTCGACTTACGAGCCATAATAGAAGACGAGGGTTATGAAACAAGTGGGAAAGAAAAAGAAGATCACTACAAAAGAGAAATCACCTGGAAATCGAAATAGGGAAGAACAAAACCACGGCGCTTCGACATGGCAGACGAAGAATTAGAGAGAATTTGGGACTTTGTGAATTTGAAAAGAGAAAGAGTAGGAATGATGAGGGAGATGAAAGGGAAAGAAGTAATTAAGGAAAAGGGGGAAGATAAAATTGGGAAGAGTGAGTAATAATGAGGAAGAGGAAGTAAAACGTTAATTGGGAAGATGGAAATATTAGGCACGGAAGCAAACTTCCCAAAAAATTGATCGTCGCTAGAGCTAGCTACAACAGAAAGAAACAGAAATTCCCGCCTAATATGAGCTTAGTCGGAAATTTAGGGGCATTTGTTCGGGATAAATTCCGCGTCCTCAGAATACGACGTGGCGTGTTACGAGTAGAAGGTCAAAAGGTCAAAGGTCAAAAGGTCAAAGGTCAAAAGGTCAAAGTTCGGAAGGTCAAAGACGAAAGTCAAAAGCCAAAGATCGAAGACTAAAAGACGGAGTCAGAATAATCAAAAGTCGGTAAGTCAAACAAATCCGGAAGAATATGCGACGATGGGCCGGACAAGGCACGTAGTAAGTAAAGCAATGGGCCGCACAACCAAACAAGCCCAGCAAACATAGCAATAAATCTACCTTCCTAGCCCATACACACAAGGAGGAAGAAGTAAAAGTTGCTCCTACAATCAAGGAACCCCCCCCCCTGCAGACCATGAGGAGAATCAGGCAAAAAACAAGTGTAACGGCTGTAACGGCTCCAGGCAATAAATGAGGGTAACAGCTCTAAGGTCAGCAGTCATATAAAAGGCAAGGAGAGGGAAAGAAGAAGGGGATTCAACTCATCATCAACGCATACCAACTCCGAGCAAACATTACAACAAAATACTTATAGTCAATCGTAGTCTAAATACTTATACTTGTATTCCTTTCTTCGCTCTTTTTTTCGTGCATAGTAGAATCTTGGCGGGATTCCGACTCCCCCCGCGGTTTTTCCCACATTGGGTTTCCACGTCACCAAACCTTGCGTGTCATTTACTTTCTTTCGTTGTTCTTCGTTCATTAGATCCGATATCATTTCGCCGATCCGTAGGCAATAGGCCTATCACTTTAACCCGCAACCGAAATCATAGACCCGGTAAATTTTTACCAAAACACGTACTATAAAAAAGGTATGTGGTATTTTATTTCGTATTCATAATTAAGTTTAGCAAAAATTAATGTAATGTATTTTTTTTTATTTAAGTGTGCTAGTAACGTTAATCGTCGTTTTATAAAGTTAAAAATTATTTCTCGTCTTAGTTCCTTAATTATTTGATTCGATACTAATTAATGTGATACTATAAATAAAAAAATATTTCTTTCGATAAAACTGCATTAAAATAGTGTTTATACTAATGCAAAACTACAGTGGAGAAAATACCTTTAAAAAAATAACGTTAATTTTTTTAATAAAACTAGTACAGATCCCGCGCAGTAATGCACGGTATATTTAGAATTTTATACTTAGTGATTACATATAAATATCTAACTGGTAACTTATTAACTTTTCACACTTTTAATAGTTACACCTTGATTTGAGAAAATAATTAAAACTGCCGAAGATAATCGAGTAATCTTACTTAATACTCAGTACTTATATATTTTACTGAACACTTTTTTTTTTACAAAGCTAATAATAATACTCCCTCTATCCCGCTATCTTCTTCCCAGCTTCCTAAATGGAAAATCCCACTAACATTTTCACATTTGCTTTATTTCCTTATTTGGTTAGTTTATTTTAAACTACTACCCTTATCAACACTACCTATCTACTCCGTACCTAAAAAGCCACGTTAGTAGAATTGACCCAAGTTGCATTTGTTTATACAGTAATATTTTTTCTACATATTGGATCCACTTGTAATATACTATATTAATCTTTAAGAGATATGCTTATATCAAATGGGAACATCTCTTTGGGATGGAGGAAGTATTTTACTACAATTTTTGCTTTTCTTTATCATGAAATCAACCGAATCAAAATACATCCTCGTATATATTCGAATCAGTTATAAATTTTGTTAACAAATTAGAAGATGACATAATACTTCAAATATTATTAGATAAGAAAATATTTTATTTATATATTAAAATCAAAATTTGAAAGTATTTTATATAGTTTTTCCACTCATCAAATGTTTTATAATTTTTTACGTTGACGCTTGAATTCGATAGGTTGTGACACTTTTGTTTTGTTACGGAGTACAAAATAAATGTAACAACCCGGATTTTTGATGACTTAAAATAATAGATAATGCGGAAAATTATCTAAGTCATTTAATTAAAATTATATCAGAGTGTAAATAAATCCGGATCCCTACGGATCCTTACAACAAACGACTATTAATTACATAGTCTTGATTCACTTAGTACAAAATATAGATTGTATTTTATACAAACATATTATTAAATCTCTCTCGCTCAATTCCTCGACGTCTTAGACCTGCAAAAAAAATTAAACAGTGGACGCTGAGCGGGACAGCAACCAAGCCGTTCATCTAACATCACCTCGAACACATAAGACAACCATGTGAATAACAAATAATATGCTTATAAAAATATTAAAGGATATCACGTAACAGATAGTTTCCTTTAATTCAATTAACCAACATGTGAGGTGATGAAAACGGTAAAGTTTAAAAGATGGGACATTGGCAGCCATTTGATTTTAAAATCATTTTTCACATAAACAGATAATAAACACACGAGTCGTGGCTCCTAGTATCACCGCTACTCCATATTGGCTTGCATCTCACCAATAGAAGTAACCGTGTTACCGACTCGTAGACCGAACCAATCTTATGAGGTTTACATCTCACCCATAAGGCTCAATTGGGCCCGAACTTCTATTATATTATACGTTTATTCAAACGGGGCTCTAGGCTGAAATGAAAGCTGATGATTACATTATCTGCATCACCAAGAGGGAACCCGCAGTTTTCAGAATCATGTTCTGCCCCCGCTACCTAGGTGGTAATACTGATCAAGTACTTGTCTATATGTGCGCCACATACCCTACGCAGACTCTTGAACCGCAGAACTCACTGCCGTAGGACGACTACCTTAAACACTAGGTCGACTCTCGGACCGCAGCCTCCGAGTCTGCTTTTCATTACAAGTGCAGTCGAAACACCACGCATGGTAGGATCCAACACAAGCTATTCGTCCCAGACTCGCATCGTAAACTTTATATAAATGTCGCCCATGAGCAAATAGTACATTATTTGGTGACCTTCAATAATTGGTCGGACTCATTTGAAACAGTCAAATCCTCAAATACTTACTTTCAGTGTGACAACGTTATACTTTAATCCTCAAATGTCACCCGAAACATCATATCCCAAATATCGTATAATATTTTTTTTTTTTAAATAGTAAATTCTTTTAAATGAAGCTTTATATAAAAATAAAATTTAAGGTATAATAAAATATTATTTCAAAATTTATAGTTTCTGAAAAAAACTCTATAAAAGTTTTCTAAAAAATATAAATTAAGTCGTACTTAATCGATTTATAAAATTTGACGTAAATTCATTTTTTTTTTATATTTATAAATGTCGTGTAAAAATTTCGGAATAAAATAAATCTATTTATTAGAGAAAATGAAATTTATAAATTTTTACCGATATAGAAATGATAAGTAAGTTTTATTAAAATAAAACATTTTACAAGTTACTAATTTACTCTATTATTATAATATATAAAAAAATGTAAAAGTACTAAAGAAAATTAAATATGACCAAAGTTACAATTATATAAAACACATACAAAATATATAGAAAATAGAGTAAACATACATAACAAATAGAATTAAACATACATATAAATACAATGAAAATGATATAAGTAAATTTTATCGTTTTAAGTTCTTTTATTCATTTTCTCATTTTTCATATAAACAGAAATGTAAAAGTGATAAATAAATAAATTAAACAAGTGATAATTTAGTCGAGTTAAATTTAGTCATAAATAAATATATAACACAAATAAAATATCATGTAACATTTATATATATATAAAAGTAATTTAGTCATACAAATAAACCTAAATATTTAAGTAAGCAGTTTATTAAATTACTAACATAATATACTTATATATAAGAAATGTTGTTAGAAGAAAAGTTTGGTTACCTTAATAGCTATTACGGAATATTTATTAACGTCATTAAGAATTAAAGATCGACAGGTCAATAATATGGTCTACGTTAGGAAAGTCATCTCCTCCCCTTATAAAGACATTTTCGGGTCGAAATGATTTGACCCAAATACGGTACTAGAAAAGTGACTCCATCAAATACTGGCTAGCTCCTCATTCCCGATGCTCCAATATAGAAACGAACGAGGGAGTAAATATAGTATGTAGTACGGAGTAGTACGTAGCATATATAGTATATAGTAGTATGTAGTGTACGTATGTATATAGTATGTTAGTAAGTAGATTAGTAATTGTGTAATGTGTGTGTAGTGTGATATATATAGTGGGTGAGTACTAGTGTACGTAGGAGTAGTATAGGAAGTAAAATGTAGTGTATGTATGTAAGGTGTAGAGGTAGGATAGATTAGTGGTAATAGGTAGGTGTAGGTGTAAGGTTGTACAAAGAGTAAGTAGTATGTGTATAATATGCATGGCATGCATGCATGAATTTTGACGTGGAAGTTCAATAGCTCGACTCAAGTTTCCGAGTTCCGGTTCGATTCTCGTACAAACGTCTTTCTTCCTTTCTTAAAAAGTTGAAATATAAGATTACGGAATAAAAAGTATGGAAACCGTAAAATTTATTTATAAAAAGAAATTTGTAATACGGCAAGTAAAATAGACAGTAAATAGTTTTACGAGACAGTAGTTTATAAGAAATCATTTTTTTTAAGAATTCGATAAATTATTAAATTTTTACGAGACGAGAAAATGTTAAAATGATAGGTCATTTGTTTAAAAATATTTCGAGTTTAAAACTTTATTTAACGAAAGATAATTTTTTTTAATAACTCGATAAATAAATTCTCATGTTTTTATAACGGAATAATTATTAATTTAACGAAAATAAATATTTTATTCACGAAAATAATTTTTGAAACGTTAAACTTGGTTTAAATAAATGTTTAGAATTTTAACTCTATTTGAAAAATACGGGGTATTACAATAAATCCGTATAATAAATGTCTATTTTTTTCATAGTCCATGCACAAAAATTAGTTATTGGAGATTTTTTTCATCTAATTTATACAAATATTTAGTTTGACTTGAATTAAGATACAAACCATTACTTGTATAGAGTAACTTTTTGTTTCCTTATTTATTTGTTTCCTTATTGAACTAATAGTGATTTGGAGGGAAAAAATTGCATGAGGGAGTGACATGTAAGCGTATTTGTAGCATTTTCTATCCTCTTAGTATAAGAGGGATGTGTAAAGTTTACGAAAAATATTTAAATTATTGAGAGTAAATTAAAAATTACTCCCTTTTAAGATACCAATTTTAAATTTACTCCTTTTTTGAAATTTTTCTTAAAAATAACTCCCAAAATCTATCAAAAGTTCAAAAATTGCTCCAAAATATAATTTTTGGACGAAAATACCCCTAACTTTTTTAAGACATATTGTTTCACCTCACCCTCTAGCCAAGGGCATTTTCGTCCTAAAAATAATTTTGGGAGCAATTTTTGAACTTTTGATAGATTTTGGTAGTTATTTTTAACAAAAATTTCAAAAGGGAGTAAATTTTAAAATTGGTATTTTAAAAGGGAGTAATTTTTAATTTACTCAATTATTGATATTAAAATTAAATACATAAATGTAAAAATGATTGAGTTAGGTGATGTAAATGAGGTGAAAAGTGTTGGGACCACTCGAGAATAAAAAACTCATTCTTGGATGGAAGAGTTTTTTTAGGGTAGAGAAATTGTTATAGATATAATGAGGTGGAAAGAGTGGGTCCTACCCAAGAATGGAAAAACCATTCATGGGTAGGCATGCTCTAATACTACACTACTTATATTATTACTACTCCACTATATATACTACTCCACTACATACTATGTAAACTAACTATTTACTACTTACTAATATTGCATATACTACGCACTACTTCTACTTACTATACAATACTACATACTACATACTCCGTATTACATACTATATTTACTTTCTCGTCCTTCTCTATATAATTGGAGCATCGGGAATGAGAAACTACCCAGTATTTGGCGAAATCATTTTCTGGAACCGTATTAAGGGCCAAATCAATTTTGACCCGAAAATTTCTTTAAAGAACGAAGAAGGCGACTTTTCTAACGTAGACGACATTATTGACCTGACCACCTTTAATTCTTAATAAATACTCCGTAATAGTTATTAAGGTAACCAAGCTTTTCTTCTAACAACATTTTATATATAAGTATATTATGTTACTAACTTAATAAATTGCTTATTTGAATATTTAGGCTTATTTGTATGACTAAATTACTTATGTATATAAAAATGTTACGTGATATTTTATAAATGTTATATATTTATTTATGACTAAATTTAACATAACTAAATTATCACTTTTTCAATTTATTTATTTATTACCTTTACAATTCTGTTTATATGAAAAATTGAGAAAAATGAATAAAAGAACCTACAATAAAAAAATTCACATATATTGTTTTATTTATTTAATTCTATATACTATGTATATTTATTCTGTATACTTTATATTTTGTATGTATTTTATATAATTGTAATTTTAGTCATATTTTAAATTTTCTTTAGTACTTTTACATTTGTTTATATATTATAATAATAGAGTAAATTAGTAGCCTACAAAATATCTTATTTTAATAATACTTCACTTATTATTTTTATATAGGTAGAAATTTATAAATTTCATCTTCTAAAATAAGTGGATTTGTTTTATTCCGAAATTTTTACACGACATTCATAAATATAAAAAAATGATTTTACGTCAAATTTCGTAAATCGACTAAGTATGACTGAAATTATATTTTTCAGAAACTATAAGTTTGAAAATAATATTTTATTATACCTTAATTTTTATTTTAATGTAAAATTTCATGTAAAGAAATTACTATTTTAAAATAAGCTATACGATATTTGAGATATAATATTTCAGGTGTCACTTGAGGATTAAAGTATAATGTTGTCACACTGAAAATAAGTATTGGAGGATTTGACTGTTTCAAATGAGTCCGACCAATTATTAAAGATCACCAAATAAAATATTACATGTTCACGGGCGACTTTTATATAAAGTTTACGATGCGAGTCTGGGACGAATAGCTTATGTTGGATTCAACCATGCGTGGTGTTTTGACTGTACTTGTAATGAAAAGCAGACTTGGAGGCTACGGTCCGAGAGTCGACCTAGTGTTTAAGGTAGTCATCCTACGGTGGTGAGAGTTGCGGTTCAAGAGTCTACGTAGGGTATGTGCGCATGTATAGACAAGTACTTGATCAGTATTACCACCTAGTTAGCGGGGGCATAACAGGATTCTGAAAACTGCGGTTTCCTTCTTGGTGATGCAGAGAATGTAATCATCGGCTTTCATTTCGCCTAGAGCCCCATCTGAATAAACGTATAATATAATTGAAGTTCGGATCCAATTGAGCCTTATAGGTGAGACGTAAACCTCATAAGACCGGTTCCGTCTACGAGTCGGTAACACTGTTACTTCTATTGGTGAGATGCAAGCCAATAGGGTGTAACCGTGATACTAGGAGCCACGACTCATGTGTTTATCTGTTTACGTGAAAAAGGAAATTCTTTTAAAATCAAATAACTGTCAATGTCCAATCTCCTAAATTTTACCGTTTTCATTACCTCACATGTTGGTTAATTGTATTAAAGGAAACTATTTGTTAAGTGATATCATTTAATATTTTTGTAAGCATATTGTTGGTTATTCACATGATTGTCTTATGTGTATGAGGTGATGTTAGATGAACGATTTGGTTGTTGTTCCGCTTAGCGGCCTCTGTTTTATATTTTTTGCAGGTATAAGACGATGGAGGAATCGAGCGAGAGATTTTAATAATATGTGTAGTATAAAAATAGAATCTATATTCTGTACTGGTGAATCAAGACTATGTAATTAATAGTCGTTTATCGTAAGGATCCGTAGCGATCCAGATTTATTTACACTCTGATATAATTTTAATTAAATGACTTAGATAATTTTTCGCATTATCTTTTAATTTAAGTCATCGAAAATTCGGGTTGTTACAAATTTCATGTTGATTTCGTGTTGTATAAGTACACCGGGTTACAACAATATCGAAAATACAATTGTTACAAATACTTAAACAATTAAAAATACAACAACGAAAATTCAAATGGCTTGGATATCTTAGTAGAATCGTGAACGGAATCACTCTCCTTCAAGAATAATCGACCCTAACGTGTCCCGGGTTACACGATTTCCTTGTGGGATAAGACTACAAGTGCACACTCTTATTCCGACACTAGAATTTTGAGCAAGAACTTATGGAGATTGAGAGTATTTTACTTAACAAAGAAGAAAAACAGAGAGAAAAAACAGAGAAAAAGTTTTCTGTTTCTACAAAGCCTCTCTCTTGCCTCTCACTATATCAACTGTACGTCTTTCATCAAAAATTTGATAATATAACTTCCACACATGCAAAGAGACATGCAAAAACATGTGTCAAGCTTCCATGCAAAATATGTTTTCAATTTTTCAAACTGAAAAATGTGAAAAGAACACGTCAAAACGCATGACGGTTTATGACGGTTAAAGGTGATAATGATCCATACAACTTTAACGGATTTTTCAACGTAACACATCCCGATTACCCAAAGTTATTAAACGGGTAAAGATGGAAACGTAGACACATACACTTGATTATTTAGACAAACCGTAAACTCAATTTAGACTTAGACAAGCGTGCACTCCGCACTCCCGACTCGTCATATAGCTAACCGAGTTCACCCTTCTTTGTAACTAAACCCCGACTACATCAAATGAAACGTGATTAACTCAAATCACCAACAATCCTCCCCCATTTGAGTGTAATCCTTGGTTTAGCAAAACCGAAAAACAACCAACTGATGCATTATGGCAATATCACAAAGATTGAATTACCACTTAGTATAATTACACATTCCAGATATTCGGTGTATCGGGGTGTGTCTAAGCATTGAACCCCTTTACCCATAATGAATACGTGAAGATAATCATACACATAAGCTGAAATCTCCATAAGTAAAACCGACACTAATTAACAGCCTCGTGTCCATATCCTTTCATGAAAACATATGGGAAGTCAACCCCGAACCTCTTTGAAGCGGCTAACTTCATGTCTCACATAGGTGAATCTTTAATTGTGCACCTGCATTTGCACTTTGTCAAAGATCCATTAAGAAGATATCACTTCAACCTAATCATGCAGATTAATAGCACATACCTTCGGGATATTTTACGTGCTCAAGTCAATGATAGTAGGCCTTCCACATTGAATTCTGCCTCCAACGTCATATTAGAGGGGAATTGGGTATCCTACCACCAAAGACTTATAGGGGTTTAAGACCCATCCCGATAACCGACTTGTTCACCAAGTCCCTAGCCAATCCTTTCGTCAAATGATCGGCTAAATTATATTGAGATCTCACAAACACCACCGAGATCACCCCATGAGTGATCAACTCACGTATAGCGCTATGTCTAACGCCTATATGTCGCGACTTACCATTATACACTTGACTATATGCCTTAGCCAATGTACTTGAATTATCACAATTGATAGAAATGGGTGACATCGGTTTTGGCCATGACGGAATTTCATATACCAAATTCCTAAGCCATTCCGCCTCTTTTCCGGCCGCAGCCAAGGCTATAAATTCCGACTCCATGGTCGAGTCAGATATACATGTTTGCTTTTTAGAGGCCCATGATATGGCACCTCCTCCAAGCAAGAACACCCAACCACTAGTAGAGGAGTGATCCTCCACATTGTTTATCCAACTTGCATCGGAGTACCCTTCTAAGACCGAAGGATATCCCACATAAGTTAATCCAAAATCCTTAGTGGACTTAAGATACCTTAGAACACGATTTACCGCACGCCAATGATGACTACTTGGGTTACTCGTGTATCTACTAAGCTTTCCAACCGCGAACGCAATGTCCGGTCTAGTACTAGTCATAGCATACATCAAGCAGCCTATGACCCGAGCATACTCAAGTTGTGATACCGGTTCACCCGAATTAGGCTCGAGTTTCTCACCCGGTTCCATGGGAGTGTTTGCCGGAGTACCATTCTCACAATGAAATTTCTTCAACACATTCTCAATATAATGTGATTGTGTTAATGAAATCCCATCGCTATTCCGAATTATCTTGATCCCAAGGATCACATCCGCCTCCCCCATGTCTTTCATGGAAAAACTAGACGACAAAAACTCTTTATAGAGGTCAACTTGATTTTGGTTAGTACCAAAAATCAACATGTCGTCTACATACAAGCAAATGATTACACCATCACCGATTTTATCAAACTTGCTATATACACACTTGTCACATTGGTTAAGCTTAAAACCATTTGACAAGATAACTTCATCAAATTTTTGATGCCATTGCTTAGGAGCTTGTTTGAGTCCGTACAAGGATTTAACAAGCTTACAAACCTTATGCTCATTACCTGGCATAATAAAACCTTCCGGTTGCCTCATATAAATTTCCTCTTCCAAATCTCCATTCAAGAACGCCGTCTTGACATCCATTTGATGAATAACTAGATCATTAATTGCCGCTAGAGCAATCAACAACCTAATAGTGGAGATTCTAGCAACCGGAGCATAGGTATCGAAATAATCAATACCTTCCTTTTGTCTGAACCCTTGGATGACCAACCGGGCTTTAAACCTGTTGATTGTCCCATCGACTCTCATCTTTCTTTTGAAAAGCCACTTGCAACCCAGAGGTTTGCAACCACGTGGAAGATCCGTGAGGATCCACGTGTTATTCCCCATAATGGAATCCATCTCATCATTGATGGCTTCTTTCCAAAATGAGACATCTTGAGACTTCATAGCCTCCTTATATGTCCTAGGATCCTCATCCACATTGTAGCAATATGAATATTGGAATCCCACCTCGTCTCTCGTCCCTTCCACCAAATAAATTTGGAAGTCGGATCCAAAAGATTTTTCTTTCCTAGCCCTTTTACTTCTCCGAAGCACAATAGACTCATCTTGAGATGACACATTATCCGCCACCTCTACTCCAATATTTCTAGGAGTAATATCTTTTGTCCTTTGCATTGATGTAAACCGAGACTCATCAAAGATGGCGTCTCTTGACTCAATGACGGTATGAACCGACACCGAATCATTCGGTTCAATGACGTAGAACCGATATGCCTTGGAATGCATAGCATATCCAATGAATATACAATCAATGCCTCTTTCACCTAAGGTTTTAATCTTAGGTGCCGGTAGTCTTACTACCGCTCTACAACCCCAAACTCGTAAATACTTTAAGTTTGGTTTTCTTTGATTCCAAAGCTCGTATGGAGTTATAGTATTCCGTTTACTCGGAATCCTATTAAGCAAGTAACAAGCCGTCAAAATTGCTTCCCCCCAAAAACCCTCACTCAAACCCGAGTAAGATAACATGGAATTTACCATCTCTTTAAGAGTACGGTTTTTCCTCTCCGCAATGCCATTTTGCTGTGGCGTATACGGTGCCGTTACCTCATGTATTATACCACATGATTCGAAAAAGGATGGATCATAAAATTCACCACCTCTATCGGTACGCATCTTCTTAATCTTAGAAGACAATTGAAGCTCAACCTCACTTTTATAGATATTAAACATGTCCATTGCCTCATCTTTAGTGTGTAACAAAAATACATAACAAAAACGAGTACAATCATCTATAAAAGTTACTACATATCTTTTATTACCCAAAGACGGTGTAGCATACAAATCACATAGGTCACTATGAATAAGTTCCAAAACCGAAGTCGATTTTTCAACACTAGGAAAAGGTTGCCTAACAATTTTAGTCAACATGCAAGTGTTACACTTATTCATATTTTTTATGTCAAAAGATGGAATCAACTCATTTTTAGACATTAACATCATTCTTTTGAAATGAACATGACCTAATCTAGCATGCCACAAAACCGATGTATTAACATCACTACAAACCATAGCACGATCAACATCATCATGATTCAAATTCAACATGAACATGCCATTACATAAATAACCAAATCCAATAAACAATCCATGCTTACTTAATACAAATTTATCACATTCAAATACTAATTTAAATCCATCATTCGAAAGCAAACTACCGGATACCAAATTCTTTCTAATACAAGGCACATGTAATACATGCTTTAAGGTAATAAATTTCCCGGAACTAAACTTCAACACCACGGTTCCTACACCGACAATGGCAGCCTTTGACTCGTTTCCCATAAATAAGATGGACCCATCTTTCACCGGTTTGTAATCTTCAAACCATCGACGGTCTCTAAACACATGCTTGGTAGCACCCGAGTCAATCCACCATGCAACATCGTCATCCTGCATATAAAATGCCTCAGCAATCAATGATACATAATTCTCAACCGAATTAAAACCACAAGTTAGATTCTGACCTTGATGTTTAGGTGGCCCTTGGTCCTTAGACCCTTGCCCTTTGTCCTTAGACCGCTGCCCAGAAGGCCCTTTCGGTGTTGCCTTTTTGTTCCTTTTCACGGTACAATCCGCTTTGAAGTGACCATATTTACCGCAAATCCAACAAGCACCCTTAGGTACTACGTTGGTATCATCGCTAACACTAGAATGTGGCCTCTTTTTACCCTTATTCTTATTAGAAGAACCCTCACCACCTTCCACCACATTGATGGAAGACGGATCCGTAGCCATTTTACCCTTGGCCTTAGTATCCTCTTGCGCCCTTAAAGATTCCTCTATACGCAAGTGACTACCGAGTTGAACAAGACTCAACTCTTCCTTTTTATGCTTAAGCATCCGTTTGCAATCTTTCCATAAAGGTGGTAATTTATCAATAATACTTGACACCGAAATTGACTCATCCATTTCCATCTTATGTTGAGCAAATTGACCCAATAAACGCAATAACTCGTTATATTGTTCCATTACCGGCCTAGAATCTACCATTTTGTAATTCATAAAATTACTAACCAAAAACTTTTTACTTGAAGCATCCTCCTCCATATATTTAGATTCTAATTGATCCCATAAATCTTTGGCCGACTCAACATTTTGATAAATATCAAATAGAGAATCCGACATACCATTTAGAATGTGCCCTCGACAAATGTAGTCATCATTCTCCCATTTGTTCCTCTTCCGAAGTTGATCGATTGGACCATCATCCAACACTTCCGGTATCGGTGTGCTAAGAACATATACCACCTCCAAAGCAGTCAAGAGAAAATGCATCTTCTTTTGCCATCGACGGAAATCGACACCCTCAAACTTGTCCAATTTTCCGATTTTCGTTGTCATCTCTTTCACATTCGACATTGTGATTATTCTTGAAGATTGTTGTATAAGTACACCGGGTTACAACAATATCGAAAATACAATTGTTACAAATACTTAAACAATTAAAAATACAACAACGAAAATTCAAATGGCTTGGATATCTTAGTAGAATCGTGAACGGAATCACTCTCCTTCAAGAATAATCGACCCTAATGTGTCCCGGGTTACACGATTTCCTTGTGGGATAAGACTACAAGTGCACACTCTTATTCCGACACTAGAATTTTGAGCAAGAACTTATGGAGATTGAGAGTATTTTACTTTACAAAGAAGAAAAACAGAGAGAAAAAACAGAGAAAAAGTTTTCTGTTTCTACAAAGCCTCTCTCTTGCCTCTCACTATATCAACTGTACGTCTTTCATCAAAAATTTGATAATATAACTTCCACACATGCAAAGAGACATGCAAAAACATGTGTCAAGCTTCCATGCAAAATATGTTTTCAATTTTTCAAACTGAAAAATGTGAAAAGAACACGTCAAAACGCATGACGGTTTATGACGGTTAAAGGTGATAATGATCCATACAACTTTAACGGATTTTTCAACGTAACACATCCCGATTACCCAAAGTTATTAAACGGGTAAAGATGGAAACGTAGACACATACACTTGATTATTTAGACAAACCGTAAACTCAATTTAGACTTAGACAAGCGTGCACTCCGCACTCCCGACTCGTCATATAGCTAACCGAGTTCACCCTTCTTTGTAACTAAACCCCGACTACATCAAATGAAACGTGATTAACTCAAATCACCAACATTTCGTCTATAAGATTTGTGTAAAGTGAATGAAAACGAATTGGTGTAAATCATACTAATAATTAGTTATGATCTTTTGATCTCCTCTGATCTCCACAATAATAATCATTCTTCATTTGATTATAATACTTGAAATTAGGCATCAATTAACCACCACCAATAGCATATGAATAAAGATCACTCAGAAGTCAATCCTCTATATACTAAGAGGATAACACATGCTGATGAAGTCATTTCCCTCCAAAATCCAAAACACAATTACTAAACTATACGGAAAATCCAATACAAACCAATAAATTATTTTTAAATTTTGATTTTAATATATAATAAATAAAATAATTTATTTATCTAATAACATTTGGAGTATTATTATGTTATCTTCTAATTTGTTAACAAAACTTTTAATGATCTGAATATATAACAGAATGTATTTTGATTCAATACTATTGATTTTGTGATAAAAAAAACAAACCTTTAATCAAATAATGAAGTAAAAAATACTATCAAATATTATTATCTATATTAGGTTTGTAAAAAAAAATGTTCATTAAAATATTACTCCACCGATTGCCTATTTTCTTCCTCTTTCTTTTTGGATTGAAAAATAAGGAGGGAGTATTATATTAACAAAAGAGGAAATGTGGAGTGAAAAAGTAAGGGAGAGAAATATTATACTCCCTCCGTCCCTAAAAGATTGTCTCATTTCCCTATTATATGTGAGGAGTATTTTAATGAAACGGAACAATTTTAGAGGGACAGAGGTAGTATTAACCAAATGAGAAAAAGTGGGGTGGAAAAGTATGAGAAAGAAATATTAAATGAGAAAAAGTGGGTTGGAAAAATATGAAAGATGAATATTATATTAATTAGTGAGGGGTGAAAAACTTTCCTTAAATGGAAAGAGGAAATAAAATCAAACCCAGCCCAATAAGAAAAGAGAAAAGATAATAGACAATCAGAGGGAGTAGAATATACATTAAATGAGATTGCTCGATTACCTTGATTATCATTGATTTTTTTTTTCTCAAATCAAAATGTAAATAAGATTAAAAAAGTGAAAGTTAATAGACTACCAATTATATATTTAGAAATATGGAGTAATCACTAAATATTAAATATTAAACGACCGTGCATTATTACGCGGGATCTGTACTAGTATAAAATTAAGGGTTATTTCTTGACAATAATACCAACTATAAGGGAGCTTCTTAGATTAATCCCAACTAAACGTAATCTCGTTTTAATATGAACTATGCCTTCATTAATCTTTCATTGATATAGGTGACCGGTTACCTGGAAAACCGGTTGAACCTTCCTCTTCAGTTTCGGCTGTTGGTTAAAAAAAAATTGAATCTTCCCAAAATTCATCTTGCATTTTTTTTCTGATTAGTATTGTAGAAGCCATGAAAAAAATGCTTTAATTTTCTTGTTGTTTTGACTTTCATGAACGACGACGGAACACTCAAGGACCCTAGAAAGTCACAACCGGTCACTATTACCGGTTATAGCAGGTCATAATTTTGTCCATAACAAAATGAGATTAATGAAGGCATAGTTCATATTAAAACGAGATTACGTATAGTTGGGATTATTCTAAGAAGTCCCCTTATAGTTGGTATTATTGTCATGAAATAACCCTAAAATTAAAGCAATATAAAAGAAAGACTTAAATTGGGATTGGAGGTGAGAGTATGGGAGTTTAATTTGATCAAAAACTTCACAAAGAAAGGGAGAGAACGAGAGAAATAATTTGGTGGGATGGGGAGAGAATGACGGTTTATAAACTCCTACAAAACCGTCAATTGTCGAAAGCTATTGACGGTTGCTAAAAGAAATACTATCTTTTAGATAGTTATTGCCTATAATGTCACTAATTTGACGGTTTTGGCAAGATTTCCTTACTGTTTTCAAGTGCCACATAAGCTGCCACATATGATGCACATCAGACGCCTAGTAATAATGTAGAGTCTAGCGATCATATGTAATACTCTACAGGGAGGTGAATAGAGTATTACCTTGTCTTTTAAAATTTTTGACGATATACTACACTCGAATCTTATTATGAAAGATGTAGTGTAATATTACGTACTTGATACGGCTAATTAAATAAAATCACAATTTTATTTGCTATTACACTTACTACTAAAAAGTATAAGTGTAGGAAATAGCAAAGATGATTAAAATGCGTAAAGTAAATAACACGGGCAATTTTAACGTGGTTTGGCCCAATTGAAAAGCCTGCGTCCACCGGGTGTCTTTTATTTATAATAGTACCTTCTCTGGATTACTTTTACAAATAAAGACTATCACGACTAACTCTAATCGTGATGGTGTGAATGATGTGAAGCAGTCATTTTGAGAGATGTTAAGCTCTCGGATTGTAGGATGTTAATCCCATGATTGTGAAGGATGTTAAGCCTTCGGTGTGAGGGATGTGAAGCCCTCGAAGTTTGAACAATGTGAGGCATTCAAGGTGTGAACGATATATGTCGTTCAATTGAGTAAACCACTACTCTACTCGTATACTTTACTCGACTCAAGTTTACAATATTTCTCTAGCTAAGATACACTTCAATTGTCTAGAGAGAATAATGCAACTATATGGCTTTGAATTATATAAACAATAATCACGATTTATTAGTTAAGACCCTTTTCAAAATCTTTTGCAAAATGCCTTTTAATTTGAAATGTGGTGAGTTTTTGCAAAATGAAAATTAAGCGTGCAAGTCGTGAGTTGTACTGTGAGTGAGCACACCTATATATATTGATGAGAAAGATCTTTAAAAGGAATGAGATAATTTGTTAAGATCAATCATTTCCTTAATGGCATGTTTGGGAACTTGGATTTGGATTTGAATTCCGGATTTGAAATATTTTGAGCGTTTGGAAACCTTGGGATTTGGATTTGAAATTTTCACCAAATCCAACTTAGTTCAAATTTGGTTTTCTCAAATTCCTAGTATATGGTAGTCATTTCAATTCCGTCACTTGTCGTTTATTTGTTTTTTCGCGTAATCTTATCGTATTATTTGTTTTTCTTTATTTTTTTTTCCGTATTTGAACATTTACATATTTCTAATGAAAAAAATTTTTAAAAAAAAAATTGGTGATCTTGACCCGACTCCACCCGCCCGAAATCCAAATCCAAATCCAAGGTACCCAAACACCATTTTGGATTTGGATTTGGATTTGAATTCTAGAAATTCAAATCCAGGAATTGAATTCTTGATATTCAAATCAATTCCGAGTACCCAAACGCAACCTTAAGTAAAAAGATATGGTTGGTGAAATATACTAAGGAAGATATCAATCAAATAAAGTTTCCACAGTTTAATGAATTTTTCATATCTTATAAAGATAAGATATTCTTAAGAATCATTTATTTATGGAGTCACTTATTCACTCAATATTTAGTTTCCTTATAGCATATTATAAGAACCATCATTTCAGATTTTTTGCAACTTTAAAAGAGTTTTTACTTTTTTAAAATCAAACACAATTATTTGATAAATCTTGCCACGTGTTTATTGCATATAGACATAAGGTTAACTTAACCTTTGTTGAGGTTATATTAACCTTACTTTATATAGTTTCATTGTCCCCTTTACATTAAGATCCTTATGTCCTTAAGCTTCGTCTTGAGTCTTGTTTAGTCCTTTCCTTTGATCTTCATTCATCCTTTACAGCTGAAACAAAAGACTAAGTAATATCTATGATAATTATATCTTTGACATAATCAAAACACACAATGTTTATAAATCGTTGATTCTACAATTTCACCCTTTTTGATTATGTCAAGTAATGCAACGAAAATAAGGTCAAGATAAGAGTTGAAGAGGTGTGGTATGAGTTTGAGAAATCCCATGATAAGAGCAGTTTTAAAAATCTTGGTTACCACAAGGTGTAACTTACAGTAACGAACTACTGCTAAGCATCGAACCTTCTTCTCCCTCTTGACATCATCGAAAAGGGATGAATGACTAGGAAAAGATCAAACATATTCACAACACACAAAACGATTTAGTTCAAGCACATTATCATAGATAATCCAGCATAGTCAAAATATAATAAACATAATCCAGACATCAAAGATAACAGAGTTTTTTAGCGAGGAAAATCAAAAGGTGACCCTAAAGCTATACTACGAGCTTTATTAGAGAAGGGTTTTAACATCATCCCGAATGAGAAGCGATTATCCACCCCGAGGACGCCTTTCCAGAAGGTACACAGCACGAGCAGTATTGTTAACAATCTCCGCAAGCTTACCCATAATCTCCCCATGACGACCAAGAGGACCCTTGTTAGCATTGGCCTGATCAATCAGGTTTGTCGCAAAGTTCAGCCCCTCTTCCAACTGCTGCCCAGCCTTCTTAAAGTCATAAATGTCATTTGCCATACACTGCACCCTAGCACGGAGAGTATCCAGTTGTAACTCCAACCGAATCAGGCCAGCTCCAAAATCAGTTCGGGAAGTGGTGAGCAGATCAGTGAGCCTCTCGACTTTCTCCTCAAGAGAAGACGAACTAGACTCAACTCTCGGTAGCTGTAACATATAACTCTCAATGCTAGACACGTTACTCATCAATTGTTCTAGCAAAGCCCCAGTGTGAGTATCCGGGAATTAACTGAGAATTCCTTTACCCTTGTCACTTGCCGAAGAGCACTCTCCTTTCACCCTCAACCGACCATTTTCATCCAAAATATTCATTTGTTTAAGGAATGTTGTGGTCATGATGTCTGTGGGAACATCATACAAGGATGTTTTGCTGATAACTCCCTTTTTGTCCTTAAGAATTTTGGACAACCACATGGTGTAAGGAATACAGATCGACCCACTTGTGTTGGATGATTTCAGTTCGGTTAAAACATGCTCTATGTGACTAAACACCAGAAAAGGTAAGTTAACCTTCTTATTCTCAAGGAGATTATAAATTAATATGATCTCGTGGATATGGAGTTTAGTCGTCCCTGATTTTCTTGGTAGTAGGGAGGAATAGGATACATTAAACAGTAACTTCACAAGAGACGATAAGGACGCACCAAGTAAGGGTGAACTTTCAGTGGCTTTGGGGTCAAGCTTTTTCTTGATAGTCAGAATGGTTTCAGGGTCGTAGTTTTTCCAACCTGTCCAGGTTTGGATTTCTTCCCCCTCACACGGGACCCCCAGTACTTCCCCAAATTCATGCATGTTGATATTGATCACTTTATCACCAAAGTTTGCATAAAGGACATGATTTTCTATTTTAAGGGTAGCCCAGAATTGTGTAATTTGAACATGATACACATGGTTACCTAATTCAAGTAAATCAACCCACTTTTGTAATACTAGAATCTCATGCAAGGAAGATAGACTAGGATTTTCTTTAAACCAAGTCGATAAATACTGTCTGCCTGAAACCAGAGGATAAGAGAGTACCTTAGTAATCTGATTGTGTTCCTTTGTTGTTTAACGAACATTGTCGAGAACACCCAAAATATGTTCATTCTCCGGAAGTACCCTCTGTTCCTCTTTATCAATGTCGCTTGTTCTGAGTGAGCGTTTACGCTTCCCCATAACAGATATGTCTTCAATCACCTCGACTGTGTCCTCCGAGTCAGCGGATCGGGGTTCGACATTCACTTCTCGAGCATGGGACCTAAGGTTTTTCTTGTGAGGGATCAAAGGTGTAGCCTTTTTTGGTGCCATGGCAGAGGAAGAGTAAGGGTGAAAGAGTTGGGTAAAAAGATGAAAGAGGGAGTAAAGATATGGCAGACGGTTTTATGAGGGAGGAGAGATGAATATGTAGGGCAATGATGTTTTTATAGGAAAGATAAACCTTGTGTTTTAGAAAGAAATATACACTTGCCTTAATGAAAGAAGATATATATATTTTTTTTAAAAGATTTGATTTTGACAAGGCATGCAAGAAAGTAGAGTATATCATATATTATAGAGAGAATATAATTTCATGAACTGAATGATTTTTGTGAGAATTATCCTAGAATATTCAAGAACTTACTTGAATATATTGAAATGAAATTATAATTTATATGATATAGTAGAGGATATCGAAAAGTATCACATAAAGAGTAACGTAGAAGAATCCATAACTAATATACCAAAACCATCATTTGTGCATTATAACTATATTTAAAGAGAACTCAGTCTAGATTCATACCAGTCTCGTCAATCATACATGAGTTACAGGATCAACGAAAGTAGGCGTTAGTTACCGTTTATTAAACCAAGTTCCAACCGCAATTCTTCAAATCGTTCCCTGGGCAAAGGCTTGGTAAAAATGTCAGCTTTTTGTAGGTTAGTAGGACAGTATACAAGTTGTATATTCCCTTTCTCAACATGATTTCTTAAAAAATGATGATGTATGTCAATATGTTTGGTACGGGAATGCTGAGCTGGATATTTTGAGATGGCAATGGTGCTTATATTATCACATAAAATGGGTACATAATCAAAAGATATCCCATAGTCTTTGAGTTGCTGACGCAGCCATAGTAATTGAGTACATACCAGAGAGGCAGAAATATATTCACTTTCTGTGGTAGAGAGTGACACCGTTGCTTGTTTCTTTGAGCCCCATGATATTATGCTTGATCCGAGAAATGTTACTGTTCCTGACGTGCTTTTTCGATCAACATAACATCCTCCATGATTTGCATATGAATATCCTTTAAGATCAAATTTATCATGCATAGGATATATTAAGTGGAGATTCCGGGTACCGATAAGGTATCTCAAAACGCGTTTTACTGCGACAAGGTGCGACTCTTTTGGGTCAGATTGAAATCGTGCACAGACACATACACTATGAATGATGTCAGGTCGACTAGCAGTTAAGTATAGTAGGGATCCGATCATACCTCGATAAGCAGTATTATCTACTGACTTACCATCTTCATCCTTAGCTTTGTAGTGATTGCCATGGGAGTGACAGCAGATTTTGCTTTATCCATACCAAATTTTTTTAAGACTTCGCCTATATATTTCTGTTGATGTATTATAATTTCTTCCTTTGTTTGCTTGATTTGCAGTCTCAAGAAGAACCCCAGTTCTCCCATCATACTCATTTCAAATTCGGATTGCAGCAGGTTAGAAAAGTAGTCACAAAGCTTTTCATTTGTTGATCCAAAGATTATGTCGTCCACATAGATTTGAATAATGAGGATGTCCTTGTTGACGTGTTTTAGAAAGAGCGTCTTGTCAACTGATCCCCTTTTGAATTCATTTAACAGCAAAAACTGAGATAGACGGTCATACCATGCCCTTGGAGCTTGTTTGAGTCCATATAGTGCTTTATCCAGTTTGAAGACATGATTTGGATGATCTGAATTTTCGAATCCTGGTGGCTGCTATACAAAAACGTCTTCTTTCAGGTATCAATTTAGAAACGTTGTTTTTACGTCCATTTGGAATAACTTGAATCCTTTATGGGCAGAGAATGCAATGAGCAGTCGAATTGCTTCTAGTCTTGCAACCGGTGCAAAAGTTTCATCAAAATTTATCCCTTCTTGCTGATTATAGCCTTGTACCACCAATCGTGCCTTATTTCTTACTATAGAACCAGAGTCATCTAATTTGTTTCGAAACACCCAACGTGTTCCTATTACCTTTCTTTCTGATGGTCTTGGCACTAGATGCCACACCTTGTTTCTTTCGAATTGTGCAAGTTCCTCTTGCATTGCTACTATGTCAGAATCGGTAAGTGCCATTTTGATGTTCGTTGGTTCTATGGTAGACAAAAAGGAATTAAGTACACATTAATTTCTTAGGGATCTTCGTGTTTGAACTCCCTTGTGATAATCAGTTAGAATATCATCAGTAGTGTGTGATTTCTGATGTTTCCATTTTTTTAGATTTGTAGGGATATTTCTATTTTGTCCTGTCATTTCCTCTAACCTTGTCTCTGAGTTTATATTAACCAAGTTTTCGATTGCGTTAGTTCCCCCTGTTTTGGTGCCCGAGGTTAATTCATCCTTACTCGTGGATACCTTAGTTCCCTCTGAGTCTGTGCTGGAGTTTATATTAACCTTGGAAGATGAACTGAGTAAATCTTTTGAAACATTTGTTGAAGTTGATTCTAATTTATCTTGGAATTTTGATGAACTCTCAGATTGTTCTTCTTCTTTCAAGGATAAATTTGGATCAACTCTTACCTCTTTCAAAAGACTTTCTGCATCTGAACTGTCAATATTTTTAGGCTCTTCTTCAAGATCTGGAAGATCTTTTCTTGTGAGCCAAAAATCTGGGTCATCTTCATCGTCCTCTTCTTCATCTAGGTTAGGAGTATCAAGTGTATCGGTTTCATCAAATACTACATGAATACTCTCCTCCATTCGTAGTGTTCTTTTGTTGTAAACTTTATAGGCCTTGATGTGATCCGAATAACCCAAGAATACTGCTTCATCACTGCGAGGATCGAATTTACCCAAATTATTTTTTCCGTTGTTATGAACGAAGCATTTTCTACCAAAGCACCTTAGATGAGATATCTTAGGCTTTCTTCCTCTAAGTAATTCATAGGGTGTATTCTTCAGCATAGGCCTAATCATAGCCCGGTTGTGAATATAACATGCAGTATTTACGGCCTCAGCCTAAAAATTTCTAGGCAGTCCGCTGCAAAGTAGCATAGTACGTGCCATTTCTTCAAGGGTTCTATTCATGCGTTCAACCACTCCATTTTGTTGTGGAGTTCGTGGAGCCGAGAAATTATGTCCGACCCCATGTTCTCGACAGAAATTAATGAAGGCTTGGTTGTCGAACTCAGTTCCATGATCTGTTCTAATGGATACAAGATTGTAGCTATATTTGTTTTGGACTAGCTTCATTAGGCATTCGAATTCATTAAAAGTTTGATCTTTCGAGCTAAGGAAGACGGGCCAAACAAATCTAGAGAAATCATCCACAAGAACAAATACATATCGACTCCCACCTCTGCTACTTACTCTCATTGGTTCACAAAGGTCCATGTGAATAAGCTCCAGAGGTTTTGTCGTACTGATGAATTTCTTTGGCTTGAAGGATGATCGAACATGTTTACAACGAACACAAGTCCCACAGACTTTACTTGTATCGAAGGTTATAGAAAGAAGTCCTTCAACAAGGTCTAGTGACCTAAGCTTGTTGAGACAGTAAGGATTGATATGACGAAAGCGTTTGTGCCATAACAGAGAGTCGGTGATCGTGACACTCATGCAGGTAATGGCATTTTCTGGTAGGGTTTTGATGTCTGCTATATAGACATTATTAACCCTCTTTCCTTCTAGAATAACGTTTGAAGAACCTTCTCGGACGATGCGGCACATGTTGTTATGGAATACAACCTTGTTTCCTCGATCATATAATTGTGATATACTGAGTAGACTATGCTTTAGTCCCTTAACAAACAACACATTATCAATACAATGTGACTCGGAAATTCCGATTTTTCCGATGCCGATTATCCTTCCTTTCTTGTTATCTCCAAATGTCACGCTTCCACCATCATATGCTTCGAGTGACACAAACTTTCTCCTATCGCCCGTCATATGCCTTGAGCATCCGCTGTCCAGATACCACTTGTTCTCTTGCGAACTTTTATATACCTGAAAGAGTTTTATGTTTGGATCTTAGGTACCCAAGCGAAGTTGGGTCCTCTTTCATTAATATCAGGCAATATATCTTTTCGTATCCACCTCTTCTTAATCTTCTCAAGTTTTTTTGGTTGAACTTTACTATTATGAGTAACTTTACTAGTATTGTTACTAGGTTTTTTGTCTCTTTCTTCAGATTTTCTTCTTTTTAGAGTCGGCTTCTCTTTCGTTCCGAGCATCTTAGTAATCTTACTAAGTTGTTCGTTGATACTTTCATACGTTTTTACGTTTTTCTCATACTCTTCCATTTTTCTTTGCATTATCCCCTTTTCTTTTATTAACTCCGTAATTTTTGAGGTAAGCGAATCCTTTATTTTATCATGACTCGCTTTCTCACGATTTATTTCATTTGTTGATATTGATATAAATCGTTTTAACTCCTCATTTTCAGATTTTAAAGTGGAATTGGTTTCATGCAAAGTATCCATAGTCTTTCTTCTATTTTCGTCTTCTGAAGACACGTTGGGATTTTCTATTTTATTGCTTTGATTCAAACAACTCATTGGATCATCCGATACTTCAAGATTTTTTCTTGAAGTTTCAGAGGATTCCTTGTTATTATTTGTTCGAGTTTCGTTGAATCTTTTTAAGGTAACATTTTCCAAAGCTATGTCATTTATTTGTCTTAGTAACTCGTTCATTTCTTCCTTTTGTTGTTGACATGTTTCCAATAATTCTTCAAAATGGCCCAAGAATTTATCCTTGGTAAGTTTACGAAATTTTTTCTTAATTTTTAAAAGACTTACCTCGTCATCGTCTTCATCCGTGTCTGAACTTGAGTGGTGTGTCCTAGTCATTAGACACAAATCTTTGTACCTCTTTGTTTTCGATTTTGAAGATCTTTCATGTTGAGCACTTAGACAAATGTTTGCCTTGTCTTCATCATCTGATCCATCTTCTTCGTCTGAGTCTAAATCTCCCCATCCACATGAAGCTAACATAGCTTGTTTGTGAAGATACTTGGATCTTTCTCTCTCCCCTTTCGATCTTATATTTTTCCACGTTGGCCAATATTTAATTAGGTGTTCGACTTCACCACACTTAAAACATCCTCGACTACTCTGTTTTGTGGTTGAAGTGTTTGTTTTGTCCCTAAAAGAATTTTTCTATCCAAATTTGAAATTTTTTCGAAAGCGTTTAACAAAAAGGGCTAGGTTGTCACTCATGATTTCCTCATTGTCACTGAGAGAACTTTTTAGAGCTATTTCCTTTACTCTTAGAGGATTCGCTTTGACGTTGATTCAAAGCGGGTTCGTGTGCCATAAGATTACCGAGTAATTCTTGATAGCTGAGCAAGGTTAGATCTTTTTATTCCTCAATAGCAGTCACTTTAGGTTGTCATTTATCAGTGAGACTTCTCAAGACTTTTCTAACAAGATCTTCTGTATCAAATGATTTTCCAAGATTCCTTAATTCATTTGTGATATTAGTGAATTTTGCAGACATTTCAGTGATACTTTCATCTTTGTCCATTTTAAACAACTCGTATTGTTGAGTTAATTAATCAATCCTAAATTTTTTAACTTGGGTTGTTCCTTCATAAGCAAGTTCCAAACTATCCCAGATTTCTTTCGCGGATACGCAGGAAGTGAGTCGATTATATTCTTTAGACGAAATTCCTCGTTGCAATAGTGACATTGCACAAGAATTCTTTTCGGCCATTTTATAATCGTTCTCATCATAGTCCTCTTCATCCTTTACGGTGATGTTCCCCAGAACATCAACGGATTGGATTGCAATCGGTCCCTTGACTATGATTTTCCAACATTCGAAATCTGTTCCTTTTATGTAGTGCATCATTTTGTTTTTCCACAAACCATAGTCTACACAATCAAAAGTGGAAAACTTTGCGTTTTTGGAATCCATTTGATCGAAATGGATATGTTTGAGGATCGCTAATTTTTGGATCTGCTCTTTTGATGTGAGTCAATCAAGAGAACCAAGCTCTGATACCAATTGTAGAGTCTAGCGATCCTATGTAATACTCTAGAGGGGGGGTGAATAGAGTATTACCTTGTCTTCTAAAATTTTTGACGATATACTACACTCGAATCTTATTATGAAAGATGTAGTGTAATATTACGTACTTGATACGGCTAATTAAATAAAATCACAATTTTGTTTTCTATTACACTTACTACTAAAAAGTGTAAGTGTAGAAAATAGCAAAGATGATTAAAATGCGTAAAGTAAATAACACGAGCAATTTTAACGTGGTTCGGCCCAACTGAAAAGCCTACGTCCACCGGGTGTCTTTTATTTATAATAGTACCTTCTCCGGATTACTTTTACAAATAAAGACTATCACGACTAACTCTAATCGTGATGGTGTGAATGATGTGAAGCACTCGTTTTGATAGATGTTAAGCTCTCTGATTTTAGGATGTTAATCCCACGATTGTGAATGATGTTAAGCCTTCGGTGTGAGAGATGTGAAGCCCTCGGAGTTTGAACGATGTGAAGCGTTCAAGGTGTGAACGATATATGTCGTTCGATTGAATAAACCACTACTCTACTCGTATACTTTACTCGACTCAAGTTTACAATATTTCTCTAGCTAGGATACACTTCAATAGTCTAGAGAGAATAATGCAACTATATGACTTTGAATTATATAAACAATAAGCACGATTTATTAGCCAAGACCCTTTTCAAATCTTTTGCAAAATGCCTTTTAATTTGAAATGTGGTGAGTTTTTGCAAAATGAAAATTAAGTGTGCAAGTCGTGAGTTGTACTGTGAGTGAGCACACCTATATATATTGATGAGAAAGATCTTTAAAAGGAATGCGATAATTAGTTAAGATCAATCATTTTCTTAAAGTAAAAAGATATGGTTGGTGAAATATACTAAGGAAGATATCAATCAAATAAAGTTTCCATAGTTTAATGATTTCTTCATATCTTATAAAGATAAGATATTCTTAAGAATCACTTATTTATGGAGTCACTTATTCACTCAATATTTAGTTTCCTTATAGCATATTATAAGAACCATCATTTCAGATCTTTTACAGCTTTAAAAGGGTTTTTACTTTTTAAAATCAACACAATTATTTGATAAATCTTGGCACGTGTTTATTGCATATAGACATAAGGTTAACTTAACCGTTGTTGAGATTATATTAACCTTACTTTATATAGTTGCATTGTCCCCTTTACATTAAGATCCTTATGTCCTTAAGCATCGTCTTGAGTCTTGTTTAGTCCTTTCCTTTGATCTTCATTCATCCTTTATAGCTTAGACAAAAGACTAAGTAATATCTATGATAATTATATCTTTGACATAATCAAAACACACAATGTTTATAAATCGTTGATTCTACACATAATCTTACGTGGCTTAATATGAGGCCTCCAAATGCTGCAGCTTTTTATAATAAGGGATAGAGTAAGGATATAAGGATTATAAGGCAAAATGTTTTGCCAAAATATGAATGTAAAGAATTGATTGGATTGTTCGTTTATAGTAAGGCCCTGTTCTTTTCGGCTGAAATAGGGCTGAGCTGGTCTGATAAGAGTTGAGCTGGTCTGATAGGAGCTGAGCTGGAGTGATAGAAGCTGAGCTGAGCTGAGCTAAGCTGAATTAAAAGAAGCTCAAACTAATATCTACTCATACAAATTATCTAATAATATTTTTAAAAAATGAAAAAAAAATGTAGAAAGTTATAACACTAAATAAAAATTAATTAATAGTAATAGTAATAATAATAATAATAATAATAATAATAATAATAATAATAATAATAATAATAATAATAATAATAATAATAATAATAATAATAATAATAATAATAATAATAATAATAATAATAATAATAATAATAATAATAATAATAATAATAATAATAATAATAATAATAATAATAATAATAATAATAATAATAATAATAATAATAATAATAATAATAATAATAATAATAATAATAATAATAATAATAATAATAATAATAATAATAATAATAATAATAATAATAATAACAACAACAACAACAATAACAACAACAACAACATAGTACCCACTCCAATTCATTTGATTTATACTTTTATTTTTTTCATACTTGGCAATAGAAAATGTTATGTATATATCTTTGATTACGAAATATACAAAATTTTAAATTTTGATATGTAAATATTTGAGGTCTAGAGTTGTAAATATTTGAATGTAACATTGAGATCTCAAAATACTATGGAGTGCGTAATAATATTAATAAACATTGAGGTCTAGCCTGGAACGCATTGTCACCGCGTCCGGCCCCGGGTTCGGAGACTGGCAGTGGCGTCTTTCCACACTGCCCTTTAATTTCGGAGGGTTGAGTGTGTACAGCGCTGGCGATGTCCTTCACTATGCCTTTTTGGCTTCTCGCCTACAGTCCTCTGAGTTGCAGGCTATGCTCCTTCGGCCTTCAGCTGTCTCTGCTCCCGGCCCGACCTTCGATGCGGCCTTGGCTCTGTTTAACGAGACCACCGGTTCCGACCTTCCCTATAATCCTAGTGAAGTCGCTGCCCCCAAACTCATGAAGAAATTGGCAGATATATATTTCACGAAGGTTGCTGCTTCGGTAGAATCGGTTTTCTCCTTGACTCGACGACAGGTGGCTTTGTGGAAGTCTCTGAAGGGTGCTAACACGTCTGACTGGTTGCGCGCAGTACCTATCTCCGGGCTGGGAGAGACCATGAATGGGAGGACTTACCGCACTGTCCTTAGCTATCGATTGGGTGTCCTTTTGTTCCCGGTACCTAAGCCTTGTTTTGCCTGTTCTCGAGTTTTTGTTGGGGACATTTTTGGAGATCATGTTGTGTCGTGTGCTGGTACCGTTGGTATTAAGCATAAACATAACCTGGTTCGCGACACCCTTTTGGACATCTGCTTCCGATCTGGTATTTCGGCCGGTAAGGAGGTGGATGTCGGTTTGATTGATGGGCACGACAAGCCCCTACGCCCGGTGGATTTGCTTCTTTATTCCTGGGATAGGGGGCGTGATGTGTGTGTCGATCTGACAGGGTCGTCCCCATTGACTCAGTTTGCGATGGCTGATTTTTTGCCTAGTCGTGCGGTCGTTGATGCTGCTCAGCGTAAGTGCGCCAAGTATGGAGATTTGTGCACCAAGACGGGTTATGGGTTCCTGCCTTTCTCCTTCTCTTCACTTGGGGAGCTTGATGCAGAGGTTGTTGCGTTGCTCAAGCGGATTCAAAAATTTTCTATCTCTCAGGACGCGGGGGCACGCGCAGCTGCTTTTATTTTTACTAGACTTAGCTTTGCTATTGCTAAGGGAGTGGGTGCCCAGATAGTATCTCGGCTACCCACTAACTTCTTGTAATTTGTTTCGTTCTTAAAACAAGTTCGGTGTTTATATAGAAATAATAATAATAATAATAATAATAATAATAATAATAACAATAACAATAATATTAATAATAATATTAATAATAATATTAATAATAATAATAATAATATTAATAATAATAATAATAATAATAACAATAATAATAATAACAATGACGATGATGACGACGACAACGACAATGACGATGACAATTATAATAATAATTTGTTATTATTATTAACATTAAGAGATATGAGTAATAAAAATAATAGCAACAATAATATTATTATCATTATTATTATTTTTTTATGAAAAGAAACTTGCATTAATATCGAAATGCAATAATAATAACAACAACAACAACAATAATAATAATAATAATAACTTATTGTAATTTGTTTCGATCTTAATGGAACAATTGATTTTGAACTGCTCTCTAGATAGGGTGAGCGATCGCTGATCTTCGTCCCCTGCTCTAGGGTTCCTACCGCCGGCGGCCGCTGCCGCGGCGCCCCCTCCCTTCTCCGGCTTGTCGGTTTTGCCGGCCTCCCTGTCGCCGGTGCTTCTCTCTGGGTCTCCTTTGGGGGTTTCCGTCCTCTGCCGCCTGTGCTCTGCCGCGCTCGCCCCCTTGCCGGTCGCCTCTCTTCTTCCTCTTTCTACCTTTCCCTATCCTCGTCTGTTCCTCTGCCGGATTTCTGCCGGTTTCCTACCGGTTTGCTGCTGTCTGCGGATCTCTGCCGGTTTTCTCTTTGGGTTCTCTGTCGGTTCTGCTTCCCTCTGCAGTCGCTGCGTTTCTTTGCCGGTTTTCTCTTCTTGCTCTCCGTTTGTTGTCGCTAGTGCTGGCCGCTGCTTTTGGCCGGCACTTCTTTTCCGGTCTGTGCTGCTGCATCTGCCGGAATTCTGCTGCTGCGCTGTGTTTCGTCGCTTCTGCTGGGTTGCTTGCCGTCGCTGGGGCTCCGTCCTCGTAGGTGGGTCTCTGTCCGGCATTCAGACTCCTGGTGGTGTGTTGCTGCTGACTTATTGGTTAGTCGCTGCTGCTGGTTTGTCTTTTGTTTCCTCCGTCTCCCTTTCACCGTCTCGTTTCCCTGCCGGAATTGGGTCGGTTTTTCTGTTGTTGTTCGTCTGTCTTCTGTTGCTGTTTTCTCGCCTTTTCCCTCTTGGTGGTTCGTCTCTGCCGCTGCCGGTGGTTTCGGTTTTTCGTTTTCGGTTGTTCGGTTTTGCTGTTTTTCGGTTCGGGTTTTGTCGGGTTGCTTGTGCTTTGTGGGTCTTTCCCCGCGTCTTTGTGCTCGGTGTTTCGTCCCGCGGCTCTCTTCATGTCGGGACTCGCGCGTTTTCATTGCCCCTTCGTTGGTCTTTCTGGGTGTTGTGATAATATTGGGAACGGTCTGGTTAAAACCTCTCTCATCTTCCACCTCCGAAATCGACATGGCCTTGGAGAAGCTCAGGTAACTACGCGTCAAGCTCTTTCTTCTAGCTTATCTTTTTTTTCTGAGGCAGAGGTTACCCTTAAGCGTATGAGTCTTTGGCTTTGTGGGGTTTGCTTTACCACACATTCTCTTTCTGCCAAGTGTCGGCACGGGCCGGGGTCTGATTTTGTTGCACCCCCTGATTGTGGTGACGGAGTTGCTCGTTTTTTTGTTTATGGCATCCCTCGGCCGCTCGCTCCATCTTCGTCTCCTGGCGATGTTGTGGGGCATGTTGGGTTGGGTTGTCTTGACGTGGCTTCTCTGGATCGCTTGCTGTTGTAGGGGTGCGCACTGTGAAATCTGTCCCTCCCAGATGTCGCCTTGGGTTTTCTAGGATCTTCAGGGGGGCCCTTGATGCGGTGGCTGACTCCCCTGATGATCTTTCCCGCTGGGTTAGCTTGCTTATTTACCTCTCTGTGTACTCAAGTCTTTTTCCCCCAGGAGTAACCTTGAGTGTAGAGCTGTCGTGAAGCGCCAGCGTCAGGAGGAGTGTATTACCAGTGCCATTCGTTCTTGGGGTGCCCCTGGTGGTATTGCTCTGCTTCTACAGGAGAACTTAGCTGAGGAGGGGCCTTCTCTTCATTTGGAGGAGGACCCCGACTCTAGTGAGGTTAACTTGCGGCAGTGTCGGCGGAAGATTTGGGATGGTCATTATGCTGCCGCTGTCCGGGTGCTTTCCTCGTCTGGCGTGGCCCCTTACACGGCTGATACTCTGCAGGCGTTAAAGGATAAGCACCACTCTATTCCGCCCCCTTCCTTGCCACCTTTGCCTACCGCTCACCCTCAGCTCGTCGCGTCCACGACCGTCGTGTTGGATATGATCAGGAGTTTTCCGCGTGCACTTCTTGTGGACGGGACGGTTTTCGTGCCCAACATCTTCTGGATTGTTTGAGTGGGGCTGCGGTTGCTATCTCGGATGATCTGATCACCTCTATCACTAGGGTGGTTAACCTGTTTCTCGAGGGCAGATGCCCGCAGGTTCTCAGTGAATACATCGCTAGTGCTCCGCTCACCCCGCTTGTTAAACCAGGTGGTGGGGTCCGTCCTATTGTTGTGGGCACGGTTTGGAGACGCCTTGTCTCCAAGGTTGGGGCTGTTCTGGTTGGTCCGTCGCTTTGCGGTTATTTTGAGGGCCTCCAGTTTGGGGTCGGGGTTTCCGGTGGGGGAGAGGCCATTTTGCATGCCTTGAACCAGTTTGTTGAGGATCGTGGTGGGGACGTGGGCCTTTCCATGCTTTTGGTCGACTTCCAGAATGCCTTTAATTTGGTCGACCGGGAGGTCATGTTGCGCGAGGTTCGTCGTTGTTGCCCTGTTCTTTCCCGTTGGGCCGAGTTTTGCTACTCTTGGCCTGCCAGGCTTTTCTACGGGGAGCACAGCCTTTGGTCCTGCCAGGGGGTCCAACAGGGTGACCCTTTGGGCCCTCTTCTTTTCGCTTTGGTCTTGCATCCCTTGATTTGCAAGATCCGGGACTTTTTTCCCTTGAGCTTGCAGGCTTGGTACTTGGACGATGGCACCATTGTTGGGGATACCTTGGTCGTGGGGAAGGTTTTGGAGCTGATTATGGAGGATGGTCCTCGCTTGGGCCTTCACCTTAATGTCAGAAAAACTGAGGTTTTTTGACCTAAGGAAGACCCTAGGAGTCGACTCCCGGGTGTTTTCCCCCATGATATTTCTCGACCGCTGCGTGGTGTCAAAGTTCTTGGTGGTCCCGTCAGTATCTGTCGTGCTTTCAGCAGTGAGCTTGTGGCGAGGAGAGTTTCGAGAACCATTGAGCTTATGGATTCGGTTGCCAGGATTGAGGACCCACAGTGCGAGTTGTTGTTACTTCGTGCTTGCGCCGGTATTTCTAAGCTTTCTTTCTCTTTGTGTACCTGCCCCCCTACGGTCTTCGACTCGGCTAAGACCTTTGATGCGGCTTTGCGGTCTAGCCTGGAACGCATTGTCACCGCGTCCGGCCCCGGGTTCGGGGACTGGCAGTGGCGTCTTTCCACACTGCCCTTTAATTTCGGAGGGTTGGGTGTGTACAGCGCCGGGGATGTCCTGCACTATGCCTTTTTGGCTTCTCGCCTTCAGTCCTCTGAGTTGCAGGCTTTGCTCCTGTGGCCTTCTGCTGTCTCTACTCCCGGGCCGACCTTCGATGCGGCCTTGGCTCTGTTTAGCGAGACCACCGGTTCCGACCTTTTCCGTAGCCCTAGTGAGATCGATGCCCCCAAACTCATGAAGAAATTGGCAGATATATATTTCACGAAGGTTGCTGCTTCGGTAGAATCAGTTTTCTCCTTGACTCGGCGACAGGTGGTATTGTGGAAGTCTCTGCAGGGTGCTCACACGTCTGACTGGTTGCGCGCTGTACCCATTTCCGGACTGGGGCAGACCATGAATGGGAGGACTTACCGCTCTGTCCTTAGCTATCGGTTGGGTGTCCCTTTGTTCCCGGTACCTAAGCCTTGTTCTGCCTGCTCCCGGGTTTGTGTTGGGGACATTTTTGGGGACCATGCTGTGTTGTGTGCTGGTACCGTTGGTATTAAGCATAGACATAACCTGGTTCGCGACACCCTTTTGGATATCTGCTTCCGATCTGGTATTTCGACCAGTAAAGAGGTGGATGTCGGTTTGATTGATGGGCACGACAAGCCCCTACGCCCGGTGGATTTGCTTCTTTATTCCTGGGATAGGGGGCGCGATGTGTGTGTTGATCTGACAGGGTCGTCCCCATTGACTCAGTCCGCGATGTCTGATTCTCTGCCTGGTCGCGCGGTCGCTGATGCTGCTCAGCGCAAGTGCGCCAAGTGTGGAGATTTATGCACCAAGTCTGGGTATGGGTTTCTTCCTTTCTCTTTCTCTTCTCTAGGGGAGCTCGACGCGGAGGCCGCTGCATTACTCAAGCGGGTTCAGAAATTCTCTATCTCTCAGGACGCGGGAGCTCGCGCAGCTGCTTTTATTTTTACTCGTCTTAGTTTTTCTATTGCTAAGGGAGTGGGTGCCCAGATAGTATCTCGGCTACCCACTAAATTCTTGTAATTTGTTTCGTTATTTATGCAAGCTCCATTTATAATAAAAAAAAAAAAAAAAAAAATAATAATAATAATAATAATAATAATAATAATAATAATAATAATAATAATAATAATAATAATAATAATATAATAATAATAATAATAATAATAATAATATTTTTTGGTGAAAATGTAAATGTTATATTAATAATCTCAAGAAAGCATTACACCAATACAATGAGTTACTAGTCTAATTTCACGGACCTACTGCCAAATTTTATCTAGCCAGGCCTTATCTATTGAGCTACGTACAACTCGCATTCTATCTTGCCATCTCACTTTCATGCTCTCCTTAATAGAAGTGATCAACAGATTTGGATGGATTAACACATGATACACCCTACATACATTTCTCACATACCAGAGATGATATATCAAAGCGTTGATCAAAGCTGTGATTAATTCTTCTTCATCAGAGATCTACACTTCATCTTTAAGCACCAGCTAACTGGTTCAGCCCCCTGCATATCAATGTTTAGCCACTGCTCCATCAGTTGTAAACAAGCTGCACTATATGCACATCGGAAAAACAGATGCTCCCTTGTTTCATCATCTTGACAACATACATGGCATGTTGTATCAGAAATGACACCATGTCCCGCCAACCTGTCCTTCGTACCTAGCCGTCTTAGAGTATAGAGCCAAACTATAAATGAATGCTTGGGTATGTTCATTCTATTCCATACCATAGGCACCCAAGTACACCTAGGTCCATTATCTTCTTTGAGTAACTCATAGACTTTACTGACCTCATAACCATTTCTCAGGTGCGAACTTCCTAAGATCAGCTTAATATCCTCCTTCACTTTACATATTTGGCGCCAAGTCCAGCTAGTGTTGTTGTTGGGTGTATTGATAAGTGATATTTTAGTAGTGATTTACCCCTACTTTTACCCGTTATTTAATCCGGTTTTGTGTTTTATAATTATTATATAGCTCATTATATGTTGTCAAGTGTTAGTTAGGGTCCGTTAGTTGTTTTAGTTATAATTGTAATAATAATTGTTATTTTCCGAGGATTTTGTACTGCTTTGTCTCGTTTTTATTTTGTAGGTACCTCCTCGGGAATAACCAAGTAAAGACGGATCAAGACGACTTAAAAGAGAACGAAAATAAATCAGAAAGACGAGTGTTAGTGTTGGACGTGTCCAAAAAGACAACATGATTCAGGATACAAAAAAACCCAGAAGTGAGCACGCGGACACGGACAGTATGTTGGGCGTAGAAAAAGTAGATTAGATTAGAAGAAGAGGAGATTAGTCTTTTCTATTCCCTTTGTTATTTTGTTTAGTTTTTTGGAATTAGATCAGCTTCTTGCTCTTCTTAATTCAGCCGATAGTGGTATAATTTTGGAATTGGTATAATATTCTCCCTCTTTTTCTCGATTTTTGTTATTTGAAGTTAATCGTTTGAGTTATTTTAGTTGTCGATTTCATCAAAGTTTCAATCGTCATCGTATAATTATGCTTATTTCATGTTTAATTTTAGTGGGTAGATTGATTAGATTAATTTCAATCATGATAGAGTAGTAATTTCTAGTGTTAGGGTTGGCACGGTTCGTCTTAATTTGGGTTTTGTCTCGAGTTGATTTAATCGTTGATTAATCGTTATTAATCTCCGTTGAACGTTATATCTGTATGATTCACTTGTCCTGCCCAGATTAGTTAATCAATTTAGTTGACCTGAACTTAAGATCGAGAGCCGAGTTTAGGTTAGACTTGCGTTCATTGGAGTAGGTCGACCTAGTAAGTAGCGAGAGCCCGCTAGGATCGTCCTATGGTAGATAGAGACTCGAGAGAGCCTATCTTATGCCTATTACTGACCTTAATCAGCTATTTTATGAGCCCGACAACTCCTCAGAGACTATCTTGCTGACCTTGACCCTAGTCCCTTTTTATTATATTTGTTAATCGTATTTTTCAATATTGTTAGTTTAGTTTATTAGTTTAGACTTGTTCAACCCAAAACGAATTTCTCCGACTAAGCCTTTAACTAGACCAAGACTTTTAATTTAGCTCACTGTCCCTGTGGATTTGATACCCGACTTACCCTAGCTACCCAGTTAGTAGAGTTAGGTTCTTGTTTGATTGTGGGGATCCGCGACAAATCTCTACATCATGTATAATCAAGCCAGTCACTCGTCTTTATGTAGATATGATTCACCCATTTAATCCATAAGTGGTCCTCTTTATTAGCCACCCACCACACATACTTACCAATCATAGCCTTGTTCCAAGCTTTATTGTCCCGAATATCCAACCCTCCCATCTTCAGTCCTTTTGTGGACATGACATAGGTCCACCCCGACGCGGCCACGCGCGGGTTTGGGGAGGCGAATGAATCTCCATATGAGAATGGATCGAATTGAAATTTAAATCGAAGTGGAGTCGCCACCAAACTTTGTGGGAGTTCGGGCCCGTTCGAACCCACTCTATGTCGTAGTGGGTCGTGTACAAAATACGGCCCATTTCCAATGTCAGAGTTTATTGGGTTCGTCCCTTTGCATTTGATACCGATACCGACATTATCGGATATCGTGTATTGAATGACTCTCGTGCGCCAATGGTTTCGAGCATCCGGAAACCGAGGTTCTGAGTAAGGGGAAAGGGTACGTGTTGAAAAGCCCACAAAGGACACCCAACCGCGCCCGCACATTAGCGGCCTCTACTAAGATATCGAATGATTTTCTAATACGCGCGTTAGTAATTCGGTTAAATGATATGCAAACATCGTTTTCCCTAAGCATGCGAGAAATTGAACGGGTTTCTAGTCGATTTAATGCAACTTAAACTAACGTCGAAGTTAAATTTAGCATGCGGGTTCATTTTAGTACAATAAAATAAACAAAATAAATCAACAAGAAAATAACAAACTTGTTAGTAACGGTATAACGATAATAACGGTTTGCGATTTATAGAATAAAGTGAAACGATGTAAATAAGATTATGCATGGTTTTGAAAAGCAATGTTTCGCGTGATAGATTAGGCACGCGTTGACCTAGGTCATAAAAGGGCATCAACGAGACCAAAACAATGTTGTGGGACTTCACGTTTTGATGTGATAAAGGGGCCACTTGACCGAGTCATTGAGGGACTCGACCGAGTGGACCTCTGAAGGAGCTTCTGTCCGGATTTCGTGACGTCACTCGACCGAGTTATGAGGGAACACGGCCGAGTGCGCGGCCACTCGACCGAGTCATTGCGAGACTCGACCAAGTGGTCATCACGACAGCATTCTGTCTCGTTTTTTGGGGTGCCACTCGACCGAGTGGGCTAGGCACTCGATCGAGTGCCCCCTGTACGAACTAGGGTTCGTCTCGTAGTTTAATATTGATTACGAAATCGCTCTTCGATTTTGGTAAATCGTTGATTCTGCCGAATCGGGCATAAATATTATATAATTTATGTTCGATTCGGATTTTGATAAATCGTTGATTTGTTGAATCGGGTATAAATATCATGGGATTTATACTCGATTCTAATTTTGAATACTCGTCGTATCGCATGTGTGGACATGACATAGGTCCACCCCGACGCGGCCACGCGCGGGTTTGGGGAGGCGAATGAATCTCCATTTGAGATGGTCAAATTGAAATTTAAATCGAAGTAGGAGTCGCCACCGAATTTTGTGGTTATTCGGAACCATTCGAGCCCACTCTATGTCGTAGTGGGCCGTATACAAAATACGGTCCATTTCCGATATCAGAGTTTATTAGGCTCGTCCCTTTGCATTACGATACCGATACCGACATTATCGGATACCGTGTATTGAATGACTCTCGTTGCCAATGGACTCGGACATCCGTAAACCATGGTTCTGAGTAAGAGGTGAGGGTACGTGTTGGGAAGTTCACTAAGAACACCCAACCCCGCCCGCACTTAGCGGCCTTTACTAAGATATCGTTCGTTTTTGGTGTACACGGGTTAGTTCGACGGTTGAATGATATGCAAACATTATTTTCCTAAGCATGTGAGAAAATAAATAAATGGGTTGCTAAGTCGTTTAATGCATGTTAAACTAATAACGTCAAAGTTATTTTAGCATGTGAAGTCGTTTTAGTCTAATAAAACAATAAAATAAATAAATTGCTACAAACACGAGAAAACGAGGTAGTAACGTTTGAATAAATTAAATAAAGACGTAAATAAATAATATGCATGATTTGAAAAAAGATTTAATGACACGTGATGGATTAACACGTGTTGACCGAGGTCGAAAAAAAGTATTTATTGAAATATGTCGCGAAAGTCGCTTTTTATGTAAGATTCGAAAATAATAAAAAAAAATAGAAAAGCGAGGAAACGAAAAAAAGAAGACCCGGCGAACCAGGCTTCCCCGCGAGTCGCTTGGAGGGCGCGCGACTCGCGTGGAGGTCTGCTCGGCTTTTTTTTATTTTATCGAAAACCGTCAATTTTTATAAATCGCGTACAAATATGGATTAATTTATACCCGATTCATATTTTCGACATTCGTCGTATTCGATATTCGATTATGAAATCGATATCGAATAGTCGGAGTGATTTTAGAAAAGGTTTTGAAAAAAGTTTGTTTTGAACGAAAAAGTGAAAAAAAAAATTGAACGAAAAAGATGTTAATTCTCTCCGCGTTTAAAATCGTCGAATTTTGTTTAAAAAAGATGTAACGATTTTATTAGCATCAACGAGAATTAATTAATTTAGTTCTTGTTAGATACGATATTTGATTAGAAAATCAATATCGTATTTTAAGAACGTTATATAGAAAATAGTTTTTGTAGTATCGATTATTAGAAATAAATAAAAATATGTGACGAACGACCCATATTAAAATACGAAACGACCGACGACACGACAAAAAAAGAAGAAGAAAACGTGAGAAAGAGGGAGAGAAAAGAGAAGAGTCGGGTTTGATTTACACCCTCAACCTAAATGCTTCGTTTTCTCGAATAAGAGCTCGTCGGAAAGTGGTTTAAACTTGGGAGCGTCGAGATGATGTGGGATGAGTTAAGGTGTCGATTTGGTCGTGTGATGTGGTGGGTTTCGGCCGGCGTGTGGGTCGGTTTTGTCGGGTTGATTTGGACGGTGTTTCGGTGCTTGTATGAACGATGAATGTGTGTCGAGGTTGATGGATAATTCTAGCTTAATTCTGAATTTGGATGATTGGTAATTGATTTTTCGGTCCCTTTCAATGTTGAATGGAGGGTCCTATTTATAGGCGCAGAGGTTAAGGAGAGGTATCTTGCTTGGATAACAAGAAACACCGGTTTGGATAGGAAATGTAAGAAGTCGAGAGGAACTTAAATTCCGTTGCTTGGTGGGGAAGCAAGAATCTCGGCTGAATGGAGGAGTGTTTCGGCTGTTTGGGGTGTTCTAGCCGAGTATTTGAGCTCGGTTTGTGAACTGTTTCGGTTTTCGGATAGAATTCCTACTTGAGATCGAATTCTATCCTTAAACGGATTTGTTTAATATTTTTTGAAGCTGATTTTTTGTGGTATTGGAGACCGAATCAGCCACATGAGGTGTCACGGCTGACTCGTGTGTCTCGAGAATATTTTCGACCGGGTTTTGACTCGGTCGCAAAAAGACGGTTTTACCCCTGGTGCCGGAATCGACCCAAATTAGTCTCATTTGACTCGAAACGATCCACTGGGCCTGGATTTGAGGTTGGTTTTGTAAGATATGTACTCCGTAATAAGCCTAAACCAAATGTCCATGATTTTGAGCCCGTATCCGAGTCCATTAAAGCATGTTCGCGTCCTATCATCATCGGGTGTTTGGTGGGACCTACTATAGACACCTGGCGGTCAAAATGTGGGTGTCTACAGAGCCCCCACTCTGAGTGAGGCTTGGACAAGGCGAAAGTCAGAGTAGGTACCAGGCCAATGGAGGATTAAGACCTGGCAGACTTCCGATCGGGTCGTTTAAAGTCCATTAGACCTGCGTGAAGGGCCCGCCAGCCATAAGATAAAAATCATACCTGGATAGATGTCAATAATGTCGCGGGGACTTTCTTCTAAAAAAGTCTTGGGTGTGTCTGTTTACAGACACATCCTATCTTCGAATTGCGCGGGAGCTTGCCTTGGCAGCTATGGGTGTGTCTGATTACAGACACATCCCATCTTTGAATTACGCGGGAGCCTGCATTGGGGGCTACGGGTGTACCTGTTTACAGATACATCCGAAAAAATGTCGCTTGTGCTTTTCCACTGGAGAATTCCTCGGGAGCTGGTATATCTGTCTATAAATTGCATGTAATATTCAGATAAAATACCGACTCACGCTGGGGAAGGAAATGATTTTTGATCAGATTCTGACACGGACTGCCAAAATCTTCTGGTTAGGCCTGTATGCCTAGATGAAGAGGGAGATATACCGACAGACTCGACTCTGGACGCGTGAGGACGAGTTAACAGACACTACTTTGACTCTCTAAAGGTTAGACCATGACTCGGTAGGGGATGGGCCACCTAAGATGACAAGACTCTTAAGTTGCGCTATTCCGTAGCCTAGGCGAGTGGCAACACGGTCGAATCCTCGGAATGAGACTGTTTCCGTACGACAGGGCTTTGTGGTAGCAATGTCGTAGACTGGTGTTCTTCTGGATTTTTGATTTTTGGGTACATTTCCAAAGTGGGTATTGCCTCGAGTCCTGACAGATTCTTGTCTTCGACTGAGCCGAGTACTAGGACACATTACAGAAAGGAAGCTAGTGTTTGAAAAGTATTTGGATTTTTGTGAGTGGAAGGAAAACTTCTGCCTAAGAGAAGCCCCCAGAATGACAAAGCTAACTGTTGAGAACATGACAGTGTCGTGACCGGAATGATGACGCTTTTTGAATGAGTGTCAATGTGGGTGGTTGTGCCTCTGTTGAAAGGCTGCCTACGTATTCACGTGTAGTGAAATCAAACCAATCCGTAGTTCAGTGATTGAAGATACGTTTTGGTGCCTAGTCGATTAGGGCTTTGTGTGTAACTAGCCATAGCGATGGTGTAGGCTAGGTGCATTCCCAATGATGTCTTGATCAAAGGGCTAGAATGGTTAGGATGTTGATCCTGTGACTGTGAGCATTCCCCAAGGTAGCCCCTCAGAGGTGGTGTGAACTATTTGGGCATGTTCTATGCCGACTGCAAGTTGAGTTCCCGTGTTTGGGGTTGGTAACTGGTTTGAATGAGAAGAATTGGGATGGGATTTTAACGAGTTTTGCTCTCGGGGATTTTAACGAGTTTTGCTCTCGGGGATTTTAACGAGTTTGGCTCTCGGGGATTTTAACGAGTTTGGCTCTCGGGGATTTTAACGAGTTTTGCTCTCAGGGATTTTAACGAGTTTTGCTCTCAGGGATTTTAACGAGTTTTGCTCTCGGGTTTGCGTATGGTGATTGTGAATTTTGTTATGTAAAGGGGAAGTCGAGTAAAATGGCTCGAACTTTGATTGGGATAGGTTTTGATAATGCGGGATCTGGTTTCCATGTCTGGCCCTAATGGTTAGGGATATCCTATGGAGCTTGAATCCTCAAAATTCCGGGCTGTCTCTGGCCTGGGTCTCGGGAAGGTTTTGAAGGTTGTAATGTGGGAAGGCTGAGTGTGATGTTAGCTGACCAGCTTGATTGTTTTTCCCCTATTTGATGGTATGGGTTTTGATAATTTTGAATTGTTTGTTTCACTTGAGTTGATCATTAGCTACGGTCATGGGTTTTTGAATTCTTTGGGTTGACCTCTTAGCCCCGGTCATGGGATTCTTCATTTGGATTGACCGCTTAACCTCGGTCATGGGTGCCTCTCTTTTTTTTGATAACGGCCTGTTTTTTTTGTTTTGGCCTTTTGCTTCTTTCCTGGACTTTTGATTTCTTTTCGTCCAGTTTTTCTTTTATTTCTTGGACTTTTGATTTTTTTTCAGTTTTTTTTTTTGTCACACTAACACCTGAGGTAGGGATTGGTTGATCTTATTGGATGGGTGTTTATTGTGGGAAATGGGTTTGCCTCCCGTCTTGAACCCAAACTAGGAGACCACCTAGGTTTGTCATAGGATTCGATACCGCTCCTGCTACGGGTACTTATGTGGCTTTCTATGTCAGACATGGAACAGGTAAAGAAAAACACGGGTTCAGTTTCCTGCAGTCGTTATAGATGGGCCTATAATAGTCACGTGCATGTGCTCACAGTGTATGACGGTATTCATCATGTTCTCGGAAACACATAAGGAAAGTATATATTGGAAATAGAATATTGAAAGATGACAGAATGCAAATGATTCTGACTCTGATTTGGAAATTAGGATGTAGGGTATCCTAGACTCGGACTCAGACTTAGACTCGAATCAAATCCGGACTTTCGAATGCTTGATTGGTCATTTATTTGGTAAGGTCTTGATTGGAGAGAACGACAGGTGCCACGACTCGCCTAAACTCGGATTTGCGCAAATGCAAGAGAGGGAGTCAAACTAGACACGGCCCGGGGTGACGGGATGACAAAGACTCTTGGATCGGGATACTCGAATGTTGACCTAGACAAAGTAACGACCGCAAATTAGACTCGAGCTGCATAAGGGTGAGTCCGAAAATGGGGGCGACCGTGTTTGACCGTGTCGCGTGCTTGGCCCAACCGTGGTGACCTAACCCTAGGTGACTCGAGTGTTCGTAGCATAGGTTCGACTCGGAGAAGGCATCATAAGGACGCCGGTGTAAAGTACCCCTTAAGGTGACCGTGGTCGACTGCTCGGGTGAAGGACAGCCCTGAGTAAGACTAAAGACTCAGATGGTGTGACATCTAAGTGACTCAAAAGTGGGGTACGTGAGACAACACGTGTAAGACATGACCCTTAGAGCAACCGTGATTGACCGCTCTGATGAAAGGTAGCCCCCGAGTGAGGAAAAGCCCAAAAAGGAAATGAGTCGGAAAGAACACCTAGACGGGTGACTCGTGAAAGGTGGGCCTCCCTTAGGATTCGGCTATGTGGGCCGAGTCCCGCTCGAAGGAAGGTCCACGTGAGATACTCCCTAGATTTTGGACTTGAATGTGTAAACGGGCTTCCCTCTGTAGGAGTTCGTCCTACGTAGGTGGGCCATGCCTTGACAGATAAGGCGGACGGGAAGGGGGAGAAACTCGTGATGTAAGATCGACGGAGTTTCGACGTTATGGACTCTAACAACTTATACAAGACCCGACACTGCTAAATACGGGAAGTCCTAAGAAGAAGAAAGCTTTGAAAAGAGGATTTGGATTTGAAAACCGAACAAAGTCGGATAGGATGGCCCGATTTTTTTTTAAAATCGAAAAAAAAGTTATCGGGCCGAGATTTCGGATTGTTGAAAAGGTTTGGACAGCATACCGGCTAGAAAATAGGCTATTTTGAGTCAAAATCATAAGTCCTAAATTCGGTAGCTTTCCGGGTTTTGAAAAATGGATAATTTTCGAAAAAGATGCAAGTTTTTGAAAACGACGGTTTTTGAAAAAGAAAACAAGTAAATCAAGTAGCACGTAGTCATGGAAACAATATAATGACACCATGTATGCTCTTAATCTAAGTCTCGGTTGGTCGAATAGGGTCAATACCAACGACGATAGCTTTCTCGCAAATCGGGACGGTTTTCCTAAGCCGAGTTGGTCTTAGAACCTGCCGTAAAACCCATGCGAGTTCCGCCATCGAAGTCTTTAGTGCACCCATTTAGGAATGCACCATGGTATAGTGGGACGTCGGTCACAAGTAACCGGCCCGGGAAAGAATTGGGTTATGCATGAACCATTGAACTAAAACGTGTACATTACTATTCGAACGATTTCTTTTCGAGTCTCACCCTAGGGATGCCGATGGTAATTGACTCATCAGTTGACCCCCAGCGGAGTCGCCAAATTGTGGACATGACATAGGTCCACCCCGACGCGGCCACGCGCGGGTTTGGGGAGGCGAATGAATCTCCATATGAGATGGTCAAATTGAAATTTAAATCGAAGTAGGAGTCGCCACCGAATTTTGTGGTTATTCGGAACCATTCGAGCCCACTCTATGTCGTAGTGGGCCGTATACAAAATACGGTCCATTTCCGATATCAGAGTTTATTGGGCTCGTCCCTTTGCATTACGATACCGATACCGACATTATCGGATACCGTGTATTGAATGACTCTCGTTGCCAATGGACTCGGACATCCGGAAACCATGGTTCTGAGTAAGAGGTGAGGGTACGTGTTGGGAAGTTCACTAAGAACACCCAACCCCGCCCGCACTTAGCGGCCTTTACTAAGATATCGTTCGTTTTTGGTGTACACGGGTTAGTTCGACGGTTGAATGATATGCAAACATTATTTTCCTAAGCATGTGAGAAAATAAATAAATGGGTTGCTAAGTCGTTTAATGCATGTTAAACTAATAACGTCAAAGTTATTTTAGCATGTGAAGTCGTTTTAGTCTAATAAAACAATAAAATAAATAAATTGCTACAAACACGAGAAAACGAGGTAGTAACGTTTGAATAAATTAAATAAAGACGTAAATAAATAATATGCATGATTTGAAAAAAGATTTAATGACACGTGATGGATTAACACGTGTTGACCGAGGTCGAAAAAAAGTATTTATCGAAATATGTCGCGAAAGTCGCTTTTTATGTAAGATTCGAAAAGAATAAAAAAAATAGAAAAGCGAGGAAACGAAAAAAAGAAGACCCGGCGAACCAGGCTTCCGCGCGAGTCGCCTGGAGGGCGCGCGACTCGCGTGGAGGTCTGCTCGGCTTTTTTTTTTTTATCGAAAACCGTCAATTTTTATAAATCGCGTACAAATATGGATTAATTTATACCCGATTCATATTTTCGACATTCGTCGTATTCGATATTCGATTATGAAATCGATATCGAATAGTCGGAATTATTTTAGAAAAGGTTTTGAAAAAAGTTTGTTTTGAACGAAAAAGTGAAAAAAAAAAATTGAACGAAAAAGATGTTAATTCTCTCCGCGTTTAAAATCGTCGAATTTTGTTTAAAAAAGATGTAACGATTTTATTAGCATCAACGAGAATTAATTAATTTAGTTCTTGTTAGATACGATATTTGATTAGAAAATCAATATCGTATTTTAAGAACGTTATATAGAAAATAGTTTTTGTAGTATCGATTATTAGAAATAAATAAAAATATGTGACGACCGACCCATATTAAAATACGAAACGACCGACGACACGACAAAAAAAGAAGAAAAAAACGTGAGAAAGAGGGAGAGAAAAGAGAAGAGTCGGGTTTGATTTACACCCTCAACCTACATGCTTCGTTTTCTCGAATAAGAGCTCGTCGGAAAGTGGTTTAAACTTGGGAGCGTCGAGATGATGTGGGATGAGTTAAGGTGTCGATTTGGTCGTGTGATGTGGTGGGTTTCGGCCGGCGTGTGGGTCGGTTTTGTCGGGTTGATTTGGACGGTATTTCGGTGCTTGTATGAACGATGAATGTGTGTCAAGGTTGATGGATAATTCTAGCTTAATTCTGAATTTGGATGATTGGTAATTTTTTTTTTGGTCCCTTTCAATGTTGAATGGAGGGTCCTATTTATAGGCGCAGAGGTTAAGGAGAGGCATCTTGCTTGGATAACAAGAAACACCGGTTTGGATAGGAAATGTAAGAAGTCGAGAGGAACGTAAATTCCGTTGCTTGGTGGGGAAGCAAGAATCTTGGCTGAATGGAGGAGTGTTTCGGCTGTTTGGGGTGTTCTAGCCGAGTATTTGAGCTCGGTTTGTGAACTGTTTCGGTTTTCGGATAGAATTCCTACTTGAGATCGAATTCTATCCTTAAACGGATTTGTTTAATATTTTTTGAAGCTGATTTTTTGTGGTATTGGAGACCGAATCAGCCACGTAAGGTGTCACGGCTGACTCGTGTGTCTCGAGAATATTTTCGAGCGGGTTTTGACTCGGTCGCAAAAGACGGTTTTACCCCTGGTGCCGGAATCGACCCAAATTAGTCTCATTTGACTCGAAACGACCCACTGGGCCTGGATTTGAGGTTGGTTTTGTAAGATATGTACTCCGTAATAAGCCTAAACCAAATGTCCATGATTTTGAGCCCGTATCCGAGTCCATTAAAGCATGTTCGCGTCCTATCATCATCGGGTGTTTGGTGGGACCTACTATAGACACCTGGCGGTCAAAATGTGGGTGTCTACACCATGTTCGATTATTGAATCGATATGAAATATTAGAACGAGATAAAAAAGAATTGTTATAAGTCGTTTTAAGTTAACCAAAACGATATAATTCCCTCCGCGTTTATAGTGTCGTATTAATTCTTGCGAATTGTTCGACATCTATTTTTAGCATCAACGAGAAATCGTGTTAATTAACTTTTTTGACTAAATCGTTAGATTCGACATCCAATTATTGAATTGGTATCGAATCTAAAAGATTGACACTTCTTAATTACGACAGACTCGACTTGATTCCCTCGGCTTCCCGACATCGTAATAAATCCCTAAGGATTATGTGATGTCGGATCCGCGTCAACGGGTTTCGATCCTTAATAAAAAAAAATTGTTTTGAAAAAAGTTTTAGAATTGACAAAGTATAGGATTAATGATAATGCGAAAAATAGGAAAATTACGGTTGATGTCAACTCGTCTCAACAATCAAGCGATCGGGGTGTCGGGATAAGCGACCGGCAACGTTGGGTGCAATACCCTTGTATATTCGGTTTTTTTTATCCCGTCATCACTCACGCTCGACACGAATTGACGAGTATTTTAGTATTTTATATTAGTAACTATTAACGGTATTAGAATGATGATGACGATAAAAAAGTAAAAAAAAAAAAAAAGTACAACGACACAGACGACGCGCGAAGAAGAAGAGAAGGGAAAGAAAGGGGTTTTTTGCACCCTCAACCTACATGTTCTTATCTCGGACGGAACTCGTTAATTGTGGCTAGCACGGGAGTATCAAGATGTAAGTTAAGTTATGGTGATTAGGGTTCGGATTCCTAGATGCTAGGATTAGGGTTTGAGTGTAGTATAGATTACGGTAGAATAGGGTTTGATTAGGTTTGAATCCTTGTGTGTAAATGTGTGTGCATGGGGATGTATATATAGGCAAGTCACCCATGCCCCGTCTAGGGTTACTCGACCGAGTATGCCGCTGACTCGGTCGAGTGGCCCAATGCGACTGTAGTCGGGCTTGCTTAAGGCCCACTCGATCAAGTAGGGCTGACACTCGATCGAGTGGGTCAGCTGGATCGCACGGGTCCGGTATTTTGGACCTCGAGTTGGGTATTTTATGGGCTTTGTATTTGGGTTAGACTTTTGATGTTTATGTGGCTGTTTTTATGTGTCTCGGAAACGGCTTTGACCGGGGTTGACCCAATCGCTAAAATTTGGTTTTATTTCCGGTGTCGGTTTTGACCCAAATTACCCTTGTTTGATTGGAAACGACCCACTAGGTCTGAATTTGAGGTTGGTTTTGTGAGATTTGTACTCCGTAAGTGCCTAAGCCAACAACTAATGGTTTCGAACCCATATCCGAGCGCGTAGAAACACGTTTGAGTCCGATCATCATCGGGTGTTTTTTTTTGGAAACTGCTATAGACACCTGGCGGTCAAAATGTGGGTGTCTACAGAGCCCCCACTCTGACTGAGGCTTGAACAAGGCGAAAGTCAGAGTAGCTACCAGGCCAATCGAGGATTAAGACCTGGCAGACTTCCGGTCGGGCCGTTTATAGTCCATTAGACTTGCGTGAAGGGCTCGCCAACCATAAGACAGAAGTCATACCTGAGATGATGACGATAACTCCATGGGGAATTTGGACTTGTCGTGTAAGTCCCGGGTGTGCCTATATGTGGGCCCATCCCGTGAAAAATGCCGCCTTGGGCTTTTCGCTGGGGAGATATGTGAGCTATGCGGTCCTGAGTTGTACCTGTATAAGTTACATAAATTTTTGCATGCAACACGTAGGTAGTAAATATGACTCGCGCTGGGGAAAATGATTTTTTGAATTTTGTAATTGAAATCCTGAAAGCAACTTACGTCCTAGGTTTTCAAAATGAAAAGGGGTAGAAAGAAATTTGCAGTTTAAATAGACTGAAATTTGACCTTGTCGAAAAGGTTTTTTTTTTCAAACGGCTAAATTTTGCAAATTTTAAAATGGGAATCTGAAGAGAGAGGTATACCGACAGACTCGACTCTGGGCGTGACCGGACGAGTTGACAGACACGACTGAACTCTCGAGGGGTTGGATCGTGACTCGGTAGGGGGGTGGGCCACCTAACAAGACTCTTAAGTTGCGTTATTCTGTAGCCTAGGCGAGTGGCAACATGGTCGAATCCTCGGAATGGGAAGGATGTGCTGTGGGGGGATTGCGATAGTCTGTAATGAGACTGTTGTAGTCTAGTGCTCTCCTGGATTTTTGATTTTAGGGTACATTTCCAAAGTGGGCATTGCCTCGAGTCCTGATAGATTCTTGTCTTCGACTGAGCCAAGTACTAGGACACACTACAGAAAGGAGGCTAGATTTTTTTGAATTTATCTGGATTTTGTGAGTGGATGGAGGTTTTCTGCCTAAGAGAAGCCCCCAGGACGACAAAGCTAGATGTTGAGAACATGATGGTGTCGTGATCGGAATGATGCTTTTTGAATATCTGTCAATGTGGGTGGTTGTACCTCTGTTGAAAGGCTGCCTACGTATTCACATGTAGTGAAATCAAACCAAGCCGTAGTTCAGTGGATTGGAAGATATATTATGGTGCCTAGTCTAATAGGACTTTGTGTGTAGCTAACCATAGCGATGGTGTAGGCTAGGTGCATTCCCAATGATGTCTTGATCAAAGGGCTAGAATGGTTAGGATATTGATCCTGTGGCTGTGAGCGTTCTCCGGGGTAGCCCCCAGAGGTGGTGCGAACTATTTGGGCATGTTCTATGCCGACCGCAGGTTGAGTTCCCGTGTTTGGGGCTGGTAACTGGTTTGGATGTTTTTGGACATTTGGAGCTAGGTCGAAAATGGCTTTGATGTTTCGAAATCTGGAGCTCGATTTTGTGGAGCTAAGGCTTCGAGGGTAAGGTATTCCAATGTGGTAGGAAAGGGGGAAGTCGAGTAAAAATGATTTGAACTTCGATCAGGATAAGTTTGATAATGTGGGATCTGATTTCCATGTCTGGCCCTAATGGTTAGGGTGTACCCTATGGAGCTTGAATTCTCAAAATTTCGGGCTGTCTCTTAGCCTAGGTCTCGAGAAGGTCTTGAGGGTTGCAATGTGGGAAGGCTAGATGTGGTGTTAGCTGACCAGCTTGATTATCTCTCCCTTATTTGGTGGTATGAATTTTGACCGTACCCTGGTCATGGGACTTTCACTTGAATTGACCGTTGATCATGGTCATGGGTTTTCTTTTTGATCATGGCCAGCTCTTTTCTTTTGGGCCTTTTGCTTTTTTTTTTCTTTTTTTTTCTTTTCTCTTTTTTTTTGGCCTTTTAGTCCCGGTCATGGGTGCTTCTTTTGCCTGCTTTTTATTTCGGCTTTTACTTTTTCTTGGACTTTTGTTTTTTTGTCCAGTTTTTTTTTCGGTTGGTCAGACTAACACCTAAGGTAGGGATGGTCAGTCTTATTCGAGGGGTGTTTATTGTGGGAAATGGGCTTGCCTCCCGTCTTGAACCCAAACTAGGAGATTACCTTGATTTGTCAAAGGATTCGATACCGCTCCTGCTAAGTGTAGGTTTGTGGCTTTCTATGTCAGACATGGAACAGGTAAAGGAAAACACGGGCTCGTTTTTCTGCAGTCATTATAGATGTGCCTATAATAGTCACGTGCATGTGCTCACAGTGTATGACGGTGTTCATCATATTCTCGGAAACACATAAGGAAAGTATATATGAGAAATGGAAAAGCGAATTTTATTGAATTTTGAAAAAAGAGGACAGAATACAACTGACTCTGACTCTGACTTTGACTTTGGAAGAAATAGCACATCCTAGACTCGGACTCAGACTCGGACTTAAATCCAATCAGGACTCTCGGATGGTGTTGTCAATTCAGCTTCTAAGGACTCAAGTTGATGTCCAGTATAGCCTCCAATAGACGCTTCACCCAGATCTTCATTTTGTCGAAGATCATCTTCAATCCTAGTGTCCATTTCAGTTAAAGTGGCGAAGTTAGGTATGATAGCATACCGGAGATGGGCCCGGTAGGAAGGGAGGAGGTTCTTGACAAAGGCCTCCACTAAAGTTTTTTCATTGGGCTTATCGATCAACTTCACACTCTCGGCCCTCCATCTTTGAAGGTATTTAGTGAAACCTTCTTTGGGCTCTTGGGCCATGACTTCCAGAGTACGCATCGTAGTCTAGATCTCGGTATTATCAGCGTAATTCCGAGCGAATTCTGTTGCCACATCATCCCAAGTCGGGTACTTCTTGGAATCGAGCCTGTAGTACCGGGCTTTCGGATGCTTCTTGAGGGAAGAGGCAAACAGGTGCTTAAACATGGTCAATTTCACTCCTTTGACGGCCATGAACTCCTTGAAGGCCCGCATGTGAAGTACCGGGTCTTCGGTCCCATCAAACATCGGCAAGCCCGTAAGGTTGAGGTTGTCGGGCAGTTCATCATTCAGGGGTGAATAGGCACGGGCATTCTTCGTGTGGATAGTATTGTTAGTTGACAAGTGGACTTGTTCTTCCAGTTTGCGGACTGCGTTGACTAGTTCAGCCAAAGGCCCAGTAGTCTCAACCCCACCATTAGGAGTCCCTTGTTCTATGGCGCTCAACCGGGTAGCGATAGCTATCTGGTCAGACTTGATAGCCGTCAGTTGGGCCTCCATCTTAGCCAATGAGGCTGTCAAATTGTCCAAAGCTTCTTGCATCTTGTGCTTATGTCTGGTTACCGGTGGCCTATCTGTAAGAATACCGCGTAATCAGGAAAGTTGCTTCGGAACTCAAATTCACCAAGGCATAGGAAGTAGCGCGGGAGGAGAGACGACTCCAGTTTGACTCGGGTTAGACTCTCCTAAGGCAAATGTGTAGGGTACGATTCTTGGAGTGACCGTGATTAATCGCTCCCTCTGAGAATAGCCCCCAAGTGAGACTAAGAACTTAGATAGGACTCAGATAGTGTGACATCTAGGTGACTCAAAAGTGGGGTACGTGAGACACGTATAAGACATGACCCTTAGAGCAACCGTGATTGATCACTCTACTGAAGGGTAGCCCCCAAGTGGGATCGATAATTTTGTTAAGACTCGAGTGTCGGACGAGTGACCCTTAGACATAAGGACCACGAACCTTTTTTTACAGGGCTATGCCTTGTAAAAGGTTGCCTCGGAAAAGACTCCTAGACGGGTGACTTGTGAAAGGTGGGCCTTCCTTAGGATTCGGCTATGCGGGCCGAGTCCTGTTCGAAGGAAGGTCCATGTGAGATATTTCTCAGACTTTGGACTTAATGTGTAAACGGACCTTTCTTTGTAGGAGTATGTCCTACGTAGGTGGGCCATGCCTTAGTCAAATAAGGCGGACTGGGATAGGGAAGAAACTTGTGATGTAAGATCGACAGAGTTTCGACGCTAGGGACTTCGACGACTTAAGACACGACCCGACACTGCTAAATACGGGAAGTCCTAAGAAGAAGAAGGTTTTGAAAAGGATTTTTAGAAAAAATCCGAAAAAAAAAACGGTGGAGGGGGCCCGATTTTTTCGAAAATCGAAAAAAATGTACCGGGCCTCGATTTTAAGAGTTCGAAAATATTTTCGAGTTTTGAAATGGGCAGAATACCGGCTAGAAATAGGCTATTTTGAGTAAAATCATGAATCCTAAATTCGGTATACGTCCCGGGTTTTGAAATTGGATAGTTTGAAAAGATGCAATTTTTGAAAAAGACGGTTTTTGAAAACGACACGGAAACCAAGTAGCATATAGTCACGCAAGCATTATAACGACGCCATGTATGCTTTACACTAAGTCTCGGTCGGTCTATAAGGGTCTATACCAGTACACATAGTCTAGACGTTGATCGGGACGGACTTTCTAAGTCGAGTTGAGCTTAGAACATGCCGCGAAACCCACTCGAATCGACTATGGACACCTTTGACATATCCATATTGGAGTACATCACGGTATAGTGGGACGTCGGTCACGAGTACCGGCCCGGGAAAATATGGGTTATGCATGAACCGTAAAACCAAAACGCGTATTGTACTAGTCAAACGATTTCTATTCGAGTCTCACTCTGAGGATGCCGATGGTAAGTCACGCATCAGTTAATCCCCAGCGGAGTCGCCAAATTGTGGACATGACATAGGTCCACCCCGACGCGGCCACGCGCGGGTTTGGGGAGGCGAATGAATCTCCATATGAGATGGTCAAATTGAAATTTAAATCGAAGTTGGAGACGCCAGGCCACCGAACTTTGTAGGAGTTCGGGCCCGTTCGAACCCACTCTATGTCGTAGTGGGCCATGCACAAAGTATGGCCCATTTCCGATGTCAGAGTTTATTGGGCTCGTCCCTTTGCATTACGATACCGATACCGTCATTACCGGTTATCGTGTATAGAATGACTCTCGTGCGCCAACGGTTTCGGGCATCCGGAAACCGAGGTTCTGAGTAAGGGGTGAGGGTACGTGTTGGGAAGCCCACAAAGGACACCCAACCCCGCCCGCACATTAGCGGCCTCTACTAAGATATCGAATGATTTTCTAATACGCGCGTTAGTAGAACGATGAAAATGTTATGCAAACAATATTTTCCCTAAACATGCGAAAAATTGAATGGGTTTCTATGTCGATTTAATGCAACTAACTCTAACGTCAAAGTTAAATTTAGCATGCGAAGTTTATTTTAGTACAATAAAATAAACAATAAAATAAATCAACAAGAAAATAACAAACTTGTTAGTAACGGTATAACGATAATAACGGTTTGCGAGTAATAAAATATGGAATGATATCGAATAATGTAAACGGGACGATGCATGGTTTTTGAAAAATTAGTAGCACACTTGATTGATTTGACATGTGTTGACCTAAGTCATAAAAAAGGTATTACCGAAACTAGAAAGGCGATGTGGGACTCACGGTTTTGCCGTGATGAGGCCACTCGATCGAGTCATAGATGGACTCGACCGAGTGGTCCTCGAAAAAAGGTTTATGTCCCGTATTTTAGACCCTACTCGATCGAGTTATTGACGAACTCGACCGAGTACGCTGCCACTCGATCGAGTCATTGCATGACTCGGCCGAGTGGAGGTCGAAAAGCATTTTGTCTCGGTTTTTGGGGTGCCACTCGACCGAGTGCCTACGAGTGGGCTAGGCACTCGGTCGAGTGCCCCCTGTACGAACTAAAGTTCGTTTGCAATTTTGTTATCGATCTCGAAATTGCTTTTGATTTTGCTAAATCGATGATTCTGCCGAATCGGGCATAAATATTATATAATTTATGCTCGATCCGGATTTTGATAAATCGCTGATTTGTTGAATCGGGTATAAATATTATGGGATTTATACTCGATTCTAATTTTGAATACTCGTCGTATCCCATATTCGATTATTGAATCGATATGAAATATTAGAGCGAGATAAAAAAAAGAATTGTTATAAGTCGTTTTAAATTAACCAAAACGATATAAATTCCCTCCGCGTTTATAGTGTCGTATTAATTCTTGCGAATTGTTCGACATCTATTTTAGCATCAACAAGAAATCGCGTTAATTAACTTTTTTGACTAAATCGTTAGATTCGACATCCAATTATTGAATTGGTATCGAATCTAAGAGATTGACACTTCTTAATTACGACGGACTCGACTTGATTCCCTCGGCTTCCCGACATCGTAATAAATCCCTAGGGATTATGTGATGTCGGATCCGCGTCAACGGATTTCGACCCTTAATTGAAAAGATAATTGTTTTGAAAAAAGTTTCAGAATTGACGAAATATGCGATTAATGATGATGCGAAAAATAGGAAAATTATGGTTGATATTAACTCGTCTCAACAATCAAGCGATCGGGGTGTCGGGATAAGCGACCGGCAACGCTGGGTGCAATACCTTTGTATATTCGGTTTTTCTTATCCCGTCATCACTCACGCTCGACACGAATTGATGAGTATTTTAGTATTTTATACTAGTAAATATTAACGATATTAGAATGCGATGATGACGATAAAGAAAAAAAATTAAAAAATGGGACAATGATGACGACACGAACGACGCGCGAAGAAGAAGAGAAGGGAAAGAAAGGGGTTTTTTGCACCCTCAACCTACATGTTCTTGTCTCGGACGGGACTCGTTAATTGCGGCTTGCACGTGAGTATCGAGACGTGAGTGGAGTTATGGTGATTAGGGTTTGAATCCTAGATGTTGGGGTTAAGGTTTGAGTGTAGTATAGATTAGGGTAGAATAGGGTTTGATTAGGGTTGAATCCTTGTGTGTAAATGTGTGTGCATGGGGATGTATATATAGGCAAGTCACCCATGCCCCGTCTAGGGTTACTCGACCGAGTATGCCGCTGACTCGGTCGAGTGGCCCAATGCGACTGCAGTCAGGCTTGCTTAAGGCCCACTCGATCGAGTGGGGCTGACACTCGATCGAGTGGGTCAGCTGGATCGCACGGGTCCGGTATTTTGGACCTCGAGTTGGGTATTTTGTGGGCTTTGTATTTGGGTTAGACTTTTGATGTTTATGTGGCTGTTTTTATATGTCTCGGAAACGGCTTTGACCGGGATTGACCCAATCGCTAAAAGTCGGTTTTATTTCCGGTGTCGATTTTGACCCAAATTAGCCTTGTTTGATTGGAAACGACCCACTGGGCCTGAATTTGAGGTTGGTTTTGTGAGATTTGTACTCCGTAAGTGTCTAAGCCAACAACTAATGGTTTCGAGCCCATATCCGAGCGCGTAGAAACACGTTTGCGTCCGATCATCATCGGGTGTTTTTTTTGGAAACTGCTATAGACACCTGGCGGTCAAAATGTGGGTGTCTACACCTTTGCAGCATGTTTCCCAGGCAACTAGCGGAATTTTATGAGGGGAATTCTCACCGGACCAGAGATAACACCTGCAGATGCGTTCAATTTTCTTTTTAACAGTGCTTGGAATCAGGAATAGTCGTGCCCAGTAGGAATGAACTTGAGTGAGTACCACCCTGATTAGTACAACTCTACCAGTATAGCTCAGTTTCCTCGTCCCCCATCCCTTGATTCGGCTAGTCATTTTATCCACCAGAATATTGCAATCCCATACTGTAAGTCGTTTATATGATATGGGTACTCCAAGGTATTTAAAGGGAAGCTTATCCTGTGTAAAACCAGAAATTGCCAGTAGCCTGAACTTTTCCACTTCACTAACTCCATTCAAATAGAGTTCGGATTTCTCCTAATTGATTCGCAGGCCGGAAGCTTGAGAAAATGTATTAATGGCTTTAAGAACCACTTGTACTGAGCTCACATCACCTCTGCAAAATAAGAGAAGACCATCTGCAAAGGCAAGATGACAAAGTCTAATGCCCCGACAGAGAAGATGAAATTTAAATTCAGGCTTATTTACAACGACATCCAAAATGCGCGTCAGGTACTTCAGGCATAGTGTGAAGATAAGGGGAGACATCGGATCTCCTTGCCTTATCCCTCGTCTTCCCTTAAAGAACCCAAATTGAGACCCATTTAACATTAGGGAAAATGCTGGAGTATTAATACAAGTCAGTATCCAGTTAATCATTTGATCTGGAAAATTAAATGCATGTAACATCTCATCAATGAAGCTCCATTCAATGGAATCATAAGCTTTGCGAAGGTCAATTTTTAAAAGGCATCTCGGAGAGCAGCTTTTCCTGTTGTAGAGCCTAACAAGATCCTGACAGATGAGTATATTGTCAACAATTTCTCTCCCTCGTATGAATGCACTCTAGTTAGGACTCACAATCTCAACGATCACTTCATTCAGTCTAGCACAAATAATTTTGGATATAACTTTGTATATGACATTGCAGCAAGCAATGGGCCTAAAATCAATTACTGAAATAGGCCACTCCTTCTTAGGGATCAATGTGAGAAGCGTAGCATTGACCTGCTTCAGCAGTTTACCCGTTACAAAGAATTCCTGAACCGCATTAGATATGTCCTTCCCTATCACTGGAAACGCAACCTTGAAAAACTGACTTGTGTACCCATCCGGCCCCGGTGCTTTATCAGCCGGGATAGAGAATAGAGCGAGTTTAATCTCCTTCACTTCAACTGCTCTTACAATATTAGTACCTTGCTCCAGAGTAAGGCACCTGCCCCTTCTAACTACATTAAAATTGACAGGTGTCACCTGCATTTGTTCACCAAGCAGACTCGTATAGTAGTCAAGAAAAGCCTTTTCAATGCTTTCCATACTAGTACAAACAGCCCCCTCCACATCCTTGATGCATAGTACAATATTATTATTATTATTATTATTATTATTATTATTGATGGGAGCTAACAAAGTACCGCGGGTCGCCCACCCACATTACCCCGGAATAATTCGCCCCCAGGGCAGGGGAGGGGTTGCCTGGCAGGCCCACCTTGCAAGAGATCGTTGGAAATACTCCAAGACTTGTGCCTGCTCGGCAGGGCCTTGCTGTCAGCCGAGCAGGGCAACCAAGCTCCCCTGCTTGCTGGTCCTCAGGGTGTCCCGACCCCCAGTACGAGCAGGGGAAGCCGAGGGCCCATCCGTCATTCCGCCTCAGGTAAGGGGAAATGGGTGGATGAGGTGAAGCCACGTGTCATCCCCGCATCCCCCATTCCCCCTCTCTTCACTCCTCTTTCTTTCTCTTGTGGGAAGGTATAAATACCCACCCATTTCCCACTTGAGAGGGGTTGGATTTTCTCTCTCTAGACTCTCACTCTAAAAAAGGCCACCTACCTCCTCACGAACTAGGTTCATCAAGGCATTCACAGACTGACTTAGGCATCGGAGAGGGTTCCCTCGGACAACCTCCGAGGCCCTGTGCGTTCATTGTGCAGGGAGCAGGCTCAATCCACCGGGAAGGTCTGACCACCGGAGTGGGAGAAAGGAGAGGATAAAGGAAATCGGACGAGCAATTACCAAACAACATATTGAACATACAACCCGAATCCGAAGTCGGGTTAATTGTTTCCGTACCGGAACAATTTGGCGCCGTCTGTGGGGACGAATACGGTTGTACCCGCGAAATTACCCACAAAATCAACCATTCTCAAATACAAAATTAACCAACTACAATCAAACATGCCTGAAATTTTCGATGCCAGTTCTGGGGCAGGACCAATAAACCCGCCCAACGCTCCCCTATATGGCATGCCACTAGAGGTAACACCCGCCGCCACGATTCCAGGCGTGGGGCGGGCCAGCCTCCAGGGAGCACCGGGTTAGGGGGTAGCTGTCATGGCAGGGCAGGGGGCACACCCGAGGCAAACTCTAAATCTTACCCCTGCCCAGATGATGCAGACTGCAGCATTTTTCTCAGCAATGTTGAATCAGGAGTTTACTCCAGATGATCTGGTAGGCAAGGTCGCCACGATCCCCAGGTTGCTCCACTTTGAAAGTGGAGAGGGAACCGGGGGCTCAAAGCGGACCGCCGCTAGAAACATTCGGAGAAAGGCCAGGAAGACAGCTCAGGCGTATGCACAGGTGCAAAGGCGGGTCACAAGAGTCCGTCAGGAGCCGCCTGCGTAGCAAGAGGCTGCTGGTCCTGAAGAGGCATTCTCCATTCACACTACAGAGTCCACGGCTGTCCGCGAAAGAAGGGGCTTATCCCAAGACCTGAGGAATCGCATGAGGCATAAGGAGCCAGTGTCTAAGCGCCTGGGGGAGAAACAGGGAGATGTGTTCTCCAGGCTGACACCAGTTGAAGAATCGCAGCCTGCGCCAGGACTGTCCCAGAGTCTGCAGTCCAGACTTAACAATGGCCAGCCTCTAAAGTCAAGGCACCGTCAGGATGATAACATCAAGCCTGCTCAAAAGAAGCGCTCACGGTATCATTCCCCTCCCAGGGACGACGAAGCAATAAGCAGGCGCCCACCAAGGTACCGCTCCCCTGAAAGTAGGAGACCGACCCCTGACAGAAGGGCCGACCACGGTCACTACTCTGGCGTGAGCAGGTCGAGAATGGTGGGCAGGCCAACCAAGACCCCGCTCCACCCTGAGGTGCAGGGATATCCTATCCCAAAAATTAAGATGCCCTCTGTTAAGTTTGACGGCACGACTGACCCAGAGGATCACTTGGCGGCGTACGAGAGTCATATGGGCATGTATGACGCCGACGACGCGGTTTGGTGCAAAACTTTTCCAACCACCCTGGTGGGTCTAGCCCAGGGTTGGTTTAGAGATTTGCCGCAGGAATCAATCTGTTTCTTCATCGAGTTGGTTGAGGCCTTCCTTGACCAGTATGCGGGAAACAAGAGGCGACGTCTTACTCGGTTCGACCTAATGACCCTCAGGCAGAAGAAGGGTGAGTCTGTCAGGGAGTACCTGAAGAGGTTTGACTTGCCTTCCAACAAGTCAAAGAGATAGACGATGCGACGGGGATGTACGCACTGACTAACTCCCTGCTCCCCGGAGAGATGAAGAACCAGCTGATCAGGGCCCAGCCGGAGACTCTGGCCAAGGCCAGGAAAATCGCAGAAGGATTTATGCTGCAAGAAGAGTTCCACAGCCTGCCGGATACCCCCGCAGGCCCTACCAGGCAGTAGGGGGGACCGCAGGGTGGACGCGGCAGAAATGAATCCGGAAAGCAGAGAGTCGAAGAAGGGGATACCCCTAAAAAGGAGCGCACAGTCTACCAACCTAGATTCGACAGCTATACCGCCCTCAACAAGTCCAGGGCAGAGATCTTCGAACTAGAAAAGGAGACTGCCAAGTGGAACCGTCCGAGCAAACCACGCAGCCCAAAGGGGGACCCCAAGAAGTTCTGTACCTTCCATGATTGCGTAGGCCACACCACGGAGGAGTGCCGCCACCTGAAAGACGAAATCGAGAAGCTGATCAGGAATGGCTGGCTGGCCAACTACGCAGCAAGGAATAAATCTTAGAAGGAAACACCAGAAAAACCTGAGGGCTCGACGCAAAACCGCCTGGTAATCCATGTGATATCAGGGGATGTAGAGGGCCAGACCAGCAGAAGGAGTCAGAAGAGGCAGATTCGTGAACTAAAAAACCAAATCTGTTATGCTGAAAGGGCAGGGAGCTCGAGGGGCATGACGCTTAGCATCACCCCTGAGGATGCAGGGCGAGTGGTGTATCCCCATAGCGATCCCTTGGTGCTATCCCTGGAAATCAGCAACCACATTGTGCGAAGATGTATGGTGGATACCGGCGCATACACGAACCTGCTATACAAGGATGCCTTCGATAAAATGGGCCTGGAAAAAAGGCACCTGCGACCTGCCCCTGGATCATTGTTTGGGTTCAACGGGGCAGGCATACTACCCATGGGAATTATAGACCTGCCTGTGACATTCGGGGAGGGGACCACTGCCAGAAATATCAGGGCGTCGTTCGTTGTAGTAGATGCAAGGTCCGCTTACAATGCCCTGATTGGCAGGGCCACCCTGGATGAGATTGAAGCAGCCGTATCAATCAGGGCGCTCACCGAAGCCTACGTTACGGATTTTGGCCTGGAAGGAAAGGTGCACGGAGACCAGGAGTCGGCCAGGCAGTGCTACTCCGTGGCCCTGCAAACCCACGAAAGTGAAAGAAAAGGGAAGAGAAAAGCTGACAGTTCCCCCAGCAGGGAAGGCGAGATCCCAGTCGGTAATCAGGCATCCGACCACCTGGAACCTGGGGGGAGAGCATGCTGGTGGACCTAGAACCAGGGAGACAGGTCCTCATAGGGGCTGACCTGGAAGAGTCCTACTAGGCTGAACTGATCAAGTTACTAAAGGATAACAAGGATGTATTCGCTTACTAGGCAGACGAGATGCCAGGGGTTGATCCAGCATGTATCGTTCACAGGCTGAACGTAAATGCGGACGCCCGCCCTGTAAAGCAGAAAAAGCGAAATATGTCCGCAGAGAAGGACGTGGCGATTAAAGAAGAAATTGAAAAACTTCTGAAGGCAGATTTTATTGAGGTTTGCGACTACCCAGAGTGGTTAGCAAATGTGGTCATGGTTAAGAAATCCTCGGGCGCATGGAGAATGTGCGTGGACTATACAAACCTTAACAAGGCCTGCCCGAAAGACTGCTACCCACTCCCCAGGATTGACCAACTGGTAGACGCTGCTACCAGTGGATATTCTATGCTGAGCTTCCTGGACGCCTTCTCAGGATATCATCAGGTGTACTTATGGCAGCCGGACAGGGTGAAGTGTGCCTTCATCACCAGCTCAGGCACCTACATGTACAAAATGATGCCGTTTGGGCTTAAAAATGCAGGGGCCACATACCATCGCCTGGTCGACAAGGTTTTCGAGAATCAAAAAGGCAGAAACCTAGAAGCTTATCTCGACGACGCTATTGTGAAAAGCAAAGGGGACAATGAACACTTGGCAGACCTGCAGGAGACCTTCTCCTCCCTACGCGCCTACAAGATGAAACTCAATCCAAAGAAATGCACGTTCGGAGTTCGCTCTGGCAAGTTCTTGGGTTTTCTGGTCAGCTCTCGAGGGATAGACGCTAACCCTGAGAAAGTTCAGGCTGTTCTGGACCTTCCTGAACCCAGAACCATAAGGGACATCCAACGTCTGACAGGTCGGATGGCCGCCCTGGCACGCTTCATTGCCAGGTCAGCAGACAAGTCGACTCCATTCTTCAAAGTATTGAAGGGCAACAAGCAGTTTAAATGGGAGGATGAGCAAAGAGAAGCCTTTGAACAGTTGAAGGAACATCTGAAGAAACTCCCCACCCTGGTGAGACCAGTAGCAGGGGAGAAACTCTTCCTCTACATTGTTGTAACCAATGTGACAGTAAGTGCAGTCATCTTAAGAGAAGAAGCAGGCGCACAGCAGCCTATATACTTCGTAAGTCATGCCCTGGGGGCAGCAGAAAAGAACTATCCTATGGTCGAAAAAGCAGCCTACGCAGTTGTCATAGCAACCAGGAAATTAAGGCCATACTTTGACGCACACCCTGTCGTGGTACTGACAGACCAACCTCTAGAGAAAGTGCTAGAAAAGTTCGAGAAATCAGGCAGGCTACTAAAATGGGCCATCGAGCTGAGCGGACTAGGGATAACACCAATCCAGAACAGCTATCAAAGCCCAGGCCCTGGCCGACTTCTTAGCAGAATGATCCCATTCCGAGGAAGACAGCCCGCCTGCCGGCGAATGGGTGGCACACACCGATGGGTCCTCCACGGCTAATGGTGCAGGGACCGGAGTCGTGTTAACCAGCCCGGAAGGGACTGACTTTGAGCACGCACTTAGATTCGTTTTCCCAGCATCGAACAACGAAGCCGAGTACGAGGCAGTGCTCGCAGGCGTTAACTTAGCCAAAGCTGCAGGCGCAGAGCGGATTGTCCTGGCTACGGACTCCCAGCTCATCGCCAACCAAATCAATGGGGAATACGAGGCCAGGGATCAGACAATGGCCGCGTACCTGGAGAAAGTAAAGGGAGAGTTGTCAGGCTTAAAGTCGTATGAAGTCAGGCAGATCCCTCGGTCCCAGAACAACCGAGCGGACGCCCTCTCAAAGCTGGCCAGTTCCAGCCTGCAAGATATACGGAGGTCAGTTTGGGTAGACGTCATCCAGGAAAAATCCACCACCCCCTGTCAGCCAATCAGCGCTGTCGAGAAGGCAGGACCTGAGGATTGGATGACCCCAATTATCCGATTCAAAAAACACGGAATTTTACCATCTGACCCTGTGCAAAAGAGAAAGATGTCGGGAAGAGCTGCATGGATTATACTAATCGGAGAAGATTTATACAAAAAATCATTCTCGTCCCCCCTGCTCAAATGTCTGGGGGCAGGGCAGGCGGCGGAGGTATTAGATGACATCCATTCAGTAATATGTGGTCATCACATAGGAGGAAAGTCGTTGGCGCACAAGGCCTTAAGGGCGGGATACTACTGGCCGACGCAAAAGACTTGACTCAAAAATGCAGGAAATGTCAACTTTTTGCCCCATCTATCCATGCCCCGGCCCAAGAACTCAGACCAATCCTATCCCCCATCCCCTTTGCTCAGTGGGGGATGGACATACTAGGTCCTTTTGCAGTGGCAACCGGGGGCAGAAAGTTCTTGATTGTAGCAATCGACTACTTCACCAAGTGGGTAGAGGCTGAGGCAGTGCCAAACATCACTGAACCTGCAGTCAGGAAGGTGATATGGAGGAATATCATCACCAGATTCGGCCTACCAAAGATGTTAGTATTTGATCATGGAAGGCAATTCGATAACGACCCTCTGAGAATCTGGTTGGAAGGCCATGGCGTTGCAGTTGCCTACTCTGCCGTCTGCCACCCTCAAACCAACGGACAGGCAGAGGCGGCCAACAAACAGATCCTGAACGGTCTCAAAAATATGGTAGATGACCTTAAAGGCAGATGGGCCGACTAACTACCGAGTATACTCTGGTCAATCAGGACCACTCGAAAAAAGTCCACGGGTCAGACCCTATTTGGCCTGGTATACGGGGCAGAGGCCCTGCTACCCATTGAAGCCAGAATTCCCACTCTGCGATCCCTGCAATATGACCAGGCAGAAAATGAAGTGGCGATGACCGAGGCCCTAGACCTGGTCAGCGAAGTAAGGGAGGAGGCCAGTGCTAACATCGCCGCCTACCAGCAACGGATGAGGAGGGCGTACAACAAGAAGGTACATGAGAGAAGCTTCTAGATAGGCGACCTGGTTCTCAGAAAAACACAAGATAGGAAGGTCAAGAGAGCACGGCAAGCTGAGTGCCAACTGGGAAGGTCCATACCAGGTGACTCGAATTTTAGGGCCAGGCACATACAGAATCGCCAACCTTGAAGGCCAAGAGTTGAATGCGCACTGGAATGCCGACACCTTGAAAAAGTACTATGTCTAGCAAAATCGTAAGTAAATTTCGTTTTCAGAGAAACTGGCGGAGAACGGTCAAGAATGTCGACGGCTCCAACCACACTTATGTTAAGCTTTTTTACAAAGAAATAAAAAGAACTTCGAATCCATACTCGTTGTCCGTTCAAACTTGCATTTTCATACACAAACGAGCAGGGGGCAATAGGGGGAGGCCCCTCTGTTGCCAGAACCAAGGAAAATGGACCCCCCAACAAAAATTCTAAGTTCCCCTGCCTACCTCTGGGCAGGCAGGGGGCAGGCCCCCTGGACTTTGATCAAAAGCCAGGGTCAAGCCAGGCCCCACGTGCTGAATGAACAAGGACTGGGGGCAGGCTCCCCAACCTTGTATAAAAAAAACACAAAAGCCTCCCTCCCTGCCTCTGGGCAGGCAGGGAGCAAGCCCCCTGGACTTTGATCAAAAGCCAGAGTCAGGCCAGGCCCCACGTGCCGAATGAACAAGGACTGGGGGCAGGCTCCCCAACCTTGTATAAAAAAAACACACAAAAGCCTCCCTCCCTGCCTCTGGGCAAGCAGGGGGCAAGCCCTCCGGACTTTGATCAAAAGCCAGGGTCAGGCCAGGCCCTACGTGCCGAATGAATAAGGACTGGGGGCAGGCTCCCCAACCTTGTATAAAAAAAAACACAAAAGCCTCCCTCCCTGCCTCTAGGCAGGCAGGGGGCAGGCCCCCTGGACTTTGATCAAAAGCCAGGGTCAGGCCAGGCCCCACGTGCCGAATGAACAAAGACTGGGGGCGGGCCCCCCAACCTTGTATAAAAAACGCAAAAGTCTCCCTCCCTGCCTCTGTGCAGGCAGGGAGCAGGATCCCTGGACTTCAAACAAAGAAGCCAGGGACAGGCCAGGCTTCGCAAGCCAGAAATGAACAAGGACTGGGGGCAATCCCCCCAACCTTGCATAAAAAACGCAGACCCCCCTCCTGCCTCTAAGCAGGCAGGGGGCAGGCCATATCCTAAAGGAGCCAAAAGCAAACAGAAATAAGGAAAGGATATTCATAAGCAGATTCATGAAAAAGTAACATTGTTTAACAATACCACCAAAACGAAGATCCAAAGAAACCAAAATATTACAGACAAGCTGGCCACATCAAAACTCAGCACAAAAGTTAGAAGTGTCATCAGAAAAACCTAAGCATTAGGAGCATCCTGGCTGGGACCAGCAGTATCCTCAGGGGGTCTAGCTGCCCGAGCTTCATTCTTGGCAGAATAGAGGTTCCGGAAAGCATCCTCATCAAAGACAGGGAACATCTCCCTAATTACCTCCATAACAAGCTCCAGGGAGGAGTTGACTTCGTTCTCAAAACTCATGTCCACATCAGCTTCAGTCTCCTTCAGGATGGCATCTTTCTCATTTTGCCATTCACCCTGAGCCTGTTTGAAATCTGAGTTGGCTTTAGACAGACTCTCCTCCAAATCAGCCGCTTTTCTCTTAAGGTGCTCCATCTCAACCAAGGATATTGTGGCTCGCTCCATCGCCAAGCGGCTCTCCTTCAGTTCTGCCTCTAACTTGGACGCTTCCCCTACAGCCTTCTCCCCTTGGAGTTTCCACTGATTGGCTTGGCCCTTCACCTCCTCCAGCTCATTCTCCTGCTTCGCCAGCTTATCCCTCAAGTTGTTGATCAGAATGACGTCCCTTTCGACCATAGCCAGACGGTCCGGAAGGGGGGCCCCAGGAGTGGCAGCCAACTCTTCATCACTCAGGCGGCTGAGAGCCGCCAGCTCGGCAGAAGCCTGCAAAACCTTGGAGGTACGTTGGATGTATTGAATCACCTGACTGGAGGTAGAGGTTATAGACTTAGTGAGACGATCTGCCAGAACGGCGCCGGAGTCTGAGAGCAGGCCCGACACATCAACAGTATCACCTGCAGTATAGTGAAACTCCGTGTTCTCCTCCGAGAAAAGAGTGCCTGGAACGTAGCGAGCAGGGCGTTTGGCCTCAGGAGTCTCCACATCGGCCTCCAAGTCAACCATGGGCACAGCCCCGGAAGGTTCCCTATTTCTTTTCCTCCTGCGCACCAAGGGAACACTCTCTCTAGTTCCTTCAGAATCCGCAGGGCGTGACCCCTGGGAAATGTGAGTCCCAACAGGAGAACCACCCTGCCTGCAAGCAGAAGGGGTGGCCTCTGAGGTAACCTCAGCCTCCCTACCCTGGGTACTAGAGGGAGGAACCGCCGGCATTAGTTGAGGAGGAAGAGTGAGTCGTCGGCCAGAAGAGAGATCAAACCTCATCATGTTCTTCTCCCCCTTCTTGAAATTGGGAGGAAGAGAGGGACGCTTCGAAATAATGACAAACTCCTCGGACAGACCGAGCCTTCTTACCTGCTTCCTTGTCCAAAGGCGAGAAGCAGAACCTGCAGGGCGAGTAAACAGCCAATTAAGAAAACATAGAGGGATAGAAATCTCGAGAAAATCAGGCCGGTTAAAGCCCTTGAACTACCTTCAAGGCCAGGGATCAGGCCCAATGGGAGCAGATATTCATCTGTGGCAATGAGCTCTGCATGAGGGAGCCAGAAGGCAGGGCCACAAACGCCAGACTCGTCAACAACAACCTCGAACTTCTTGACTAAATTCTCGTCCATCTTGCTCAATTTTACCTTCAGATCTTTCCCCCCGACGCCCGGATGGTACTCTTCACGAGTTTTCATACGGGTATGCACATGGTTCCTGAAGTGCCTAGGAACCCGCCACCCTGAAGCACTATGTACGTACAAAAAATTGTTCTTCCAGTCTTTCAGGCTGCTTAAAGCCGGCCAGACTAGAGCGTACTTCTTCTGCCTTCTAAGAGACCAATACCCAGGGGAGCCATCTCCCCCTAATGAAGACACCATTTGCAGCCAAGCCATGGCGCGCAAGGCGTCAATAGAAGGCCCCTCCCCATGAAAGATGCAAGTCCAGGTGTAGGCTACCAGTGACCTAATCGCCGAGGCAGTCAATTGGGCTATGGCCACATTCATCCTCCTAAAGGTCTCCTCTAAGAAGGGGTGTAAAGGGAATCGCAGGCCGAATTCCAGGCTTTTGTGATAAGCGGCCACACACCCGTCAGGAGGGCAACATACTGTGTCTTTCTCCCCTGGAACTATAACTGTGTATCCCTCCCCGAAGTGATAAAACTTCTCAATTTCCTCGGCAGCATTACTCTCCAAAATTAGGTCTCGGTTCTTGGTTTCGGGGTAGGTTTTCAAGGGGATTAGGTATTTGTTTTTGTCCAAAAAGTATGTTTTCCCTTTCTCCCTGGGAATAAGGGGACCAGCAATTGTGAAAGGGTCTACCTCCAATGCCTCGTCGTCAGAATCAACGACGTCGAAGGGAGCAGGTTCGGGAGAGTTGGCACCCCCATCTCCCTCAAGGCGGTCTCCCCCACCGGGCCTAACCCCAGAAGAAAAGACTAGGTCAGATCTACCCCCTTCCCTACCCTCCGTCCTCCCAGACGACGGACTGAATGAAAGAGCACGAGCGCTAGACATGCTATTTTGTGAAGAAGAAGTATGAGGAAAAGAAAGAAAAACGAAGAGTTAGAAGCAAGATTCTAACCTACAACGGTGACCGTCGCTAAAAAAATCTGAAGGTGAGCGCTCCTCAAGCCTTGAAAAGATTCTCAACAGCAAAGAGAGTGAAGAAATATGAAGGGTTTAAGTTTCGAAAATGTGAAAGAGGGAAATGGGGGGAGGAGAAAGGCTTATATAGGCCTAGGCAACTGAAGGGTCGCCCCTCTTGCAAAGCCCTCCCCATAAATTGCCTCCACGTGTCACACTTTTAACAGCCAGCTGCCCCCCTTTTCCCAAGAAAAGCCTCGAGAGGACAAAAGGCGTCAGAGGATTAACTCCCCCAGTGACATCATTCCCTTTCAAAAAAAAAAAAACACAACGATAATAATAATAAGCCGTCTGATTTTTCATTAATTTGAAAAAGAGCCCAAAAATGGGCAAGTTACATTCTAGACATGCAAATAAAAGTACAAGGGCCTGATTTCTGCCCCAGTTAACTAGCCTGCAAATCCAGAGCATGCCTAATCATCATCAGGATCTGGGGAGTAATTCCCAGGTCTGTAGTCATCCAGAGGAGACCCCCAGTCCTAATCATCAGAGCTCTTGAAGGGATCAGTAGGGAGGTCGTCCTCGACACCGCCTGAAGAATAGCCCTGACCCTCGCTGTCCTCGGAGTCTCGGCTGCTTGAGTCCCAGTCATGACCAAAAGGGACAGCTCTAGCATCATCAGGAAGTTCACGACCCATCTTCTTTGGAGAGGAAGGGCCTAACTCTGGGGAAGAGGTAAGCTCAGGGCAGTTTGGGACGAACTGCTCTGGGTGTAGCCATGGAAAGCAATCATGGCAACCCCTGTCATAACACCCTCCAGTTCGGGTGCATCGCCCAAGGCGTGGGCCAGCAGAAGAGGACCCAGGATGCCTGCCAGACCTGGAAAGGGCCTTCCTCTTAGCCACCCGTTGAGAGCGGGAGCGCCTCCTTTCACTCCTACGAAGGACCTGGTGAGCCCTCTTGGCGTATCTCAAACGACGGCGTCCTCTGAAACAGCGGATTTCTACGTAAATTCCACATCGGAAAACTCTTTTCCTGATCCAAGACATCGGTTCTCAAAATATTTCGGTAGAAGATAACAGGAAAGTTATGAAGTAAAGGTGCGAAAATGGTGAGGGAAACCGGAGCTTATATAAAAGCAGGAAACTCGTCATTAATGGCGCTCCAACCACCCTTGTAACAGGGGTAGCCAATCATAAGATCCGCACATTGCCCAAGAATCCACTGTAAGAAGAAACAATCATTACCAGAGGAACATTCTAACCTTCCTTGTCGTGACCAATGCGCTTGGGCCTCCTACCTCGGGAACAAGCATCGCATTAAATGCAAGGAAATTCAAAAGTCAACTCCATCCCATTCTGTAAGACGCCTGCCAAAGGGAAGCCCTGCTTCTCCCTGACCGGCGTGGGCCAATTGATGGGAGCTAACAAAGTACCGCGGGTCGCCCACTCACATCACCCCGGAATAATTCGCCCCCAGGGCAGGGGAGGGGTTGCCTGGCAGGCCCACCTTGCAAGAGACCGTTGGAAATACTCCAAGACTTGTGCCTGCTCGGCAGGGCCTTGCTGTCAGCCGAGCAGGGCAACCAAGCTCCCATGCTTGCTGGTCCTCAGGGTGTCCCGACCCCCAGTACGAGCAGGGGAAGCCGATGGCCCATCCGTCATTCCGCCTCAGGTAAGGGGAAATGGGTGGATGAGGTGAAGCCACGTGTCATCCCCGCATCCCCCATTCTCCCTCTCTCCACTCCTCTTTCTCTCTCTTGTGGGAAGGTATAAATACCCACCCATTTCCCTCTTGAGAGGGGTTGGATTTTCTCTCTCTAGACTCTCACTCTAAAAAAGGCTACCTAGCTCCTCACGAACTAGGTTCATCAAGGCATTCACAGACTGACTTAGGCATCGGAGAGGGTTCCCTCGGACAACCTCCGAGGCCCTGTGCGTTCATTGTGCAGGGAGCAGGCTCAATCCACCGGGAAGGTCTGACCACCGGAGTGGGAGAAAGGAGAGGCTAAAGGAAATCGGACGAGCAATTACCAAACAACATATTGAACATACAACCCGAATCCGAAGTCGGATTAATTGTTTCCGTACCGGAACAATTATTATTATTATTTATTATTATTATTACTTATTTTATTATTATTATTATTATTATTATTATTATTATTATTGAAGTATTATTTTATAAGCTGAAAATATTGGAGCTGGGCTGAAAATATTAGAGCTGAGCTAAGCTGATAGAAGCTGGGCTGAGCTGATACGAGGTGGACTGAGCTGGTCTGAAACAGGCTGAAAATAAGCTGAAAAGAACAGAGCCTAAGTGTAAAGAATTGAATGAATGAGAGGAACTACTAAATCTAACTAAGTATATTCAAAATGGAAACATGCTCAAACTTGGGATACCAAAAATGAGAATATGAAAATATAACACTTGAAATCTAATTATTTTTTAACAGTATTTCCTCCTATTTCATTGATATCTTTAACATTTTTTTTTCCAACAAATGTTTTGATTTCTTGCACTTTATTTTTTCTATTACATTTTCTCTTATCTAGATGACCCATCTAATTTATTTTCTCTCTACTTCGATACGTTATACTCCCTCCGTATCTATATGTTCGTCCACTTTGTTTAATATATGGGTGGAGTATTATATTGAAAGTGGACGAACATGTAGATACAGAGAGAGTATATTTTATTGTTATTTTTTTATGGTGGAGACCGAGGAATATTAATTTTGATCTAAAAAAGAGCGTACTACATCGCCGATTACAATCCAAACACAGGTGAGCCTACTTCTAAAGAGATGGGATTATCTAAGGCTTGAAAGCTCTGGAGTCAGAATTGAGAAAGGATCTATCGAGAAAGAAGAGGAGGAGAAAATGACGACCGTTAAAATTATAACACCAACAGCATTTTCCCTTTCCCTATCAGCTTCCTCCACCTTCACATGTCTCACCTCCATCCCCCAACTGGGTTTCCGGCGCAGAACCAGCTTCCGTCGACTTCCTACCATTACCATTACCATGGCCTCTTCTGATCCTCTTCAAGTCTGCGTCAAGGCCTCCGTCACCTCTCCTAATAAACTCGGCGACTGTATGAATACCTCTCTCTCTCTCTCTCACTCTCTTATTCTGCTCTGCTTTGCTCCGTACTTTATAATTATTATTTGTTCACTTTCTGTTTTATTCTTTTGTTTGTATGATAAAGAATGCTGTTTGCTGTTGTGAGGAAGGGGATGAATTCTGGTAACACCCCCTCATGGCCTCATATTTGCAGTTTGGAAATTATGGGTTACAGAATTTGATGGATTTTTGAGACATGGGTGGGTGAAGTATGATATCTAACCCTACTTATACAGTTATACTAATGACATGAATTGCTTTTGCTATGTGAACTCTTTTTACGGTGTGTTTGCATTGATGAATTTGGAGAGGTCAAGGGAGGGGAGAGATTTGAAGGGAAGGAAATTCCTTTGTATGGATTGCAAAATGGAGGTATAAGGCTTTGGTGATATGGAATTTGATGGATTTTAAGTCGTTCGTCAAGTATGATGTCCACCCTTGTACTAATGACTTGAATTCATGTTGCAATTTGAACTTTTAAGTTCCATAACAAAATGACTAGTAGCAAAAATGGTAAAGTGGAATTTTCAAGACGGATTATGAAACCTTATCTTTATACTTGTGTGGGAAGTATCGTTGACCTAAAGTTGAATTTAATCCCTCAGGCATTCCAATAAGCTCCAGTGATACACAACTTACCGGTGTTCTACCAAGGACCGAATTCAGAATGAACGCAAATGTTGCCCAAAAGATATACTCCCTCCGATTTTTTATTATTTTCCCATTTGGTTTTTGGGAAGAAAATAAGGGGTAGGAATGTGTGGTTCAAAATAAAAGAAGGAAGAGAGAGAAATGTGAGGGTGATTCTCAACCACATGTTGATGGCCCAAAATAGAAATAGGGAAGAAAGGGTGTTTCAGCCCAATAAAGAAATAGGGAAGATAATAAAAAATCGGAGGGAGTAGAACATTTCAGAACTGTATTGGAATTATTAAAGGGAGGATGAGATGAGCAAGTATTTATTAAGGCTTTTATTTATAGTGATTTAAGAGAAAATTAAGGAGAGTAAAAATAACGGAGAGAAGATGGGGAGAGAAATCTGTAATTTAGATCCTAGGTCGCCATGTTTTCCAATTTGTAATATGAAAATGATTAATTTGAAATATTACGAAGCTGTCTGTATATTTGCCCGTGTCTCCATTTCCCATTCTTTTAAAGCATTATATACTAACAAGTTCTTTAAAACACATGATCAATTTATATGTAGGAAATTTTAGCCTGTGAAAATGCATGTTCCTAAGAATCCTATCTTCAAGCAAGCAACTGCTTTTTGTCTAATTAGTGCTGTAACTCAAGTTGATGGATATTTTGGTGGATGTCTTTTGAGTTATTTCATCTTGATACGTGGATTTTAAACTTGTAATTGGTATTCCATAAGTTAGATTTGTAGGTCATCATTGTGATAGGGTGGTGTTGGCAATTCAGAAGGAGATTGATTATCAGATTTTTTTTTTCTCTCCAAAACCTTACGTCAAGCTAGCAAAGAGAATACGTACTCCTCAACCTACACTCATTCTAAGTTGATTAATACATAGATAGTTTTTCATCTGAATTTTCTTTGAACTACAGTGTTCTATCCTCATTAGCTATCATGATTCATGAGTAATATGTTTGAAGATTTCCTCAAGCCGATGCCCTTTTGACTCATGCATACTCGTGTTCCTCACCCTCCAAAAATAGTATATGGTCGCATTGATGCAGGCAGCAATTTCTTTCTTCCAAATGCTGACCTGCTTCTCCTACGCACCCACCAATCTATTTATCAATGTTCGGGAATGTCAATCTTCAACCAATTACTAACCAACAAGAGACATCTCCTACTAAATCTGCATTTGAAGAATAAATGCGCATGACTTTCATGTTGTCCCCCACAGAGATGGCAAACCTTATCCCGACAAATTATTTTGACTATTATATGCAAATTCGTGCACAGAACGAAAAGAAGTCTGAGTGTCTAGATAACAAGCCTTCATGTACGGCCTTCCCATCAAGAAGCCTGTCAGCTTTGTGAGATTAAGTCCTGATTGCGATAGAAGGATCCCTACTCCCCTCTCTCTTTTCTGTTGTCAAAGACCAAAAGCAACGCCCAAATTCACTTTCTTAAACCACCAATTTGGGGGAATCTGAAAAGCATGCTCGTATCATACAGTATTTGAGCAGTATCGTTCTACGACCTTAGGGGATGACTGGCCCATTAGTCGCCAGCCAGAAGAGTCGTCATCTATTCAGACTATATAACCTGCCTTTAGCCACCAGTACTAGCTTTCTTTTCTAAGCAAACTTAAGCTTATAGCAAAGACTAGGATAGTTACTAAGCATCAAAAGGTAGTTTTCTCTTTCAATGCAAAAGAAAAGCATCTAGCTAGGAGTTGAGTTTCGACAAGATCTAGCTGGTGATTATTGATTCTGTAAACGTTCGTGTCTCAGGTCCATTTTGTCAAAGGGTCTTGTTGACATTGGAAGAAAAGCATCTTTCTTATGACATGAAGCTGGTCGACTTAATGAACAAGCCAGAATGGTGAATTCATGGCACCCATTATTCAGGGTTCTTTTGTATTTTTCAAGTTCTTGATGCTAGTGATTTTGTTTGTCCTTTTGGTACCAGGTTCACAAAAGTCAATCCAGAAGGCAAAGTACCTGTTTTGAAGGTAGATGAAAACTGGGTTGCAGATTCCGATGTCATCACTAAATTACTTGAAGAGAAATATCCACATCCACCTTTGGCCCCACCCCCCGAAAAGGGCACAATGTATACTCTCCTTTTCTGTGGCTCATGATTAATAGACTAAGCAGTTGTTTGATTCAATGTGGGAAGATGAAATTCCCAAAAAATAATTCACATGAAATTGCACTTCATGTGAAAATTCATGTAGGAGCTCTCACTTTGCAGGAGGTCTATGTAAGTGACTTCCTACATTACGGAGGAAGTGGAGTTCCTTGGGAATTTTACTTCCCATGAATTAGGTAACCAAACAACATAATAATTAGCCAACTCATGAGAAATTCTACTTCCCATGAAATAAAATAAAGGCAACCAAGCCTTAACTTGTGATATTTCAAGCTGGCCTGAGTTTACGATATCCATTATGTCTTCTCCTTTAATATGTGGTGACGTATTTTCTATGGACATGAAAATAACATGCTTTATAAATAAGACAATTGATTTTGCATACCAGTGTAATCGCTGTTATGTCTCGCCTAGTGGCTTTGACAAGCACACATGGCTATAGTGACTGCTTGTCATGAAATAAGATGCATTGTTTTAAATCTCAGTGTTCTTTGATTTTGATGACAATCTCTCTCTTTGACACCTGTAATGTTCTTGGTTGCAGTGGCTCAAAGATCTTCCCTGGATTTGTAGGATTCCTTAAAAGCAAAGAACCAAGTGATGGAAAGGAGCAAGAACTACTGCATGAGCTGACTTCATTCAATGATCACCTAAAACAAAATGTAAGTTTCCACTCCTGTATCTCCCACTCAAATTTAGCTTTTACACAAATAAGCAACACAAAGAAACATCCGACGTTCTCTCCCTTACCAACCATAGAACAATGCACTCGCCTTTGTTAACTGCTTATAGACGTTGTAGATGGATTTATTTAGGTCCACTCAAATTGATCACTTTGGTGTCTAGCAAATGAGTTCGTGATAGTGATTGTCCACGTCTTAACAACTTGAGACTTGTAACCTGATTTAGGGTAGACAATACCTTTAGATTGTCGTCTTCCTTGTGGTCAATATCATCTATCCTAATATTATGTAGAGTAAATCACTAATAAGTAATAACCCCCTTTTATGTTGCATTTTTTCGAGATTACCCCAAAAAGTTTTTCGCGAAATTTTACCCCCTTAAACTTCACCAAAAATTAGATTTTGCCCCCAACCCCTCTTCTCTCTTATTTCCGGCGACTTAAGCATGAATTCTTCCCATTTTGCCCTTCCCCCCATTATTAGCCTGTCTCTCCTCTTCCTACCTCATTCACTCCTTCAACCCTAAAAAAAACCCCAAAAATCCAGAAAACCCTTCTCCTCATCCTCTCCCTGTCTCTCTCCACCGCAACAACCACCCTCCCCATGAACCCCGTTTCCCTATCAGCCTATGACATCCTCCAAAGCTACGATTTCCCAGGCGGTCACCTACCCAAAGGCGTAACCGGGTACGAATTCAACTCGCAAACCGGCGAATTCAAACTCTATCTACCCCAAACCTGCAAATTCTACATTGAATCGTATGAACTCGAGTACAAAACCACAATTTCTGGTAAATTGATTAAAAATCGATTATACAGCTTGAAGGGTGTTAGTGTGAAGTTGTTGATTTTATGGTTGAAGATCGTTGAGGTTGTTTATAATGATGATGAACTTGAGTTTTCAGTTGGTGTTGCTTCGGCTAATTTTCCGGTTGATGGGTTTTTTGAGTCTCCTCGATCAGTGTGGTTGTGGGTTCGATTGTCCTACGGTTTCTGCTCCTCATCGGGTTAATGGAATTTCTCATAAACATTGTGTTTTCAACCCATAAACACTACCACTAACATTACCCAGAAATACACCCCGACACTTGATATACCCAGAAATTAGAAACACTACAATTGACAACAACAATCATGAGCTAATATTGGAAATCGTCTTTAATGAACCCGGAAATTTGAAATTTGTAGGAATAAAACCCCAATTGCGAAGAGAAATTGATATAATAAGGAAAAAGAAGACAAATTGAGTCGAGTAGGGGTCAACTGCGTACATCGTCTTCGCTTTCAGTCGATTTCGTTAGGGCTAGGGTTTTTAGGGTTTTATGGATTTTTGGGGATTTTGGGGGGATTTGTAGAGTTTAATGATAATGTATGTCTGTTAGAGTGAGGAAAAGTCCCTAACAGGGGAAGGGCAAAACTGGAATAAAAAATCCATAAGTTGCCGGAAAGAAGAGAGAGAGGTGGTTGGGGACAAAATCTAATTTTTGGACAAGTTTAAGGGGGTCAAATTTCGCGAAAAACATTTTTGGGGTAATCTCGAAAAAACGCAACATAAAAGGGGTTATTAGTGATTTACTCTATTATTTATATGTTATTCTAACACACCATCCTTTTCACACCTAGTTTGACATCAACCCAAATCCCGAATACGGACAATTGTTACTTATTATACTTATTATACTTATTATACTCGAGTCTCGAATACGAATAAATGCTAGTCATTATTTCTAACATTTATGGATTAAGATCCTTTATATCTACCCATCCTCTCCATGGATGTGCATGCTCCAAGTGGTGGAATAAGTGAACCATGCAATAAGCTTACTTACTTCTTCCTTTTAATATTGCAAATAGCTGGTCTCATTGTTCAAGAACTAGTTTAGTTTTCATCGTGTGTAATTTTTGCTACTTGCCTTGTGTTTTGCAACCAAAATTTTTTTTGGCCTATTTTTCCTCGAAAAAAAGATTTGCACTTTTTTGTCATCACAATTATGAGTAAGTTTCTTGAAAGACGGTCTCAAAATACAAAAAAATTAAGAAGAATATTAAATAAATAACTACTGCAAGATCATGTGAGAGGTCTCTCTTGAGAGATCATATGAGAGGTCTCTAATCAATATATATATATATATATATATATATATATATATATATATATATATATATATATATATATATATATATATATATATATTTATATATAGGCTTTTTTCGAGCGATCTCATTGGTCCGTTTAATCAAACCTCAAATTAGGAAAGTATAATAAATAATAAAAAAAATCAATTAGAGAATCTTTTGATTATTACAATATATATTTAATCTATTATATTAATATGATGTTTTACAATTCTTAGTTAAAAACCTGTAGAGTTCCTTTTTTAAAAACATTATCATAAAATAAATTATAAAAATGAAATAATTAGATTCGTGGTAAAAAATGCTTTCATTAGAGTATAAATATCATATTATTTGTTTCACATTATATGATGAATTTATTACATATAACATTTTTAAAATTATCCCACATCGACAAATTATAATATGATGATGAAAATTCTATATTATAAATAAAAAGTAATAATAAGTTCTTCGATATCTACCAAAAGTCTTTTGAATCTCAAAAAGAGTTTCTAAGACTATAAACCTTAAGTAATTATTCTACATCGAAAAATTATGATGAGCTAATGAATTTTTATATTATAAAGAAGAGTTATCATTCGGTTTTAAATAGATATTGACCAAGAAAAACATTTAAATTATCCCACATCGAAAAATTATGATGGGGTGATGTAATTTTATATTATACTCCATAAATAATAGTGATGATTCAATTTTAAATATCGATCAAAAAACTTTTAAGTCTTAAAAAACTTTTAATATATAAGAGTACAAACTTAAAATCATTTCACATTGAAAAATTATGATGAGTTGATGAAATTCATTATTATAATCAAGAGTAATGATGTATTTTTTTTAATTTTAAAAAGAGTTTTTAAGACCATAAGCTTAAGTAAATTATCTCACAACGAAAAATTATGATGAGGTGATGGAAGACTATAAACTTAAATAAATTATCCAACATCGAAAAATTATGATAAGTTGATGAATTCTATATTATTAATAAGACTAATAATTCGTTCTTAAATATCAATCATAAAAACTTTTAAGTTTTTAAAAGTCTCTTAATAAGACTACAAACTTAAGTAAAAATAATCTCATATCGAAAAATTATAATAAAGTGATGAAACTTTATATTATAAATAAGAGTAGTCATGTGCTCTTAGATATTAACCAAAAATCTTTTGAGTCTTAAAAATATATAAAGACTATAAACTTAAGTAAAACTATTAAGAATTTTTCCTTAGACATCAACTCACTTAAGTAAAAAAATAATAATATGGTGATGAAATTCTATATTATAAATAAGACATAATAATTCTTCCTTAGACATCACCAATTTAAATAATTTGCTCATATCGAAAAATTATGATGAGGTTATGAATTTCTACTAAATAAGAGTAATCATTGTTTTTAAATATCAGGCAATAACATTTTGAGTTTAAAAAAAGTCTTAGACTACAAACTTAAAATTATCCCACATCAAAACAATTAAAATAATGTATGGTGATTCTATATTATAAATAAGAATACAAATTTTAGTTAAATTATCCCACATCGACAGATTTCTATATTTTAGTTAAATTTCCCACATCGACAAATCATACCACATCGAAAAAGTATGATGAGGTGATGAAATTCTATATCATAAGTGAGTAATCTTATGGTTTTAAATATCAACCAACAAATTTTGAGTCTTAAAAAGCTTTTAAAAGGACTAGAAACCTAAAATTATCCTACATCGAAAAATCAAAACAGGGTGATGATTCTATATTATACGGAGTAAATAAGAGTAATTATGCGTTTTTCTAAAGTCTTAAAAGCAGATCTTAAGACTATAAACCTTGAATAAATTATCCAACATCGAAAATTTATGATGAGAAGATAAAATCTTATATTATAATAAGACTAATCTTTCGTTCTTAGATATAAATCAAAAAATTAATTCGTTCTTAGATATCAATAAAAAAACTTAAATTATTTCCACATCGAAAAATTATCATAAGGTGATGAAATTTTATATTATAAATAAGAGTAATTATATGACGTTATTTTGAGTTTTAAAATGAGCTCTTAAGACTAAAAACTTAGTTGAAATTAAATTAAATTCTCCAAATTATGAGAAGGTGATGAAATTCTATATTATAAATAAGACTAATCATTATCCTTAGATGTCAACAAAAAACTTTTAGTCTTAAAAGAAGTTCTTAATAAGACTACAAATATAGTTAAATTAAAATTATCACATATCGAAAAATTATAATGAAGTGATAGAATTCTACGTAATCTTTCGTTCTTAGATATTAACCAACAATTTTTTACACTTAAAAATTATTTTTACATTGAGATAATAATGTCATTGAAAGATGTATTTTTTAGTAGATGATTTGTCTCACATTGAAAGAATAATGTTGTATTTTTTAGTAGGTGGTTTGTCTCACATTGAAAGAATAATGTCACTGTGAAAGTTACTACCCCTCCGTCCCACTAAGTTTGTCCTGTATTTCTTTTCGGATAGATTCTTAAAGATTGTCTCATTTCTCAACTTTTCTTATTAGTCTATCATGTCCCACATTGAAAAAATTAAAATAAGATGATGATTCTATATTATACTCCCTCTGTATCTATATGTTCGTCCACAAAGTTTAATATAAGGGTGGAGTATTATATTAAAAGTGGACGAACATATAGATACGGAGGTAGTAAATAAGAGTAATCATGTGTTTTTTTGGCTCATAAAAAGAGCTCTTAAAACAGTAAATAATCCTACATTGAAAAATTATAAAAAAAAAATTATATTATAAATAAGAGTAATCATTCATCATTAGATATCAACCAAAACTCTTTTGAATCTTAGAATAAGCTTTTAAGACTATAAGCTTAGGTAAATTATCCCACATTGACTCTTTTGATTCTTAAAAAAAGTTTTTAAGACTATAAGCTTAGATAAAATTATCTCACATCGAAAAATTAAAATAAGGTACGGTTATGAATTTATGATTCTATATTATAAATAATACTATCAATTTTAGTTAAATTATCCCACATCGACAAATTATAATAAGATGATGGATTTCTATATTATAAATAAGACTAATTATTTGTTAGACTATATACTTAAGTAAAGTATCGTACATCGAAAAATTATACTCCCTCTCTTTTGAGTCTTCAAAACTTTTGAGACTATAAAGAGTGTCATCATTTGGGACGGAGGGAGCATGAGTCTTAGATATTTTTTTCTTCTATAATTGTAGTTAAGGTATAAATTATCAATTTATCCTTATTTTTATAATCATCATATGAGATCTTTTGTTTCTATAATTTTTTTTCCAATGTAATTAAGCCAACTAACCCGTGCAGCGCACGGGCTTTAATCTAGTAAATACTATTAAGGGATCGTTTCTTAGAAGATTTTCTTTAGACTTATTTCCCGTTTGTTGTTCTACTTGTTCTCACTTGTAAATGTGTTTATTTTTTTATTTTTTTGTTTTTCATAAATGTCTCTTCCTCCTTCTCCTCCTGTTTATTTCTTCATTCTCATTCTTCCATTGAAACCTCCCCTTTTTTGGTCTTAGGTTTCCTTCTCTTACATCTTACGCTTTACTTTGTTCACTTTATATAACTACCTTTCCCCTTCTGTTTATATTTATACTGATGGTTCCATACAACAATTCCTCTTAACTCGAGCCCAAATCATTTCAAAAGTACTGCATTGTTTTAGTAATTACGCTTTACTGTTGTAGCATGAGAAGTTCACTTAGCCAGTTATTAGCAAAATTCTAACTGTTTGACCTATTAATACTTGAAGGGCCCTTTTATCAATGGGGAACATATATGTGCTGCTGACCTGTCACTCGGACCAAAACTATACCATATGGAAATCGCCTTGGGACATTACAAAAACTGGTTTGTTCCAGATTCACTTTCTTATGTGAAGTCGTACATGAAGGTATGATTATAACTTGAACTAACGTTTTACTTTCATTGGTTTCAGTCAGCATTACATCCATCCCATTGTATTTTTCCCAGTAACTTACTGGTCAATCAGTGTCAATTTTGATTGATATATTCTTAGACAATGACATAGCTACTAGTTTTACAAAGATTATACGAAATAATACTTTTGGTTATGTGACAAATTTACATTGTATATCGTTGTATATTTAATGAATAAGTGAACAATAACTCGTTGACCACCAATGCCAAATCTCGGCAAATAAATGGGATGGTGGGAATTGAAACTTGAAAGTGAGGTAAGGGAAGGGGAGGTTCCCTACCAAGTCCGTGCTATGTTAAAAGAATCCAAAGTTGGGTTTTCCTCACTTCAATTCCCCTCCTACCAAATTTGCTAACCAAAGAAGGCTAATTATTTCCTTGCTTCCCACTCCTTTCCCTTTTTCTCCAAATCCTTCTATCCAAACAAAGTGCGAAGGATTAGTGACCAAACTACATTTTTTTTTTACTTCAGCCTAGAATGTTTTTCCAATTTCAATGAAGCCAAAGGCTTTCATTTTGTTGAATAATGATGATGCAAACCATTTAGCTCACAATAGCATTTGCACTCATTATATTCTGAAGTGTGTAACTGGGTAAGTATGTATATCTAGGTTTACTTGTAAGTATGATTGCATGAGTAGCTAGGTTTAGCTCATGATTCAACTCTCTGAGTCATTTGAGACGGCCTTTTCTGTGATTTTAGCCATTAAGCTCACCGTAGGCACTCATTATATTGTAAAGTGTGTAACGGTGCAAGTATTTGTAGCTAGGTTTAATTGTAAGTATGCCTGTATGAGTAGCTAGGTTTAACTCGGGATTGAATTCTATGAGTCGTTCCAGTTGGTCTTTTATGTGATTTCAACCCTAAGATGGGGTTGGACTCATTTGACCTCCATACCCTGTAACAGGAGCCTCGTTGAAACATTTTTTTTTCTTCTACGCTCTATTCCTAGTATGTTTAGAGTGAATTATGGTCGTTCATTTGTGTTGTATGTGCAGAGTATATTCTCTAGGGACTCTTTTGTGAAGACGACTGCTTCACCGGAAGATGTCATTGCTGGCTGGGCTAAGCACACGAGCTAGCAGCGTAGTAAACATATTTCATCGCTCTTCTCGTAGGTACTGTACGCATATGTCAGTGATACCCTTAGGTTTCAAGTTACCATAATGGAACATTTGTAAATTTTACTTTTCAAATTCAGAGTGCCTAGTAGATTCATCTGTTGTGTGCAGCCAAGCCTGGCTTATAAACTTGTGTGCATATGTTACCAATTTCATCGTCCTACTTCTATTACCTGATTGACTTTTCTTTTTTTCCGATACAATTGAGAGGAGTAACCCGAGTGCGAACTGGAAGATCACTAGAAAGTTGTGATTGACTTGAAGTTAGGGGCGGATCTGGGCTTAGGCTACTCGGGCTTTAGCCCGAGTAGGATTCAGGTTAAATAAAAGTTAGTGCAGACTAGTACATAGAGTGGTCTGTAGCACAGATGGTAATGGATTGATTTTGGAGCTGGTTTTTTACTTTATTTTAATTTGTGGACAAGAAGCTAATTAGCTAATCTATCAATCTAGAGTATGTTTCTTATGGTTAGTATTAGTACTCCTCATTTTATCGACTTACAATTTTTTTAAGATTGTCTTCTATCTATGTTCAACTCTCCTAAACTACATTATTTATTTATTTATAATATGGATCTTTATGATGCTAATATAGACATATTGAAGCCAAATAATTATTGAATCCGAGGGTGCAAAATTTGATGATTGTAAAAAAAGTTATGTAAACATTTTTATGTGCTACTCCGTGCAATCGTGCATGACGTATTTCTTCATGCTAGATCGATTAAGCTTATCAATGAAATCGATAACTCAATGTCGAGGGTTGCTTTTTTTTTCGGTAATAAGATAGTCTTCGGATATAGCCCCAGTAACAATTCATTCCTGGGTCCGCCCCTGCTTGAAGTGGTAAATTCCTCAAGACATCGTTGAGCTGGTTTGTATTTGAACTCTGAGCGATAAATGAGGTAAATGAAATAAATAGACTAGCCCGGTTCTTTTCAGCTTATTTTCATACCGTTTCAGACCAGCTCAGCCCAGCTTCTATCAGCTCAGCCCAGCTCCTGTAAGCTCAGCTCAGCTCTAATATTTTTAGCCCAACTCCAATATTTTCAGCTCCTAAAATAATACTTCAATAATATTATTATTATTATTATTATTATTATTATTATTATTATATTATATTTTTTTTTTTTTTTGCAAGAAAGGTACATCTTATTAGAATAATAAGATAAGGATCTTACAAAAAGTATATCCACTATGGAAAATTTCAAACATCTATTCTAGAATCAAAAAAATCTAGTAATGTTAATCCCTTTACCCCTAAGCCTTGTGAAAATATCAAACTTAATCCTTTTTGCAATACTAGAGCTATTACTATACTTATCTTCAAAAATTCTAGCATTCCTTTCCGACCAAAGTGCTTAAACAGCAGCGGCTAGGCAGCAGCTAAACCACCTGTGTTTCCAGTGTCTTCTTTTCCCCTTTTGCACACTCTATTGAAGCTCTCTCCTGAGATTGAAGCTCCTACCTGTTATTTGCATCCAACATAATAAGTTTTGCCAAACTTGCCTCGAAAAGGTGTATTGAAAGAAGAGATGAACCGAAGTTTCCTCTTCCTGCTTACAAAGGATGCATCTATTCACAATGTGCATTCCTCTCTTCTTAAGATTGTCCTGAGTAGCCAACTTTTTTTGTCCTGCTAAGACAGAAATTATTCTGTATTTAGGAGTAACAGCAACTCCTTGAATCCCTCGCAGCCAGTTCAGAGTTTTGTTCTTAGGCCTAAACCAATTGTAAGCAGCTTCAACATTAAACCTTGTACCAGTAGTCCAACTATGAATGAGAGCATCAGCAGCAGCGTACCCTCCGGTACCTTGCAGCACGTCATCACGGATAATCAGAATACTGTTAAAAGTAGCAGTATACCTCTCAGATCTACCAATATCCCAAATACTCCTATCTTTTAAGATGTAGTGCTTGTACCACTTTCCCCAAAGACCCCCCTTTTCAGTTATATAAAGCCATAGCCATCTAGCCATAAGAGCCTTATTCCAGAACTTCAGATGCTTGACATTAAACCCTCCCTCATTCCAGGGAGTGCATATACTATCCCACCCTTTGAACACCATTCTGCCCTTATCACTGCCGCCAGACCAAAAGAATCGGAGACTCAGTTGATCTATCTTCTTGGCCACATTAACAGGGAGCATAGCATTCGAACACCAATAGTTTGTTAATCCAAACACAATAGAGTTCAGCAATTGCAGCCGACCTGCATAGGACAGAAAAGAAGAAGACCAACAGAAGATTCGTGAACAAATTTTGCTTATGAGAGCCTGATACTCCCCTCTTCTATTGTTAACTGAGTTGAGAGGAAGTCCTAAGTATTTGCAAGGAAATGAACCAGCTGCAAATCCTGTTTGGGTTAATATAAGCTCTTTTACCTCATCTACAACTCCGCCAAAGAAAATATTTGTTTTCTCACAATTAGCCTGCAACCCAGACTCTAAAGAAAAAGCAGAGAGGGCTTGCATCACGGCTGCTACTGAAGGAGAATCACCTCTCATAAAAACCATAAGATCGTCGGCAAAAATTAAATGATTTAAACGCACTTGACAACATTTAGGGTGATAGGAGACATGTTCTTGAGTGCTGATGTCCCTAAGCCTCCTAGAAAGCACCTCCATACTCAACACAAACAGATAGGGGGACAAAGGATCCCCTTGTCTTAATCCGCTCCTTCCCTTAAAGAAGCCATGAGTATTTCCATTAACCTTCAACATAAACCAAGATCCTGTAATACATGCAATAATCCAATTAACGAAGCGTGGTGAAAAATTGAAGGCCAGCAGCATTTCCTTGATAAACGTCCATTGGAGAGAGTCAAAGGCCTTTCTCAGGTCTATTTTCATTAAACACCTTGGGGTGATGTAGGCTCTACCATAATTCTTAATCAACGATTGAGAAAGGGCAATATTAGCATGAATGCTTCTTCCAGGCACAAACGCAGCTTGCTCATGCCCTATAATACCATCAAGCACCTCTTGCACTCTTAGAGTGAGTATCTTACTTACGGTCTTATAGAAGACTGAACAACATGAAATTGGTCTATAGTCTAACACAGAATAACAGATCTCTTTCTTTGGGATTAAAGTTAATATGGTAGAGTTAGCTTGCTTTAGCATCTTTCCTTTCTGAAAAAATTCCCTAACTGCAGAACAAAAGTCCCCTCTGATAATAGGCCAAGTCGTTTTGTAGAACTCGGAAGAGAACCCATCCGGTCCTGGACTTCTATCTGAGCCAATCGAGAATACACACCTCCTAATTTCCTCATCCTCTGGCAGTTTAAGCATGGCTTCCCACTCCTTATGCTGCACAAGAGGGCCTTTTTTGAGAATAGCCAAATCGATATGATGAACATTCTTACTACTCCCTAGAAGCTCCTCATAATATTCCACGAAACTATTAGCAACATTTGCTAATCCTTCCCTCTCCTGTCCTTTACTATCACAAATAGAGCCAATAATTTGCTGTTGCCTTCTTTCCTTAATCCAGGAATAAAAAAATTTAGTAGATTCATCCCCCATAATAATATTATCCATTTTAGAGCGCTGTCGCATTATACTAATCTCAGCTTCACAGAGCATTTTATACTGATGTTGAAGATCTTTTTCTTTATCCATACAAACTTGTGAAAAAGGTTGATTCCTCAAGTCCTGTTAGCAAGCTTCGATCTCCTTCTCAATCTCAATAATTCGCTTAGCAATACTTGAGAAATTGTTCTTGTGCATAGTCTTTAGTACATCTTTTACTCATTTCATTTTACCAAACAATTGGAATGCTGCTGTTCCCTGCACTGGGCGCCACCAAGCATTCCTGACTTCTTCCTGATACTGAGGGCAATGCACCCAACAATTTAAGAAGCTAAATCTAGCTTTCCTCCTATCTTCACGTAAAATTGACACAATTAGGGGAGAATGATCAGAGAGGCCAGCACTCAACGCTGTAGCAAAAGAATTAAGGTAAGAATTGATCCAGGTTCCATTTACCAAAACCCATCTAGTCTTGTCCAAATTCTCGAGCCTGCATCATGCTTATTAGTCCAAGAAAATTCATGCCCCTGGTGATGCAATTCCTGTAAACCATTAGTGGAGATACAATCATTAAAATCCTCAATGTCTTGTTCCTTAGGAGTAGACCCACCAATCTTCTCTTCAATACTTCTAATTATGTTGAAATCCCCCGAAATAATCCAACTCTTAGTATTATTAAGATTACTAATATCATTCCACAAGGTCTTCCTCCCCTCACCATCATTGTATCCATAAACAACAGTAAGAACCATCTCACAGCTTGTACTGTAATGCATAATGGAACAGTGAATGAGCTGAGCAGAAGAAAAAAGAACTTGAAGTCTGACAGTGCTCGCATTCCAGAGCAGCCAAATGCGCCCATTATAATGATGAGTATAGTTACATTCAACATTAAGCTTCCTAAACTTCCTGGCAATAACATTCTTAGCTTTTCCTTCTTTGATTCTAGTTTCAATAAGCCCAAGCACATCAAGGTTATTATTCCTAATAAGACTAAGAACCGCATTTTTCTTAATCTCCTCATTTCCACCTCTTATATTCCAAGTGGCGAGCTTCATTGTAATATGTCAGGTGGTATATCAAAGGTTTCCCCCTCCATGATTTGTAGTACCTTATACCTATTAGATTCCAGCAGCTCTATTTTTGCCTCTTTACTCATTTGCAATCCGAATGTTGCATTCTTCCCACTTGATTTCACTAGCAGGAAGACATTGTCAGAGTTAGTCTGCGTGATCTCAGACGCATTATCCCTCCCTAATTCATTCAAGATTGAATTTGAGCCCAGGACTTTCAAACCACCTGAACCATCAGTCAAAGTGGTTTCCAAATCCTTAGCAGGATGATTCAAGTTAGAATCCATATCATTCTGCGTGCCTTCCCGAATAGGTACCAAATCATCCATTTTTCCATCTATAGCAGCAGGCTTACTGGTGTTCAACCCTCCTGTATCCAGACTACCAATCCCCAGCCCCTTAAAGGCCAAATTAGGGTCCGGTACACAACAATTTGGGACAGCAACAACAGCCTTTTTAACAGGTGTATACCTAAGCTGAGTTTTAGCCAGGCTAGCCTTTCTCTTCTCCAGATTACATGTGCTTTTTAGATGTCCCATCTTGCCACAACTATGGCAGTAGTATGGGAGCCATTCATATGTAACTCGTTGGATTGATTTACCAAGTTTTGGGATGTTAATCACAACCTCATCCGGTATCTCAGTAGAGACATCAACTTCAATCATGACCCGAGCAAATGACAATCGCTCTTTGAATGTGGTCATGGTATCAACAAACATTGGCTTGCCAATTTTGCTTGCCATCTTGCTCAACACAAACTCCGTCCACAGGTAAGGGTCCAAATCAGGAAACAAAACCCATGTCGGGACAACTGCAAGTTTCTCCATCTCCGATGAAAAAGTAGGACTCCATTGCTTCATGATTAGAGTATTTGGTCCAACTTGCCAGGGTCCACCCTTCAAGACCCCTTCCATGTCCTCCTTATTCTTGAACCTGAAAGAGAACCATCCTTTCTTGAAGTATTGAACGGTCGGCATCGAGATATGGTTCCAATGAGTAGTAACAAAGTCCTTCATCCCCTTAAGAGTTGGACGAGCTCCGATGACATGACCCATTAACGTATGCCTCCAAAGCAACAACTCATCTTCGAAATCTTCATAATCAATAGTAATTTCCTCAGATTCAGCCCAATAATCGTCAGAATACAATTCCATACCTGCTTTCGAGATCTTCACTCGCCCTGCCCAAGTTTTAGGAGGGTCTTTCGGCTCTTGGGGTTTCAGAGTGACCGGCTGTTCCGTAGTACTCTGATTCTTCCCCTTTTCTCCATGGCCCTCCACCCCCGATTGAGCAATCTTCAGAGCACTATTCAGAGTGACCGGATGTTCCGTAGTTCTCTGAGCTCCTTTGATCGCCCCTGACATCTGGATGACCGGCTGTTCCGTAGTATCCAGTGTCCCTAACTTCATCTGCGAATTCTGGATGACCGACTGTTCCGTAGTATCCCGAATTGCATTTCTTGCCCGCGACCCAGTATCTCCGGTCAATCGGCTTGCAGATTGCAAGGCAAGATCGATTAACTCATTAATCATATTCTTACCCTGCTGCTGAGGTTCCAAATCGTGATCCAAATCATCCGATTACGTGCTATTAGATTGAATTTCCAAGACCTGATTGTACTGATACGATTGCGATTGCGATTGAGAGCTTTCCCGTACATTTTTTCTCGGTCTCCCTCTTCCCCTGCCTCGTGGCGCCGTCGACGTCATAGTCCGGTGAAGAAAAGCGAGGGAAACTTTCCCTAGAGAGAGAGTAGAGAGAGAGAGTCATTATTATTATTATTATTATTATTATTATTATTATTATTATTATTATTATATAAAATGAAACTGGGATCTTACAAAAAGTCATATCCTCTAGGGAATTTAGCACCAACTAAAACAACTATAACAATCTACAAGTAATATCTACGTTTTTCCCTCTAAGCCTAATGAAAATATCGAATTTGAGCTTAGCAACAATACTCAGAATTGAACTCCTATTGCCCATAAAAATCCTACTGTTCCTCTCTTGCCAGATTCCATAAACTGCAGCAGCTAAGCATACATGAAACCACGAGATTTTCCAATGTCTCTTTTTTCCTCTAATTGTGCACCACTGCAATTCCGTCCTCAAATTACAGCTCCTACCAGTTATTTGCATCCAGTTGAGAAGATGTTGCCAAATTTGCCTCGAGAAGCAGCAGCCAAAAAACAGATGCTCAACCGTCTCAATATCCTGACAGCACAAAACACACCTATTCACAGTTGGTATACCTCTCGCCTGAATTTTGTCCTGTTTAGCTAGCATTTTCTGACTGGCCAAAACAAGAATTATTCTCTGCTTAGGGATAACCACTGCACCTTTGAATTTGTCCATCCAAGGCACTACAGGCTTCTTGCATCTAAACCACTCATACACAGCTGCAGCGTGAAATGCCCCCTTTCTAGACCAGCTACGGACTAAATTCTCACCATCAGCCCCTACTCTATCGATAATTTCATCCCTGATCTTCAGTACACTCCTGAAATTGGCTGTATGTCTCTCCTCGCTTTTAATGGTCCAAATGCTGCCTTCTTTTATCACATAAACGCGATGCTAGTTACACCAAAGTCCGTCCTGCATTGTGACAATCTTCCAAAGCCAATGAGCTATCAAAGTTTTATTCCATGCTAATAAGCTCTTCAGATTAAAGCCTCCCTCATTCCAAGGAAGACAAATACTAGCCCAGTTTTTAAATACCATTTTTTGCTGCAATAATCCACCAGTCCAAAAAAATCTTCTACTGATTTGCTCCACCTTATGATGAACGTTGGCAGGAAACAGTGCATTAGCACTCCAGAAACTGGTAAGACCAAAGATAACCGAAGAGAGGAGTTGCAGCCGTCCTGCGTAGGTCAAGAACCCTGACGACCAGCAGTTGATTCGCTTCTGAATGTTAAGAATCAGAGTTTGATATTGATTTTTCTTATTGTTCACCGAGTTAAGAGGAAGTCCTAGATACCTACAAGGGAACTCTCCTTGAATAAAACCAGTATGAAGAAGTATTTGCTCCCGAATAACTCCTGATACACCCCCAAAAAATATGTTGGTCTTCTCTTTATTGGCCTGCAAACCAGATTCCTTAGCAAAAATTGTTAACGCATCGACTACAGCAGCTACCGAGGGATGATCTCCCCTAGTAAACACCATTAGATCATCAGCGAAGATCAAGTGATTAAGCTTGAGTTTACAACATTTAGGATGATATGATACCATTTTTTGTTGATTAATTAGCCTTAGTCTTCGAGACAAAATCTCCATACTTAAAACGAATAAGTAAGGAGAAAGTAGGTCTCCCTGGCGAATTCCACTCCTTCCCTTAAAGAAACCATGAGTCATTCCATTGATTTTCAATGAGAACCAAGAACCAGAGATACAACTCATAACCCATCTCACAAAGCCAGGAGGAAAATTAAGTCCTAGCAGCATATCTTCAATGAAAGTCCATTGGAGAGAGTCAAAGGCTTTCCTTAGATCAATCTTCATTAAACTTCTAGGAGTTAGGTACTTTCTCCCATAATTCTTTATCAAAGCTTGAGAAAGCGAGATATTTTCATGGATACTTCGTCCTTGAATAAATGCTGCCTGCTCATGCCCAACTAAATCTCCTAATACTCTCTGAATTCGAATGGTAAGAAGCTTGCTCACAATTTTATAGAATATAGAGCAGCAAGATATAGGTCGAAAGTCCAATACGGAGTGACATATCTCCTTTTTAGGAATAAGAGTTATCATTGTAGCATTGACTTGCTTTAACATCTTCCCCTTAATAAAGAATTCTTTAATAGCTCCATAGAAATCTTCTTTAATCACATTCCAAGAAGCTTTGAAGAACGCAAACGAAAAACCGTCAGGACCAGGGCTCTTGTCTACCCCTATAGAGAATACTACATCCTTAACCTCATCTACAGTTGGTATTTGTTGCATTAAAGCCCAATCCACTTCCTGCACTTTACTTCCGCTCATGAAAATCATAGGATCAATAGGAATAACATCCTGAGATTGACCCAATAAATCTCTATAGTACTCCTCAAAGCCCAATGCAACCTCTGATAATCCCTCTCGAACCACCCCGTTACTATCAGTAATGTTGCCAATAATTTGTTGTTGTTGCCTTTCTTTAATTCTAGCATAAAAGAATTTAGTGGATTCATCACCTTGAATAATATTCTCCATTTTTGCTCTTTGTTTAAGGATACTAATTTCTGCTTCAACCAATCTGAAATAAGAAGCGGAGAGATCCCTCTCCTGATTGATTAAATCCAGAGAAAAGGGCCTCATTTGAAGCTGATCCTGACAGCAGGTTAGTTGCAGCCTAGCTTCCTCAATTCTTTTTGCTATGTGAGAATAGCTATTCTTATGCATTATTTTGAGAGCTTGTTAACCCTTTTTAATTTGCTAAAGAACCTGTAAGCTGCAGTCCCGTATACAGTTGTATTCCAAGTATTTAGAACTTTATGATGGTAATGTGCCGAAGTCGTCCAACAATTTAAAAAACTGAAGCATCCCCTTCTATTCTCCTGATGCAAAACAGTAACTTGTATAGGAGAATGGTCTGAAATTCCGGGGCTTAAAGCAGAGGCAAATGATGAAGGATAAGTCTCCAACCACTTCCCATTAACTAAAGCCCTATCAAGTCTAGACCAGACTCGTTCCCCTGGATTTTGCTTGTTAGTCCAGGTATATTCGTACCCCTGCCCGTTAAGTTCCTGCAGACCATTCTCAAAGATGCAGTCATTGAACGCTGCCATGTCATTACTATCAGGATCAGTACCACCAAGTTTCTCCTCTTCATTACGAACCATATTAAAATCTCCGATCACCAACCAGCTAGTATCCAGTACTTTTATGTCATTTAATGCCCGCCATAGCATCTCCCTTTCGCTACCCCCATTACATCCATAGACAGCAGAAAGATATACCTCCTGCTTTGTAGCAAAATGATGTATGTGACAGTGAATAAGTTGAGAATGGAAGAATAGAACATTCACCCTAACCGTGCTTTGATTCCAGATGAGCCAAATGCGACCATTATAATGCTTATCATAGTTACAAGCTACCCCACAATCTCTAAACTTCTTCTTTATTATTGAGGGAGCCTTAGCTGCTTTAACATGCGTTTCAAGTAGCCCAAGGACATCAATTTTATTATTTCTAATTAGCAAAGATACTTCGCTCTGCTTAGCTTCATCATTCCCTCCCCTAATATTCCAAGTTGCAAGCTTCATTATGTTAAATCTGGTGGTATAGACTCATCCTCCTGATCTCCAATTCCCCCCCTGCCTCATATTGTTGCAAAGCTTCAAACATGTTAGATTGCATGATTTGAACTTTTTTTTCTCTAGAGATAAATGAATGAGAGCTGTCTTTTTGAAGTCCTGATCGAGTAACCAAGTGAAAGCCAGACATATCAGCATTCTGTGGCTCTCTAATATCCTCATCCCTCCCTAATCCACCTGGTAAAACCAGATTGGGGTCCGGGATCAACATATTTCCATCCTTTGCTCCATGTGGTACCAACATCCGTGGTCCCATGCGAGCTTCCTCAACAGAGTTTGCCCTCCCTAAATCTGGTCCACTGACCAGATTGGGGTCCGGGTCACGAACTCCATTGAGAATTCTAGTGATGTCCTTACCTGCCCTCCCTATTCCATCTGGCCTCTCCGAGGCCAAATTGGGGTCCGGGTCTCTAGCAAGAATCACCCCAGATGCAACATTAATGTCAGCCCTCCCTAATCCACCTGACCCTTGGGTCAGATTAGGGTCCGGGTCACGAGCATTAAGTGCTATTTCCATTCCTCCAGTCTTCTTTACTGGTGTGTATCTCTGGACAGATTTTACCATTGTTGTCTTCTTCCTTTCTAGCTTACATGAGTCTCTCAAATGACCCAGCTTACCACAACAATGGCCGTAATAGGGAAGCCATTCATAGGTTATACTCTGGACAGATTTGCCTAAAATAGGAAGATTAATCACAACACAATTAGGCAGCTCAGTTGAAAGGTCCACTTCCACCATAACCCTAGCAAAAGATAAACGTTCCTTCGAAGTGGTGGTCGGATCTGCAAACATCGGTTTTCCAATCCAACTCGCCATCTTACTCAAGACTGTCTTCGTCCAGAGATAGGGGTCTAAATCTGGAAAGAGCACCCAAGTTGGGACAACAGCAATTTTCTCCATTTCCCCTGAGAAAGAAGGGCTCCATTGCTTCAAAATTAACGAGTTAGCTCCCACCTGCCATGTACCTCCCTTCAGAACCTCCTCCATAGCCGCCTTGCTCCGGAACCGAAAAGCGAACCAACCCTTCTTGAAATATTGTACCCCTGGCTTATCAACCTGGTTCCAGATAGTTGCAACAAAATCTGATATCCTCTTGAGTGTAGGTCTAGCCCCAATTACATGACCCATCAGAGTATTATACCAGATCTGAACCTCATCCTCAAAATCTTCATAGTCGATTGTAATCTCATCAGATTTCGCATAATAGTCATCAAAATGTAGACTCATACCAGTTTTTGTTTTCCTTCAGTCGAGCTGCCCAAGAGTCCTCCTTCCCTGCCGCCAGTTCCAGTGGAATCTCCGGCTGACTCTTATCCCTGTTTTCAACCGCCACCGAGCATCCTTCTTTCCCGTCGACATGACCTTCCTTTGACTTATCTGCCGTCTTAGCAGCCTGAGAAGTTTTAGGAGTGGAAACCGTCCCTAGTTTCATTGTTGATTGCAACGCCTTATCGATCAAGTCGTTAATGACATTTGTACTCCGTTTCTCCGGTACCTGAATCTCAGACGGATCCTCCGAACCCTCGTGCGACACTTCTGAATCAGTGTCTTTGAGCCCTCCTACACCTTCTTTTATCACCTTCCGCGGCCTCCCTCGGCCCCTCCCCCTCATCACCGTCGGCATTATCAGAGATCGCGTGAAAATGGCGAGAGAATCTTCATCTAGAGAGAGAGAGAGTAGAGAGAGGGTTTTTGTTATTATTATTATTATTATTATTATTATTATTATTATTATTATTATTATTATTATTATTATTATTATTATTATTATTATTATTATTTATTTTTATTTTTATTATTTTTATTTTTATTTATTATTATTATTATTATTATTATTATTATTATTATTATTATTATTATTATTATTATTATTATTATTATTATTATTATTATTATTATTATTATTCTTGTATTAAACACCAGAACAAATTACAAGAAGTTATAGGGAAGCCGAGATACTATCTGGGCCCCCACTCCCTTAGCGATTGCAAAGCTAATTCTAGTGAAAATATGAACTGCGGCACGCGCTCCAGCATCCTGAGATAAAGCAAATTTACGAATCCGCTGGAGCAGAGAAACAGCATCCGTGTCGAGCTCGCAGGGAGAGGAGAAGGAGAAAGGTAAGAAACCATACCCGATCGCCGTGCAGCGTGCCTGATACTTGGCACATTTACGACGGGCAGCATCAGCAACGACCCATTCGGGCTCAAAAGCGGTGAGGCCAGTCTGAGTCAAGGGCGAGGACCCAGTCAGATCGACACAAACATCACGCCCCTTGTCCCACGAGTAGAGCAGGAGGTCGGCTGGTCGCAAGGGCTTGTCGTTATCGTCGCAGAGGCCAATCTCCACCTCCTTACCTGCAGAAGTGCAGAGATCCCAGTCCGGAAGCAAATATCCAACAGTGTGTCACGGACAAGGTTATGGCGATGTTTAATCCCCACAGTACCAGCACAGGAAACCGCGTGATCACCAAAAATATCGCCTCTGAGGCCGCGTGACAAGGTTATTATTATTATTATTTTTTTTTTTTGCAAGAAAGTTATGACTCTTTTTATTAATGAAAAAGAGACTTGTCTTACAAAAAGATATATCCCCTATAGTGCCTTCCACTATCGTAACCTATCAATCCACTACTTCTTAAGTTTAACAAATACCTCAAACTTTATCTGTTTAATTACAGTATTACAAGTACGATAGCTATCATCAAAAATTCTATCATTTCTTTCTCTCCAAATTTGATAAACTGTTGCTGTAATAATACTCACATACCAAAGATGTTTCCAATGCTTCCTATTACCCCGTGCAGTAGCCCACTTGAGTTCAGTTTTTGCATCAAACCCCCGTCCCTGTATGTTAATCCAGACCAGGAGTCCCTGCCAAACTTGCTTAGCAAAAGGGCAATGAAAAAACAGATGCTTGTGTGTTTCAATTGCCTTCTTACAGAGTACACATCTATTTACGAACTGCAATCCTCTCTTTTGCATATTGCCAATCGTTGGAAGGGAACATTGCATTGCCATAGAAGAAATTACACCATGTTTTGGGATTATATTTACCCTCTTCAAAGCTGCAAGCCAACCCCTGTTCGTAGACTTAGGTCTGAACCATTCGTATGCCGCCCTAACATTGAATCTTCCCGCTTTTGCCCAGCTCTTTACAATAGTTTCAGCCCCCCTCATTGACCCTGCTCCCTGCAATATTTCATTCCGAACACGAATAATACTCTTAAAGTTAGCAGTATGTTGTTCTTTCACCTGAACACTCCAAAAATTCTGCGTGCCTATGGTATACTGAAGATGCCATTTGGTCCAACTATCACTGTGATTAGTCACAATCTTCCAAATCCACTTACTTAATACTGTCTTATTCCAAGACCTGAAATGTCGAATTCCATATCCCCCTTCCCCCCACGGAGAACAAATAGTATCCCAGCTCAGATAAACCATCCCCGTTCTTTCTATTGTGCCTTTCCAAAAGAAGTTTCTACAGTCACGATTAATGCATTGCAGGACATTAGCAGGCAAAGCCACATTTTCGCACCAATAGCTAAGCAGACCACAAATAACTGAATTAATCAGCTGCACCCTCCCCGCATATGTCAGATGTTGCGCTGACCAACTCAGAATTCCCTTCCTAATCTTCATAATCAAGTCAGTATAATTCTCCATTGTGTTAGTTACAGCATTAAGAAGAATACCCAAATATCGACATGGGAAATATCCTCTTTTAAACCCTGTATCATCAAGAATCCAATCAGCAATGGAAGGCATCACTCCCCCAAAATAAATGTTAGTTTTATCCTTGTTAGCCTGCAAGCCAGACTCTCTTGTAAACATATCCAAGGCTGATATAGCCGCATTTACTGAAGGGACATCCCCCCGAGTGAAAATCATTAAATCATCCGCGAAAATTAAGTGATTGAGCTTAATCCCACTCCATTTGGGATGATATGAAACTTGAGCTAAGTCAGTTATAGCTCGGAGTCGTCTTGACATGATTTCCATACTCAGCACAAAGAGATAAAGGGATATGGGATCCCCTTGTCTCACCCCACTCTTCCCTTTAAAAAAACCGTGTGATTCCCCATTGAGTTTTAAAGAGAACCAAGAGCCAGTGACACATTCCATTACCCATGATATAAATCTTGGAGGAAAATTGAGTTTCTGTAGCATCCTTTCAATAAACTTCCATTGAATTGAGTCAAAAGCTTTTCTAAGATCCACTTTTATGAGGCATCGCGGAGTAATATATTTCCTATTATAGTTCTTGATTAATGCTTGAGACAAGGCCACATTATCATGTATACTCCGTCCCTCCAAGAGGGCGGCTCGTTCAGGCCCCACCAGCTTCTGAATCACTGATTTCAATCTATTAGTAAGCAGCTTACTGATAGTCTTGTATAAGACAGAGCAGCATGAGATGGGTCGAAAATCTATGACCGACTGGCAAATTTGTTTCTTAGGAATAAGAGTAATTATTGTGGAATTAATCTGCTTAAGCATCTTCCCTTTTTCAAAGAAATCTTTAACCACTTCACAAAAATCACCTTTAATAGTCTGCCATGATGCCTTAAAGAAACCAGACGAAAAACCATCTGGCCCAGGACTCTTATCAGAAGGTATAGAATAAACTGCCCTTTTAATTTCCTCCTCATCAGGAAATTGCAGCAAACTGTGCCATTCCTCTTCCTGTAAGATGTTCCCTTGTTGAACAACAACATCATCAACGTCCTGCACTTCAACATCACTACCCAGCAGTCCCTGACAGTAATTCACAAAGCTCTCGGATACAGCTTGAGGCCCTTTCCTATCAATGTTATTACAATCCTTTATACTTCCAATAACCTGCTCCTGTCTCCTTTCTTTTATTCTGTTATAAAAATATCTTGAAGCATTATCATCTTCTATAATATGTTCCATCTTTGCTCGTTGGCGCAATATACTGATCTCAGCATTTTTAAGATCAGTATAATTGCTTGAAAGAGCTTTTTCTTGATGTATTAATTCCTCTGAGAAGGGGAATTTTTGGAGCATCAACTGACATTGTTTCATTTCCTTCTTGAGGCCAATAATTATCTCCCCCATCATAGTATAATGTGTCTTGTGTAATTGCTTAAGAGCGGTTTTAACCTGTTTTAATTTAGTCACAAATTTGAATGCTGGAGTGCCAACGACCCTAGAATTCCAAGCCTTTCTCACCAATGCAGGATAATCTGGATGCACAGTCCAACAATTGAGAAAGCTAAAACGCCGCCTCTTTTGAACTTCATGAAAAACAGACACCAGCATTGGCGAGTGATCTGAAGCCCCTGCAGGTGGAAATTCGACTTTAGTGTTTGGATAAACGTTCATCCAGTCATGGTTCGCCAAGACTCGATCAAGTTTTGACCAAACCCTGGTGCAGGGTTCCTGATTGTTTGTCCATGTGAATTCGCAACCCTGACCTGCCAATTCTTGCAATCCACGGTTCAGCAGACAATTATTGAACTCTTCCACATCTTTGAAGTCAGGAGCATCACCTCCTATCTTCTCCTCAGTACCCCTAACAATATTGAAGTCCCCTAAAATTATCCAATTCTCTACTTGCTTACTTATACCTTCCAATTGACTCCAAAGTTCACGCCTATCATTCCCTCTATTCTTACCATACATAATAGTAACATGGAACTCCATTCCAGAAGCAAAATGATGGACATGGCAATGTAAACATTGCTCATGAACATAAAGGACCTTAACCCTCATAATATTAGGCCTCCAAATAAGCCAAATACGACCTAGATGGTGACTCCCATAATTACATACTACAAAAAATTGATGAAACTTACCCCTTATTATCTTGTGCGTATGTTTTCCTTTATTCTAGTTTCAAGAAGACCAAGTAAGTCAATTCTCTTATCCTTTATGAGCTGTAACACTACATCTTGTTTCAGCCTCTCATTACCTCCTCTAATGTTCCAAGCACTAATAATCATTGTTTATCTGGAGGTTCGACATCCTCTACTAAAGGAAAGAGTTCCTCCACATTCATACTACGTGCCAAGCTTTCCTCACCAGGTTGCAAAATTGCATACCTGTTAGGAGTATGCAATAAGAGTAACTTCTCAGTCCCATCATTCGAACCATAGTCAGGAGTGGAGCCTTTCACCTTAAGGCCTACCCCGGAGCATCCTTGACGCCTTACAACATGAGTAAAACCATCCTCTAAATCAGCGTGAATGGCATGACCTAGCCCAAGGCATTCTGAGTCATCAACATTCACATTCTGACCAGGAGGTGGTCTAAACTCTACTGAGGTACCGCCTAGCTCCACGGGTCCTGAGCCAGTGATAATCAGGCCTCCATCCGACTCTTTCCCAGGGGGTCCTTGATGCATTACAGGAGGTTCAGGATGGCCAAGCATCCGTTCCTCTGTGGTACCACCTAGCCCCTGAGAGATCACCTTCTTAGGAGTATACCTCTTTGGAGCCAAGGTTCCTCCCTCACCCGATTTCTTTGCCTTCTCCCTTTTGCAAGAGCTTTGAATATGACCCAATTTGCCACAAGAATGACAGTAATAAGGTAACCATTCGTAATCAATTGCCTGAACAATCTTCCCCAATAACGGAATATTTAGAGTTACTGACTGAGGTAGATCCTTTGAGACATCGACCTCAACCATCACTCTTGCAAAGGATAGTCGTTCCTTGTATGTTGTCGTAGTATCTGCATAAAGAGAAGATCCCACTTTACTTGCCATCTTGCTAAGTACCTTCTCCGACCAAAGATATGGATCCAATTCGGGGAAAAGCACCCAAACTGGAACAATGGAGACGCGATCCATCTCTTGAGAAAACACCGGACTCCACTATTTTAACACTAAAGTATTAAGACCCATATGCCATAGTCCTCCCCGTAGCACTTGGTCCATGTCTTCTTTGTTCCTGAATCGGAATGAGAACCACCCTCGTCGGAAGTACTGAACTACGGGATATGTTCTATTCCAATGCTTCTTCACAAATTCAGTCATCTGTTTTAGGGAAGGTTTCGCCCCTATAACATTACCCATCAAAGTATACTTCCAAATCTTCAATTCATCTTCAAAATCCTTGATTTCTATATCAATTTCATCAGAGTTCGCACTAGTTTCGTCATAATACAATCCCATCCCCTTCTTCTGCTCTTTGACTTTAGACGCCCATGAGTTAACAACCACCGTATTTTCTCCAGTACCAACAACTCCCTCAAGAACTGGTGCATCGCTATTCTTTGGGATATCAGTCTCAAGAACAGTAGAATCAGAATTCAAACTAATGTTACTGGTTGAAACAGGAGGAGGAAAAACCTCCTTACCTTTCCCGCCAACACCTTCCATTCCGGTCGGAGTTCCCTGATTCAGTGATTGCTTCCCTCCTGATGAGCTTCCCTCTCGGAAATGACGAACTGACTGCATAGCACGATCAATCAGCTCATTAACAAGTGGGTTGCCCTCTTTTTGATGTGTCTGGGTTTGATCCTCCGCCCCTTCACCAATGATGGTCGGATCAGCGCTGTTCAAGTCACGATGGTCTTGCTTGTCAGATTCCTTATTCTTTCGCGGTCTCCCTCGACCCCGTCCCGTGCCGGCCGTCGATTTCTGCATCAGTCGGTGATGATCGCTTGGAGAGGAAGCTTCCTCTAGAGAGAGAGAGAGAGCAGAGAGACTATATTATTATTATTATTATTATTATTATTATTTTTTTTTTTCTTTTTTTTTTTATAAAACGGAACTTGTATTAAACACCTGAACAAATTACAAGAAGTTAGAGGGAAGCCGAGATACTATCTGGGCCCCCACTCCCTTAGCAATTGCAAAGCTAATTCTAGTGAAAATATGAACTGCGGCACGCGCTCCAGCATCCTGAGATAAAGCAATTTTCCGAATCCGCTGGAGTAGAGAAACAGCATCCGTGTCGAGCTTGATCAACACATTTTATATCTATTTATTTCGTCCCCCGACCGTCGATTTATCGCGTTTTCTTCTCCTGATTATGCCTTAACTGTCGATATTTTCTAGAAAGTCGATACTGTCGTATCTCGGGTTATTTTGCAGGATATGTGTGTTTTTGGATGCATTTACATCTTGACAAACTAAAAAGACTAAGCCGAGGACGAGAATGGGAATTGGGAAGGAACAAAGAAGGAAACAAATGCAAATTGAGAAGAAAGAATGATCGCCTACACAAGGGTCAACTTCAAACGTCCACATCTTGAGTTCTACAACTCCAATCAGGGTGATTTTTGTGGCGTTGGAAATATCTCTCTCTTAGCTTTCCAACGGTATTTATACGTCCAAATTGAACAAGTAACAAAGAAATGACAGGCATTTGAAGTCGAACGCACGATGCTGTGACCTACAGCGCTACTCGATCGAGTGCCCCTACTGCACTCGATCGAGTGCAACTCCGTGAAGCTCCTGCCCATATTTTGGTGTGTCACTCGATAGAGTGCCATCAGGCACTCGATCGAGTGCACCCAATCCGGGCCAAGCATCATTCCCGATTTCAGCATAGATTTTGGGCCTGTTTTCGAGCCCAACTAATACTCTTTAAATCAGTTTTCCTGACTTGTATCAGACAATTTTTCCTTTTACTTTTCATTCTACACTTTTTCTTTTGGCTTGTTTTACATACTTTTCATTATTCAGTTTTCATAGTTTAGTTAACCTACCTAGAGATCTTTACAATTGCCTTCATCATTCGGTATTGAATTTCAATTCTCTTTCAATTTATCTTTATTTATTGTTCTAGTATTGTTATTCCCTTCAATTGATTGTTAATTCATCTTGATATGTTTATATTTGATTTCTTTCTTTCTTGTCTGATTAGTTTTATTATGCGTAGCTAATTTCTCATTTAGGGTTTAGGGGGATCGATGCGTATTATTAGGGTTATAGTCAATTGACCTGTTTCTAATCGTATGAACTATTGCCTGAATATCATTTTAACTCTGATTAATTGTTTGATGCATAATTCAATTAATTAGTATCGCAAATTAGGACTTTTCGCCGACCGGGTTAAGAACAAATTAGGCCACGATATTTTGGGTAGACTGACTTAATGCTAGCGACCGCAGATTAAGTTTAGATCTAAAGGTTGTAGTGTACCGACCGGACTTGCACCTTAGGTAGTTCGATTATTGACCTGTTAATTGACTCCCTGGCTCGAGTAATATTCATTGTGAACCTGAGACCCTAGACTTTTTCCTTATTGATTTAGTTATTAGTAATTAGTAGTTAGCCTACCAAAACCAATTCAGACCGTGACCCATAACCTAGAGTCTAAATCTTTGGAGTAGACAACTAAATCCTGTCTCCTTGTGGTTCGACCCCTGACTTCACTATCTACATTAGTTGGTGACCTTAGGGTATCTTTGATTAGGGATACGACTACCCCTGTCAAATTTTGGCGCCGTTGCCGGGGAGACGGTGTTATTGAGTTATTTATCTTTTTTAGGTTCTAGGTTATTTTTTTGTATATAATTTTTTTTATTTGTATATAAATTTTTTTTTATTTTTTTTATCATTCACCATTATGACCAATTTTTACTTCCCACAATTCAAACATGAGTCACTACATAACTATTGGGATAGACTTGAGTCTTTCATTATTCAAAATGGCTTTAATGTTGATATACGGGATATGTGTCATATGATATATAATGGTGTTGATGATGAGTCACAGGCTACAATTGGGGAAAATTGCGGAGGAATGTTTAATTATATCTCTTACGAGGAACGATTGGAAATCCTTAAATATTTAGCCCGTAATAGTGCTGAATTAGAGTTGAGGCGGAATAATGACAAGGAGGAAATCGAGGCTTTGTTGCTACAATTCATGCAAGCTCGACAAAAGCAAGATACTCAAATAGGCCAATTGCTAGATCATTATGAAATCTTGAACAGTCAAATTGCCCAATTAGCAAGCCAAGAGCAACAAAGTCAAACGAGTACGCCTATGGAAGTAGTAAAGAACCTCCAGGTAAGTGAATCATGCCCATCTCTTGTGAACATAATTGATGATGATGATGATGATGATGGGTATAATGTTCAATCTATCCAAGATCAACAAACCCCCACGAATGATTGTGAGCTGGAATGTGTGTTTTTTGAAGAAAACGTGTGTTTGGATGCTCTGAATGATGCTCTTTTAATTGAGGATAACATGAATAATTTTGATTTATGTGATTTTGAGAGAGTGTCATTTGATGTCAATTATGAGGTTCTGGAGACAGAATTGAACAAAAGAGAGGATCTTGAGATTGAGCGGAAAAATCAAAGCGAAGGGAAGAATACACTTTTTTTTGATTCTTTGAGTGAAAAAAGTGTAGATAGATGGGATATTGACAATGATTTCTTTGAGAAACCCATTTTAGAGAAATTCGAGTTTTTCCATTTTATTGAGGATAAATCACTTTCACCCACTGATTGTCTTGACCCTATTTCTCTTGAGCCTTTGTTTGAGCATATGATTAGTGGGGAGGATTGTGATAATTCTTTCGCAGAGATCGGTAAGATTGATCTTTTGAGTGGTCTTGAGAGTTCTAACTCTTATTTTACGCAATCTATACCCGATGATAAGCCTTGGGGTGAATTTGAGATATTTGATGTATACGTCTTGCCTTACGAGCCGCCTATTAACATTCTTACTCTTCTTATGCACTATGACCACCATGCTGAGGATTGGTCTAGCTCGTCAGATAGGCTAAGACGATCATTGACTTTGTCTCTGTTTGTCTTCTTTATATCTTGGTGCTACTTATGCTTTTGTGTAGCACATGCGCAGATGTTTGATCGACTCTTGAGAGCTTTAAGCTGTTTTGATCACATTCATCTGTGGACAACTGTTCTATAAGACGAACCCCCACTTTGCAGCTGGTTTGGGAGAGCTACCCTTTGTATACGGTAATTTCTTTCCTTTTTATTTTTGTTTTTCATGTTTTCTTAGATTTTTTTTTTTCTTCCCCTTAGGTCAAGTTGTCCTTAGGATTGGCTTTGGATTTTCTGTCTTATCTGCTGTAGAGTCACATTGAGGACACTATGAGATTTAGGTTTGGGGGAGAGTTTGTGTGCTTTTGTGTGTTTTATTTTCCGTCGTGTGTTTTACTGCTTTCAAAAATATAAAAATCCAAAAAAAGGGACAAATCAGAAAAATCCAAAAATATTTTAATTTTTTTGTGTGTTTTTGTGTGTGTGCGTGTCTGATGCCGAAGCGTGCAAAACCACAATGATGATAATGCACTTAACATGATTCCTCCTAATTTTCAGCTTACTTCGTGTCTGAAAACGTGTTTTGTCTTATGATTTGATTAAATTGATATGATATGCCTATTTGGACTTTTAATTGCCAAATGAGTAGATTTGACCACTTGTCGGCAAGCCACAAAATTCTGAGGATTTTAGAGCTTCCTAGGCCAGTAACATTCATAACTGGTCTCATTATTATTTAGGAATTGAGTGATTTTCTCCTTGTGGAATGTGTAACATCAATTTGCCTAAATATGACATCCGTCTCTTGATATTGAATACGTGTTTGGTTTGAGGAGGAGGTGCATGAGGAAAGACAATTTTGTTTTTGATGAGCTCCACATAGCCAAAAATGACCCAGTTTTTACTACCTTGTAGATTTAGGTCATTTTACTTTGTTTAGCCCATTTCAGTTGTTGTAGCCGGTTTTCATTGCCTACATTAATTAGCCACAACCCAAATAGCCTACCCTGTCGGGACAATCTCAGTGAACTTAATTGGAATTATTCACTATTTGGTCATGTACTTAGTATGTAATATTGTTGTGCGACTTTGTATTCGTCTTCCCCCTATTCAAAAATTGGGAAAAATATAGAAGCATGAAAAAAGAAAGAAAGAAAGAAAATGGAATTAGAAAAAGAAGAAAAATTCCAAGAAAAAGAAAAGAAAAACATATATGCTTCTTGTAATATTTCGGGGAATGGTCGAAAAGATTGAAACTAGAAATCAATTGTGAGGATGAACAAAATTCCTCTTACACCTAATCTTGAATTTATATCTCTAGTTGGTGGTTCGACGTTATATATTCGGGATTTTTTATGGGTAGTTTTTATTGTGTAGCTGTGCCTGGGCCCGGTTTTAGCTCCACATTCCCATACGTGCTTAGGCACAATCCATTTTCTTCCCTTACCCATTTAGCCACCCTTTGTAAGTCCTTGGCATGTACTATGGTCCTGATTGGTGGAACCCGTATTTGATTGGAGAGATTGATTTCATATTCGATTGCATGCATGTTTCAGAAGTCGAGTGAGTGTTCTTATTCCTTCTTATCTTCACATTTATATACTCATCCGTTCTTATGAGTGTTGAGCGATAACCGCGAGGAAGTCCGACATTGATGGTCTCGCAAGGTTGAAAGTTTGGCAAACGATCGTTTATTCATGGCATGATTATTGATTTAATTTTGTTCTTTGACATCCCGTGTTTTCTACCCGGTTTAAGATGATTTTTAGGAGCATGATTGTAAGTTTGCTTTGGGTCGTGCTTCGCATCACTTATCCTCTCTTGTATTATATGTTTGGTTTGCTTGAGGACAAGCAGAGCTCGCCGAGAGAGGAGAAGGAAAAAGGTAAGAAACCATACCCGATCGCCGTGCAGCGTGCCTGATACTTGGCACATTTACGACGGGCAGCATTAGCAACGACCCGTCCGGGCTCGAAAGCGGTGAGGCCAGTCTGAGTCAAGGGCGAGGACCCAGTCAGATCAACACAGACATCACGCCCCTTGTCCCACGAGTAGAGCAGGAGGTCGGCTGGTCGCAAGGGCTTGTCGTTATCGTCGCAGAGGCCAATCTCCACCTCCTTACCTGCAGAGATCCCGGTCCGGAAGCAAATATCCAACAGTGTGTCCCGGACAAGGTTATGGCGATGTTTAATCCCCACAGTACCAGCACACGAAACCGCTTGATCACCAAAAATATCGCCTCTGAGGCCCCTAGAGCAAGAAGAGCAGGTCACGGAAAGCGGAAACAGAGGGACTCCAAGGCGGTAGCTAAGCACACTGCGATATGTCCGACCGTTCATGGTTTGCCCGAGCCCAGAAATAGGGACAGCCCTCAACCAGTCCGAAGAATGGTCCCCCTGCTGAGATTTCCACAGGGCAACCTGTCGGGGAGTCAAGGAGAAAACAGATTCTGCCGCCGAAGCAATCCTCGTGAAATATATATCTGCCAATTTCTTCATAAGTTTTGGGGCAGCGATCTCAGATGGGTTACTCAAGAAGTCAGAACCGGTGGCCTCAACGAACCCACTCAAGGCAGACTCAAAGGCAAATCCGGGGGCAGCGATCTCGGAGGGACGAAGCAGCTTAGCTTGCAAATCGGCAGACTGGAGGCGAGAAGCAAGGAAGGCAAAGTGCAGGGCATCAGCGGCGGCAAAGACACCGAGCCCCCTAGGGAAAAGGGGAGAGTGGCCAGCCGCCACTGCCACTCCCCGAAACCAGGTCCGGACAGCGTGACAATACGCTCAAGACTAGAGCGGAGCGCAGAGTCAAAAGAAAGGTGGGCCGACCCAAAAGCACGGGGAGAGCAAGTGCGCAAAGCAAAGTATAACTTAGAAATACCTGTGCACGCCCAGAGAAGAAGTAACTCACACTGGGGATCCTCAATCGTAGCAACCAAGTCCATGAGCTCTATAGTACGAGCGACCCTCTTCGAGACAAGAGCGCCACTGAAAGCTGGGCACACGCTGACCGGTCCCCCAAGGACCTTAACACCGTACAAGGGCCTGTCAATAGAGGTGGGGAAAACACCAGCACATCTGCTTCTCGGATCTTCGATAGGCCAGAAAACCTCCGTTTTAGTTAAGTTGAGATGGAGGCCAGAACGGGGGCCCTCATCCATAATCATCTGGAGAACCTTCCCCACAACAAGCGTATTCCCAACGATGGTACCATCATCGAGGTACCAAGCCTGGAAGCAAAGATCAAAGGAGTCCCTAATCTTACAAACCAGGGGGTGAAGAACCAGGGAGAAAAGGAGGGGGCCTAAGGGGTCACCCTGCTGGACCCCCTGGCAAGAGCGGAGGCAGTGCTCCCCGTAGTAGAGCCTAGCTGGGCTGGAATAGCAAAACTCAACCCATCGGGATAGGGCAGGACACTGACGACGGACCTCTCCCAGCATAGTCTCTCTGTCAACCAAGTTAAAGGCATTCTGGAAATCGACAAGTAATATGGAGAGACCCACATCAGCGCCACGATCCTCGACAAGGCGGTTCAAGGAATGCAGAATAGCCTCCCCCCGCTAGAAACACCTACCCCGAATTGAAGGCCCTCAAAATAGCCACTCAAAGATGGGCCAACCAAGAAGGCACCAACCTTGGAGACAAGGCGCCTCCAGATGGTGCCCACAGCAATAGGACGAACTCCTCCCCCTGGCTTAACGAGCGGGGTGAGCGGAGCACTAGCAATGTACTCACCTAGTACCTGCGGACACTTCCCCTCGAGAAAAAGGTTGACCACCCGAGTGATAGAGGCAATAAGATCATCAGAAATGGCAATAGCAGCACCACTCAAACAATCCAGCAGATGTTGGGCCCGAAACCCATCCCTCCCACAAGACGTGCCCCGGGGGAAACTCCGAATCATATCCAAAACAACAGACACCGACGCATCAAGACAATGGCCAGAAGGCTCAGACGGAAGGGCAGGAGGAAGAGCATCCGGGTGCTTATCCTGGAGAGCTCGGAGAGTGGCATCAGTGTACGGAGCTACACCGGACGAAGAAAGAACACGAACGGCGGCCGTCTAATGACCATCAGAAATCTTCTTACGACACTGACGGATATTGAGCTCACCTAAGTCAAGCTCCTCCTCCACACAAAAAGAAGGGGAGACCTCCGCTAGGGCTTCGCGCAAGAGCAATAACTTCCCCCCCGGCCCACCCCAAGTGTGAATGGCTTCGGCAATAGCCTCTTCCTGACGCTGACGTCTAATAGCAGTCTACATTCCAAACTACTCCTTGGGGCAAAGATCTTCAAGAGACAAAGAGGCAAGACAAGCAAGGAAACCCAGCGAGAAATATCAAAAGGGGAGCCAACGACATCATCCAGGGCACCCTTCAAAACCCGCGCGAATCCAAGTCGACAACTAGGGGGGATAGATTTAACCGTACGCAACCCCTTAGAGAGCAAACGGTCAAGAGAAGCCAAAGAAAGGCAAAGGGGCATGTCCTGGTCAATATCTCCCACTGACAGCACAGGGGACGGAACGGGGCGAGGAAGATCATACAGAATTTATTATTATTATTATTATTATTATTATTATTATTATTATTATTATTATTATTATTATTATTATTTTTTTTTTTTAATTTTTTTTTTTGCAAGAAAGTTATGCCTCTTATTCATCCACATGAGTATAAATGAGATCAATCTTACAAAGCAACTTCCACTACAACTCTTCCACTCCTATTTAATTTCTCATTTGAATCCCTCTACTTCTTAATCTAATAGTCACTTCAAATTTTACTTGATTTACAATACTCTTAGGTAATCTCTGTGTGTTGTTAAATATCCTAGCATTCCTCTCCAACCAAATATGGTAAACCGTAGCAGCAATTGTAGCCTGAAACCACTTGCTTTTCCTATGTTTCACTTTCTTCCTATTAGCATTCCACCTTAATTCTGCCTTCAGACAGCTGCTTCGTCCTCTGACTTGCATCCAATCTTTAATCCCCTCCCATACAATCCTAGCATAAGAGCATTTAAAAAATAAGTGAGAGTGATTTTCATAAGCATTTTCGCACAGTGAACATCTATTGACCATAATCATTCCTCTTCTTTGTAAATTATCAATTGTTGCAAGTTTCCCTTGCACCGCCGTTGATGTAATGAATCCATGTTTTGGGATTACTTGTTGACCTTGAATTCCCTTCAACCAATTCTGCTGAGGATCTTTTCTTCGAAACCATTCATACGCTTTTTGCACCAGAAATCTACCATTATTCTGCCAGTTCATCATTAAAGCCTGCATTTCATTTGCATCACCAACAGCCTCCATCAGTTCCTGTGCAATTTTAATGATGCTCTTAACTGTTGATGTGTGCCTTTCCTCTTTGTGTATTTCCCATATCCTTCTACCCCCAAGAATGTATCCTTTCATCCAATCGAGCCAGATCACGTTTTCATCTTTCATAATCTTCCAAATCCATTGGCAAATCGTTGCTTTATTCCAAGCACTAATATCTTTAATACCGAACCCTCCTTCAATCCAAGGCGTACATACAGTAGCCCAGCTTTTGAACTGTATGCTTCTTTTGTCTCCAGTGCCATTCCAGAAATAAGATCTACACAATATTTCAATCTTATAAATCACATTAGCCGAAAGAAGCGTATTAGCACTCCAATAGTTCAGTATACCAAATAATACAGAGTTTATGAGCTCTATTCTTCCAGTATATGTCAAAGAGTTGGATGCCCAGCCAGTGATGCAGCTGCTAACTTTCTCAATCAAACTTGAATAATGCTCCAATCTGTTAGTAATAGCATTCAAGGGGATTCCGAGATATTTACAAGGAAAGCTGCCCAGCTTAAACCCAGTTTCCTTCAGCATTTGGGCTTTGATCTCAGGATGAATTCCTCCACAATACATATCAGTTTTATCCCTATTAATCTGCAAGCCAGATTCCTTACTAAATCTATCCAAATCTGCAGTAATCGCCCTTATAGAAGGAACATCACCCCTCATGAAGACCATAAGGTCATCGGCAAAAATAAGATGGTTAAGCTTTATCTTGCTACACTTTGGATGGAATGAAACATTAGGTAGAGTGTACCTTTGTCGAAAATGCCTAGAGAGAACTTCCATACTAAGGACAAACAAGTAAGGAGATAAAGGATCTCCTTGTCTAATTCCACTCCTTCCTTTGAAAAACCCCCGCGAAGATCCATTAACCTTGATCGAGAACCAAGATCCTTGAATACAAATCTTAATCCAATTATTAATCTCCTTAGGAAAGTTAAACGCCTCCATCATATTCTCAATAAAAGTCCACTGCAAAGAGTCGAATGCCTTTCTTAAATCGATCTTCATGAGACACCTAGGGGTAATATATTTCCTGTTATAATTCTTAATTAGGGCCTGCGATATTGCAATATTCTCATGAATGCTTCTGCTTTTAATAAAAGCCGCTTGTTCGGGTCCCACAATTTTATGAATAACCATCATCAACCTCCTAGTTAAGATCTTACTGATTGTCTTATATAATATGGTGCAGCATGAAAGTGGCCTGTAATCCATTACAGTAGAGCAAACCTGTTTTTTAGGTATCAGTGCAATTAGAGTAGTATTGGCTTGCTTGACTAATTTACCTCTTTGAAAGAACTCCATAACAGCATCACAAAAATCTTTTCGAACAATATGCCAGGAAGCCTTGAAAAATCCCGACGAGAATCCATCCGGACCAGGGCTTTTGTTTGATCCAATAGAGAAGACAACATTCCTAATCTCCTGTTCATTTGGGTGAACAATTAGACTCTCCCAATCCTCCTCCTGCACTATATTTCCCTTCTTCATCCAGTTAAAATCAATTGGAATTGTCTCCTTATCCTTTCCAAGAAGGTCCTTATAATAGTCAACAAAACTCTTAGCCACCTCCTCTAATCCTTCCACATACCTTCCTGTGTGATCAGTAATACTCCCCACCACTTGCTGCTGTCTTCTTTCATTTATTCGAGCATGAAAATACCTCGTAGCTACATCATCCATTGCTATATTATCCATTTTAGCTCTCTGTTTATTAATACTCAACTCTGCCTTTTTTTAAGTCTTCCATTCCTCAATGATTCTATTTTCCTCATCAATAAGACTGCAAGATAAAGGGTACTTTTGCATCCTCTGCTGACAATCCTCCATTTGCCTTTCTAATTCCTGAATTCTGCCTCCCATATGAGAGTAATGATTCTTATGAAGCTCTTTTAGTGCAGATTTCACATTCTTAAGTTTACAAAACAACTTATAACCCGCAGTACCACACACCCTTTTATCCCAAGCTTTTTGGACTATCTTATGATACTGAGGATACTCCGTCCAACAATTTAAAAAGCTAAATCGCTTATTAATCCTCTTACCCGCAATAATCTTCACCCAGATAGGCGAATGATCAGAAATCCCAGGATTAAGATAATTAGCATAAGCATCAGGAAAAGTATTAGACCAGTTCAAATTAACCATCACTCTATCTAGTCTAGTACAGACTCTATCATCCACCTCTTGTTTATTTATCCAAGTGTAATCGCATCCTTGCCCATTTAATTCCTGCAAATTACAATCATTAATGCAATCATTGAAAGACTGCATATCCCCTATATCAGGTGCTCCTCCTCCAATCTTCTCATCACTATTTCGGACTATGTTAAAATCCCCAAGCACAATCCAATTCTGAGCATACCTGCTCAACTCAGTAAGCTTAGTCCACAAATCCTCTCTTCCAATTGCGTCATTAAAACCATAAACAAAAGAAATCTCCATCTTAGATTTAGTAGCATGATGTTCAACTTGACAATGAATTAATTGTCCATGAGTCTCCACCTTAACTATATTGACAGTAGTTGGGTTCCAAATCACCCAAATCCTCCCATTATAGTGCTTATTGTAATTAGTCACTACCTTGTAACCTTTGAATTTATTCTTAATAATTGCAGCAGCCTTATTCTCTTTGATTCTGGTTTCCATAACTCCAATAACATCCATCCCCTTGCCCCTCATTATTTTTAGTATTTCATTCTGTTTTAAGGGTTCATTGCAGCCTCTTATATTCCAAGACCCAATATTCATACAATGATATCGGGTGGAATTTCATCCTCTACAGGCGGGTATAAATCTCCCTCCTTCTGCAATATAACTAGAATACCAGTATTCTCCTGAAGAACATCAAATCTGTTTGGTGTATGGAGTGAGTCCATTTCATCCTTCCTTCCTTCCACATAGTTTGAGTTGGAGCCTTTCACCTTAAGGCCTACCCCCGTGCTTCCTGAGCGCCTTACAACAGGTATAAACTCAGTGTCAGAGACAGTGTAAGCATCCAGGCCTAGCCTCAAGCATTCTGAGCCTTCTGCTGCCTTAGACTGCTCTGAAATCTGAGTAATATCTGCTGAGATACCGCCTAGCACCGGGGGTTCTGAGCCAGTGATAATCAGGCCTCCAACCGACTCTTTCCCAAAGGGTCCTTGATGCATTACAGCAGGATTAGGATCTACAGTCCCATCCCCTGAGGTACCACCTAGCCTTTGAGAGCTCAACTTCTTAGGCGTGTATCTCTGCAATTGAGATGCACCCTTCTCCTTTGCAGCTTTTTGCTTCTCTTTCTTACAATTTTGAGATTCATGTCCAACCTTACCACATCCATGACAATAATATGGTAACCACTCATATTCTATTCTTTGCACTACCTTCCCCAACATTGGAATGTTCATAGTGATGCACTCTGGCAGCTCCTCAGCAAGATCAACTTCCACCATCACCCTAGCGAATGAAAGTCGTTCCTTATATGTGGTAGTAGAATCAGCATACAATGGATTCCCAATTTTACTTGCCATTTTACTCAAAACAATATCCAACCATAGATACGGATCAAGGTCAGGAAATAGAATCCATATCGGAACCCTTGAAATTCTGTCCATCTCCTGGGAAAACACAGGGCTCCATTGCTTTAAAATCAATGAATTCCGTCCCACCAGCCAAGGACCTCCCCTCAAAACCTGATCCATATCATGTTGACTCCTAAACCTGAATGAGAACCAACCTTTTTTTAAATATTGAACCACAGGTGAGACAGTATTCCAATTTTTGACAACGAATTCATTCATCTGTTTTAGAGTAGGTTTCGCTCCTAATACGTTTCCCATCAATGTAAATTTCCACAACTGAAGTTCATGGATGAAATCCTCCACCTCAATATCTATTTCAGTCGAATCCGCACTATTCTGATCAAAAAATAATCCCATTCCTATCTTTGTTTCCTTAGCTTTACTAGCCCATGAATTGCTAAGTTCAGTACTCTTAATCGTTTCCCCATCATTACCCTGATTCACCATCCCCATCGAAGAATCCTTCGCCATTTCAACAATTGGTTCAGCAATTAAGTTTTCAACATTTAAATTCGGATGTATACCTGTCCCCTGAGGTTTCAGCGCTGATTTAAGAGCCTCCGTAATCAAATCATTGATCAACGGCTGACTCTGTTTTTCCATCGGAGTACCTTCTTGATCATCAACATTCCTCTGATCGTTGCTTTCAACAGTCCCTGATGATTCTCCAGAAGGCGGAGGATCATGTTTCGCTTTATTTTTCGGTGGTATTCCCCTTCCTCTGCCCGTACCCGCCGTTGAAGCCATCGGAGATGACAACAAATCGAGAGGGAAATCGTTCCCTAGAGAGAGAAAAAAAGAAGAGAGAGAAATCGTTTATTATTTTATTATTATTATTATTATTTTGCAAGAAAGGTACCTCTTATTTATATCAATAAGATTAGGATCTTACAAAAAGTATAGCCAATATGAAGGTTAACCTTCCATTAGTACATCAATCATTGAATGCTAATATGAACTCCTCTACCCCTTAGTCTAGTGAAAGTGTCAAACTTAATCTTACTAGTAATACTAGGTATAGAACAATATTTTCCTTCAAATAGGCGGGTATTACGCTCAACCCAAATGGAATAAATCGCTGCAGCCAAACAGTTACAGTACCACTGAAATTTCCAATGTCTTCTTCTCCCCTTTTTCGCACTCCATTGCAACTCCTTTATAAGATAATTACTTCTACCTGTAAACTGCATCCAACATAATAAATTTTGCCAGATTTGTCTTGAGAACTGACAGTGGAAAAAAAGATGCGCGGAGGATTCTTCAGCCTGTGAGCACAAAACACATCTGTTTGCAAATTGCGTCCCTCTCTTTTTCAGGTTATCTTGTGTAGCAAGCATCTTTAGTCCTGCAAGAGCAATGAACACACGGTGCTTTGGAGTAATAGTAGCATATCTAATGCCTTTAAGCCAAGATATCGGTGAATGCTTAGGTCTGAACCAGTTATACGCACTTCCAATATTGAACTCAGACCCGTGTGCCCAACTCAAGACCAGCTGTTCAGCTGCATTCGCACAGCCAGCATCCTGCAACACTTCATCCCTAATATTAAGAATACCATTAAACGTAGCAGTAAACCTCTCACACTTACCAATTTCCCAAATACTCTTGGCCTTAAGAATGTAGCATTTATGCCATTTACCCCAAAGACCGCCCCTGTCCGTGATAATCAACCACAGCCAGTGAGCCATAAGGGCTTTATTCCAGTGCATTAAGCTCTTGATGTTGAACCCTCCCTCAGACCACGGTGTACAAATGCTATCCCATCCTTTAAAGACCATTCTGGTCTTCTCACCATCTCCAGACCAAAAAAACCTAAGGCACAACTGATCGATTTTCCTTGTTATATTAACAGGTAACATAGCATTCGAACACCAGTAATTAGTGAGACCAAAAATTACAGAATTAAGAAGCTGCAGCCTGCCAGCATAGGATAAAAACGTGGATGACCAGCATATAAACATCTTGTTAATCTTGTTTATGAGAGTTTGGTATTCCCCTTTCTTATTATTAACCGAATTTAGAGGGAGGCCAAGATATCTACAAGGAAATTTACCCAACGAGAACCCAGTTTGATTAAGAATAAGCTCCTTCACCTCAGTTGAGACACCCCCAAAAAATATGTTCGTCTTCTCACAGTTAACATGTAACCCAGATTCCAAAGAGAAGTTCTTAAGGCCTTGCATAATAGCAGCAACTGATGGGCTGTCACCCCGGGTAAAAACCATTAGATCATCGGCAAATATTAAGTGATTTAACTGTAGCTGACAGCATTTAGGGTGATATGAGACCATTTTTTGTGAGTTAATACTTCTAAGCCTCCTTGAAAGCACCTCCATGCTTAGGACAAAAAGATAGGGGGATAAAGGATCCCCTTGTCGAATCCCGCTTTTCCCTTTAAAGAAGCTGCATCTCCGTTTATCTTAATCATAAACCAGGAGCCGGTGATACAAGCCAGAATCCAACTCACAAATTTAGGAGGAAAATTAAGAGCCAAGAGCATGTTCTCAATGAAAGGCCATTGGAGCGAATCAAACGCTTTTCGGAGATCTATTTTCATAAGACACCTAGGAGTAATGTAAGCTCTCCCATAGTTCTTGATTAGGGTCTGAGACAGAGCAATATTAGCATGAATATTTCTCCCAGGAACAAAAGCTGCCTGCTCCAACCCAACTATACCCTCTAACACCTCTTGAATTCTAAGCGTAAGGATCTTGCTAACAGTTTTGTAGAACACTGAACAGCAAGAGATAGGCCTAAAATCAAGCACAGATTGGCAAACCTCCTTTTTAGGTATAAGAGTAATAATCGTTGTATTAGCTTGCTTTATCATTCTCCCTTTCAAGAAAAAATCCATCACTGCTGCACAAAAACTACCCTTGATAGTATGCCAAGAAGCCTTAAAAAATTCCGAGGAGAATCCATCAGGTCCAGGACTTCTATCCGAGCCAATAGAAAAAATACAATTCCTAATCTCATTCTCCGTGGGTAATCTGAGCATTGCTTCCCAATTCTCATTCTAAACTCGAGGACCAGTAGCGATCATCTCCAGATCAATTTCCTGTACCGGTTTACTGCTGCCAAGCATTCCCTCATAGTACATCACAAAACTTTTAGCTACGTTATGCAGCCCCTCCCTATAGTTCCCATCACCATCAGCTATAGCTCCAATAATTTGTTGTTGTCTTCTTTCTTTAAATCTAAAGTGGAAAAATTTGGTAGACTCGTCCCCCATAATAATGTTCTCCATCTTAGACCTTTGTCGAAGGATGCTTATTTCAGCCTCACATAACCCCTTATACTTTTGCAGCAAATCCTGCTCCTTGTCGATGTAGCTTTGGGAAAAAGGATTTTGAGTCAACTCAATCTGACAGTCTTCAATATGCTTTTCCAAATCAATAATCCTACTACGAATGCAAGAGAAATTATCCTTATGCATTGCTTTTAAAGCCTTTTTCACAATCTTCATCTTTTCAAAAAATTTAAACCCTGCAGTCCCATGTACAGTGTGCCTCCAAGCAACATTCACTACTTCATTATAATCGGGGCATTTCACCCAGCAATTTAGAAAGCTGAATCTGGCTTTCCTTCCCTCCTTGCTCATAATCGAAACAATCAGAGGAGAATGGTCAGAAATTCCAGGAGGAAGAGTAGAAGCAAAAGAATTAGGAAAAGAATTAATCCAGTTCCCATTCACCAAAACTCTATCCAACCTAGTCCAAATATGAGTAGTAGCATCATGCTTGTTAGTCCAAGAGAACTCAAGCCCTTGATGCTGAAGCTCCTGCAATCTATTATCATTTATACAATTATTGAAGTCATCCATATCGCTTTCATCAGGAAGAGACCCACCAATCTTCTCCTCCATATTACGGATAATATTAAAGTCCCCCGAGACAATCCACTTTTCCATACTATTGATCCCACTTAAATCACTCCAAAGATCTTTTCTCCCCTCACCATCATTTAAACCATAAACTACTGTGAACATCACTTCACACCTAGTACCATAATGATATACAACACTATGTATAAGTTGATGATAAGTGTGATTTGTAGTGCCTATTTTGTAGTGTTTTGGTCCCATTTTCCTAGTAGAATCGCTCCTTGGGAGCGGTTTAGGGGCTTCTTATGCTTCCTTTAGTTCGTTTCAGGTTCCCGAGACCGATTTGGAAGAGTTGGAGCGATTCCGACTCGATACATACACATTTTGGAGCCAACGGAGTAAAGGAACGATCACTCGATGCCTTGGAGTCGACCCCGAGACCTTGGGATTCAATCCCGAGCCTCCGAGACCCGATCCCGAGTCCCGAGAATCAATGGGAAGCCCATGAGAATCAAGGAGGGACCAAAAAGTTCTTATTGGAGACCTACAAGACCCATCCCGGTCGGGAAGGCCTCATCCCGTCCGGGATGGGGTGCACAAAAGGAAGAGATGTTGTCTTGGGTCCATCCCGATCGGGATGAGCTCATCCCGATCGGGACCACCTCATCCCGATCGGGACCAACTCATCCCGACCGGGATGAGCCCAGTTCAGACCCGCGCTTCATTGTTTCTTCTCCTTTCCACTTGTAACCCTATATATACCCCCCTCTTGTATTAGGACACCATCTTATCTTATCTTATGTTATACACTTCATATTAGACTAAACCCTAGATTGTTTTAGCATAGATTAGCATAGATTAGTGTAGATTAGTCGGTAATTAGTCATTAATCTTAGATTAGTGCTTGTAATTTGGGAATTCCTCAAGATCTCCACCAAGCTTGACAAACTTGGATGTTTGTTTTGGGTTCTTCCATTTATGCAAGTTTCCTTCTTCTTTTCATCTTCTAGTTTGGTATAATCTCTTTTCCTTTATCTTAATCCTTGTTTTATCATTAAAGTTTGATCTTTGTTCTTGTTAGTTTCATTATGTTTGTTTTGATTGTTGTTTTGGTTAATCTTATTAGTGTTAGTTTTAGTATAGATATGTTAGAGTAGTATCTTGCTAGGGTTAGTAAGGTGATTAGGGTGTTAATTGGATGATTAAGGGATTGTTGGAGATGTTGGTGGAAGACTTGGGTTTCCTCTTGGTTTGATGCATATCACATGTTTGTTGAAATGCTTGAATGACTAGTATGTGCATATGCTTGTTTTTCTTGCTTTTCTCTTGTGGGTGATAGTTTGTTTGTGGGTTTGGTTCCCTCATTAAGTTGCGAGAGCCCGGTAAGGACGACCCCTAGGTCGGTCTAAGTTGCGAGAGCCCGGATGCGACCTAGGCCTATAGCATGCTAGTACTCCGTTTGTCGTTTGTGTCGCCAAGGTGGGTTTTAGGATGAACCTCTAGGTGAGTCTAAGTTGCGAGAGCCCGGACATTACCTAGATTACCCTACTACCTCCTTCACTCTAGTTCTCTTTCGACCATTCCATTACCCCTTTGACCCCGACCTAACCCTAGTCTTCCTTCTTAGTGTTATTCTAGTTTCCCTTAGTCCTAGTTTTAGACCTTAGACTAGTCCTAGTCTCCCCCTTAGAATAGCTCGTCTCGAACCTAGTCTAGAACCGTAGCATACCTTAGTCCAACCTCCCATCCCTGTGGATTCGACCCGACTTACCCTAGCTACCCTAGTTAGGTTTTGCCGGTTATTATTTGACGGTTGGGATTCACGACAAATCCCTCCCATCAATTTGGCGCCGTTGCGGGGGACGGCGTAGTTTAGACTTTTGTTTGCTTAGTTTTGGACTTTGTTCTTGATTTTTGTGTTCTCTTCTCCTTGTGTATCTCCGTTTTTCTTCTTGTGTGCTATTCTCTCTTCCCAGTGCCTCAAAAGCACTAGGATACTAACGTTTGCTCAAGTGCTTCTAGCTCATCCTAGGTACCAAAGCAACGTTATGGACATGGCTCGTCCAAGCTACCATCAATCATCACGGGACAACTATGGGCGAATTACCAAAACCCACAACTTTACCAACCATATCAACCTCATCAACAATATTATGAACCCTCTTCTTATGGTTACCAAGAAAGTTGTCAAGGATCGTTCCCACATCCTAACAACTACCAAACACCCTCACATAACCCACAACCAAATATCCCTAACTTTGAGACTTGTCAAATGTTGGTCCAAACACAAGGGAGCCAACATGAGATGATGATGTTATTGCAAAAGGGTCAACAATTGATGTTGACTCAAATACAAGGGGTTAGGGAGGAGTTCAAGGCCCAAATAGAGGTGCAAGATGCTCGCATCAATGCACTAATGGCTCATATCACAATGTTGGTCACTCGAGCTCCACTACATGTTGAGGAAGGTTCATTTGGGCAAGAAGGTCGGGTGCCTCCACAAGAAAGTCAACCCAACCTTGAAGCTACAAATGAAGAAGAGAGGGTCGATCAAGAGACCATTGTTGAGTGTTGCTTGGGCGGTGAAGATAGGGGAAGAGTAGAGGAAGTTGAAGCTTCAAGTGTCGACAATGAGGAGGGAGTTGAACATGAATATCAAGATAACTCTTGGGGAGCCAATGTATTGGCTATCAAGTTGGATTTGTTTGATTTCCTTCGTGAAGAGCCGGATGTTGACAATCCAAACCCGAGTGAAGAGATGACCCCTCATGACCAATTAGACAAGAAATTGATGGTAGGGATTTGTCACGTCCCTAACCGTCAATAAACTACCGATTACACCTAGTGGGTAGCTAGGGTAAGTCGGGATCGTATCCACGAGGACGGTATTGCAAGGTTTAGACTAGGTCGGCCTACAACAAGACTATGCTACCAAACAAACACAAAGAGATGATGAATGGAAGACTATGGTGGAGGAAGAAGTATGACTAATCAAAGGATGAACTAGGCTAAAACAATGCTAAACAATGCCAATGATCGAACTAATAAGTAAACTAGAATAAACGACGACTAACTAAGAGGATGAACTCAAATATGGAAGAAAGTGGGGTAGGTCGGGTTCATAGGAGTAGAAGGGTAATTGGGGTGATCAAGGGTATAGGTGTCTCCTAATTGCTAGGGTCGATCCGGGCTCTCGCAACTTAGACCGATGTCAAGGTGGGTCCGGGCTCTCGCAACTTAGACCCTAGTCCGCACTCTCGTGACTACGACTATTCTCAACATTTCCACATAATAGACAAACAATGAGAAGATGAACACAAGTATGGGAAGCATGGCCACTACAACTCACACAAGCATATCAACAAACACATGGAGTGCCCACAATGTGACTAACAACAAAGTTTCACCCTTTTCCCTTAATCAACCCTAATCATCCATAATCTACCCCCTAATCCCCCTATTAACCCCACAAAGAAACTACTCACTCATAACAAAGAGAAAACCAACATTCACAAGAGAAACTAGAACAAGCATCCAAACATTCATCATAAACCAACAATAACAATAACAATATGTAAAAGATGAAAATTGATTGAATAACAAAGAACAAGAGTAAAGAAAGATTATACCAACACTAGGAAGATGAAAAGATGCAATCTTGTATAAATAAGAACCCAAATATAATCCCAAGGTTGTCAATCTTGGAACAATCTTCAAGAACTTCTTAATACAAGAACTAATTACAAAGATTAACTAATAATTAAAGGAAGATTAAAGCTAATATGAGAACACTAATCTAGGGTTTTGAAAGTCTAATGGAGCTTAAATTTGTCTATGGTATGATAAGATGTCTTAACAATACAAGAAGGGAGTATATATATGGGTACAAAAATGAAGGAGAAGAAAAGAAAAGAAGTCGTGCTGCCAGCTCTTCGTCCCGACCGGGATGGGTTCATCCCGACCAGGACGGCCCTGTCATCCCGACCGGGACGGGTTGGTCCCGACCGGGATGGGCTCACAGTGGCCTTCTTCAAAGCGCACCTCATCCCGAACGGGATGAGGCCATCCCGAACGGGATGGGTCTTGTAGGCCTCCCTTAAGAGCTCTTTGGTCCCTCCTTGCCTCTCATGGGTTTCTCGCCGATTCTCGGGACTCGGGATCGGGTCTCGGAGGCTCGGGATTGGGTCCCAAGGTCTCGGGGTCGATTCCAAGGCATCGAGTCATCGTTCCTTTACTCCGTTGGCTCCAAAATGTGTATGTATAGAGTCGGAATCGCTCCAACTCTTCCAAATCGGTCTTGGGAACCTGAAACGAACTAAAGGAAGCATAAGAAGCCCATAAATCGCTCCCAAGGAGCTATTCCACAAGGAAATGGGACCAAAACATAGTGAAAAAGGCACTACAAACTACACTTATCAACTCCCCCACACTTAACCCTTACTCGCCCTCGAGTAAGCACAAACTAAGTACTAAACTAACCGAGTGGGTATTAGCGCACCCAACGCCCTTTCAACTCACGCGAGTGCACTTAGAGGAAAGGTGCTCTCCGCAAGGCAAGTGAGGTCTTGCGACAAAATCGTGGATGCAACCGGACACCAAACACATAGGCAAACAAACACACAAACACACAAACACAAGGTTGCACCCAAAGAAAAACAAATACCACTTCCCTCTAAAAGCGGTGAATGAAACACCAGTTTAGGACTCGAGGTAAGTGACAACGTTCCCAAGCTAGCAATACAAACCAAGGTGAACTAAACCCTAATAGTATGACGATCAAGCAATAAAAACGTTGGTAACTTACCTAGGTCCTCCTAACTTTCTAAAAACGTACTACAGGACGATCGGCGGAGTGGAAAAGTGAAGAACCACGGTGTTAGTCGACACTGTAGGTAAGTGAGACCCCGCCCCCTTTAGCGTGAGCCAAGAGGGTCGTCCCGTGTCCAAAACCGCCTAACTAGTCCAAGTAAAAAGGTGGAAAACATGCAAAATGAGGGAAGACCGACTAATGCCGCTATCATCCTTCCTCGGGACTCGGTCCTTTTGGTAGGCTCTTCACGGAAAAAGTCGGAAAAAGGCTTATTTTGAGAGGTAGGGGTTATTTTTTGTGAATCGGGTTTTCTTTTGGCCTTTTCTCTTTTCTTTTGCATTTTTGCTTTGTTTTGCCATGCCATTCTTTTTCTTCTTTTCTATTTTCTTTTTGGCTTTTGTGCCTTTTCTTTTTCTTCATTTCTTTTCTTTCTTTTTTTTTCTTTCCTTTCTCTTTTTTGCCCTTTTTGGCAAGATTTGGCTTTTTGGCATTTTCATTATTGTATAACAAGAAAGGTAGAAATCAACAATTTGCAATTTATTGTGTGGAGATGTGGAGGTAGGGAAATGGGTAAGTCGAGACGGGCCCTTCCCTTCAAACCCACAAAAAGTGGAGAACTTGGACTAATCAAAACAATCCTAAACACGGTCACCTAGGGGACGAGACTCGGTAACCAAGGCCTTTTCACACCGTGGGTGGTCATAATGGTCAAAATGCAAATCCCGTAGTAAATCCCTAGTAAGCTAGGTGGACTCAAGGTAAAGGACCAACGAATTCATTGATTTAGGGTCATTCTACTAGACTAAAGTCCAAGACTCGATTTACACTACTAGGAAGGGAAAGTAAGTACTCGCACACTAGCCTCTAAACCGGGTTTTCGAAAACGGTTTACACACATGACACACAACACAACACAACATAAAATTAAAGACATGACGAAAACGAAAGAAAAAGAAACAAAAGGCAACAAAAAACGAAACATGAACAAACAAACACCACCCCAAACTTCCGAACATATCACCAAATCAACCACAAGTATGTACAAGCTCCACCCGAGCACACCTCAACGCAACCTTCTCCAAACATCACAAGGAATAAAGAGGGAAAGAGGGTTAGAGGATGTTACCGGATGTCTTCAAAGCCTTCCAAACAACGGTGATTAAGCAACCTATAAGGAAAAGGGAGGCAAAACACACACAATACAACAAAAACACGACACAAAGACATAAAGGGAAAAATACACAAAAGAAAAATCTTTTTGATTTTTATGAAAAAAATTCAAATTTTTAGGGGTTTTTCAAAGATTTTTCGAAAAACTAAGAAAATAAAACTAACTATACTAGAATATCGCTCCCCCACACTTAAACCGAGCCATGTCCTCATGCTCGATCGTGGTGTGCGGAGAGACAAAAGAAAAAGAAAAGAAACTACGAAAATAAAGCTTAAAATCGAAAATAAAGTGAAGAAAAGGGTAGAAGGTGTCCGGCCGGGGTGTAGTCAAGTCACCATGGGCCGAGACAAGAAAAGATATGGATGGGGGAAGAAAATAAAAAGAAGGAAATAAAAGGAAATGGGAGGGGAGGGCTAGGTGTAATCAAGTCACCTAGCCCGGATTCCATCCAAATCCGACTAATTCCTCAAAAAGAAAGTGAAAATCTTGTAAATTGGACTTTTCGATTGACTCTCGACGCAATCACGTCGTCGAGAGTCGGGAGCAATCATACTATGGCCTCGAAGGCCACTAAGATCCCACGACTCAAGGGAAGGGGGCAAACAATGAAAAGCAAGCGATAAAAAGACGGAAAAGTAAGGATAGTTACCCAACCCGAGTGGCTAGTAACTCACTTGCTCCATCGTCTCGATGATCATTAAAGGCTCGTCGCTTGTCTTCTCGGTTGCCATCTCGCTTCACACTGAAGAAGAACTCACGGTCGGGGTAGTAATGGTGCTAGGGGATGAAAATTTATGTGGATTTCGGTGTAAGGTGAGGTGTATGGGTCATATGATAGGAGTAAGGAGGAGTAGGGAGGCTGGGAGGGGGTATAATGGATGGGTGGAGTCAAACGCCTAAGAAAAGGCTCAAAAGGGAGAAAGGGGACCATGAGATGATGATGTTATTGCAAAAGGGTCAACAATTGATGTTGACTCAAATACAAGGGGTTAGGGAGGAGTTCAAGGCCCAAATAGAGGTGCAAGATGCTCGCATCAATGCACTCATGGCTCATATCACGATGTTGGCCACTCGAGCTCCACTACATGTTGAGGAAGGTTCATTTGGGCAAGAAGGTCGGGTGCCTCCACAAGAAAGTCAACCTAACCTTGAAGCTACAAAAGAAGAAGTGGGAGGCCAACATCTGATAGATGCCAACACCCAATCCCGCCCGCACTATAGCGGCCTCTACTAATCAATCGGTGGGCTGATATCCTAGTTCTTTTGTTGTGGTGGAAATACTGTAACATCCGTTGTTTTAACCCTAAGCCTTTTGCTATGTCGGTTGTTTAAGGACAAGTAAGTTTTATCGTCGAAGTAGTCGTGTTTACATTATTTGCATGCAATTTCACGTGACAAGCAGGCCATGAAAAGATGCACGTAGGAGAGTAGAGAGTACTAGTATTATTCGTATTAGCAAATCAGTTTTAACGCGATAATACGGATATTAGTCATTCTCGTGGTATACCTTACCTGGTATTCTACTTAAGATGTGTCAGTTCGGTATTAATAGGGATGCGTCGAACCTAGTGGTAACACTGTAGAGTTGGGATTAAAACACACTGACAAACTATATCTTATTAAAAGAAATGGTAAGTCAATACAAAGGTCTCTTTTTACAAAAGGGCTAAAAAGAAATTCTCCAAACAAGTTTATACAATTCCATAAATCGTGAATGAAGAAAGAGTAGGATCCACGCTACTCGCTAGCTCACACTCAAAACCCAGCAGCAAATACCTGTCATGTTATAAACATAACAGCCACATCAGTGGGGAGTAACTCGGACGTTCTCCCAGCCATATTATACCATATGGAAAATCATAGTATTACTATATTAAAATAGTTAAAATGGAAAACATTAAAAACGATATAATAAAAATAAGTTATCGGAGAAAACATAAAACACTTGCCAACCTGCAAGTCAAAATCAATCGATAATAATAATATTCAAAAATGGCGTTATGGAAATTCGACCAGTGTGCACAAGGCTAGACTTTCACTAGGATAATACTTGAAACTAGATTCGAGAACTGTAGACTTAACTCATAACAGAATCCAGTCTCTAACTAGGCAACTCAACTATAACAGGACTGGGTGCAGCGAGGTCCTGACTTAAGTAATGTACACCCCTTCTGGACACAAACCGTAATCCAGTTCAACCCGACAGCGACTTACACGATGCGGTATCTAAGTTTAAGGTCAAAATACACACACTCCTGAACACAAACCATGCTCAGTTCAACGACCAATGTGTCTCAACATAGACACACCAGCTTTATAGTTGATGGCAAAAACGTACATCCCAAACTATATTACTCTAACCCCCACACTTCTCTTTATTCCATAACTGCAAAACAACCATTATCGATATTCAAAAATAAATATAATCATTATAAATGATATGGAGATAAAAAGAAATAAACATTTTATATTAAAAGGGAAACTTTCTATAAATAGAAACTTACTAATTTTAGAAACTTACTTAAAATGGAAATAGTCTTATAGAAAATACGTAAGTGATTAAAATCAGCGAAATGTATAAAAATAGCATTTCTAACAAAATCAACATTTTATTATTATCGTCGTTATCGTAACTTTAATATAATTCTAAATTCGTTACTCAAAATATATATAAAATATAATAAATCATTATATAGTATTTTATAAATAATTAGGAAAGTGAGTTAAAGCTATAAATTTTAGAAAAGAGATGTTTTAAGAAAAACGATATCAAAATTAATTCAGTCGACGAATTTTATAAAATAAACGAGATTTTATAAAGCTTTCGAATTAATTTTAACAAATAGATTTTATCAATAAATAATACTGATTTTACAAAAAATAATCAATCGTAGATAAATGAGAAATTATTAGGGAAAGTAGTCTCGACTAAAAATATATTTAAAACAAAATCGACTACTTTCTCATTTATTAATATAAGTCGTAAAACGAAATTAATTTATTAAATAAGTATACGAATTTCGATTAAAATATAAAAATACGATTTTGAGTTAAAATTATTATAAATTAACAAATTATGACGAAAATAAGAAATCGTTATTATTTAGTTACTAGTGTTACGATAACCAACAAAATACTATAACGATCGTAAATAATTAAATTACTAATGACTTATAAAACAATATCGAAAACTGGTAAAATATTTATAAGGCATACTGATGAGGGTCGGTAGCCTGCTGCGGGTCGCCTGTCAATTAGGCCCCGGGAGGGCCCGACCCATGAACAAGAAAGGGCCTGCCCTGCAGGCCAACCAGCGAAAGATTACCCAAAGAACCCGTGTAAAGCCCTGAAAGCGCTCACCTGCCCGTCAGGGCCTCGCCGTCCGCTGAGCAGGGCAGTCAAGCTCCCTGCCTGCCTGCCTCCGAGGCGCCCCCACCTTCAGCAGGGACAGGGGAAGCCAGGGGCCCCTCCGTCATTTTGCCTAAGGTAAGGGAGAATGAGTGGACAAGACAGACCCACATGTCACCCTGTCATCCACCTATTTTCCCGCTCTTTTCCTCTCTTCTCTCTCTCTTGGAGGAAGGTATAAATACTTTCCTTCCTCCCACATTCAAATGGTTGGATTTTCTCTCTCTAAACTCTCACTCTAAAAACGCCACCTAGCTCCTCACGAACTAGGTTAATCAAGGCATTCCACGGACTGACTTAGGAATCAGAGAGGGTTCCCTCGGACACCTCCGAGGCCCTGTGCGTTCATTGTGCAGGGAGCAGGCTGTCTCGCCGGGAAGGTCCGACCAACGGAGTGAAAGGAAGGAGAGACTGAAGAAAGTCAGACCTCTATCACATTAGTAGCACCACATTCCAGGACCCGAATTCAAAGTCGGGTTAATTGATTCCTTAGCCGGAACAATTTGGCACCGTCTGTGGGGAAGGAATTCGGTTGTACCCACGAGTTACCCACAGGAAATCAACCAGTTATAACAAATCATGCCTGAAATCGTTAACGCAAGTTCAAGCGCGGGCCCGACGGTGCCACCAGCGGCCCCCCTATACGGCATGTCGTTTCCGGAGAAAACGCTCGCTGCCACGATCCCAGAAGTAGGGCGGGCGAGTCTCCACGGAGCGCCTGGCAAGGATAACGCTGTCGCAGCTGGGAAGGGGGCACATTCGAGGCAAACCTTAAACCCCACCCTCGCTCAGATGGCGCAAACGACGTCTTTCTTCTCGATAATGCTTAACCAGGAGTTTACTCCGAAGGATCTAATAGGCAGGGTCGCCACGACCCCCAGACAGCTTCACTTCGAAAGTGGGGAAAGGACTGGGGGCTCGAAGCGAACCGCCGCCAGAAAGATCCAAAGGAAGGCAAAGAAAACAGCTCAAGTGTATGCGTAAGTGCAGAGACGCATTACAGCAGGCAACCAGGAGCAGCCTGCTCAACAGAAGGCGTTCTCCATACACACAACAGAGTCCACCGTTGCCCGTGAAAGAAGGGGTCTATCCCAAGACCTCCAGGACCGGATGAGGCATAGAGAGCCTGCATCTAGGCTCCTGGGGGAAAGACAGGGCGATGTCTTCTTCAGACTGACACCCGTGGCAGACTCACAGCCAGCACCAGGCCTGTCTAAGAGCCTCCAGTCAAGGCTCAACCAGGGGCATCCCTCTAGGTCAAAGCATCGACAGGGCGACAATCTTGAGCCTGCCCAAAAAAAAAGCCCACGATATCTCTCCCCTTCCAGAGAGGACGAAGCGATCAGCAGGCAACCGCCCAGACACCGCTCCCCGGGCAGTAGGAAACCGACCTCTGATAACTGCGACGATCACAGTTACCACTCCATAGGGAGCAGGTCAAGGGTGGCAGGCAGGCCTACCAGGACCCCACTTCATCCAGAAGTGCAGGGGTACCCTATTCCAAAAATCAAGATGCCGTCTGTTAAGTTCGATGGCACGACTGACCCAGAAGATCATTTGGCTGCGTATGAAAGCCACATGGACATGTACGACGCCGACGACGCAGTCTGGTGCAAAATCTTTCCCACCACCCTGGTGGGTCTGGCCCAGGGTTGGTTTAGGGACCTGCTGCAGGGTTCTATCAGCTTTTTCATCGAACTGGCAGAGGCCTTCCTAGATCAGTATGCTGGAAACAAGAGACGCCGTCTTACCCGATTTGACCTGATGACCCTTAGGCAGAAGAAGGGCGAGACCGTCAGGGAGTACCTAAAGAGATTTGACTTATCCTTCCAGTAGGTCAAGGAAATAGATGACCCAACAGTAGCGTATGCATTGATCAACTCCCTGCTCCCTGGAGAAATGAAGAATCAGATGATCAGGGCCCAGCCGGAAACTCTGGCCAAGGCTCGAAAAATTGCTGAAGGTTTCATGCTGCAGGAGGAGTTCCACAGCCTGCCGGATACCCCCGCAGGCCCTACAAGGCAGCAGGGGGGACCGTAGGGTGGTCGCGGCAGAGCCGAGGCAGGGAAGCAGAGAGCCGAAGAAGGAGATACCCCCAGGAAAGAACGCGTAGCTTACCAGCCCAGATTTGACAGCTATACAGCTCTCAATAAATCCAGGGCAGAAATTTTTGAGCTGGAAAAAGAAACAGCTAAATGGAATCGCCCGAGTAAGCCACGCAGCCCGAAGGGAGACCTGAAGAAATTTTGCACGTTCCATGACTATGTAGGGCATACCACTGAAGATTGCCACCACCTGAAAGACGAGATCGAGAAGCTCATCAGGAATGGCTGAGCAACTATGCAGCAAGGAACATGGCCCAGAAAGAAACAGTGGAAAAACCTGAAGGCTCGGCACAGAACCGCCTGATAATCCATGTGATATCAGGGGATGCAGAGGGCCAGACAAGCAAGAGAGGCCAGAAAAGGCAAATCCGCGAATTGAGAAATCAAATCTGCTACGCTGAAAGGGCGGGAAGTCCAAAGGGTATGACCCTGAGCATCACCCCTGAGGATGCAGGGCGAGTAATATACCCCCACAGTGATCCCTTGGTGTCGTCCCTCGAAATCAGTAATCACATCGTAAGAAGATGCATGGTGGATACTGGTGCATACACGAACTTATTGTACAAGGACGCCTTCGAGAAAATGGGTCTGGAGAAAAGACACCTGAAACCTGCCCCTGGATCATTGTACGGGTTCAGCGGGGCAGGCGTGCTTCCCATGGGAATTATAGATTTGTCAGTAACATTCGGAGAAGGGACCTCCGCCAGGAATGTCAGGGCATCATTTGTTGTGGTAGACGCGAAATCTGCCTACAACGCCCTAATAGGCAGAGCCACCTTGGATGAAATTGAAGCCGCCATATCAATCAGGGCCCAAACCGTAGCCTATGTGACAGACTTCGGCATGGAGGGAAAGGTACACAGGGATCAAGAATCAGCCAGACACTGTTACACTGTAGCCTTGCAAACCCATGAGACCGAGAGAAAAGGAAAAAGAAAAGCTAACAGTTCCCCCAGCAGGGAGGGAGAGATTCCAGCTGGCCAGCAGGCAGCTAACCAGCTTGAACCTGGGGGAGAAAGCATGCTGGTGGACCTGGAACCAGGAAGACAAATCCTCATAGGGGCTGACCTGGAAGAGTCCTACCAAGCAGAGCTAATCAAGGTCCTGAGAGACAACAGGGACGTGTTCGCCTACTCGGCGGATGAAATGCCGGGAGTCGACCCAGCTCACATCGTTCACAGGCTGAACGTGAGTCCGGAGGCTCGCCCTGTGAAGCAGAAGAAGAGAAATATGTCTGCGGAGAAGGACCTGGCTATCAAGGAGGAAATAGAAAAATTTTGAAGGCGGATTTCATATAAATCTGCGACTACCCTGAATGGCTAGCGAATGTCGTAATGGTTAAGAAGTCGTCGGGTGCATGGAGGATGTGCATGGACTTCACAAACCTGAACAAAGTCTGCCCGAAGGACTGCTACCCCCTCCCAAGAATAGACCAGCTAGTAGACGCCACTAGTGGGTACTCTATGCTGAGTTTTCTGGATGCTTTTTCAGGTTACCATCAGGTGTATCTTTGGCAACCCGACAGGGTAAAGTGTGCCTTCATTACCGGCTCTGGCACTTAGATGTATAAAATGATGCCATTCGGGCTGAAGAACGCAGGCGCCACCTACCAAAGGTTAGTCGACAAAGTCTTCGAAGACCAGAAAGGGAGGAATCTAGAGGCTTACGTCGACGACGCTATCGTGAAAAGTAAAGGGGACAGTGAACACCTGATGGATTTCCAGGAGACTTTTTCATCCCTGCGTGCCTACAAAATGAAACTCAATCCAAAGAAGTGTACGTTTGGAGTTCGTTCTAGTAAGTTCCTGGGCTTCCTGGTCAGCTCCAGAGGGATAGACGCCAACCCAGAAAAGGTTCAGGCTATCTTGGATCTCCCTGAACCCAAAACCATAAGAGACATCCAGCGCCTGACGGGAAGGATGGCCGCCCTGGCGCGCTTCATCGCCAGGTCTGCAGTCAAATCAACCCCATTCTTCAAAGTATTGAAAGGGAAAAAGCAGTTCAAATGGGAAGACGAGTAGCGAGAAGCTTTTGAACAACTAAAGGAGCATTTGAAGAAACTCCCTACCTTGGCAAGACCAGTAGCAGGGGAGAAGCTTTTTCTCTACATCGTCGTAACTAATTTGATGGTAAGCGCGGTGATCTTAAGGGAAGAAGCAGGTGCCCAGCAGCCCATATACTTCGTAAGTCATGCCCTGGGGGCAGCGGAAAGAAATTACCCGGTGGTCGAGAAAGCAGCCTACACGGTCGTTATCGCAGCCAGAAAGCTCAAGCCATACTTTGACGCACATCCCGTCGTAGTGCTGACCGATCAACCCCTGGAGAAGGTACTGGAGAAATTTGAGAAGTCTGGGAGGCTGCTGAAATGGGCCATCGAATTGAGCGGGCTGGGAATATCTTACCAGTCCAGGACCGCCATCAAAGCGCAGGCTTTGGCGGATTTCCTGGCCGAGTGTTCCCACTCAGAGGAAGATAACCTCCCTGCCGGAGAATGGGTGGTGTACACAGATGGGTCCTCCACAGCCAATGGTGCGGGGGCAGGGGTCGTGCTGACCAGCCCCGAAGGAATGGACTTCGAGCACGCGCACAGGTTCACCTTCCCCGCATCAAACAATGAGGCCGAGTATGAAGCCGTTCTTGCAGGGATCAAGCTAGCCAGAGCCGGAGGGGTAGAGCGAGTTATCTTAGCAACAAACTCCCAGCTCATTGCTAACCAGATTAATGGAGAATACGAAGCTAGGGATCAGGCCATGGCTGCGTACCTAGAGAAAGTAAAACAGGAATTATTAGGTTTGAAATCCTACGAAGTCAAGCAGATCCCCAGGTCCCAGAACAACAAGGCGGACGCCCTGTCAAAACTCGCTAGCTCCAGCCTGCAAGACATAAGAAGATCAGTCTGGGTGGACGTTGTCCAGGAAAAGTCCACCACCTGCCAGACGATCAATGCAATTGAAGAGGCAGGGCTGGAAAACTGGATGACCCCCATCATCCAGTTTAAGAAATATGGAACCCTTCCCTCTGACCCCGCGCAAAAAAGAAGGATGCCAGCAAAAGCAGCATGGTTCATACTAATCGGGGAGGAGATGTACAAGTAGTCATTCTCCTCACCCCTGCTCAAATGCCTGGGGGCAGAGCAGGCTGCGGAGGTTCTGGATGACATTCACTCGGGAATCTGCGGTCATCACATAGGAGGAAGGTCGCTAGCCCACAAGGCCCTAAGAGCAGGCTACTAATGGCCTACCCTGCTAGCCGATGCGAGAGACCTAACCCGGAGATGCAGGAAATGTCAGTTATTCGCCCCAGCAATTCATGCCCCGGCCTAGGAACTCAGGCCAATCTTATCTCCCATCCCTTTCGCAGAATGGGGGATGAATATACTGGGACCATTTTCTGTGGCAACGGGGGGCCGAAAGTTTTTAATAGTCGGAATTGATTACTTTACCAAGTGGATCGAGGCTGAAGCAGTTCCGAATATCACCGAGCCTGCAGTCAGGAAAGTGATCTGGAGGAACATCATAACCAGATTCGGCCTGCCGAAAGTGTTGGTGTTCGACCATGGGAGGCAATTTGACAATGACCCCCTGAGAAACTGGCTGGAAGGCCATGGCATAGCAGTCGCTTACTCCGCTGCCTGCCATCTCCAAACCAACGGGCAGGCTGAAGCCGCCAACAAGCAGATCCTGAACGGACTCAAAAAAATGGTGGATGAGCTTAAAGGCAGATGGGTAGATGAATTGCCAAGCATCCTTTGGTCAATAAGGACTACCCGGAAAGAGTCCACGGGTCAGACTCCCTTCGGCCTGGTTTACGGGGCGGAGGCCCTGCTACCCATTGAGGCAAGGATCCCCACCCTGCGGTCCCAGCAGTATAACAGAACGGATAATGAAGCAGCGATGACGGAAGCCTTGGACCTGGTCAGTGAAGTAAGGCAGGACGCTGGCGTTAACATAGCCACCTACCAGCAGCGAATGAGGAAAGCTTACAACAAGAGGGTAAATGAAAGGAGTTTCCAAGTAGGGGACTTAGTCTTAAGAAAAACGTAGGCGGTGGGAAGATCAAGAGAGCATGGGAAGCTGAGCGCCAACTGGGAAGGCCCGTATGAGGTAACCTGGATTATGGGGCCAGGTACCTACAAAATCGCCAAACTTGAAGGCCAGGAGTTGGTTGCCCATTGGAACGCAGACACCCTGAAAAAATACTATGCTTGAGCACAATAGGATTAAAGGATTTTCTTTCTTTTTGCTATTTCCCGAAAATTGGCGGAGAACGGTCAGAATAGAATATCGACGGCTCCGACCACAAATATGTTAAGGATGTTTTTGGAAATGAAAAGGTCTGAAGTTTATACTCGTTGTCACGCATAAAGGAGCAGGGGGCAATAAGGGGAGGCCCCCCTGTTGCTAGAACCAAGAAAAATGGACACCCCAACAAAATCCCAAGTCCTCCTACATGCCTCTAGACAGGCAGGGGGCAGGCCCCCTGGAGTTCGACCAGAAGCCAGAGCCAGGCCGAGCCCCACGCGCCGAATGAACAAGGACTAGGGGCATCCCCCAACCTTGTATAAAAAACGCTAAGTCCTCCTGCCTACCTCTGGGCAGGCAGGGGGCAGGCCCCCTGGACTTCGACTAGAAGCCAGGGCCAGGTCGGGCCCCATGCGCCGAACGAACAAGGACTGGGGGCTCTTATTAATCGTGGTTCTCGTGTTCGTTTATTGTTGGGGGTCGATTTCGACTAGAGGAGGTTTTAAGGCTTGCTTTACGGGTTTAAGTTTACTCCTAATTCCCTCGATTGGCATCTAAGACGGTGCGTGCTCGTCTGGTTAGGTTTCTGGCGGGGATTGAATGAAGGTTGGCTCAGGCTAAGAGCACGATGAGTCACCACTCGTCGAAGAATGTGCTGGTGAACTAGCTACGCCTTGCAGATGTAAGTTTTTTTTGTTACAGTTTGTTTTATTCAGTAGCCCCCAAGGTCTAGGATTATTGAAGTGTCGGTTTTGGTTTTATCGTTTGTTTTGTCCTATGGTCTAGTGTTTGCTTTCATTTTGAACAGTTTGCTTTTCTTTTAGCTGGCTGATTCGGCTGATGTTGTTCAACCCCCAGACTTCCCCTTGACACTGCCGAGGATATGGAGGCTGGGATGGAGTGGCGTGACCAGGTATACCGAGTAAGTTTCGGTTTCTATTTAGGATTCTAAGGTTTTGTTTGGCTAACTTGCGTGATTTCACCTTTCAGGTTTCGTCGGCTTGCCATCAGCGGTTGTGGCAGGCTGCCAACTGCCTCAGGGTTTATGCCTCGAGGATCTCCCGCGACACTTCTGGACCTCGATCGGTAAGTGCGTGTACCTAGGGTTGTGTGGACATGACATAGGTCTACCCCATTGCGACCACGCGCGGGTTTGGGGCGGCGAATGAATCTCATGTGAGATGGATCTCGAATTGAAATTTAAATCGAAATAGGAGTCGCCACCGAACTTTGTGGGAGTTCGGGCCCGTTCGAACCCACTCTATATCTTGGTGGGCCGTGCACAAAGTACTGCCCATTCGGATCTCAGAGTTTATTGGGTTCGTCCCTTTGCATTGCGAAACCGATTTCGACATTATCGGTTACCGTGTATTGAATGACTCTCGTGTGCCAATGGTTTCGGACATCCTGAAACAATGGTTCTGAGTAAGGGGTGAGGGTACGTGTTGGGAAGTTCACAAAGAACACCCAACCCCGCCCGCACTTAGCGGCCTCTACTAAAATATCGTTTAATTTTAAAATACGCGCGTTAGTAATTCGGTTGAATGATATGCAAACGGTATTTCGACTAAACATGTGAATTATGTTTGATCTACGTCGTTTAAATGCATCTTTGAATTATGTCGAAGTTGTATTTAGCATGCGAGGTTCGTCTTAGTACAATAAAACAAACAACGAAATAAAATACAAAGACAAAAAGAACAAACGAGTTAGTAATGATGATAACGGTTTGTTAATCAAATAAACGATGTGAATATAAATGATTTTGAAAAGATGAATCACGTGATAGAATTGACACGTGTTTGACCGTAGTCATTATTAATAATTGATAAAGCTTGAAAATAGGTCGAAGGGCTCACGTTTGTGCGTGAAGGAGGCCACTCGATCGAGTCATTGGAGGACTCGACCGAGTGGGTCTCGGAAAACGAGTTAGTAATGATGATAACGGTTTGTTAATCAAATAAACGATGTGAATATAAACGATTTTGAAAAGATGAATCACGTGATAGACTTGACACGTGTTTGACCGTAGTCATTATCGATAATTGATAAAGCTTGAAAATATGTCGAAGGGCTCACGTTTGTGCGTGAAGGAGGCCACTCGATCGAGTCATTGGAGGACTCGACCGAGTGGGTCTCGGAAAAAGTGTTTGCCCAGAATTTGAGGTGCCACACGATCGGGTCATTGAGGGACTCGACCGAGTGGTCCTCAAAAAGACCTTCTGCCTCGGGTTTTGGGGTGCCACTCGATCGAGTGCCCCCTGTACGAACTGTTGTTCGTGAGTTTGCTTTAAATCTTGAAATCGATAATTTTGCTAAATCACGTGAAAATATAATATGATTTACACCCGATTCAGTTTTCGATACTCGTCGTATTCGATACTTGATTATGGAATCAATATCTAATATTTAGAGTGAGTTTTAGAAAAGATGTTATAAGTCGTTTGAGATCGAACTAAGACGAAATAATTCTCTTCGCGTCGTAATGTCGTAATTGGTCCTTTCGGACTATGTGACGATTATTTCAACATCAACGAGTTCGTGCTAGTTCGATTTATTGACTAATTCTTTTACACACGATATTTGACTATAGATTCGATATCGCATCTTAAGAATGATCGTTTTATGTTAATTAGATAGTAGTAGCGATAATACCAATATTAGAAACGAGGAAAACGAAAAGAAATAAATAAAAAGACGCGATGACGAGAAAAAGATGGATGGACGAGATGAAAAAAATGAGAGAAAAAGAAGAGAAGAAAAAGGAGAAGTCGGGATTCGATTTGCACCCTCAACCTACATGCTTTATATCCTCGGGACGGGGCTCATCTAGGTGTGACTTAGGCACGGGAGCGTCGAGGTGATATAAGAAGAGTTATGGTGGTTTATAATTGGGAAGGGATTTGACGAGTTTTGCTCTCGGGTCTTTGACGACTTTTGATCTCGGGTCTTTGATGAGTTTTGACCTCGGGTTTGCTAAAGGTTGCTGAAATTTCGGGGGATGAATTGTGTGTGTGTTGTTGTTGTTGATGTTGTAATTGTGTGTGTGCAAGGGGGTGTATTTATAGGGGAGGTTCCCGACTTTGGCTAGAAAAGGTATCCGGCTTTGGTGAGAAGAAACACCGCTTTGGATACGAAAGGTAAACAATCTTAGATGGAAAAGGATTCCGTCGTTGAGTGGAAGAGGAATCCTTTTCCGGCTGGAAAAGGAGCCACTCGATCGAGTGGTGCATAGCACTCGATAATGTGCCCGGTGTGACGCTGTTTTTCGCGGTTTTTGTGAGCCTACTCGATCGAGCGGGCTGGTCCACTCGATCGAGTGGGTCCGGTCGAGTGGAAATTCCTTTTAGAGATAGAATTTTATCTCTAATGGATTTGTTTAATCCTTTTTGTAGCTGGTTTATTGTAGTTTTCGACTTCAAGTCGGATTTTCGAGGTGACGCGGCAGATATTTATGCCTCGGAAACGTCTTTGACCGGGGTTTGACTCAGTCGCTAAATGACGGTTTTGCCCTTGGTGTCGGTTTTGACCCAAATTAGTCTTATTTAATTGGAAATGACCCATTGGGCCTGGATTTGAGGTTAGTTTTGTGAGATTTGTACTCCCTAAAAAGCCCAAGCTAAATACTAACGATTTTAAGCCCATATTCGAGTATGTTAAAGCATGTTCGCGTCCGATCATCATCGGGTGTTTTTTGGAAACTGCTATAGACACCTAGCGGCCAAATGTGGGTGTCTGCAGAGCCCCCACTCTGACAGAGGCTTGGACAAGGTAAAAGTCAGAGTAGCTACCAGGTCAATCAAGGGTTAAGACCTGGCAGACTTCCGGTCGGGTCGTTTATAGTCCATTAGACTCGCGTGAAAGGGCTCGCCAACCATAAGATAGAAATTATACCTGAGTTTATTTATCAGGGATAGCTCCGTGGGACTTGATTTTGAAGCCCTGGGTGTATCTGTATGAGGATACATCCCATCTTGGAGCTGCGCGGGAGCTTGCCTTAGAAGCCTTGGGTGTATCTGTTTGCAGATACATCCCATCTCAGAACTATGCGGGAGCTTGCCTAAGAACCCCTGGGTGTGCCCGTTTGTAGACACATCCCGATTAGGCAGGAGCTTGCCTAAGAAGCCATGGGTGTGCCCGTTTGCAGACACATCCCGATTACGCGGGAGCTTGCCTAAGAAGCCCTGGGTGTGCTCGTTTGCAGACACATCCCAAATTGCGTGCGCCACTTAGGTGAACTCACGCTGGGGAGATAAAAAATTGACGTTCCTTTGGGAAGCACAAGCTGGTACCTAAAATTTTAGTTATATAGGTAAAAATAGCAAATATAGCAGATAGGAAATGCAATTAGCATCTATAAAATGACTTGCGCTAGGGAAAATGATTTTTGCTTTATTTTGAAATCGAAGTCCTAAAAGCAACTCATGTGCTAGGAGATAGGTTTTCAAAATTAAAAGGAGTAGAAAAGAAAATTTGCAGTTCAAATAGACCGAAATTTGACCTTGTCGAAAATGATTTTCTCAAATGGCTAAGTTTTGCAAATTTCAAAACAAAAATTTGAAGAGAGAGGCCTACCGACAGACTCGACTCTGGACGCGACAGGACGAGTTGACAGACACGAACTGGACTCTCTAGGGGTTTGATCCTAACTCGGTAGGGGGGTGGGCCACCTAAGACAACAAGATTCTTAAGTCGCGCAATTCCATAGCGTAGGCGAGTGGCAACACGGTCGAACTTCAGAATGGGAAAGATGTTATGAGACTGTTTCCATATGACAGGGCTTTGTAGTAGCAATGCCGTAGACTGGCGTTCTTTTGGATCTTTTTTGGTTTTGGGGTATATTCCCAAGGTAGGTGTTGTTTCAAATCCTGACAGATTCGCGCCTTTGACGGAGCCGAGTACTAGGACACACTATAGAAAGGTGGCTAGATTTTTAAAGTCTTTTGGATTTTGTAAGTGGATGGAGGTCTTCTGCCTAAGAGAAGCCCCCAGGACGACAAAGCTAACTGTTGAGAACATGACTGTGTCGTGATAGAAATGACGGTTCTTTTTTGAATGTGTGTCAATGTGGGTGGTTGTGCGCTGCCTACATATTCACGTGTAGTGAAATCAAACCAAGCAGTAGTTCAGTGGATCGAAAGATATATTATTGTGCCTAGTCTATTAGGACTTGGTGTGTAACTAGCCATACTGACAGTGTAGGCTAGGTGCATTCCCAATGATGTCTTGATCAAAGGGCTAGAATGGTTAGGATGTTGATCCTGTGACTGTGAGCATTCTCCGGGGTATCCCGCAGAAGTGGTGTGAACTTATTTGGGCATGTTCTATGCCGACCGCAGGTTGAGTTCTGTAGACACCCACATATGGCTGGTAGGTGTCTATAGCGGTTTCCAAAAAACACCCGATGATAATCGGACGCAAACATGTTTCTACGCGCTCGGATATGGGCTCAGAATCGTTAGTTTCTGGCTTGGGCTTTTTATGGAGTACAAATCTCACAAAACCAACCTCAAATTCAGGCTCACCCGGGTCGTTTCCAATAAAATAAGACTAATTTGAGTCAAAATCGACACCGAAAATAAAAACGACTGTTAGCGACTGAGTCGAACCCCGGTCAAAGCCGTTTCCGAGACACAAAATAGCCATACAAAATATCAAGAATCCAATCCAAAATACAAAATTTGCAAAATATCCAGCCCTCCTGATCCACTCGATTGAGTGCCAGACCACTTGATCGAGTGGGCCTTCAACACGCCCGTTTTTACACTTTCACTGGGCCACTCGATCGAGTCAACAGGGGACTCGATCGAGTAACCCTAGACGGGGGTGGAGGACGTTGCCTATATATACACCTCTTTTGCGAGCAATTAAACATCTTGGACACACCCTTTACAACCCTAATCTTCACATCTCTACAACCTAAAACCCTAGTGTTTAGCAAACTATCAAACCCTAGACCACCATCACTCGACTTACGTAACCTTGATACTCCCGTGCTCAAGCCACCATTAAACGAGTCCCGTCCGAGAACACGAAACATGTAGGTTGAGGATGCAACAATCCCAATTTCTCTTCTCTTCTCTCCCTCGTCTCGTTCGTCTTTTTCGTTCGTCGTTGTCACGTTTTTTTGTTTCCCTCATCTCGTCTCTAATATCATTAATACTACTAATATCAAAACACTAAAATACTCGCTAATTCGTGTCGAATACGAAGGATGATGGGATAAGGAAATCCGAATATACGAGGGTATTGCACCCGATGTTGACGGTCGCTTATCCCGACACCCCGAGTATTTGATTGTTGAAGCGAGTTTACGTCAACAAGATCGTTCTATATTTTGTCGCGTCATTATCGTCATCATCGTCAATATCGCATGCATCGATTTTTAAAACTATTTCAAACCACACGTTTTTATCGAGTCGAGACCCGTTGATGCGGATCCGACATCACATAATCCGCAAGGATTCGTTACGATGTCAAGATGCGGAGGGAATCAAGTTTTTTTTAATTCAAGCAAATATAAAGCGTCATTCTTTAGATTCGATACCAATTCAATAGTTGGATGTCGTATCTAAACGAATTAGTCAATAAATCTAACTAATACGAATTCGTTGAAGCTAAAATAGATGTCACATAATTCGAAAGAATTAATTACGACACTATAAACGCGGAGACAATTTATTTCGTTTTAGTTTAATTTAAACGACATACAATACCTTTTCTAAATTTCGCTCTAAATAATCGATATTGATTCAATAATCAAATATCGGATACGATGAGTATCAAAATCCGAATCGAGCACAAATCATACAATATTTCTGCCCGATTTGACAAAATTAGCGATTTACCAAAATCGAAAAGTAATTTCGAAATTAATAATAAATTGCGAAACGAACCCTAGTTCGTACAGGGGGCACTCGATCGAGCTAGTGCCTAGCCCACTCGGTCGAGTGGCACCCCAAAAATCGAGGCAGAAGGTTATTTGAGAACCACTCGGTCGAGTCTCGCTATGACTCGATCGAGTGGTTGCTCACTTGGTCGAGTCTTTCCATGACTCGGTCGAGTGACACCTCAAATCCGGGATAGAAACTTTTTTCGAGGTCCACTTGGTCGAGTCCTTCAATGACTCGATCGAGTGCCCCTTTGTCATGACAAAACCGTGAGTCCCACAATGTCATTCGAATCTCGATATATTTTATGACTTTGGTCAACACGTGTCAAGTCTATCACGTGACTTACTTCTTTTCAAAACCATGCATCGTGTTGTACGACTTTCCAAAATCATGCATTACGGCATTTATATCATTCCATATTATTCGCAAACCAGTATTATCGTTATTATCGTTACTAACACGTTTGTTTCTATTTTTGTCGATTTATTTCCGTTATTTGTTTTATTGTACTAAAATGAATCTCGCATATAACTTTGACGTTAATTTTAGATGCATTAAATCGACATAGCAACTTATTCAAATATTCACATGTTTAGTCAAAACGTTGTTTGCATATCATCTCATCGTATTACTAACGCGCGTATTTGAAAGTCAAGCGATATCCTAGTAGAGGCCGCAAATGTGCGGGTGGGGTTGGGTGTTCTTTGTGAACTTCCCAACACGTACCCTCACCCCTTACTCAGAACCATGGTTTCCGGATATCCGAATCGATTGGCACACGAGAGTCATTCAATACACGGTATCTGATAATGTCGGTATCGGTATCATAATGCAAAGGGACGAGCCCAATAAACTCTGACATCTGAATGGGCCATACTTTGTGCATGGCCCACTAAGATATAGAGTGAGTTCGAACGGGACCGAACTCCCAAAAAGTTCGGTAGCGACTCCACTTCGATTTAAATTTCAATTCGATCCATTTCACATGAGATTCACTCGCCTCCCCAAACCCACGCGTGGCCGCGTCGGGGTGGACCTATGTCATGTCCACAATTTGGCGACTCTGCTGGGGATTAACTGATGCGTGACTTACCATCGGCATCTTCAGGGTGAGACTCGAATAGAAATCGTTTGACTAGTATGTACAATACGCTCTTTAGTTTTACGGTTCATTCATAACTCTAATTTTTCCCGGGCCGGTATTGGTGACCGACGTCCCACTATACTGTGATATACTCCAACATGGATATGTCAAAGGTGTTCATAGTCGATTCGTATGGGTTTCGCGGCATGTTCTATGCTCAACTCGACTTAGGAAGTCCGTCCCGATTCTCGGATAGACTATGCGCACTGGTATAGACCCTATTTAGACCGACCGAGACTTAGTGTAGAGCATACATGGCGTCGTTATTATGCTTGCATGACTATGTGCTACTTGGTTTCTAAGGTCGTTTTTTCAAAAACCGTCATTTTCAAAAATTGCATCTTTTTCAAAATATCCAATTTCAAAACCCGGGAAGTATACCGAATTTAGGACTTACGATTTTACTCAAAATAGCCTATTTCTAGCCGGTATGATGTCCATTTGAAAACTCAAAAAATACTTTCGAACCTTCAAAATTGCGGCCCGATACACTTTTCCGACTTTCGAAAAAATCGGGCCATCCACCGAGTTTTTTGGATTTTTTTCAAAAAAAATCCTTTTCAAAACCTTCCTCTTCTTAGGACTTCCCGTATTTAGCAGTGTGGGGTCGTGTCATAAGTCGTCGAAGTCTTTTAGCGTCGAAACTCTGTCGATCTTACATCACGAGTTTCCTCCCTATCCCAGTCCGCCTTATTTGACTAAGGCATGACACACCTATGAAGGACATACTCCTACCAAGGAGGGCCCGTCTACACATTCGAGTCCAAAGTCTGAGGATGTCTCACAGGGACCTTCCTTCGAACAGGACCCGACCCACATTGCCGGATCTATCCTAAAGGAGGCCCACCTTTCACAAGTCACCCGTCTAGGTGTCTTTTCCGAGTCATTTCCTTTTCAGTCTTTCCTTTGCTTGGGATGTACTTTTTATTCCAGGATTTGGGTCAGTTTCTGATTACGCGGTATTCTTACAGACAGGCCACCGGTAACCAGACGACAAAAAATGCAAGAAACCTTGGACCAATTGGCAGCCTCGCTGGCTAAGATGGAGGCCCAACTAACAGCCATTAGGACCGACCAAAACACCCTTGCCATCCGTTGGAGTGCCGTGGAGCAAGGGATTCCTAAGGTCGGGAACGAAGCCACTGGGCCCATCGCTGAACTGGTCAGCGCCGTTCGCAAGCTTGAAGAATAGGTCCATTTGTCGGCGAACAACTCGATCCATACCAAAAATGCTCGCTCCTCTTTGCCACTGAATGACGAGCTACCTGCCAACCTCAACCTTACGAGAATATCGATGTTTGAGGGTACTGAAGACCCGGTTCATCACATTCGGGCTTTCAAAGAATTTATGGCTGTCAAGGGGGTGAAGTCCACCATGTTCAAGCACTTGTTCGCTTCTTCCCTTGAGAAGCACCCAAAAGCCTGGTACTACAGGCTTGATTCCAAAAAGTACAAGACTTGGGATGATGTGGCGACCGAATTAGCTCGGAATTATGCTAATAACACCGAGATCCAGACTACGATGTGTACTCTGGAAGTCATGGCCCAAGAGCCCAAAGAAGGTTTCACCAAATACCTTCAAAGGTGGAGGGCCGAGAGTGTAAAGTTGGTCGATAGGCCCAACGAAAAAGTGCTAGTGGAGGCATGATAAGTGTAGTTTGTAGTGCCAAAATTTGTTGTGTTTGGTCCCGTTTTCCCTTGTGAAATCGCTCTTTGGAGCGATTTCTGGGCTACTTATACTTCTAGCTCGTTTTAGGTTCCCAAGACCATTCATGGAGAATTGGAACGATTCTGACTCGTTTCATACACTTTTGGAGCCAACGAAGAGATGGAACGATCACTCGGTGCCTTGGATTTGATCCCGAGACCTTGGGACCCAATCCCGAGCCTCTTAGACTCGATCCCGAGCCCCGAGAATCGATGAGAAGCCCATGAGAAGCAAGGAGAGACCTTAGAGATCATATTAGAGGCCTACAGAGCCTTCCCGGCCGAGACCAAGTGCCTTCTCGGTCGGGAAGGAGTGCACAATTGAGTAGGCCACTGGTTGAGCCCTCCCGGCTGAGAACATGAACCGTCTCGGTCGGGACCACCTTTCCGGCCGAGACCAAAAGTCTTCCCGGTCGGGAAGAGAGAGCTGTAGTCGCGTGACTTTCTTTTCTCTTCCTTCACTCTTGTAACCTTATAAATACTCCTCTCTTGTATTGTTTAAGTACCCTACATTACCATACATTATCTTAGACCCCTCTACATTACTCTAAACCCTAGATAGAGTTCCTCCTCTCATTAGACTAATCTCTCTTTAAACTTTTGTTAATCTTAGATTAATTTAGTTAGTTAATCTTGTATTAAGGATCTCTTGAAGAATCCATCAATCCTTGACAACTTTTGGTGGAGATTTTTGGGTGTTCTTATTAATACAAGTTCTCATCATTTTATCCTCTTTGTAGTTGGTATAATCTCTTTTCTCTTAATCCTTGTTTATTTATCAAGTTTTGATCTTTACATATTGTTTATTGTTCTTGTTAGTTCATAATGGATGTTTTGTTATTTATGTTGATTTCTCTTGGTAGTGTTAGATTTAGTTTCACTATGAGTGAGTAGACTCTTTGTGGGGTTAGTAGGGGGATTAAGTGTGGATTATGGGTAATTAGGGTTTGATTAAGGGAAAAGGTGGAATCTTTGTTACTAGTCACATGTTGGGCACTCTATGTGTTTGTTGAATTGCTTGTTTGAGTTGTAGTGGCCATGCTTCTCATACTTGTTATCATCTTCTCATTTTGTAATCGATTTGTGGTTGAATGCTTGTGTTTGGGTAATATTTTGCATGAGTATTCGGGTCTAGTCTTTGACACGAGAGTGCGTACTTAGGCTTTGGCGCGAGAGCGCAAACCGACCTTAGTGACTAGGTGAAACCTACACCCTTGACCTCCCTACTATCCTACTACACTTATAAACCCAACCTAACCCTACTCCTTCCCATATTTGATTCCTCTATCTCTTTAGTCGATCATCTTCTCTAGTTTGTTAGTTTCTTTAATCTTTAGTTGCTTCAATTAGTTTATGTCATACATAGTTCATTGATAGTCTAGTTTCACTCCTCTTCACCATCATAGTTTGTCAATTCTCGTCATCTTTGTGTTTGTTTGTGACTTAGCCTCGTTTTTAGGTAGACCTAGTCTAGACACCATTTTCCGTCCGTGTGGATACGACCCGACTTACCCTAGCTACTAGTTAGGTAAAGTTGGACTCTATTTGACGGTGGGGCCCGCGGCGATTTCCCTCCCATCAATTTGGCGCCGTTGCCGGGGACGGTGCATGTTTAGACTTAGTTTGCTTAATAGCTTGACTTAGTTACCCTTTTTGTGCTCTTCTTCTATCTCTTGTGCATATTTTGTAGATTTTTCTTATTTTTATAGCTTTCTTTCATCTTTGTCTTCCGTTGTGCTCGTTTATTGTCTTTGCCTAGTGCCCATAAAGCACTAGGTGTTCTCACGTTTGTTCAAGTGTGTAGTGCATGCCTAGGAGGAGAGGCGATTTCTTTCTCTTCAATCCAGAGCCGGAGAGACTCTTTAGAGCCTTTCGCTAACGGACGATTGATCAGGTTAGATCCTCTGAACCGAGTACTAGCAATACCATTGAAAAACAAGCTCAAGGATCCAACTTGAACGATACACCTTGAGAGACGGCCGAAGGGAATTTCATCAATCCCTTTGGTACTTCTAGTCATTCCTCTCAACCTAGTTCCCCTTCTACTTCTACATCAACACCGTCTACATCATCATCTCCCGCATATCCAACAATGCCTAAGTTCTCTTCTCATTCAACCTTTACGAAAGACGTTTTGCCCGGTCCCACCGCTTTACCGGCCGCATATACCGGCAATTTTGTGGCAAAAACGCCATTCATCCAATTGGTCGAAAGAAGTCAATTAAGTGGGTTACCAACCGAAGATCCTCATCAACACATGGAAACCTTTTCGGACTATTGCGATGCTATCTCACAACCGGGAATAACCCAAGACCAAATCCAGTGGGTATTATTTCCTTTCTCCTTGGTAAGGCTAAGCAATGGTTCAAAGGGTTAGAGAAGGTGACTCTCGGTATTGATACTTGGAAGAAGCTAGCCTTAGCTTTCTACCAACACTACAACAAAATCCGTGTTTTTATGACGCTTTTTTAAGTGTTTATTGACGGAAAAAAGCATCATAAAATAATTTCTCGACGCTTGGTGAAAGCGTCAGTATTTGGGTCGTCAGTATTTACTGACGTCTTTTAATGCCACAAGTTTCGTCACCTTTTTGCGTCGAGAATTCATTATTGACGGTTGAATCCGTTAAATTCCTTGTGAAATTCCTTTCACCTTAAGTACTCTCTGACGCTTATAAGTGTCAAATATATAACATATAACTAGTTCATGACACTTAAAAGCGTCAATAATATAACATACTACCAGTTCATGACACTTAAAAGTGTCAACAACAAAACATACCGCCAGTACATGACAAATAAAAGCGTCGATGATTAAAGATGTAGATGAATCTTGTCACAATAAAATGTCAAGACATAGTACATGATATATAACAGTGACACTCAAAAGCGTTAAGATGCAAGTATGTAAGTGAATGAAGCGGACCCATTAAACGTCAAGAATTAATGTTCGAGCTTATATATAAATAATATATGAAGAGATTGAACAACATAACATGTATGTTCCGAAAAATATTTCATCAAATGTTATTATTAATAAAAGAAATAGTCGTCAGGCCAAAGAATAGTACAAAGTAAAGTACAAAATTATATGCACACAAGACTATTTTATTATCGTTGAATATACAAATTACAATTTCCTTTATATGAATACACATAATCGGCGAACTGAATCCAACCGTCACAGGGATACCTGTAGGTACAACTTCACATATTTCCTCTGTTGTCTCCGAACAAAGTTGGTTTAAATAACTTCTTCAAATAATGTATATATTGTCTTAATCTTTTACCCGTACACTTGAGAATCCATTGTTCATAAAAATCGTCATTAGGTAAGACAAAATGGCCCTACAAATAAACAAAGTTCTTATCAATCACATCTGTATAGTAGCTAGAACTTAGGACAACAAACAGATTATTACTTATCATATGCAAGTTAACATGATTATTAAAGACAATCAGCCCATATCAATGAAGTTTATGAAACAAACAAACGAATTACAAACCAGCCCAACGGTGTTTATCTGCAAATTAACGTGACAAAGAGAACTATATTTAAACCACATGACAAATTTACATCTGAATATTAATATATTACTGGTATATACTAATGCTAGACAACGCAGATAGCTCAACTAACTACAATGCACAGGCACCACGACTTTGAAATCCTGGGGCCGAGTAACATTCCATCTAAGATCATGGTAAAACTTGGCATTATCGAGAAGTGTAGAGAAGGGATAGTAATAGTAAACCTGTTGCAAAAGAAAGAGAGAGATTAGGGGAAAAAATCATATCCAAGGAGAAAAAATACATATTCATAGTAGTGTTACATAAGCAAAATATCACACATAAATTAAACATTCACTTTCGTTGGGATACATTCAAATCGGAGGCGCGACTCAATAGAAATTTCTGGTCGACTAATAAGATTTCTTGATTGCTCCAAATATGTAGATTGCATACCTGCCCACCAGTAGTCCTCGGAACAGAGATAAAAGCAATGTCCACGTATGACTTGGTAGTAAGGAACACGTTAACAGAAATCTGCAAAAAAAAAAAAAAACTCGTTGTTGGAACTAAATAATTGGGCTTTTGATGAAAAATTAAGTCAATATATATACTCCATATATTATATTCGACTGATATTTACCAAGCTCTATTGTCATTACTCTTATGGTCTTATTTGAAGACCGCAACAAGCCAACAAATTCTGAGCCTCTTGAGATGCGTTCAATTTAATTTGCAAGGAAAATGCACATGATGTAAGTGAGTTTATAAGTAGAGCCACCATGAAAGTTAGTATGGAACATCTTTATAATCTTTAGTGTCTATATGTTCAACTGTATAAAATATAGATATTCTATAATTATCAAAAGACTAACCATAATAGTGAATAGATGAAAATTAGCAAGAGCAACAAATCAGTTATTCACAAAATCTGAACTAACCTAATACATAAAAGTACAGAACAACTTACCACAAGACTTATCAAATAGCATGAAATTAAGGACGGTGCAAAATAGTAAATTACTATTGAAGAGACTGCATACCTCAACAACAATATTAACATTGATGAATATACCCTGTCACCAGAAGATGGTGTTTATCAGCAAACCAAACATCTTCATCTGGAAATTAACGTGACAAATAGAACGTAGTAAAAAGAGATTTCTAGTTCCTTCCAATTTGCAAACCTAAAAGTTGCAGACCTTGCTAAAACTCAAGCACCTATTGTAGTAAATGGTAATTAATTGTGAATGTACTGATGTACATGATATGCACAGTTTTATACAGAACATGCTCATTACCCATTCTATCTTAGCATTTGATTAATGAAATCAATTGATAATTCGCAAAATGTCATCTTTAATCAATAAATAATGAATTCGGTCAACCACAAAAGCAAGTACTTATATTAAATTTGATTTTTTAACTATCTAGTTCATAAATTTTATACAATAAATCAAGCAATTATGCCCTTATAGTGGATGCAAACCGGAATCACCATAATCTAAGATGAATCTGATGTCTCATAAATCATAAAGCAATTATCTTGTTTCCATCGAAATCAATAAACTAAATTAAGCGACAAACAAAATCAAGCAAGATTTAAGAAAATTGAAAAACATACCTTAGATTTACACTCGCATGAAATTTTGATTACATCAGTGGATAAAACCCAATTGAGAGACCAACCGTAAGGAAAATAGAACAGTGATCTTCTGATTTGGACTTACTTTCTGTAGAGTATTAGTTGAGATTAATTAGGGTTTTGGTTTAAGGTTTGATTAAGAGTATATGGAACTATGGAAGTGGGAGAGGTGTGCCGATAATGGAATGGTAGGTTAAGCGGCAGATTAAAATTTTAGGTCAATTTTAGGCGCTTGATACTTATGAAGTATAAAGGAGGGTCGACGCTTATAAAAGCGTGGATTTGTTGTAGTGCAACAATTTTATCCCGGAGAAGACAAATCTATTGAGAGCTTTTATCACGGGATTCCAACAACGTGATGAAGAAAGCCTCTATGAATCGTGGGAAAGATTCAAAGCCTTGATCCGCTCTTGTCCTCACCATGGTTTATCATAGTGGTTCCTTGTTCAACAGTTCTGGAACGAGTTATATGAAGACTTAAGGGCAATACTCAACATGGGATCGAATGGAAGGTTTACCGAGGTAGATAATGACCAAACTTGGTCAAGAATCAGGGAGATGGCGGTACACAACTCCCAATACTCAAGGCCTAGAAAGAAGAATCGAGGAGGAAGACACGAGATCGATGTCATTACAAAACTAAGCATTGATCTTGGAGCCCAATTAAAAACCCACATGGAATCTATTGACAAGAAGGTCCAAAGCCATTTTGATCAAGGTCAAAGTGGAAGTGCCTCCCACCAACATTCAATGCAACAAGTCACTGCTTTGGGAGTTGTATCTCCTACATCTTATTATGGGATATGCGATATTTGCGGGATAGTTGGACATGAGCCTCTACATTGTCGAGGTAGTATTGAGCAAGTGAACGCCTTTCAAGCGTTCAAGCAACGTGCCCCAAATCCCCACATGTTCCAAGCTTCACATCAAGCTTCCCAACAACAATCTCTACAACACCGCCCATATGTTCCACCTCCCTTAAGGGACAACAACCAAGGCTACCAAGGTTATGTAGGCAACCCAAGACCATTCAACAACTTCAAGCAACATAACCAAGGTACTTCAATAACAATCAGGGGTTCCAACAAGGGAACTTCAATCAAGGTGGTTTCCAAGGAAACCAACACAACCAAGGACATCAAAACTACAACCATGGCAACACTCAAGGCCTTAATCAAGGCAACTCTCATGGGTTCCAAGGGAACCATCAAAATCAACAAGGATCTCAAGGTACTCGACAAGAAAGCAAGCAAAGGAGCCGGTCTCCAATTCATGATTATGGTACTCCCTTAGCCCTCACCGATACTCCACACAATCCACAATCTCCACCTCGGGATTTTGACATGCAAAAATCTATGTTGGATGTGCAAAGGATTAATCAAGAAATGAAAAGAAGCCAAATGGAGATGCTAAGAAACCAACAAGAATTCTTTGCTCATCTTCAAAGGGAGAACATAGCAAGAGATGCTCATATGAAGATGCTCGAAACCCAAATAGCTCAAGTAGCTTCGGGTAGCTCTTCAAGGCAAAAGGGGCAACTACCTCCTCAAGGTGAAACGGCAAAATTTGAACATGTGAATGCTATTACCTTGAGGAGTGGTGTATCTTATGACTCCCCCGTGTTTCCTAGTGAGCAACAAGCAATGAAAGAAGTTGTATCTCCAACTCAAGAAAATTCAAGCTTGGGAAAACCAATGGAGGAACAAATCTTGTGGGAGATTGAGAAACCCCATGAAGACAAGCTTCCCCCACTTCAAGGAAAAGACAAAGGAAAGAGGAAAATGTCATTTGAAAAATCCAACCCTAATGAGCAAGACAAGGTACATATCAAGTTGCCTTTCCCAACAAGGCAAATGAAGACCAAGGTGGAGCTTCAATATGACAAGTTCCTAGATATTGTGAAGAAATTGGATGTGAGTGTCCCTTTTACCGAGCTACTTACCCAAATTCCGGCATATGGAAGATTCATAAAAGAAATCTTGGCTAGGAAGAGATCCGTCGACAAGAAAGAGACCATAACGTTCACAAGAGAGGTGAGCGAGCTCATTCAAGGTTCTACACTTCCCAAGTTGAAGGATCCGGGTAGTTTCTCAATCCCGTGCACCATAGGCAACTTGAATATTGAGAGAGCACTATGTTATTTGGGTGCGAGTGTAAGCATCATTCCCTATTCCATTTGTGAGCGATTTGGGATGAAGGAGCTCAAGTGTACTTCCCTTACACTCCAAATGGCCGATCGTTCACTCAACCGACCATTGGGGATGTTAGAAGATGTGCCAATAAGAATCGGGAAGTTCTTCATTCCGGTCGACTTCCTCGTGCTTGATATGCCGGAAGATGCTATCACTCCCATTATCCTTGGGCGCCCATTTCTACATACCGCCGGTGTGATGATTGATGTAAAGAACGGTAGGATCACATTTGAACTAGGCGACGAGAAGCTCGTGTTTGACCTTCAAGGCAATACCTCGCCTACTAATGATGAGTCTTGTAATATGATCCACGCCATGGAAGACATCGATCTAGGGAATGAGTCGGGTGAAATCTTGAAGAACAACTTCTATGGAATTGAAGATGATGATTCCGAGCTTGGGGCGGATGAATGCCTATATCATGATATTGAGGACAAGTTGCAAGGAAAGATGAAGGTTGAGCCTCCCTTGAGGCCACATGAAGATAGATGGAAGTTCGGGTATATACCGAAGGATCGCAAGTACAAGTTCAAGCCGTTGAACTTAGTAGATTGGGATGCCCCGGAAACGTCGAGGTTAGGATGTGATGATCCTTGGAGTGGAGGTTGGTATTCCACTTGCTTGATCGAAGACTTCTCGAGAGCCTTCGATTTGTTTCTTCGTGCCCTTGATGGCGATGGAATTGGCTATAGTGTTGTTGAAAAATGATTGAAGAATGCACCATCCTTGGTTTGACGGAGTTCCAAAAGAACCGTCTTATTGTATATATCCCTTTCTTGTAATTCTTTAAAGTTTTGTGAAATTCTTGCAATTTGGTATTTTGATGAGCGATGTGAGGGAGGGATTTTGATGAATGTTTTGAGCTTATTTGATAGGTGAGAAGTGAAGATGAATCTTAGAGAGGAGTGGTTATTGATAGAGCTTGGATTGTGAGCAAGGGAGTCAGTTTTTGAAGCTTTGGACAAGCTTTTGGGGTTATGAAGAGTTAGAAGACTCTTTCCGGCCGAGAAGAGAGCATCCCGACCGGGAAGGATGAGCCATCCCGACCGGGAAGGAGCCATCCCGATCGGGATGAGTGTACCAAAAATCGAGTTTTCTGGAGTGTCTTCCCGACCGGGAAGGAGCTTCCCGATCGGGAAGGGTGTGATCCCGGTTTGGTCCTGGTTTCTCTTGTGAAATCGCTCTTTGGGAGCGGTTTCTGGGCTACTTATGCTTCTTCTAGTTCATTTTAGGTTCCCAAGACCATTCATGGAGAATTGGAACGATTCCGACTCGTTTCCGATGCATTTGGAGCCAATGAAGAGAAGGAACGATCACTCGGTGCCTTAAACTCGATCCCGAGACCTCGAGACTCGATCCCGAGTACCGAGAATCGATGAGAAGCCCATGAGAAGCAAGAAGGGACCCTTGAGATCATATTTGAGGCCTACAAGACCCTTCCCGGGCGGGAAGAGTATCCTTCCCGGTCGGGAAGGAAGAAGAGCAAATACGAGCCACTGCTGGGCCGTCTCGGGCGAGAAGGGGGTCTTCTCGGCCGAGTTGGGTCCCATCTCGGGCGAGACCATCTCATCTCGGCCGAGATGGGCCACCTGCAGCTCCGCCTCACTTCTTTTCTTCTCCATATTCATTGTAACCCTATATATACCCCCCCTCTTGTAATCTTATGGAATATTAGACATTACCCACTAAATTCTAGACTACTTTAGGTTAGATTAGCCTAGATTAGTGTAGATTAGTCTTTAGTTAATCCTTAATCCTAGTTTAATCCTTGTATTAATTGAATTCTTGAAGATCTCTACCAAGATTAACAACCTTGGTTGATGTATTTGGTTTTCTCTTTTATGCAAGTTTTCCTTCTTCCATTCATCTTCTAGTATGGTATAATCTCTCTTTTACCTTCTCTTAATCTTGTTTTATCATTCAAGTTTTAATCTTTGTTCATTATTCATTGTTTTCACTAGTTTCATTATGGATGTTTTGTTGTTTGTGTTGATTTCTCTTGTTATGGTTAGTATTAGTTTCATTATGTGTGAGTAGACTTTTTGTGGGGTTAGTAGGGGGATTAAGTGTTGATTATGGATTATTAGGGTTTGATTGTGGGTAAAGGTGGATTCTTTGTTACTAGTCACATATTATGCACACTATGTGTTTGTTGAAATGCTTGTTAGAGTAGTAGTTGCAAATACTTCTCTTGCTTGTCTTCCTCTTCTCATTTTGTGATTGATTTGTGGTTGAATCCTTGTGTATTGGGTAACATCTTGCATAAGTATTCGGGTTTTGTCTTTGATACGAGAGTGCGGACATAGGCTTTGACGCGAGAGCGCGGACCAACCTTAGTAACTAAGTGAACCTTGCACCATCGATCTCCCAACTATCCTACTACACTTATGAACCCAACCTAACCTTATTCTTTCCTTATTAGATTTCTCCATCATTCTTGTTATTGTTTCCTTTAGTCTTAGTTTATTCTTAGTCGTAGCCTAGCCCTGTGACACGGTGCTTGTATTTGGGTAGACCTTAGTCTAGACACCTCTTACCGTCCCCGTGGACTCGACCCGACTTGCCCTATCTACGTTTTAGGATTAGTTGGTTTTTATTTATTGGCGGGGATCCACGGCAAATCCCTCCCATCAATAAGATTTTCTTTTGTGTCTTTTCCTTTTGTGTCGTTGTGTCGTGCTTTTGTTGTGTTGTGTGTGTTTTGCCTCCCTTCTTTCTTGTAGGTTGCTTAATCACCTTTAACTTTGGAAGGCTTTCAAGACATCCGGTAACATCTTTTTATCCCTTTTTCCTCTTTGTCTCTTATGGAGTTTGGAGGACATTTGTGATGATATGTGCTAGGGTGGAGCTTTGTGAAGATTTGTGGTTGATTGGTTGCTTATGTGGATGTTTCGGGGTGGTGTTTGGTTTGTTTGTATGTTTGTTTTCTTTTCTCTTATTTTCTTTTGTTTTGTTGTCTTTGTCTCTTTTTCTTTCGTTTTCGTCGTGTCTTTGTTTTGTGATGTGTAGTTGTGTCTAGTGTGTAAAAAGGTTTTCGAAAACCCGGTTTTGATGCTAGTGTGCAAGTGTTTACTTTCCCTTTCTAGTAGTATAAATAGAGTCTTGGACTTTAGTCTTGTAGAATGACCCTAAATCAATAGTTTCGTTTGTCCTTTACCTTGAGTCCACCTAGTCTACTAGGGATTTACTACGGGATTTGCATTTTGACCATTATGACCACCCACGGTGTGAAAAGGCCTTGGTTGCCGAGTCCCGTCCCTTAGGTGACCGTGTTCGGGATTGTTTGACTAGTCTAAGTTTTCCACCTTTTTGGGGGTTTGAAGGGAAGGACGCTTCCCGACTCACCCATTCCCCTACCTCCTACACATATCCACAAAATAAAGTTGCAAATTGTTGAAATCTCTTTCTTAGTTGCAAAAAGAAATGCCTACAACTCAAATCTAGCCAAAAGGGCAAACAAAGAAAATGAAAGAAAGAAAAGAATGAAGAAAAAGAAAAGGCACAAAAAGTCAAAAAGAAAATACAAAAGATGAAAAAGAAATGGCATAGCAACACAAAAAGCAAAAATGCAAAAGAAAGAAAATGCCAAAGAAAATCACCTCAAAAAAAGAATCCCCACCTCTCACAAATAAGCCTTTTTCCAATCGTTACCGTGAAGAGCCTACCAAAGAACCGAGTCCCTAGGAAGGATGATAGCGGTAATGATCGGTCTTCCCTCATTTTGCAATCGTATCCACCTTTTTACTTGGGCTAGTTAGACGATTTTGAACATGGGACGACCCTCTTGGCTCATCGTGAAAGGGGGCGGGGTCTCACTTACCTACAGTGTCGACTAACACCGTGGTTCATCCTTTTCCCATCCCGCCGATCGTCCCGTAGTACGTTCTTAGAAGGTTAGGAGGACCTAGGTAAGTTACCAACGTTTTTATTGCTTTGTTGTCATACTATTAGGGTTTTGTTCATTTCGATTGGTATTATTAGCTTGGGAACGTTGTCACTTGCCTTGAGTCCTAAACCGGTGCTTCTTTCACCGCTTTTTAGAGGGAAGCGGTATTTGTTTCTTTTTGGGTGCAACCGATTGTTTGTGTGTTTTTGTGTCCGGTTGCATCCACAGTTTTGTCGCAAGACCTTACTTGCCTTGCGGAGTGCACTTTTCCTCTAAGTGTATTCGCTTGAGTTGAAAGGGTGTAGGGTGCGCTAATACCCGCTCGGTTAGTAGTCTAGTTTCTTTTAGTTTTAGTTAGTTGGTGCTTACTCGAGGGCGAGTAAGGGTTAAGTGTGGGGGAGTTAATAAGTGTAGTTTGTAGTGCCTAATTTGTTGTGTTTGGTCCCCTTTTCCCTTGTGAAATCGCTCTTTGGAGCGATTTCTGGGCTACTTATACTTCTTCTAGCTCGTTTTAGGTTCCCAAGACCATTCATGGAGAATTGGAACGATTCCGACTCGTTTCATACACTTTTGGAGCCAACGAAGAGAAGGAACGATCACTTGGTGCCTTGGATTCGATCCCGAGACCTTGGACCCATTCCCGAGCCCCTTAGACTCGATCCCGAGAATCGATGAGAAGCACATGTGAAGCAAGGAGGGACCTTATAGCTCATAATGGAGGCCTACAGACCCTTCCCGGGCGGGAAGAGCATCCTTCCCGGTCGGGAAGGAGTGCACAATTGAGCAGGCTTCTGTTTAGGCCTTCCCGGCCGAGACCATGAACCGTCTCCGTCGGGACCACCTTCCCGGCCGAGACCAAATGTCTTCCCAGTCGGGAAGAGAGAGCTGAAGCCGTGCCTCTTCTTTTTATTCTCCTTCACTTTTGTAACCTTATAAATACTCCTCCCTTGTATTGCTTAAGGACACTACATTTCTTTACATTACATTAGGCTCCTCTACATTGTTCTAAACCCTTGATCTAGTTCCTCCTCTCATTAGCTTAATCTTCTCTAAACTTTTGTTAATCTTAGATTAATTTAGTTAATTAGTCTTGTATTAAGGAGATTCTTGAAGACTCATCCAAGATTGACAACCTCGGGAGATTTATTTGGGTTTCTTATTAATGCAAGTTCTCATCTTTTTATCCTCTTGTAATTGGTATAATCTCCTTTCTCTTAATCTTTGTTTTTTTTATCAAGTTTTAATCTTTACATATTGTTTATTATTTTTGTTAGTTCATAATGAATGTTTGGATTATTATGTTGAATTCTCTTGTCTATGTTAGTATTAGTTGGATAATGAGTAAGTAGACTCTTTGTGGGGTTATTAGGGGGATTAAGTGTGGATTATGGGTAATTAGGGTTTGATTAAGGGAAAAGGTGGAATCTTTGTTACTAGTCACATGTTGGGCACTCTATGTGTTTGTTGAATTGCTTGTTTGAGTTGTAGTGGCCATGCTTCTCATACTTGTTATCATCTTCTCATTTTGTAATCGATTTGTGGTTGAATGCTTGTGTTTGGGTAATATTTTGCATGAGTATTCGGGTCAATTCTTTGACACGAAAGTGCGGACTTTGGCTTTGACGCGAGAGCGCAAACCGACCTTAGTAACTAGGTGAAACCTACACCCTTGACCTCCCTACTATCCTACTACACTTATGAACCCAACCTAACCCTACTGCTTCCCATATTTTATTCCTCTATCTCTTTAGTCGATCATCTTCTCTAGTTTTTTAGTTTCTTTAATCTTTAGTTGCTTCACTTAGTTTATGTCATACATAGTTCATTGCTAGTCTAGTTTCACTCCTCTTCACCATCATAGTTTGTCAATTCTCGTCATCTTTGTGTTTGTTTGTGACTTAGCCTCATTTTTAGGTAGACCTAGTCTAGACACCATTTTCTGTCCCTGTGGATACGACCCGACTTACCCTAGCTAATAGTTAGGTAAGTTGGACTCTATTTGACGGTGGGGACTGCGGCGATTTCCCTCCCATCAATTTGGCGCCGTTGCCGGGGACGGTGCATGTTTAGACTTAGTTTGCTTAATAGCTAGACTTAGTTACCCTTCTTGTGCTCTTCTTCTATCTCTTGTGCATATTTTGTAGATTTTTTTTTGTTTTTATAGCTTTCTTTCATCTTTGTCTTCCGTTGTGCTCGTTTATTGTCTTTGCCTAGTGCCTATAAAGCACTAGGTGTTCTCACGTTTGTTCAAGTGTGTAGTGCATGCCTAGGAGGAGAGGCGATTTCTTTCTCTTCAATCCAGAGCCGGAGAGACTCTTTAGAGCCTTTCGCCAACGGACGATTGATCGGGTTAGATCCTCTCAACCGAGTACTAGCAATACCATTGAAAAACAAGCTCAAGGATCCAACTTGAACGATACACCTTGAGAGACGGCCGAAGGGAATTTCATCAATCCCTTTGGTACTTCTAGTCATTCCTCTCAACCTAGTTCCCCTTTTACTTATACATCAACACTGTCTACACCATCATCTCCCGCATATCCAACAATGCCTAAGTTCTCTTCTCATTCAACCTTTACGGAAGACGTTTTGCCTGGTCCCACCGCTTTACCGGCCGCATATACCGGCAATTTTGTGGCAAAAACGCCATTCATCCAATTGGTCGAAAGAAGACAATTTAGTGGATTACCAACCGAAGATCCTCATCAACACATGGAAACCTTTTCGGACTATTGTGATGCTATCTCACAACCGGGAATAACCCAAGACCAAATCCGGTGGGTATTATTTCCTTTCTCCTTGATCGGTAAGGCTAAGCAATGGTTCAAAGAGTTAGACAAGGCGACTCTCGGTATTGATACGTGGAAGAAGCTAGGCTTAGCTTTTTACCAACAATTTTATCCCCCGGAGAAGACAAATGTATTGAGAGCTTCTATCACAGGATTCCAACAACGTGATGAAGAAAGCCTCTATGAATCGTGGGAAAGATTCAAAGCCTTGATCCGCTCTTGTCCTCACCATGGTTTATCACAGTGGTTCCTTGCTCAACAGTTCTGGAACGGGTTATATGAAGACTCAAGGGCCATACTCAACATGGGATCGAATGGATGGTTTACCGAGGTAGATGATGACCAAACACTACAAGTAAAACTGTCCCGGGCGTCCATCTGGTTGGCGTCCTGGGCATATGGACGCCTAAATGGCGTCCGAAAAGTCACACGGGCGTTCACAGTCGGACACCAAACTTGGCGTCCGACTGAAATTTGGGAGGACAAAATGAAAGACGACGGGCGTCCACAGGCGGACGCCATTTACCCCAAATGGCGTCCGCTGTCGGTCGCCATTTAGCAGAATTTGGCGTCCGACAGCGGACGCCTGTCCGGGTGAGTGTGGCGTCAAATACCTGCTCACCCCCCTCTCCCCCTTCACTCTTTAAAAAAAACACTCTCTACAATCTCCCTCTTCCCTCGCCGACCCCAATCTCCTTTCCTCTCCTCCAATTTTCATCCTTTATTCCATTGTGGTACGTTTTCTTAGTTTACTTAGTTTCTATTCATTATAATTAGTTCTTATTCTTGATTGTTAGCGTTATTTATTGATAGTTTGTTAGTTAATATTGTTTAGGTCTAAATTTCGATTAGGTTGATTAGTTTAGCTCAGGTTCGATTAGGTTGATTAGTTTATCCCAAATTCGATTAGGTAGATTATTTTTGCCCATCACAATTTTAATTAGGGTTTGATCAATTTGGTTGAATTGTGCTAGAATGACCTCTAGGGCCTTCCGTGAGGTTTTGTATGACTTAGGACGGACCAAAAGGTGTCGTAATAATGCCGGATTTTCCCGAAACCACTTCTATCTTGACCGGGGTTGTAATTAGGTGTTAGCGGTGCTTTTGGAGTTTTGATATCTGTATCCGAAAATTTGACCTTATCTGACCTATTTTAGCTGTTTTTGTCGGACATAGGCCATGAATTTTTGTGTTTTGTTCGGTTAATTTGGGATTAAATTGATAAATGAGTTAGGGTTTTCATAAATTGCGATGAAATTGTGATTACATTTGTGATTAAAATCGGTGACTGATTTTTGTAAGGTTAATTCTAAATTAATAAGACATTTGGGTTTACTTTCATGTATTAGTAATTAAATTGATGAAACTTAGTTAGAGAAATGAAGTTTAAGTTAAACGGTGATTAAATTTTCGTTTAGTAAGTTCTAAATTAAATTAGGGAAATTAAACTTTAATTTGTTATATATATTTTTTGAACATAGAAAATGAAGAGAATTGAACGGAAATGGATGTATGAGGGAAGACTTGATAAGAAGAGATGTCCCACCGTCAAATTTTTGAGGGGTGTTGAATTATTTGTCGAAGTAGCTAAAAAGTCAGTAGATTATGCATCGCAGGGGGAGGTTAGGTGTCCGTGTACTAAATGCAAGAACCTAAAATTTCTTGAGGTCCTTGTAGTGAAGGAACATGTCATCTATAGTGGTTTTTGAGGAGGATGACGGACACGATGAAGAGAATTCAGAGGACGATCAAGTGGAGGGCGAGGAGACCGAGGAGGAGGATCAGACTGAGGAGGATGAGGCTGAAGAAAATAACGACAGCGACGGTGACTACTAGAGTTGTTGTATGTTTACATGTTTACATGGTTAAGTTATATTGATGTTTACTATAGTAGGCTATTTTACATGAATAAAGTTAGAATGTAATTGTTGTTTACATGGCTAATTGTTGTTAACATTGTTTAATTTTTTGGCAGGTTAAGATAATGGCAGGCGGTAGATCGACTAGGAGACGTGGTGGGGGTAGTAGGTCTGCTCACACGTCCACCACGCAGCAGGAGGAGGAGGAGGTGGTCCCCGAAATGGGACCGGAGCAGACCGCTGAGCATGAGGAGGAGGGGCAACAGCAGGGGCCAGAGGAGGAACTGGAGAAGGACGATGCCGGTCGGTTGGTTCTCAAACCAACAGGCACATGGTAATATAATCTAACATGTTGATTATTCTTTTGTAACATATTCCGTTTTGGGCTACATCTTGTATGATTGACTACATATACGTGCTTCACGACTCGGTGCAGGTTTCTGCACAAACAGGTCGTCAAAGGCTGTACCAACAGCTTCATGGTCGACAAAGGGAAAGGGTATGCATGTTGGTCTCAGGTACCGGCTGAGATACGAGAGTGGTGGTTCAACCAATTCAAGGTACGTGGATTGTTTTTGCTACCGAGTTTTTATTTTATAATCTGGACTTTGTAAATATTTTTCATACTAATTATTAATCTGTCTTGACTGTATAGTTCAAGTTCAGTTGGGCCTCAGAGTTTGATGGAAGGGTCTGGAACGGTATAATGAAATGTGCACACGACGTTTCGCCTGTGTGATGAATAAACGACGTACGCGGGGGACTCCGTTGAAGGACCTTAAAGGTGTTAGTTATTTTTTTTGGGTAATCAATTTTAACAAATAAACAATCTAACTTCAATCTTTCACTGTATTAAATAATATATTGGGTCGTCATATTTTAGGGGAGGCGTTGGAGAAATGGATTGCCTACCACGATAAGAAAGACTTTAAGGTGAGGTCTGAAATTGCCCAAAGGAACAAGTTGGCGAACTGTGACCGTGAGGGCCGCGCAAACCCGACACATCATCGGGGTTCTCAGTCTTCTTTCACTCGTGTCAAGAGAGTATGATTTCTACTAATTAATACCGTACTCTTCCTTGAATAATCGTAAACTACGTTTGCATAATTTATATTCGCCTAACGTTCGTACTCATTTAATAGCTGCGTGCTGAGCTCGGGAGGGAGCCAACCGCGGCGGAGATATTCTTCGACATGCATGGGCAGACCGATGAAAAAGGGACTACCTTTAAGTCGAAAAAGGATCAGGCGACCTGGGTGAGTACTAAATCGACTGTAGGTGGTGGATAACTATCTTCAATAATTTCATCTAATAATAACTTAAATTGAAATCATTCTTCTGTACGCAGGACGCCTACCAAGAAGAGCTGGAGAGACTCGAGGCTGACCCTGATGTTGAGGAAGTCGACCCAAATGCTACTTGGTTCAAGGTCGTCAAGGGTTACAAGAAAGGAAGTGTGTACGGTGTGGGAAATGCACACGGTATGTACTTCACACCTCCCACATCGCGTTTGAGCACCTCCACACAAATGGAGTACACGCCGGTCAGATCTCAGCAGCCTGACCCGGAGAAGGAGGCCATGAAGGAACAGCTGACGGAGCAGCAGCAGCAACTGAAGGCACAGGCGGAGCACATACAGAAGATAGAGGATGAGATGGCCATGTTTCGGGCCATGTTTAACAAATGCAACCAAGGTCGTCCCCCATCCCCTCCAGACGACAGAGACCTCTTTAACAGGGATGGTGGTAACTCCGGTGCTGCAGCTAGCTTCACAGTTAGTTGATTGTTTTTGTTGTTGTTGTTGCAACTGTATTTAAGGATTATGTATCTTCGAACTAGTTTAGACTTGTGTACCTTCAAATTGTATGTTCAATCTTTTTATATAAGTTTTTTCAGCATAAATGAGTCGAGAGATTAACTCTTTTGGTTGACTGAGAGTGACTATGGTTGCGGTATTGTGGATAGTCGACATTTGTGGTTGGTTGAGAGTTGAGAGTTGTGGTTGTGGTTTATTTTGCAGGTTTTGGCTAAACATTGAACGCATGTTTACGGTCATGCAACAGCGTAAATAGTGTCCAATAACGGACGCCATGACAGACGCCAGGGGAAGCTGAAATGGCGTTCGACTGTGGACGCAAAGTGTCCTGGGTGGCGTCCACAGTCGGTCGCCAACACAAGGAACATGGCGTCCGACTGTGGACACCACCCAGGGACACCTGGCGTCCGCAGTCGGTCGCCACCCATGGTGTCCATTGTCGGTCGTCAATTCCCTTGGCGTCCAATAGTGGACGCCCGTTTTGAAAATGGGCGACCGGTCGTGGCTTCTGCTTTCTGACGTCTGTTTGTGGACGCCCGTCCCTTTATACCATCCAATATCGGTGCCCACTAGGTGGACGCCCGGGACTGTTTTTCTTGTAGTGAAACTTGGTCAAGAAACGAGAAGATGGCGGTACACAACTCCCAATACTCAAGGCCTAGAAAGAAGAATCGAGGAGGAAGGCACGAGATCGATGCCATTACACAACTAAGCATTGATCTTGGAGCCCAATTAAAAACCCACATGGAATCTATTGACAAGAAGCTCCAAAGCCATTTTGATCAAGGTCAAAGGCAAGTGCCTCCCACCAACATTCAATACAACATGTCAATGCTTTGGGAGTTGTATCTCCTACATCTTATTATGGGATATGCGATATTTGCGGGATAGTTGGACATGAGCCTCTACATTGTCGAGGTAGTATTGAGCAAGTGAATGTCTTTCAAGCGTTCAAGCAAGGTGCCCCATATCCCCACATGTTCCAAGCTTCCCATCAAGCTTCCCAACAACAATCTCTACAACACCGCCCATATGTTCCACCTCCCTTAAGGGAAAACAACCAAGGCTACCAAGGTTATGTAGGAAACCCAAGGCCATTCAACAACTTTAATCAACATAACCAAGGTACCTTCAACAACAATCAAGGGTTCCAACAAGGGAACTTCAATCAAGGTGGTTTACAAGGAAACCAACACAACCAAGGACATTAAAACTACAACCATGGCAACACTCAAGGCCTTAATCAAGGCAACTCTCATGGGTTCCAAGGGAACCATCAACATCAACAAGGATCTCTTGGTACTCGACAAGAAATCAAGCAAAGGAGCCGGTCTCCAATTCATGATTATGGTACTCCCTTAGCCCTCACCGATACTCCACACAATCCACAATCTCCACCTCAGGATTTTGACATGAAAAAAATCTACGTTGGATGTGCAAAGGAGTAATCAAGAAATGCAAAGAAGCCAAATGGAGATGCTAAGAAACCAACAAGAATTCTTTGCTCATCTTCAAAGGGAGAACATAGCAAGAGATGCTCATATGAAGATGCTCGAAACCTAAATAGCTCAAGTAGATTCGGGTAGCTCTTCAAGGCAAAAGGGGCAACTACCTCCTCAAGGTGAAACGACGAAATTTGAACATGTGAATGCTATTATCTTGAGGAGTGGTGTATCTTATGACTCCCCCGTGTTTCCTAGTGACCAACAAGCAATGAAAGAAGTTGTATCTCCAACTCAAGAAAATTCAAGCTTGGGAAATCCAATGGAGGAACAAGTCTTGTGGGAGATTGAGAAACCCCATGAAGACAAGCTTCCCCCACTTCAAGGAAAAGACAAAGGAAAGAGGAAAATGTCATTTGAAAAATTCAACCCTAATGAGCAAGACAAGGTACTTATCAAGTTGCCTTTCCCAACAAGGCAAATGAAGACCAAGGTGGAGGTTCAATATGACAAGTTCCTAGATATTGTGAAGAAATTGGATGTGAGTGTCCCTTTTACCGAGCTACTTACCCAAATCCTGGCATATGGAAGATTCATGAAAGAAATCTTGGCTAGGAATAGATCCGTCGACAAGGAAGAGACCATAGCGTTCACAAGAGAGGTGAGCTACCTCATTCAAGGTTCTACACTTCCCAAGTTGAAGGATCCGGGTAGTTTCTCAATCCCGTGCACCATAGGCAACTTGAAGATTGAGAGAGCATTATGTGATTTGGGTGCGAGTGTAAGCATTATTTCCTATTCCATTTGTGAGCGACTTGGGATGAAGGAGCTCAAGTGTACTTCTCTTACACTCCAAATGGCCGATCGTTCACTCAACCAACCATTGGGGATGTTCGAAGATGTGCCAATAAGAATCGGGAAGTTCTTCATTCCGGTCGACTTCCTCGTGCTTGATATGCCGGAAGATGCTATCACTCCCATTATCCTTGGGCGCCCATTTCTACATACCGCCGGTGCGATGATTGATGTAAAGAACGGTAGGATCACATTTGAGCTAGGCGACGAGAAGCTCGTGTTTGACCATCAAGGCAACACCTCGCCTACTAATGACGAGTCTTGTAATATTATCCACGCCATGGAAGACATCGATCTACGGGATGAGTCGGGTGAAAGCTTGAAGAACAACTTCTATGGAATTGAAGATGATGATTCCGAGCTTGGGGCGGATGAATGCCCATATCATGATATTGAGGACAAGTTGCAAGGAATGAAGAAAGTTGAGCCTCCCTTGGGGCCACATGAAGATAGATGGACGTTTGGGTATGTAACACTCCTTGTTTAATAAACGTATTTAAACTTTCTATCTTTTGTTAAACAAAGTTTAAGACTCGAAAATATTTTAATAGTAACCTGTCATCCTGACATTTTTCTCGTCTCATAAAATTTGAAAATGATTAATCGAAATTTTTATATAACGTTTTTAAAATCCGTTACACGAGGTCGTAACAAGACTACGGAACGTACTTATGTCTTTGATGGTAGGGATTTTGCCGTGTCCCCAACCGTAAATAATTAACCAACTAATCCTAGTGGGTAGCTAGGGTAAGTCGGGTCGTGTCCACGGAGACGGTATTGTAAAGTCTAGACTAAGTCGACCTAAAACGAGACTAGGCTACCAAAACAACACAAAGATGGTGATAATTGATAAACTATTATGATAGAAGAAGTATGAACTAAGCTAACAATGAACTAGCTATGAGGAGAGCTAAATGAAAAACTGGAGACTAACTAAACAATGAAACTAGAGAAATGACGACTAACTAGGAGGATGAACCAAATACGGAAAGGAGTAGGGTTAGGTCGGGTTCTTAAGTGTAGTAGGGTAATTGGGTGATCAAGGGTGTAGGTGTCTCCTAGTTGCTAGAGTCGGCTTGCGCTCTCACGTCTAAACCTAGGTCAAGGTCGGTCCGCGCTCTCGCGTCAAAACCCAAGTCCGCACTCTCGTGTCTAAGACTATACCCTAACCCAATCACACACTAGCCAAACAATGAGAAGAAGAGAAACAAGTATAGGAAGCATTGGCCACTACTACCCACACAAGCATTTCCACAAACACATAGAGTGCCTATTATGTGCCTAGCAACAAAAGATGTAACCTTTACCCCTAATCACCCATAATCCACACTTAATCCCCCTACTAACCCCACAAGTAATCTACTCATTCATAATGAAAGTAAAACTAACATAAACAAGAGAAATCAAACCAAACATCCAAACATCCATACTAAACAAACAATAACAATCAACAATATATAAAGATTCAAACTTGAATAAATAGACAAAGAACAAGAGTAAAAGGGAGAAGAGGATTTTACCAAACTAACAAGGATGAAAAAGATGAGAACTTGAATTAATAAGAAACCCAAATAAAACCCCAAGGTTGTCAAGCTTGGAATAATCTTCAAGAATCTCCTTAATACAAGACTAATTACAATGATTAACTAAAGATTAAAGGAAGATTAAAACTAATGTGAGGAACACTAATCTAGGGTTTGAATGCTTAATGGAGGCCTAAGAGAGTCTAGGGTAACGTATCCTCCATAAACAATACAAGAAGGAAGTATTTATAAGGTTACAAGAGTGGAGGAGAAGAAAAGAATCAAATGCGGGTAGCAGCTGGGTCATCCCGACCGGGACGACGTGATCCCGACCGGGACGGACCCAGGACAGTAGCCTTCGCATATGGGCACCTCATCCCGGACGGGATGAGGCCCTTCCCGACGGGGATGAGTCTTGTAGGCCTCCATTATGATCTTTTTGGTCCCTCCTTGGTTCTCATGGACTTCTCACCGATTCTTGGGGCTCGGGATCGAGTCTAAGAGGCTCGGATCGGGTCCCAAGGTCTCGGGGTCGAATCCAAGGCATCGAGTGATCGTTCCTTCACTTCGTTGGCTCCAAAAAGTGTATGTATCGAGTCGGATTCGCTCCAATTCTTCAGAAATGGTCTCGGGAACCTAAAACGAACTAAAGGAAGAGTAAGTAACCCATAAACCGCTCCCAAGGAGCGGTTCCACAAGGAAAACGGGACCAAAACACAGAAAATTAGGCACTACAAACTACACTTATCAACTCCCCCACACTTAACCCTTACTCGCCCTCGAGTAAGCACATACTAACTACTAAACTAGCCGAGCGGGTATTAGCGCACCCTACGCCCTTTCAACTCACGCGAGTACACTTTAGAGGGAAAGTATACTCTGCAAGGAAAGTAAGGTCTTGCGACAAAACTGTGGATGCAACCGGACACAAAACACATAAACAAACAAATAATCGGTTGCACCCAAAAGAAAACAAATACCGCTTCCCTCAAATAAGCGGTGAAAGAAGCACCGGTTTAGGACTCAAGGCAAGTGACAACGTTCCTGAGCTAGTAATACAAATCGAGATGAACTAAATCCTAATAGTATGACGACAAAGCAACAAAAACGTTGGTAACATACCTATGTCCTCCTGACTTTCTAAGAACGTACTACGGGACGATCGGCGGGATGGAAAAAGGATGAACCACGGTGTTAGTCGACACTGTAGGTAAGTGAGACCCCGCCCCCTTTAGTGATGAGCCAAGAGGGTCGTCCCATGCCCAAAACCGCTTAACTAGTCCAAGTAAAAAGGTGAATGAGATTGCAAAATGAGGAAAGACCGACCATTACCGCTATCATCCTTCCTAGGGACTCGGTCATTTGGTAGGCTCTTCACGGTAATAGTCGGTAAAAGGCTTATTTTTGAGATGTGGGGACTCTTTTTGTGGGACGGTTTTCCTTTGGCATTTTCCTTTCTTTTGCATTTTTTTACTTTGTGTGTTGCTATGCCAATTCATTTTCATCTTTTGTATTTTCTTTTTGGCTTTTTGTGCCTTTTCTTTTTTTCTTCAATCTTCTCTTTCTTTCATTTCCTTTCATTTTCTTTTTTTCTTTGCCCTTTTGGCTAGATTTGAATTGTAGGCATTTCTTTGCAACAAGAAAGAGAGATTTCAACAAATTGAAAATTTATTTGGTGGATATGTGTAGAAGGTAGGGAAATGGGTGAGTCGGGACGGGCCCTTCCTTTAAACCCACAAAAAGGGGGAAAAACTTGGACTAATCGAGCAATTTCAAACACGGTCACCTAAGGGACGGGACTCGGCAACCAACGCCTTTTCACACCGTGGGTGGTCATAATGGTCAAAAGTGCAAATCCCGTAGTAAATCCCTAGTAAGCTAGGTGGACTCGAGGTAAAGGATCAACGAAATCATTGATTTAGGGTCATTCTACTAGACTAAAGTCCAAGACTTGATTTACACTACTAGAAAGGGAAAGTAAACGCTTGCACACTAGCCTCAAAACCGGGTTTTCGCAAACCGTTTACACACTAGACACAACTACACACACAAAACAAAGACTCGACAAAAAAACGAAAGAAAAAGAGACAAAGATAACAAAACAAAACAAAGTAAAGCAAACACAAAAACAAAACAAACACCACCCCGAACTTCCAAACAAGTCACCAAATCAACCACAAATATGCATCAAGCTCCACCCGAGCACACAACATCACGATCTCCTCCAAAATCCACAAGAGACAAAGGGGAAAAAGGGATAAAAGATGTTACCGGGGGTCTTGAAAGCTCTCCAAAGCAATCGGTGACTTAAGCAACCTATAAGGAAGAAGGGAGGCAAAACACGCACAACAAAACAAATATACGACATAACGACACAAAAGGAAAAACAGACAAAATAAAATCTTTTTGATTTTTTGTGAAAAGTTTTCAAATTTTTAGGGTTTTTTAAAGATTTTTTTCGAAAAACTACAAAAATAAAACTAACTATGATAGGATATCGCTCCCCCACACTTAAACCGAGCAATGTCCTCATGCTCGATCGTAGTGTGCGGAGACAGAAAAGAAAAGAAAAGAAACTACGAAAATTAATCTAAAAATCAAAGATAAAGCGGAGAAAAGGGTAGAATGCGTCCGGCCGGGGTGTAGTCAAGTCACCATGGGCCGAGACAAGAAAAGATATGGATCGGGGAAGAAACAAAAAGAAAGAAATAAAAGGAAATGGGAGGGGAGGACTAGGTGTAATCAAGTCACCTAGCCCGGATTCCGTCCAAATCTGACTAAATCCTAAAATAAAAAGGGTGAAAATCTTGGAAATTTAGATTTTTCAAATGAATCTCGATGTAGTCACGTCATCGAGAGTCGGGAGCAACAACTACCAAGGCCTCGAAGGCCACCATGACTCTGTAACACAAAAGTGTACAAGGGAAAGGGGACAAACAAGGGGAAAACAAGCAATAAAACACGGAAAAGAAAGGATAGTTGTCGTACCCATCGGTTAGCAACTCACTCGCTCCATCGTCTCAATGATCACTATAGGCACTTTGCTTGTTTTCTTCATTGTTAACCCGCTTCAAACTTGATAATAACGCATGGTTGAGGTAGTAATGGTATGAGAGGGTGGGATTTGATGTAAAACTCGGTGTAAAGTGAATAGAATATGAGGTGCGGGTATGTAAATGAGGTGCATGGGTCATATGGTATGTGCAAGGATAGGTAGGGAGGTTGGGAGGGGGTATAAAGTGGTAGGGTGGGCTCAAATGTTGAAGAAGAGGCCAAAAGAGGAGAAGGGGACCATCCCGATTGGGATGGATGGTCCCGGTCGGGATGCCTCACCCGTCCCGGTCGGGACTCTCCCTTCCCGGTCGGGAAGGCACTCCAGGAAGCTCGAAATTATGCACCCTTATCCCGATAGGGACGGCTCCTTCACGGTCGGGATGCCTCACCCTTCCCGGTCGGGAAGCCTTCTTCTCGGACGGGAAGAGTCTTCATGACCTCCATAACCCCAAAAGCTCATCCAAAGCTTCAAAAACCAATCCTCTTGCTCACAATCCATGCTCTATCAATAGCCATTCCTCTCTAGGAATCACCTTCACTTCACATCTATCAAACAAACTCAAACTCAACATCAAATTTCCTCCCTCACATCGCTCATCAACAATCCAAATAATCAAGAATATCACAGAAACTCAAAGAAGCTACAAGAAAGAAATATATATACAATGAGACGGTTCTTTTGGAACTCCGTCAAACCAAGGATGGTGCATTCTTCAATCTTTTTCTACAACATTATAACCAATTCCATCTCCATCGAGGGCACGAAGAAACAAATCGAAGGCTCTCGAGAAATCTTCGATCAAGCTTGTGATATAACCATCCACATCCCAAGGTTCTTCATGACCTTGTCTCGACGTTCCCGGGGCATCCCGATCTACTAAGTTCAATGACTTGAACTTGTACTTGCGATCCTTCGGGATATACCCAAACGTCCACCTATTCTCATGTGGCCCCAAGGGAGGCTCATCTTTCTTCTTGTCTTGGCACTTGTCTTCAAAATCATGATATGGGCATTCATCCGCCCCAAGCTCGGAATCATCATCCTCAAGCTCATAGAAGTCATTCTTCAAGCTTTTCCCCGACTCATCCCCTAGATCAAGGTCTTTCGTGGCATGGATCATATTACATGACTCGTTCGTAGGCAAGGTGTTGCCTTGGAGGTCAAACACTAACTCTTCGTCGCCTAACTGAAAAGTAATCCTACCCTTCTTGACATCGATCATGGCACCGGCGGTATGTAGAAACGCGCGTCCAAGGATAATGGGAGTGATAGCATTTTTCGGCATGCCGAGCACTAAGAAGTCAACTGGAATGAAGAACTTTCCGATTCTTATCGGTACATCCTCTAACATCCCCAATGGTCGGTTGAGTGAACTATCAGCCATTTGGAGTGTAACGGAAGTATTTTTAAGCTCCTTCATCCCAAGTCGGCAACAAATGGAATAGGGAATGATTCTTACACTCGCACCCAAATCACATAGTGCTCCCTCAATCTTGTAGTTGCCTATGGTGCATGGGATCGAGAAATTACCCCGGATCCTTCAACTTGGGAAGCGTAGAACCTTGAATAAGCTCGCTCACCACTCTTGTGAACGCAATGGTCTCTTCCTTGTCGACGGATCTCTTCCTAGCCAAGACTTCTCTCATAAATCTTCCATATGCCGGGATTTGGGTAAGTAACTCGGTAAACGGGACACTCACATCCAATTTCTTCACAATGTCTAGGAATTTGTCAAATTGGACATCCACCTTAGTCTTCATTTGCCTTGTTGGGAAAGGCAACTTGATACGAATCTTGTTTTGCTCAATAGGGGTGGACTTCTCAAATGACGCTTTCCCTTTACCCTTGTCTTTTCCTTGAAGTGGGGGGAGCTTGTATTCATGGGGTTTCTCAATCTCCCATAAGACTTGCTCTTCCATTGGATTTTCCTTACTTGAATTGCCTTAAGAGGAGGGTGTAACTTCTTGCCTTGATTCTTGCTCACTAGGGGGTAAGGGGGAATCATATGATGTACCACTCCTCGTGGTAATAGCATTTACATGCTCAAATTTCGGTGTTTCACCTTGAGGAGGTAGTTGCCCCTTTTGTCTTGAAGAACTTCCCGAAGCAAGTTGAGATATTTGGGTCTCAAGCATCTTCATATGAGTTTTTGTTTCCTTGTTGTCCATTAGGAGTTGGGCAATGATCTCTTGTTGTGACCTTTGTGTCTCCAATTGACTCCTTTGCATCTCCAATATTTGCTTTTGCATGTTGAAATCCCGACGTGGAGATTGTGGATTGTGCGGAGTATCGGTGAGGGCTAATGGAGTACCATAATCATGAATAGGAGACCGACTCCTAGGCTTGCTTTCTTGTCTATTACCTTGAGTTGCTTGTTGTTGTTGATGGTTCCCTTGGAACCCATGAGAGTTGCCTTGATTAAGGCCTTGAGTTTTGCCATGGTTGTAGTTTTGATACCCTTGGTTGTGGTTTTGGTTTCCTTGGAAGTTTTGGTTTCCTTGGAAACTTCCTTGATTGAAGTTCCCATGTTGGAACCCTTGATTGTTGTTGTTGAATGTACCTTGGTTATGTTGCTTGAAGTTGTTGAATGGTCTTGGGTTACCCACATAACCTTGGTATCCTTGATTGTTGTCCCTTAAGGGAGGTGGAACATAGGGACGATGTTGTAGAGCTTGTTGTTGAGGGACTTGATGGGAAGCTTGGAACGTATTAGGATTGGAGGCACCTTGCTTGAAAGCTTGAAAGGCGTTCACTTGCTCAATACTTCCTCGACAATGTATAGGCTCATGTCCAACTATCCCGCACATATCACACATCCCATAATAAGGTGTAGGAGACACAACTCCCAAAGCATTAATTTCATGAATCGAGTGTTGGTTGGAGGAACTAGAGCTTTGAACTTGATTGAGGTGGCTTTTGAGTTTCTTGTCAATAGATTCCATGTGGGTTTTTAGTTGAGCCCCAAGATCAATGCTTAATTGTGTAATGGCATCGACCTCGTGCCTACCTCCTCGATTCGCCTTTCTAGGCCTTGAGTATTGGGAGTTGTGCACCGCCATCTCCTCGATTCTTGCCCAAGTTTGATCGTCATCGACTTCGGTGAACCTACCATTGGAGCCCATATTGAGTATAGCTCTTGAGTCCTCATATAGACCGTTCCAAAACTGTTGGACTAAGAACCATTGTGAAAGTCCATGGTGGGGGCATGATCTAACCAAAGATTTAAACCGTTCCCAAGCTTCATAAAGGCTCTCCTCATCCCGTTGTTGGAAACCGGTGATGGAGGCCCTTAGCAAATTTGTCTTCTCCGGAGGGTAAAACTTTTGGTAGAACGCCAATGCAAGTTTTTTCCAAGTATCGATACCCATGGTTGCCCTACCGAGACTCTTGATCCATTGCTTTTCCTTTCCAATGAGAGAGAACGGGAAAAGTACCCAACGAATTTGATCTTGAGTAACCCCGGTTTGAGAGATAGCTTTGCAATAATCGGAGAAAGTCTCCATGTGTTGGTGCGGGTCTTCGGTGGGCAAAACACTAAATTGATTTCTCTCCACAAGTTGGATGAATTGTGTCTTTGCCACAAAATTCCCGGTATAAGTATCCGGTAAAGCACTCGGTCCCGGCAAAACATCCTCGGTGAAAGTGGAGTGAGATGAAAACTTCGGCATGATTGGATATGCGGGAGAAGATGGTGTAGACGGTGTTGATGTAGAACTAGAAGGGGAACTAGGACTAGAAGAATGGATAGATGAACCAAAGGGATTTATGAAGATCCCTTCGGCCGTCTCTCGAGGTGACTCGTTAAAGTCGGATCATTGAGCTTGCTCTTCAATGGTATTGCTAGTACCCGGTTGAGAGTGTCTAACCCGATCAATCGTTCGTTGGCGAAAGGCTCTAAAGAGTCTCTCCGGCTCTGGATTGAAGAGAAAGAAGTCGCCTCTCCTCCTAGGCATACACTACACACTTGAACAAACGTGAGACCACCTAGTGCTTTATGGGCACTAGGCAAAGACAATAAACGAACACAATCGAAAGACAGAGAAAAGGAAGCTAAGAAAACAAGAAAAATCTACAAAATATGCACAAGAGATGATAGAAGAGCAAAAAGAAGGGTAACTAAGTCTAGCTAGAAGTAAACTAAGTCTAAACAATGCACCGCCCCCGGCAACGGCGCCAAATTGATGGTAGGGATTTTGCCGTGTCCCCAACCGTCAATAATTAACCAACTAATCCTAGTGGGTAGCTAGGGTAAGTCGGGTCGTGTCCACGGAGACGGTATTGTAAAGTCTAGACTAAGTCGACCTAAAACGAGACTAGGCTACCAAAACAACACAAAGATGGTGATAATTGGTAAACTATTATGAGAGAAGAAGTATGAACTAAGCTAACAATGAACTAGCTATGAGGAGAGCTAAATGAAAAACTGGAGACTAACTAAACAATGAAACTAGATAAATGACGATTAACTAGGAGGATGAACCAAATACGGAAAGGAGTAGGGTTAGGTCGGGTTCTTAAGTGTAGTAGGGTAATTGGGTGATCAAGGGTGTAGGTGTCTCCTAGTTGCTAGAGTCGGCTTGCGCTCTCGCGTCTAAACCTAGGTCAAGGTCGGTCCGCGCTCTCGCGTCAAAACCCAAGTCCGCACTCTCGTGTCTAAGACTATACCCTAACCCAATCACAAACTAGCCAAACAATGAGAAGAAGAGAAACAAGTATAGGAAGCATTGGCCACTACTACCCACACAAGCATTTCCACAAACACATAGAGTGCCTATTATGTGCCTAGCAACAAAAGATGTAACCTTTACCCCTAATCAACCCTAATCACCCATAATCCACACTTAATCCCCCTACTAACCCCACAAGTAATCTACTCACTCATAATGAAAGTAAAACTAACATAAACAAGAGAAATCAAACCAAACATCCAAACATCCATACTAAACAAACAATAACAATCAACAATATATAAAGATTCAAACTTGAATAAATAGATAAAGAACAAGAGTAAAAGGGAGAAGAGGATTATACCAAACTAACAAGGATGAAAAAGATGAGAACTTGAATTAATAAGAAACCCAAATAAAACCCCAAGGTTGTCAAGCTTGGAATAATCTTCAAGAATCTCCTTAATACAAGACTAATTACAATGATTAACTAAAGATTAAAGGAAGATTAAAACTAATGTGAGGAACACTAATCTAGGGTTTGAATGCTTAATGGAGGCCTAAGAGAGTCTAGGGTAATGTATCCTCCATAAACAATACAAGAAGGAAGTATTTATAAGGTTACAAGAGTGGAGGAGAAGAAAAGAATCAAATGCGGGTAGCAGCTGGGTCATCCCGACCGGGACGTTTCGGTCCCGACCGGGACGACGTGATCCCGACCGAGACGGACCCAGGACAGTAGCCTTCGCATATGTGCACCTCATCCCGGACGGGATGAGGCCCTTCCCGACGGGGATGAGTCTTGTAGGCCTCCATTATGATCTTTTTGGTCCCTCCTTGGTTCTCATGGACTTCTCACCGATTCTCGGGGCTCGGGATCGAGTCTAAGAGGCTCGGGATCGGGTCCCAAGGTCTCGGGGTCGAATGCAAGGCATCGAGTAATCGTTCCTTCACTTCGTTGGCTCCAAAAAGTGTATGTATCGAGTCGGATTCGTTCCTATTCTTCACAAATGGTCTCGGGAACCTAAAACGAACTAAAGGAAGAGTAAGTAACCCATAAACCGCTCCCAAGGAGCGGTTCCACAAGGAAAACGGGACCAAAACACAGCAAATTAGGCACTACAAACTACACTTATCAGTCTTACAAAATTTTTATAACAAATTTTACGGATTCCATTATTTTAATTCCGTAATCTTATATCTCAACTTTTTAAGAAAGATAGAAAAACTTTTGTACAAAAAACGGACTAGAAGGTGAGTCCTATTTTCTTTCTTCTTCTTCTCTACGTGCATGCATGAGGAGGTATGCATGCAAAACAAAATAAAGGTGGCAGTAAAAAGAAGAAGTAAATAGGTTTAGTTGGCCGATTTTTTTTACTATAAATAGGAATTTCCACTTCTTTTTTTTCATATCACAAAAATTTCTACTAAACTTACTCGTTACTTAAGTATTTACTACTCCTCCAACCTTTCATCTTATTAGTCTATTTTATTTATGGTACTTATTATTTTACTTTTTATTATTTTAGTAAGGTCAGAAGCTAACTGAACTATTTTCTTTTGTATGGGAAAACGTATTATTCTAGAAGAAGGAGGAGACGATATTCCAAACTTCGACGACATCATCGACCCCGACAGTCTTTAATTTTAATATAAATAATAAATAGTAGCTATCAAGGTAACCAAACTTTTTCTTTTAACAACATTTTATATATATAAGTATATCGTGTTACTAACTTTAATAAATTGCTTATTTAGATATTTAGGCTTATTTGTACGACTAAATTACTTACATATATATATAAATGTTATATGATATTTATTCATGTTATATATTTCGTTTACGACTAAGGGTTCGTTTAGTTCATGCGGGAACTTATTTCCTGGAGGAAGTTGCAATTCCCAGGAAGTTACTTCCCACTTCAACTTCCCGAGAATTTGAAATATTTGTTTGGTTGACATCCTGGATTTCACACTTCCCGAGAATTGAATTCCTACATCTTGTTTGGTTGGCTCGACCTAATTCCCATGATTTTGATTACAATGACTATTAAGGGTATAAAAACTTATGAATTAATTTTTTCAGCAACTTAAGAAATATCTGAAATTGTCTTCACTATAATATGCAGTCGTAACCAAATTACATTTTATCAGCGTAAAAAATAACGAACATTAATTTATTTATTTTTAAAAAAATTCTGAGTTAACCAAAAAATAGATGAGCAGAAGCAATAAATTCTGAGTTAACCAAAAAAATTTGAGTTAAAAAAAATAAGGCAGAAAAGTTGAGAGGAAGCAGTAAATGGAGAATGGGGATGAGAAATTAGGGTTAAGTGAAAAATAGATGAGTGGAAAAGGGGTAAAAAAGTCATTTGAATAATTTGGGATGTGGGAAGTGCAACTCACCGAGGGGGGGGGGGGGGGGTCGGTGAACAACTTACCGCATCATGCAGGAATTGTAAGTGATGGGGTGAGTTTGAGTTCCCCCTTTTTTTTAGTTTTAGGGTAACCAAACAACTCCCCAGGAAAGCATTTCATGGGAAGTTACAATTCCCGGGAAGTAAGGGGGCAACCAAACAAGTCCTAAATTTAACTTGACTAAATTATCACTTGTTAAATTTATTTGCCACATTTACATTTCTAATTATTTAAGAAACTGATTAAATAATTAAAAGAACCTAAAGAGAGTAAAATTTACGTATGATGTGTTAAATTAATGTTAATTACATTTTACGTGTTATTTATGTACTTATACTTATAAATTCTATTTCCTATTAATTGCTCCTCTTGTTAATTTTACTTCCTTATAACCTGTTTACGTCTAAATTCGTTTTAATGCTTTCATTGTTTATTTACGAATAAAATTTTACTCTAGTTATATTTTATAAACTTAATTTAGTTTTCTATAATAAACGAACTTAAATTATTCAAAAACTTTTATACAACGATCATGATTATTAAAGAAATTTCACGTCAAAATTTTTAAATCGACTACGTATGATTTAAATTGTATTTTTCCAAAAACGTTAAATTTTTTAAATATATTCTTATATATCTTAAGTTTTAAAATTTATATATAAAACCTCATTTAAAAGAGAGATTTTTATTTTAAAAACAAAGGATACTCCATATACAATATTTGAGATATGATGTTTCGGGTGACACTTGAGGATTAAAGTGTAACATTGTCTCACCGAACGTTAGAATTTGGGAAAGTGAATATTTAAAATGAGTCCGACCAATTATTAAGGTCACCAAATAAAATACTAATTGTTCACGGACAACTTTTATATAAAGTTTACGATGCGAGTCTGGCACGAATAGCTTGTGTTGGATTCTACCACTCGTGGTGTTTCGACTGCACTTGTAATGAAAAGCAGACTCAAAAGCTGCGGCTGAGAGTCGACCTAGTGTTTAAGGTAGTCGTCCTACGACAGTGAGAGCTGCGGTTCAAGAGTCTGCGTAGGGTATGTGCGCACGTATAGACAAGTACTTGATCAGTATTACTACCTCGGTTATGGGGGCAGAACAAGATTCTGAAAACTGCGGGTTCCCTCTTGGTGATGCAGAGAATGTAATCATCAGCTTTCATTTCGCCCAGAGCCCCGTCTGAATAAACATATAATATAATTGAAGTTCGACCCAATTGAGCCTTATGGGTGAGATGTAAACCTCATGAGATCGGTTCGGTCTACGAGTCGGTAACACGGTTACTTCTATTGGTGAGATGCAAGCCAATAGGATGTAGCGGTGATACTAGGAGCCACGACTCGTGTGCTTATATGTTCACTTGAAAAATAATTTAAAATTCAAATGGCTGCCAATGTCCCATCTTTTAAACTTTATCGTATTCATCACCTCACATGTTAGTTAATTGGAATAAAGGAGACTATCTGTTAGGTGATATCCTTTAATATTTTTATAAGCATATCATTTGTTATTCACATGATTGTTTTATGTGTATGAGATGATGTTAGATGAACGGTTTGGTTGCTGTCCTGCTCAGCGGTTTCTGTTTTATATATATTTCTGCAGGTCTGAGGCGATGGGAAGGGATCGAGTGAGAGACTTAATAAAATATCTGTATAAAATACGGTTTATATTTTGTACTAGTAAATCGAGATTATGTTGTTAATAGTCGTTTCTTTTAAGGATCCGTAGTGATCCGGATTTTTATCATACTCTGATATTGTATGATTAAATGACTTAGATAATTTTCCGTATTATCTATAAATTTTAAGTCATCAAAAATCCGGGTTGTTACAGTTGGTATCAGAGCGACCTTGTGACCGTAAATGAGGATTGAGCTTCATTTACCTAACGAGGAGCGCGCCTGGGTAGACTTATTAAAATACTAAGACCATATTAGATCGCTAAAATGAGAGATTCACATAGAAACAATTAAGATTCTATTAAATAATTTATCGGGGTGGAAATGATTTAAGGGAAACACTTATGTGTTATCTTTCATTCATGTTAATTATATGATTATATGTAAGGTGTAATAATAGGATAAGGAGAATCCAAAATTTTTAAAATATGATACTGTACCCAACCTTCCTGAAATTTTTACAGTACTAACCCTTTTATCTCATCAATAATAGGTTGATGGCAGACCCTCCTATGGCACCAGAAGAGTGTTATTTTCAGCCTACTTTAGAGAGCATAGACTCTCATATCTTATTTCTAGAAGAATACTTCCAATTTTATGCAGACCAAGTCAACCCCGCATACATGACTAGTCCAAAACTTAGGGGCTACGCTTTGGTTCTTACCCTCCCGACTACCAGTGATTGGGGATTTCCCCGATTCAGTTATCTACGTGGTTTGGATGAACATCAGATGGCAGGACATGTGGGGTACCCTGCCCAATTTATATACTCTTGGGTGACTCGGTACCTAAGGCAATATGAGACGGTCATAATAACGAAGGCGTGCCAGTGAGGCAACTATCCCTGATGAAATTGACATAGATCCGGAGAAAATGCCACCTCCTTCTGATTAGGAGTTACATACCTTTCAGACTAGATGACTGTTGTATATATAACAACTAAACCAGAATGTACTATGTACTACTTAGGCCTTGCCATAGACTGGCATAATTTTGTATCGGAGTAGTGGTTAAGACACTTAGGCTTTTGAAAACTTGATGTATAATTTTATTCACCTGGTAGCTCTATATATATATATATGTGTGTGTGTGTGTGTGTGTGTGTGTGTGTGTGTGTGTGTATGTGTATATATCGTTTTATTTCTAAGAGTTACTCTTTTCCATTTTCTTTCTCATTATCCTTTATTGATTTCGTAAACCCTAAGTCACATTCGCAGAGTTAGAAACCTTACGTTCCCTTATTTTAAATTATATCTAAACCGAACTTTGGATAAGTTATTTTAACTTTTGAGGATCAATTACAGCCTAATGAAGCCAGATAATCCAAACATGGACATGTCTCCCGAGAAAATGAATCGGTTTAAGAAATGGCTAGCCGCAAAGAAGGCTACGGAATATGACCGAAGGGATAAGCAAACCAATTGGATTGATAAAGCCTATGAGTTTAAATTCCATTTCCAACCTTTCCGGTACGAATTGATTAGTAAAAAGGATGGAACAGCTAATAGACGCAAACGTCAGTTTTAAGAGATATGGACCAGAATTCTTTGTAGGAACAATAGCAGAGCACGGATATTGGTGCAGAAATATCGAGACCGGATTTCGTTATGCTAGAGTACTGGATGAATGGAAAACCCTCTTTGCCGTAGATTTTCTTGGAGAGAAATACAAAGATTGGTGGCAAGAGAAATGCCCACCTGAAGGATTTTATATTAAGTGGGACGAGTTCAAAATAGCCTTGTACTATTTTGCTAAAGGTCTAAATAGAAAGCTTGTAAGATCTAGCAAATTTTAGTGTTATTCAGTAATCGTATGAATAAAGGATGTAAACTACTTTTGTAATATACTGTAAAACTCTCTGAAATATTTTATATATATAATTTAGTACCTAACTAAATGACATTATGTGCAATCCTTGATTTTTGTAACCTTTGCACATTAACGAAAATCACAGATGACGAGAAACGGAAACAATCCAGAAGAAGCAAGACGTCAACACTTCGAAGATGTTATCACTGGAATGGCTCGTCAGTTAGCCGCAACCCAAGCCCTTTTAACCCAAGTTATGAATGTTAACCATCAGAACCCTAATCGTAACCATCCATCAGCTTTTGAAAAATTCTCTATACACCGACCTTCTACCTATTCTGGATCAGACAACCCTACAGACCTATTCGAATGGTTAGAAAAGATGGAAAAACTTTTGAAACTTAGCCACACACCTGCTGAGGAAATGGTGGAGGTAGCAACCTACTTTTTGAAAGAGGAAGCCAATAGTTGGTGAAGGATTGCTAAGGAAGGACATATAGCCACACCCGGAGCTGATTGGAAAGACTTTAGGGGAAGAATTGAGGATAAGTTTTACCCTGCCGCAATGAGATGGCAGGAGGAGCATGAGTTTAACCAGTTAGAGATGGGATATATGACCTTACATGATTATACTAAGAAGTATGAGGAATTGTCCAAATTTGCTAAGAGACTAGTACCAGATGAACCCTCTAGAATTGCCCAATATGTTCGGGGAATGGAAACCGAGTTGGGAAAAATCATGTCAGGACTTGACTTTGATACTTTCCAGAAAGCTTATGAGAAAGCCTTAATTGTGAACAATGTAATCCAAGCTGATAAGAAAAAGAAGAAACCCTTTATCCCAACTGTATCATCGTCCAGTTTCTTTCAGAAACCCTTTTTCAATAGAAATAATTCTAACCAGAACAACTTCAGGAAACCGGTGTATAAGAACAACTATCAGAAACCTAACTACCAGAATACTAACCGAGCCAACAATGCCTCTTTTACAAACCAACCACAAGCAAAAGATACTACCACTTGTTTTCTGTGCAAACGTCCAGCTCACCCTAACAAACAATGTAATGGCCAACCTATCACGTGCTTCTACTGTAAAGTAGGACACAAGTCATTTCAGTGTCCAAAGAAACCAGAGACTAACGCAAATCAAGGACCGCCTTATGCAAGAATTCAGGGAAAGGTCTATGCCTTGACAGAGATGGACGCAGAGGAGTTTAAGGATGTTGATGTTGTCTCTGGTATGTTTTCCGATCCATTAACTCATGTTTGGCATGCGTGTTATTTGACACGGGGGCATCTTTATCCCATGTATCACCCTCTTTTGCTACCCGAGCGAACTTGTCCAACCCTGTGAGTGTGGATGCATTAATATCTTTACCTAACGGTCAAGTTGTGAGTTGTAACGTATTATTTGATGATGTGCCTATTATCATTTTGGAGTCTACCTTCTTAGCTAACCTGATAAGTTTTAACCTCCCAAATTTTGATGTTATTCTTGGGATGGATTGGTTAGGTAAGTATCATGCCCAATTTGAGTGTAGGGATCAGAAAATAACTTTGAGGAGCCCACTTGGAGATCGGGTATCCTATAGAGGCTTAAGATCAAATCAAATGACTAAGCTAGTATCAGCGATGAAACTGATGAGTATGTATCGAAAAGGATGTCAAGTTTACCTTTGTAACTTCACTAAGAACGAGGACAAGATGGAAATTAGTGACATACCTATTGTGAGAGAGTTCCCAGATGTGTTTCCTGAGGAATTACCTGGAATACCACCCTTGAGAGACGTGGAATTTACTATTGATCTCGCACCAGGAACAACCCCTATCTCTAAATCACCTTACAGGATGGCTCCTATAGAACTTCAGGAATTGAAAAAGCAATTGGAAGAAATGTTGGAAAAAGGATTCATTAGACCAACGCCATCACCTTGGGGAGCACCTGTACTTTTTGTTAAGAAGAAAGATGGTAGTATGAGACTCTGTATTGACTACCGAGAATTAAATAAGGTAACCATTAAGAACCATTATCCGCTTCCGAGGATAGATGATTTGTTTGACCAACTTAAAGGAGCTGGTATATTTTCCAAGATTGACTTAAGGTCAGGTTATCATCAGATTTCGGTCAGAGAGGAGGATGTTCAGAAAACCGCTTTTAGAACTCGTTATGGTCATTATGAATTCCAAGTTATGCCTTTTGGGTTAACCAATGCCCCAGCAGTCTTTATGGATCAGATGAATAGAACATTCCACGAATATCTGGATACTTGCGTGGTAGTATTTATCGATGACATTTTGGTGTATTCTAAAGACTCTGTCGAACATGAAAAACACCTACGTACTATTTTGAATATTTTGAGGAATCACAAATTGTACGCTAAATTGTCCAAGTGTGAATTTTGGTTACATGAAGTTTCATTTTTTGGACATATTATCTGTAAGGAAGAAATTCAAGTAGACCCCGCTAAGATTGAGGCTGTCAAGGAGTGGCAGGCACCTAAGAGTGTGACTGAAGTAAGAAGTTTTCTAGGACTTGCGGGTTATTATAGGAGATTTGTACCCGAATTTTCAAAGATATCAAGACCCATTACAAAATTACTTCAGAAAGAGTCAAAGTATAATTGGACCAAAGAGTGTGAGAAAGCATTTCAAGATCTTAAGGAAAGATTGATTTCGGCACCGATTTTAACGTTACCAACTGATGGAGAAGAGTATGAGGTTTACAGTGATCCATCACTTAACGGTTTAGGATGCGTACTAATGTAGAAAAGAAAAGTTATAGCTTATGCCTCAAGACAATTGAAAATTCATGAAAGGAATTACCCAACTCATGATTTAGAATTAGCCGTCGTTGTCTTCGCTTTGAAGATTTGGAGACATTATTTGTATGGAGTTAGTTGTAAATTTTACACCGATCATAAGAGTCTTAAGTATATATTCACTCAGAAGGAGTTGAACATGAGACAACGCAGATGGTTAGAACTGATTAAGGATTACAACATTGAACTGTTATACCATGAGGGGAAAGCCAATGTAGTGGCTGACGCCTTGAGCAGAAAGAAAAGTCATTCGATGAGTACGTTGATTCATGACTTGGAGAAACTTGACATAGAAATAGTAAAGCATGGAGATACGACATTATTTAATTTGGTGGTTGAACCTGATCTATTTCATGAAATAAGAACCGTTCAATTGGAAGATCCTGAACTAATGAATTGCGAGAAGAAGTTCAGACGAGTGGAAAACAGGATTTCACTATTCATCAAGATGGAAGCTTGAGACTTAAGGGTAGATGATGTGTACCCGATCATGATATTTTGAGGAGTAAGATTCTGAGCGAAGCTCATAGTTCTAAGTATTCTATGCACCCAGGATCAGATAAGATGTATAAAGATTTGAAACAACGATTTTGGTGGTCGGGCATGAAACGAGATGTAGCTGAGTTTGTAGCCAAATGTATCATCTGTCAGAAGGTGAAGATTGAACACCAAAGACCAGGAGGCCTATTACAACCTCTTGATATACCTAGAGAAAAGTGGAGTTCGATTTCTATGGATTTTGTTATGGGATTACCTAGGACACAGGGCCAGAAAGATGCTATTTGGGTAATCGTGGATGGATTAACAAAAGTCGCACATTTTGTACCTATGAAAGAAACTTGGAGATTAGAACAATTAGCTGAGGCCTACACAGCCGAAATAGTTAGACTTCAACCCAAGGAAATTATTTCAGATCGAGACCCGAGATTTGTGTCAAATTTTTTGGACAAATTGCAACAGCTATTGGGTAGTAAGATTAGAATGAGCACAGCTTTTCACCCAGCAACTGATGGTCAAACGGAAAGGACTATCCAAACCCTTGAGGATATGTTACGAGCATGTACCCTAGAATTTTCAGGAAGTTGGGAGAAAAACCTTCCGTTAATAGAATTTTCATACAATAATAGTTACTATGCTAGTTTGGGATGTGCTCCTTTTGAAGCATTGTATGGAAAAAGGTGTAGAAGCCCAGTATGTTGGGATGACATTAGCGACAATGTCGGTTTGGGACCTCAGATTATCCAAGACCAGATTCAACATATTAAAATAATTCGAGAGAAACTTCAAGCTGCGCAGGATAGACAAAAAGCTTATGCAAATACGCATAGACGACCAATTGAATTTGAGGTTGGAGCTAAAGTATTCCTAAAAGTTGCACCAATGAAAGGGGTGAGAAGATTTGGAGTTAAAGGAAAATTGAGTCCTAAGTATATCGGACCTTATGAGATTTTGGATCGAATAGGTCAAGTAGCATATCGATTGAATTTACCCATTGACCTAGAGAAAGTTCACAATGTGTTTCATGTATCCCAATTAAGAACATATAGAAGTGATCCATCACACATTACTACACCAGATGCGATATCCTTAGAACCAAACCTTGTTTATTCGGAGAGGCCGGCTCGAATCTTAGAAAGGGAAGTACGTACCTTAAGGAGGAAGGAAATACCTCTTGTCAAAGTATTGTGGAGAGGTCAGAAATATGAACAAGCCACGTGGGAAACTGAGGCCTCAATGCGAGAGAAACACCCACAACTTTTTGTTCAGGTACAGTATTAAACCTAAGTCAAACCCTTAAGTTATATCAGAATTTCGAGGACGAAATTATTTTAAGGGGGGAAGACTGTAACACTCCGTGTTTAATAAACGTATTTAAACTTTCTATCTTTTGTTAAACAAAGTTTAAGACTCGAAAATATTTTAATAGTAACCTGTCATCCTGACATTTTTCTCGTCTCATAAAATTTGAAAATGATTAATCGAAATTTTTATATAACGTTTTTAAAATCCGTTACACGAGGTCGTAACAAGACTACGGAACCTACTTACGTCTTACAAAATTTTTATAACAAATTTTACGGATTCCATTATTTTAATTCCGTAATCTTATATCTCAACTTTTTAAGAAAGATAGAAAAACGTTTGTACGAAAAACGGACTAGAAGGTGAATCCTATTTTCTTTCTTCTTCTTCTCTACGTGCATGCATGAGGAGGTATGCATGCAAAACCAAATAAAGGTGGCAGTAAAAAAAAAGTAGGTTGATGAATTAGTCCACCTACTCTAGGTAAATAGGTTTAGTTGGCCGATTTTTTTTACTATAAATAGGAATTCCCACTTCTTTTTTTTCATATCACAAAAATTTCTACTAACCTTACTCGTTACGTAAGTATTTACTACTCCTCCAACCTTTCATCTTATTAGTCTATTTTATTTACGGTACTTATTATTTTACTTTTTATTATTTTAGTAAGGTCAGAAGCTAACTGAACTATTTTCTTTTGTATGGGAAAACGTATTATTCTAGAAGAAGAAGGAGACGATATTCCAAACTTCGATGACATCATCGACCCCGACAATCTTTAATTTTAATATAAATAATAAATAGTAGCTATCAAGGTAACCAAACTTTTTCTTTTAACAACATTTTATATATATAAGTATATCGCGTTACTAACTTTAATAAATTGCTTATTTAGATTTCTAATTTATTTACCACATTTACATTTCTAATTATTTAAGAAACTGATTAAATAATTAAAAGAACCTAAAGAGACTAAAATTTACGTATGATGTGTTAAATTAATGTTAATTACATTTTACGTGTTATTTATGTTCTTATACTTATAAATTCTATTTCCTATTAATTGATTTTCTTGTTAATTTTACTTCCTTATAACCTGTTTACGTAAATTCGTTTTAATGCTTTCATTGTTTATTTACGAATAAAATTTTACTCCACTTATATTTTATAAACATAATTTAGTTTTCTATAATAAACGAACTTAAATTATTCAAAAAAATTTATGCGACGATCATGATTATTAAAGAAATTTCACGTCAAAATTTTTAAATCGACTACGTATGATTTAAATTGTATTTTTCCAAAAACGTTAAATTTTTTAAATATATTCTTATATATCTTAAGTTTTAAAATTTATATATAAAACCTCATTTAAAAGAGAGATTTTTATTTTAAAAACAAAGGATACTCCATATACAATATTTGAGATATGATGTTTCGGGTGACACTTGAGGATTAAAGTGTAACATTGTCTCACCGAACGTTAGAATTTGGGAAAGTGAATATTTAAAATGAGTCCGACCAATTATTAAGGTCACCAAATAAAATACTAATTGTTCACGGACAACTTTTATATAAAGTTTACGATGCGAGTCTGGCACGAATAGCTTGTGTTGGATTCTACCACTCGTGGTGTTTCGACTGCACTTGTAATGAAAAGCAGACTCAAAAGCTGCGGCTGAGAGTCGACCTAGTGTTTAAGGTAGTCGTCCTACGGTAGTGAGAGTTGCGGTTCAAGAGTCTGCGTAGGGTATGTGCGCACGTATAGACAAGTACTTGATCAGTATTACTACCTAGGTTATGGGGGCAGAACAAGATTCTGAAAACTGCGGGTTCCCTCTTGGTGATGCAGAGAATGTAATCATCAGCTTTCATTTCGCCCAGAGCCCCGTCTGAATAAACATATAATATAATTGAAGTTCGACCCAATTGAGCCTTATGGGTGAGATGTAAACCTCATGAGATCGGTTCGGTCTACGAGTCGGTAACACGGTTACTTCTATTGGTGAGATGCAAGCCAATAGGATGTAGCGGTGATACTAGGAGCCACGACTCTTGTGCTTATATGTTCACTTGAAAAATAATTTAAAATTCAAATGGCTGCCAATGTCCCATCTTTTAAACTTTATCGTATTCATCACCTCACATGTTAGTTAATTGGAATAAAGGAGACTATATGTTAGGTGATATCCTTTAATATTTTTATAAGCATATCATTGGTTATTCACATGATTGTTTTATGTGTATGAGATGATGTTAGATGAACGGTTTGGTTGCTGTCCCGCTCAGCGGTCTCTGTTTTATATATATTTGTGCAGGTCTGAGGCGATGGGAAGGGATCGAGTGAGAGACTTAATAAAATATCTGTATAAAATACGGTTTATATTATGTACTAGTAAATCGAGACTATGTTGTTAATAGTCGTTTCTTTTAAGGATCCGTAGTGATCCAGATTTTTATCATACTCTGATATTGTATAATTAAATGACTTAGATAATTTTCCGTATTATCTATAAATTTTAAGTCATCAAAAATCCGAGTTGTTACAGGGTATATACCGAAGGATCGCAAGTACAAGTTCAAGCCGTTGAACTTAGTAGATCGGGATGCCCCGGGAACGTCGAGGTTAGGATGTGATGATCCTTGGAGTGGAGGTTGGTATTCCACTACCTTGATCGAAGATTTGTCGAGAGCCTTCGATTTGTTTCTTCGTGCCCTTGTTGGCGATGGAATTTGCTATAGTGTTGTTGAAAAATGATTGAAGAATGCACCATCCTTGGTTTGACGGAGTTCCAAAAGAACCGTCTTATTGTATATATCTCTTTATTATTCTTTCAAGTTTTGTGAATTTCTTGTAATTTGTTATTTTGATTAGCTATGTGAGGGAGGGATTTTGATGAATGTTTTGAGCTTATTTGCTAGGTGAGAAGTGAACATGAATCTTAGAGAGGAGTGGTTATTGATAGAGCTTGGATTGTGAGCAAGGGAGTCGGTTTTTGAAGCTTTGGACAAGCTTTTGGGGTTATGAAGAGTTAGAAGACTCTTCCCGGCCGAGAAGAGAGCATCCCGACAGGGAAGGATGAGTCGTCCCGATCGGGATGAGTGTACCAAAAATCGAGTTTTCTGGAGTGTCTTCCCGACCGGGAAGGGAGCTTTTCGATCGGGAAGGGTGTGTCATCCCGACCGGGACCATCCATCCCGACCGGGATGGTGCCCTGCTCCTCCTTTTGCCTCTTTTTTGTCATGTGAGCCCACCCTACCACTTTATACCCCCTCCCAACCTCCCTACCTATCCTTGCACCTATCATATGACCTCTACACTTCATTTGCACACCCTCACCTCATTTTCTCTTCACTATACACCAAGTTTCACATCAAATCCCACCTCCTTATACCTTTGTACTTCAACCATGCGGGCTTATCAAGATTGAAGAGGAATAACAATGACGAAGACTAGCTATGTGCCGTTATCGAACTATGAGACAATGGAGTGAGTTAGTTGCTAACCGATTGGTACGGAAACTATCCTTCCTTTTACGTCTTTTATTGCTTGTCTTCCTTTGTTTGTTCCCTTCCCCTTATACACTTTTGTGTCATGGTGGCCCTCGGGGCCTTGGTAGTCATTGCTCCCGACTCTCGATGACGTGACTACATAGAGAGTCATTTCAAAATCCAAATTTGCAAGAATTTTCACTTTTTCTTTGATTTTACTTTTTTTTGTTTGGATTTAGTCGGATTCGGGCGGAATCCGGGCTAGGTGACTTGATTACACCTAGTCCTCCCCTCCCATTTCCTTTTATTTCCTTCTTTTTATTTCTTCCCCCATCCATATCTTTTCTTGTCTTGGCCCATGGTGACTTGATTACATCCCGGCCGGACACATTCTACCCTTTTCTCCGCTTTATTTTTGATTTTTAGCTTTATTTTCGTAGTTTCTCTTCTTTTTTTAGTGACTCCATACACTACGATCGAGCATGAGGACATTGCTCGGTTTAAGTGTGGGGGAGCGATATTCTAGTATAGTTTAGTTTTATTTTCGTAGTTTTTTCAAAAAATCTTTAAAAACCCTAAAAATTTGAAAAATTTCACAAAAATCAAAAAGATTTTCTTTTGTGTCTTTTCCTTTTGTGTCGTTGTGTCGTGCTTTTGTTGTGTTGTGTGTGTTTTGCCTCCCTTCTTTCTTGTAGGTTGCTAAATCACCTTAAACTTTGGAAGGCTTTCAAGACATCCGGTAACATCTTTTTATCCCTTTTTCCTCTTTGTCTCTTATGGAGTTTGGAGGAGATTTGTGATGATGTGTGCTCGGGTGGAGCTTTGTGAAGATTTGTGGTTCATTGGTTACTTATGTGGATGTTTCGGGGTGGTGTTTGGTTTGTTTGTATGTTTGTTTTCTTTTCTCGTATTTTGTTTTGTTTTGTTGTCTTTGTCTCTTTTTCTTTCGTTTTCGTCGTGTCTTTGTTTTGTGATGTGTAGTTGTGTCTAGTGTGTAAAAAGGTTTTCGAAAACCCGGTTTTGAGGCTAGTGTTCAAGTGTTTACTTTCCCTTTCTAGTAGTATGAATCGAGTCTTGGACTTTAGTCTAGTAGAATGACCCTAAATCAATAGTTTCGTTGGTCCTTTACCTTGAGTCCACCTAGTCTACTAGGGATTTACTACGGGATTTGCATTTTGACCATTATGACCATCCACGGTGTGAAAAGGCCTTGGTTGCCGAGTCCCGTCCCTTAGGTGACCGTGTTCGGGATTGTTTGACTAGTCCAAGTTTTCCACCTTTTTGTGGGTTTGAAGGGAAGGATGCTCCCCGACTAACCCATTCCCCTACCTCCTACACATATCCACAAAATAAAGTTGCAAATTGTTGAAATCTCTTTCTTAGTTGCAAAAAGAAATGCCTACAACTCAAATCTAGCCAAAAGGGCAAACAAAGAAAAAGAAAGAAAATGAAAGAAAGAAAAGAATGAAGAAAAAGAAAAGGCACAAAAAGTCAAAAAGAAAATACAAAAGATGAAAAAGAAATGGCATAGCAACACAAAAAGCAAAAATGCAAAAGAAAGAAAATGCCAAAGAAAATCACCTCACAAAAAGAATCCCCACCTCTCACAAATAAGCCTTTTTTCGATCGTTACCGTGAAGAGCCTACCAAAGGACCGAGTCCCTAGGAAGGATGATAGCGGTAATGATCGGTCTTCCCTCATTTTGCAATCGTATCCACCTTTTTACTTGGGCTAGTTAGAAGATTTTGAACATGGGACGACCCTCTTGGCTCATCGCTAAAGGCGGCGGGGTCTCACTTACCTACAGTGTCAACTAACACCGTGGTTCATCCTTTTTCCATCCCCCCGATCGTCCCGTAGTACGTTCTTAGAAGGTTAGGAGGACCTAGGTAAGTTACCAACGTTTTTATTGCTTTGTTGTCATACTATTAGGGTTTTGTTCATTTCGATTGGTATTCTTATCTTTGGAACGTTGTCACTTGCCTTGAGTCCTAAACCGGTGCTTCTTTCACCGCTTTTTAGAGGGAAGCGGTATTTGTTTCTTTTTGGGTGCAACCGATTGTTTGTTTGTTTGTTTGCTTGTTTGTTTGTTTGTGTGTTTTTGTGTCCGGTTGCATCCACAGTTTTGTCGCAAGACCTTACATGCCTTGCGGAGTGCACTTTTCCTCTAAGTGTACTCGCGTGAGTTGAAAAAGCGTAGGGTGCGCTAATACCCGCTCGGTTAGTAGTCTATTTTCTTTTAGTTTTAGTTAGTTGGTGCTTACTCGAGGGCGAGTAAGGGTTAAGTGTGGGGGAGTTGATAAGTGTAGTTTGTAGTGCCTAATTTGTTGTGTTTGGTCCCGTTTTCCCTTGTGAAATCGCTCTTTGGAGCGATTTCTGGGCTACTTATACTTCTTCTTCTAGCTCGTTTTAGGTTCCCAAGATCATTCATGGAGAATTGGAACGATTCCGACTCGTTTCATACACTTTTGGAGCCAACGAAGAGAAGGAACGATCACTCGGTGCCTTGGATTTGATCCCAAGACCTTGGGACCCATTCCCGAGCCCCTTAGACTCGATCACGAGCCCCGAGAATCGATAAGAAGCCCATGAGAAGCAAGGAGGGACCTTAGAGATCATATTGGAGGCCTACAGAGCCTTCCCGACCGAGACCAAGTGCCTTCTCGGTCGGGAAGGAGTGCACAATTGAGTAGGCCACTGGTTGAGCCCTCCCGGCCGAGACCATGAACCGTCTCGGTCGGGACCACTTTCCCGGCCGAGACCAAAAGTCTTCCCGGTCGGGAAGAGAGAACTGTAGCCGCGTGACTTTCTTTTCTCCTCCTTCACTCTTGTAACCTTATAAATAATCCTCCCTTGTATTGTTTAAGTACCCTACATTACCATACATTATCTTAGACCCCTCTACATTACTCTAACCCCTAGATAGAGTTCCTCCTCTCATTAGACTAATCTCTCCTTAAACTTTTGTTAATCTTAGATTAATTTAGTTAGTTAATCTTGTATTAAGGATCTCTTGAAGAATCCATCAATCCTTGAGAACTTTTGGTGGAGATTTTTGGGTTTTATTATTAATACAAGTTCTCATCTTTTTATCCTCTTTGTAGTTGGTATAATCTCTTTTCTCTTAATCCTTGTTTATTTATCAAGTTTTAATCTTTACATATTGTTTATTGTTCTTGTTAGTTCATAATGGATGTTTTTGTTATGAAATCATATTAGGTGAATGTCCATTGGGCTTTTGACCCATATGTAAACTCCCTTATCATTTTTGATGTACTATATATATCCCTCTCAATAACATGAATAAGACAACTCTCTCACGTATTTCTCGCTCTATTTTGTTTCTAGTTTTCCTTTCTTTCTCGTTTTATAACACGTTATCAGCACGAGACTCTCATTACTGAGTGAAAACTCTAATTACTGAGCGGAAAATAATTAAGGGGAGTTCATACTTTTCTCAATCCTTGTATCTTTTAAACAAGAAGTTCATTATTTTTTTTTTCAATCCTTGTATCTCTCAAGCAAAGAGTTCGTTAATTTTCCCTCAATCCTTGCATCTCTCAAGCAAGGAGCTTGCTATTTTTTTTTCAATCCTTGCATCTCTAAGCAAGGAGTTCGTTATTTTCTCTCAATCCTTGCATCTCTCAAGCAAGGATCTCGTTATTTTTTTTTTTCAATCCTTGCATCTCTCAAGCAAGGAGTTCGTTATTTTTTCTCAATTCTTGCATCTTTATAGCAAAGAAATCGTTATTCTATTTCTCATTCCTTATATCACTATATTAAGGAGTTAATTCATGTTTTTTGAAGATACACATATGATCTATTATTACCTTATGACTATAAGGAGATCATAGTATATATGTGGAGTATTTTCAATACATCTCCATATTTGTATCTCTGTGTCAAAGAATTATATATATTAAAATAGTCGTTTTAACGATTGAGATATATACTTTAAAGCATAATAGTTAAGTTCCTACAATTCTAATATTTTGTTTGTCTCTTTGTCAATATATTTTAAACAAAAAATTGGCACTTCATTTTATTTCAACAATATAATTTAGATGTTAATTTGGATGATTATCTAAAATACACATTTCCTAAAGTCATAGATTTTGATATCATAAATATTTAATTTCTATAATAATATATTATCTACCTTATTATAGCTATGTAGTTATGGTAGTAAAATTTTCGTAATTACGGTAATAATCTTTCTATTTAGCTACATATTATATTGTATGAAATAGTGATGAACTGATGACCATCCTTAGGGTATTACAAATTCGTAGTGACATGATATACTTACTATTAGCAATTTAGAATGTTAAAATTTTCATAATTATGTTCATTATTTTTTTAGTTATATTTGTCACGCATAACTTGAATTTCATTGTAAGTTGTTAGCGATGATTTAATGTGAGATTGTCTTCTATCATTTTAATGCGAGACAATCTCCTATCAATTTTTTTTTTGTCATTACAATGTGAGTAAGTCTCCTATCACATTAATGTGAGACGGTATTTTATCGGTATAAAGGGAGATGATTTCTGTAAATTTACGATCTTCGATCGGTATAAGATCAGTCAAGTCTCCCATGAGTTTAATGTGAGATAATTTATTTATGGAGTAATCTTACTCATAATTATTCTCCAATTTCTTACTTTGGAAATCTCCAAATTTTCCACTCCGTAACTCTTAAATATTCATCATTTGAGAAATTTCTCGAACAGAATATATAATATCGTTATATTTCCCAAAAGGATATTAATATATGACAGATCTTGCAAATGTACGTGAGACACTACAAGTGTTCCATTTTGCGAGATGAATATAAAGTTTGTGTCATATTGAGTAAGTTTAGCATTCAATAGTTTGGCATGCAATTGCTAATTATACATATTGAGATCAGCTAACTTCGCATATGCATTATTGCAATTAATTGCGAACAAATATCAACATTTGACATGAACTGATTAAGCATATGTGATCAACAAGTGCTTAAAAGTATGGGTTTGAGAATCATGAATTAAAATTGACTATGAATGATGATATTTGGAGATCCAATTGCACATTACTCGAGGTTGAATAAACATATTTTAAGTTCAATTCTACGAATTGATCGATATTGTTTTAAGTGGCTTGGAGACCACATATCAAATACGAGTAATTTGTGCTATTAGAATTCACAATTTGATCGTTATCATGTGAATAAATTGATCTCTTAAATTTGGCATTTAGAATCAGCCATTAAAAGTCAATTATTTTATGAATGACGTACTCCCTGAAATATATCATAATCTTGCGAAAAATACCCATCAATGAAATCTTATTTGCATATGATATGATAAATCGCATTCTAAGGTGGTTAAGTAAATGATTGCAATCTATCTTGAATATTTTTATTACCACCTTAGGGGGAGAAAGTGAGTGCAAGTTGGTAAAATAAAAGAAGTTTTATCATATCAAATTACGCGTTATTTATCGTGTACACTAATATATAAGTAGAATGACGATTCTACGAAATTACATCATATGAAATGGCTACACATTTGCGCACAATATAAGTAGCCTATTGAATAAGGATTTTATATATCCGTACGACCGTCGACATATTTATTGGTATCAATGAGCTCATAATCCTGAAAATCATCAAATTTATTGATGATATTGAAAAGTATACAACACAGTTTGCATATCGAGTCATCATGCTGATATATAGAAACTAAGTATATCATTTCATGTTAGTTTTCTTATCACATCGTTGCATCATTTCATATTCATATAGCTTAAATTTAGTCACATATTATATTCGTGCAAATTATTGATAATCTGACTATACTTTGAAATATTGAAGTTATATTTGGATGAAGACGCAACAATCAAAGACTATCTTCATATTATCAGTATAACTATTTGAAGATCAATGATAGATTTCTAATTATCGAAGACATCTATGGAGTTTATCAAGTATGATGATTATTATTTCAAAGATCGAGATTCATCGTCACATCATGGATAATATTGTTATTTTCCGAGTGATGTAACTATTAGGGGGAGTATGCACGCGCTGTACTCTTTTTCCTTATCTATGGTTTTGTCCCACTGGGTTTTCCATGGAAAGGTTTTGATGAGGCAGCATCATACGCGTGTTTGAGGAATAATGTGCTTTATTTTACACTAGTTTTTTTCCCATAGGGTTTTTTTTCGAGTGAGATTTTTTTGAGACATATTATTCCGTAATGTACATTCAAGGGGGAGTGTTATGAAATCATATTAGGTGAATGTCCATTGGGCTTTTGACCCATATGTAAACTCCCTTATCATTACTGATGTACTATATATATCCCTCTCAATAACATGAATAAGACAACTCTCTCACATATTTCTCGCTCTATTTTCTTTCTAGTTTTCCTTTCTTTCTCGTTTTATAACAGTTTTGTTATTTATGTTGATTTCTCTTGGTAGTGTTAGATTTAGTTTCACTAAAAGTGAGTAAACTCTTTGTGGGGTTAGTAGGAGGATTAAGTGTGGATTATGGGTAATTAGGGTTTGATTAAGGGAAAAGGTGGAATCTTTGTTACTAGTCACATGTTGGGCACTCTATGTGTTTGTTGAATTGCTTGTTTGAGTTGTAGTGGCCATGCTTCTCATACTTGTTTTCATCTTCTCATTTTGTAATCGATTTGTGGTTGAATGCTTGTGTTTGGGTAATACTTTGCATGAGTATTCGGGTCTAGTCTTTGACACGAGAGTGCAGACTTAGGCTTTGGCGCGAGAGCGCAAACCGACCTTAGTGACTAGGTGTAACCTATACCCTGGACTTCCCAATTATCCTACTACACTTATGAACCCAACCTAACCCTACACTTTCCCATATTTGATTTCTCTATCTCTTTAGTGGATCATCTTCTCTAGTTTGTTAGTTTCTTTAATCTTTAGTTGCTTCACTTAGTTCTCGTCATACATAGTTCATTGCTAGTCCACTTTTATCTCATCCAACCATCATAGTTTGTCAATTATCGTCATCTTTCTGTTTGTTTGTGACTTAGCCTCGTTTTTAGGTAGACCTAGTCTAGACACCATTTTCCGTCCCTGTGGATACGACCCGACTTACCCTAGCTACTAGTTAGGTATAGTTGGACTCTACTTGATCGGTGGGGACCCGCGGCAATTTCCCCTCCCATCAAGGCCTTTGTCAAGAACCTCCTCCCTTCCTACCGGGTCCATCTCCGGTATGCGGTCATACCCAACTTTGCCACTCTAACTGAAATGGGGACAAGGAGCGAGGATGACTTAAGGTTACAGAGCCTTACTAAGGCCTCTACCAAGGGGTATCAAGGGGCCAACTCGTCCGTCAGCAAGCCCACACCTGCAGCTGCAACCCCCAGCATCTTCGACGAGGTTAATCTACTGGATGCCTCATCCAAAATGAATACTCCAACTCGCGTATTCACTGATATAGTGACTACCTATACATACACCTTACAAAGGCTATCTTCGAAGGGCATAATCCAACCGATAGGCCCAACTCCAGAAGTTCCGGTGGAGAAACGATCCAAGAGCTACAATGTCCAAGCCTATTGCCAACACCATCGTGGTAATGGGCACGATACCGAAAAGTGTTGGAAATTGAAGCACATGATCCAAGATCTGATCGAGAGCGGGAAAATACCATTGTCCGGAGACAAGCCGAGCAACAAAGAAAACTCGTTCAGTGCTCACGGCATTTTTACTGGAGAGGTAGTCGACTGTTCTCATCTCATTTCCCCTTTTATCCCACAAATTAACGGGATATGGTTCGACAACGAAGAAGATGTCTACCTAGCCAAAGGGGAAGCTGTCCCCATCACCATTGAAGAGGTTCGAAAAGCTAAGTTTAAAGCCTTAGCCACCAACCACCTCGCCACCGTCGGATGTCCTACCCCAACAACCGTCACTGAACCTGCCAGGACGGAATCTACCCTTGAGGAACCAAGCAACGACACAGCCTTGGTCCAACAATTGAAGAGGGTTCGAGCTGATCTAACCATATGGCAACATCTGGTCAGCTCGCAATAGCATCGGGAAGCACTGACTAAGGCTCTCGATCAAATCAAGGTCGACTCACAGGTTACCCCCGCTGAAATGGTAGCCACTATTATGCCCTATCTCAAGGGCAAGTCTAAAGAAGAAGGCCCACTTATCACCTTCTCCGAGTCTGATCTCCCACCTTTTGGGGCCGCCCATAACTTGGCCCTATACATCACAGTCATTTGTCGAGGGAAGTACCTCCCAATGACCCTGATTGACGACGGATCAGCCGTGAATGTCCTTCCTTTAAGGACTGCCGAAGCCCTTGGTATCACCGAGGCCGACTACCTTCCCACCGCGCAGACTATCCAGGCTTTCGATGGGAGCCCAAAACCGGTTGCTGAGGCCGTTAAACTGACGAATATAACGAGCCCAATAGAGAAAGAACTGGAGTTTTAGGTGATTGATGTCACCTCGTCCTTCAACTTGCTACTCGGAAGGCCTTGGATCCATGCGGTCAAGGCCGTGTCCTCCATCCTTCACAGAAAGGTCAAGATGCCTCTACAAGACGGTGTCATCACTTTAGAGGCGACCCCCATAACCGTGGCTAGCTGCAACGCCACGGGCCGAGCCGACCCACGAGGATTCGACTTCGTGGGAATGATTGAAGAGGAATATCTCTTCAAGCCCTATTTCACTACTAGCATTGATATGATGCTGCAAAACATGGGCTATTATTCTGTGTCAAATTTGGACCGTTTTTACTCCTATTTAGACCCGTTTCTCCTTTCGTTTTGCGAGACTTGAGTGCGATTATCGCTGTATTTTGCGTAATTCTCGCATTAGTGTCTCTCTTTTGCATTTTACGTGTTTTTGGTAGTTTTCTGTCTATTTTGATAGGATTTCGACCGAAAACGTATCTGAGCTTCTACGAGCATGAGAGAGAGGAAAATCGTTCAAAGAGCAAAGCACACAACCGAAAGTTCGAGTAATCCAATTGATCGACAAAGAAAGAGACCGAAAAAGAGGCGAAGGACCACCGGGTAAAGTTTCACCCGGTGAGTCACCACCGGGCGAAGTTTCGCCCGACGACATTTTCCACCCCCCCGAAGATTTTCACGGAACTTACCACCGGCCGAAATTTCGCCCACCGGGTGAAATTTTGCCCGATGGAGAAGACGAGCCAAAATCGCAAATCGTGGAAGAAATCTCACCGGGTGAAATTTCACCCGGTGGGATTAGTTCGTCAAGCCGCAGGGTGAAGTTTCACCCCATGAAGATGCAAAGGGTGAAGGTCTAGCTTAAAGAAGATGAATTGGATTATGGGCCTTAAGTTTGTGTGACCCATTAAGAAACACTATATATACTTAACCTAGGATTTTGTGCCACTCTTGTGCCTTGAGTGAGCCTCTTAGGAGTAGGAGTAGTGTAGAAGATTTCTAGTAGTAGTAGAAATTGTAGTAAGCTCCTTAGTAAAAATCTCCATAAACAATTAGTAGATCTTATTAGATTAATTCTACTCAACATTCTACCATCAAGCTTCCATCTTTAGTTGAAGATTTGTGTTTCTTTGTTGAAGATTCAAGGGTTTTGCAAGGGTTTAAGTAACAAGATTCTTGTATTATTTCTTGAAGCTTCATTTTTTTATGTTAATCTTCATCTTCCTCCTTAATCTTCTCCATAATTGGTAGTTTCTTTCCTCTCCCTTTCTCCATTAGTTAGTTTATGTTTTTCTCTCTCCTTTGTTAGTTCCTCTTTAGTTTGTGTGTTAGTTTATTCTCTCCTTAGTGTAATTTGTTAGTATAGTTATTATGCATGCTTTAGTCAATCTCTCCTCTATTAGTGTCTTGTTGTTATCCATCATGACTAGTGAGTAGATTTTCTTGTTGGGAAATTTAGGGATGAGGATTTGGATTGCTTGAATGAAGGGATGTTGGTGGGTTGTTTACTTGTTGATTTATCAAGTTTAAGGTTTTTGTGTCTTTGTTGACCTAGACTGCAGCTAGATTGACCTTGACTCGTTCTTATCAATATAAGGAAACTCGGGGTAGGAATTACCTTGACTTGAGACTTACCCTTTCGCCACGAAAGCGGGTATAGGTGGGTTGGGTGAAGAAATCAAAAGGTGGCACTCTCTCTTTTCAACGTTGTAACTAAAACTCGATCCCGGGATTCTTAGACCCCGTCTCCGAATCCCGACTCTCCCCAACACCTTTCCCATTATTGTCCCTAGCTTTAGTTGTGTAGCTCGCTAGCTTTAGTTCAACTCCGCTCGTCCCAAAACCCTCATCTCAATCCCAAACGCAACCAAACTTTGACTTGACCGACTTTACCTAGGCCGTCCATGAGGATCGATCCCGACTTACCGCTACTACATTAGTTAGGTTAGTCGGTGTTAAAAATATTGTTTGATCATGCGGGTCGCGACGCCCGCCCATCAGCTATCTACCGGGGGCTACCTCGAGACCATATCTTCCGACTGGGAAGATCATCGAAGTTTTAAACGATGGGGAGTCGCGATCCGGTCTAGGGTATGCTGCGATCACAGAAAACATAGTCCGAGCCGGTTTTCAGGAGACCCAGAACGTCATCAAGGGTACCTACCTGGGCCCTTATAGCCCAAAACTAACCGACTACTTCGTCACACCGGTATTCGGGCCTATTCAAGTGGGCCTCTACCGACCCACCATCATATATCCCGAGACCAAAAAGCCTCGAGAATGTAATTTCATCCCCGATGACATATTTGCCGTCGTCCAGACGGGATCCAAAGAGGGCGCCGACAATTCTAAGCCCGTGCTGGGGCTTCTATTCGGGGAAAACAAGGCCATCCCCGCTCCTAAAGAAGATCTGGTTAACCTGATCCTTCGCAGCAATCGGTTCGACCCAACAAAGCTGATTTCCGAAGTTGGTGCAGACGCCAGGAAAAGGGCCTGGAGGAAGACCATCAAGTGGACCGACAGCCAGGGGCGAGTCTACAAGCTAACCACCGGCGAAGGAGACATGCCGGATACCGAGTCCGAGTCTGAGTCAGAGTCAGAGTCGGAGTCAGAGTCCGAGTCTAGAGGGTCTGGTTCTAGAGTCCGGTCTGTAACCCCTATCCCTTTAGCCACTTCCACTGGAGTCTCGAGGCCTGTCCCAAGAACACTCCCTATCCCGCCTCTGACCAACGATCAGATGGCCGCTCTCTTCGAGCTATTTTCAAATTTTACTATTAATAATAACGAAAACCGTTTCGCTTACGACTTGTCTTATTTTCGAAAGAATTTCAAAAATTTTATACGCAATGACATTAAGAAACCTGACGAACAGGTACCTCTGCCTCCGCATCTGATTGAGCAACTTGAATAAAAGGAATCCCGAGATCCGGTAATTGAGGAAACCGAGTCCATCAATGTGGGAACCCCTTTAGAGCCCCAGACGCTTAAGTTGGGCTTATCCGTAGATCCCGAGAAGAGGAAACAATTCACGGACCTCCTCCAAGAATTCAAGGACGTCTTCGCATGGTCCTACAAGGACAAGCCAGGGATAGATCGGGAAATAGCTGAACACCGTATACCCATCGAAGATGGGTGTAAGCCGGTAAAACAGAAACTCCGAAGAATGAGGCCCGAATGGTCTCTCGAACTCAAAGAAGAAGTCGACAAGCAATTCAACGCGAGCTTTATACAAGTGTCTGAATATCCAAACTGGGTCGCAAACATCGTGCGGTACCTAAGAAGGACGGTAAGGTGCGGGTATATGTAGACTTCCGGGACATTAATAAGGCCAGCCTAAAAGACGATTTTCCATTACCACACATCGACATACTGGTGGATAATACGGCCGATCATGCCCTTCTATCATTTATCGACGGGCATGCCGGATACAATCAAATCAACATGGTGGAAGAAGACATGAGTAAGACCACCTTCATTACACCTTGGGGTACTTACTGTTACACCGTTATGCCATTCGGTCTTACCAACGTTGGGGCCACTTATCAACGAACCGCCACTACTTTATTACACGATATGATGCATAAGGAAGTGGAGGTTAATTTATGTGGACGACATGATCATCAAGTCCAAAGATTGAAGCGGGCACATCACGGCCCTAAGAAAATTCTTCACCCGACTGCGCAAATACAATATGAGGCTAAACCCTCAACAGTGCAGTTTCGGGGTAACATCGGTCAAATTACTGGGCCATATCGTTAGCCAACGCGGCATCGAGGTCGACCCAGCTAAAATCAAAGCCATCACCGAGATGCAGCCACCCAAAACCGAAACAGAAATAAGGGGGTTTCTCGGGAAAGTCCAGTACATCAGCCGGTTTATTTCAAAGCTAACCATGGTATGTGAGCCCATTTTCAAGAAACTGAAAATAGGAGAACGAACACTGTGGGACGATAAATGTCAAACGGCTTTCGATAAAATCAAGGAGATTCTGTCTGCTCCGCCGGTATTAATGCCACCTCAACCCGGCCTGCCTTTGTCGTTATACCTAACAACGACCGAGACAGCCATGGGGGCTATGTTGGCCCGGACAGTCGATTCAGAAGAACGGGCTATTTACTACATCAGTAAGAAGTTCCTGGAATATGAGTGCAAGTATACAATGCTCGAAAAGACGTGCCTAGCTCTAGTTTGGCCCACTAAAAAGCTTCGACACTATATGCTCAGTCACGAGGTACATGTATTGTCCAAAATGGATCCTATCAAGTACCTATTCGAAAAGCCCATCCTTAACGGCAGGATGTCTAGATGGACTTTAATGTTAGCAGTGTTCGACCTCAAATTCGTACCTTTAAAAGCCATCAAAGCCCGGGTAGTAGCAGAATTCCTCGCCGATAGTCCAGTATCTAAAGAAGGGCACACCGATACTTGGGCCTTTCCAGATGAAGACATATTCCATACTGACACCGAGACATGGGATTTTTATTTTGATGGGGCGTCCAATTTTCGAGGATTCGGAGTCGGGATTCTTCTAACTCACAAAAAGGAGAGCATACGCCATTATCCATTAAGCTGGACTTCGACGTGACTAATAACGCAGCCGAATATGAAGCATGCATTCACGGGTTGCAAGCCGCCGCTGATTTAGGAGTAACGAACCTCCGGGTCCACGGTGACTCATCTTTAGTCATCAATCAAGCTCTTCAAAAATGGAAAACTCGGAATGCCAATCTCGTGGCTTACCAAGCGCGAGTAAGGATTCTCGAGAAACAATTTCAAAAGGTAGAATACATCTATCTACCTCGGGAGGAAAACCAATTTGCAGACGCACTTTCCAAATTAGCATCTTTATTGAATATCTCGGAGCACCTAACCAGCATGCCGATCTGCATCGAAAGGCGGTCCGAGCGGGCATATATCCACTCCATCCAAGACATCGAAATAACTGATCTGGAACCTTGGTATCAGGCTATTCAAACCTATTTGACGACAGGAGAATATCCCCCGGGAACTAAAAACCGGGCCAAGAAAGCACTACGAAGGTTGGCCACCCAATTTGTCCGTACAGACGATGGTCAGTTATACAAAAAGACGGCGCAGGGGGCTCTAATCCTATGTGTCGACAAAATGTAGGCCGAAAAGGTTATGGCCGAGGTACACGATGGTGAAAATGGCCCGCATATGAACGCCCATATGCTAGCCCGAAAGATCATGAGACTCGGATATTATTGGAACAGCTTGGAAACCGACTGTCAGTTATATGTCAAACACTGCCATAACTGTCAGATCTTCGCCAACGTGCAACATATGCCGTCGTCCCTACTATATACCATGACGTCACCATGGCCATTTTCGACGTGGGGCATTGATATAATTGGAAAGGTAGACCCTTCCGGGACGGGAGGTCACTGTTTTATTTTGGTACCTATCGACTATTTCACCAAATGGGTCGAAGCCGAGCCATATCGGATCTTGAACGCCAAGCATATGGCCAAATTCATCCAAAACAAGATTATATGCCGATACAGGATCCAGCACGAATTTATCAGTGATCACGGGACCCATTTCCAACCTGAAACCGCTGCTTTGCTAGCAAAATACAAAATGCAAAGGCATACATCTTCGCCGTACCGTCCCCAAACAAACAGAGTGGTAGAGGCAGTTAATAAAACAATTGTCACCATACGTAAAAAGATGGCTGAGAATTACCGGGACTGGCCCGACAAAATACCTTTTGCCCTTTGGGGGTATCGGACGTCAATTCACACCGCGACCGGAGCAACTCCATATTATTTGACATACGGAATGGAAGCAGTCCAACCAGTCGAGCTAGAAGTGTCATCCCTCCGGATTTTACTTGAGAGCCAAGTGCCGGAAGCAGATTGGGTCCAAGCCCGATATGATTCGCTAGTTCTTTTGGACGATCGATGGTCCCGTGCCCTCAACAATATCCAAATATACCAGAAGAGGATACAACGGGCTTTCAATAAAAGAGTTAGGCCCAAAAACATCAAAGAAGGGGATCTGGTTCTAAAATCGGTCCGTGCATTACTACCGGTCGACCCATGAGGAAAATTCAAACCCAATTGGGCTGGGCCGTATCTAGTAAAGAAGGTCCTATCAGGAGGAGTAGTGATGCTGACAGACTTGGACGGGAACGAATTCGTCAACCAAACCAACTTGGACCAGCTGAAGCGCTATTACTCCTAAACCTTATCTCAATGTCATTTGCAAAAGTTTATAAAAATTTGTCTTTTTATAAATTTTCAAAAATTATAAGCAAGTCAATAAGTTAGGATTACTTATCCTACTGCCGCACATCTCAAACTAATAGTCTTGATGTATTTCGAAAATTGCAAAAAGCCAAGTTTGAACTACGTTTGGTTTGATTCCGCTAATTGTGGATACGTGTAGGCAACCCCTCAAAAGGATACAACCACTGCAATAACGAAAAAGACGGGAACGGTATTCACTAATATGTCTTTTATTAAAAACCCGATACACTCGGGAATTCCAAAAATTAAATCACAAAAAAACGGCAAACATCCAAAAAATGGCACACCACAAAATAGTAATAATACTTAAATAATAAAACTAAGGAGACTAGTATTTAGGGTATTTTGCCCTTTCCCTTGTCCTTTGGGTCGCGCGGAGCCCAAGGTCACCGGGGCGGGGGCGAGTCCTGAATCACAAGAGGAACCTCCTTAGCTCGAACCCGTTTATTCGACAACGGGTATTCTGCCATTGTCACTGGTCCAAGTTGAGCTCGTACATGCTCGGGTAGTCTGTCTCGCGGGCCAAGTCGGTCCTGAACTGCTAGTTTTGGGCCAAGTGTCCTTTCCAAGTCAGTCTGGGGGCTCACTCTCCCCCGCGCACCTCTAGCACTGGACCCTTCAACTTGAGCCCTAGTCCTCCCTCTTTGAGCTGACATAAGACGGACCAGTGTAGTCAGAGTGTCACCTTCGTTGAAAAAGCCCCTATTATCCTTAACTTGCTCCCTTCGCAGCAGGTCAAAAGCTTCATCAATCTTTAAAGCAGCTCGGGCTTTAGTAGTATCTGCTTTGGTCCACCTCACATAAGATTCCGAAACCCAGATTGAATGAAGAGATTTGGGAATGGGTCAAGTGTGCCGGGTGTACCATCGTTGCATCCATGTGTCGCACATCACATCCGGCAGTTAGGTAGATTCACTCACAACTGCTTCGACCTCCGGGATTCTTTGGGACCAACCATACTGCCTTAGTATGCGGTCCGCATAAAGATGAATTGTCTGCCTGAAGGACAAGATTACCTGATGATAAGACTAAAGTCGTATCACCTATATCAAAATAATCCTAACGAACGACTAACAGGTAGCTAGCAGCATGTAAGGGTCGAATCCACAGAGAGACGGACGATTATCACTAATTATCTATGAGTCGATTCTAAACTATTCTATTTCTGGTTTGTTTGAATTGTTTTATAAACTAATGTGATTAAGTAAATTAAAAGGTTCTAATAATATTAAAAGGATCTAAGGTCTTACGGTTCACTATGTAATTAAATTGGGTAAAGTTAATTAATCATTCAATCAATCAATCACAGTTATTTAGGGTAAAGACACGGCCTCTCGGATCTTATGTCGACCTTAGGATAGATTCTGATGGGCTCTCGCAACTTACCAGATTATCCTACCCACTTACTTGTAAGTCTACCCTTACCAGGCTTTCGATCTTAGGTTCAGGTTCCTAAACATTCAACTAGTTCAACGTCTCAAACTAGTTAAACAACGATACAAAACAAGTAGTAAGGCAATAACATATGAATGATCAATCAAATAAATAATCAAACTAACATCTCCAATTCAATTAACATAGATCCCCTTCAACCCTAGATAAATAAATTAGCTACTCATACTAAAAGATAAAGCAATCAAGAAATTAAGCATAATAAAAGACAATATGAATCTAAGAGAATAAGAAAAAGTACCAATTATGTAGAACTGAAAGATTAACGATCTAAAAGTATGACTACAAACTAGAAGAATTACGATACTAATAAAAAGCCTAAACTAAACTAATGAATATGAAAGTGTCAACTAAACTACTGAATGAGAAAGTATATTTAAATCTAACCCAAGGAGGCTATTTATACTAATAATAAGGAGTCTAACATCTTCTCCTTTCCTAAATAATAAGGAAAAACTAATAAGTTAAGAATATTACTGTTGTAGACACCCGCATTTCGACTGCCAGGTGTCTATGGCAGTTTCCAAAAAAACACCCGATGATGATCGGACGCTAAGTGTTTCTACGCGCTCGGATATGGGCTCAAAACCATTAGTTGCTGGCTGATGCACTTACGGAGTACAAATCTCACAAAACTGACCTCAAATTCAGGCCCAGTGGGTCGTTTCCAGTGAAACAAGACTAATTTGGGTCAAAATCGACACCGGAAATAAAACCGACTTTTAGCGATTGGGTCAACCCGGTCAAAGTCATTTCCAAAACATACAAAACAGTCACACAATCATCAAAAGTCCAATTCAAGCACAAAGACCCACAAGACATCCAAAGTCACGGTCCAAAATAATGGACCCGCGCGACCCAGCTGAGCCACTCGATCGAGTGCTCAGCCCACTCGATCGAGTGGGCCCGACTACAGGCACACCGGGCCACTCGACCGAGTCAGCTGGTTACTCGGTCGAGTAACCCTAGACGGGGTACCTAGGCCTTGCCTATATAAACACCCCATGCACACAACCCTAATACAACTTTTACACAACTTTACAACCTTCATCAAGATCAAACTCAAAGCCTAAACCTAGCTTTAGGAATCGAAACCCTAAACCACCACAACTTAGCCTACATACTCGAAACTCCCGTGCAAGCCGTCACTACGAGTCCCGTCCGAGCATAAGAAACATGCAGGTTGAGGGTGCCAATTCTCGCTCTTCTCTTTTCTCCCTTTTTCTCGCGTCGTAGTCGTCTCGTTTTTTTATCGTTATTATCGCGTCCTAATATCGATAATATAACTTGTATAAAATATTAAAGTATTCGTCGATTCGTGTCGAGTATGAGTGATGGTGGGATAAGGAAACCCGAATATACTAGTGTACTGCACACAGCGTTGCCGGTCGCTTATCCCATCATCCCGATTGCTTGATTGTTGAGACGAATTAACATCAACCATACTTTTCTTATTTCATCATCGTTATCGCGTATTTCCATCAATTATTCTAAAATCAATTTTCAAAACAAGTATTTTATTCAATAAGGGTCGAAACCCGTTGACGCGGATCCGACATCACATAATCCCTAGGGATTCGTTACGATGTCGGAAGAGCCGAGGGAATCAAGTCTTTTAATTCAAGCAAAGCGTCGATCTGTTAGATTCGACACCAATTCCATAATTGGATGTTGAATCTAACGATCTAGTCAAATAAATTAACTAACGTGGTTTCTATTAATGCTAAAACAATTGTCATACAATTCGTTAGAATTACGACATTATTAAACGCGAAGGAAATCTACTCATATCGCGACAGTTAATTTAAGACGACTTTAATCAATTTTCTCTTATTTTCACTCTAGTATTCCATATCGATTCAATAATCGAATATAGGATACAACGAGTATTCAAATTTAGAACCGAGTATAAATCTCATAATATTTATATCCGATTCAACAAAATCAATGACTTATAAAATCCGAGTCGAGCATAAATTGTACAATATTTATGTCCGATTCGGAAGAATCATCGAATTATCAAAAATCAAAAGCAATTTCGAAAGCCAATAATAATTCGCAAATCGTTATTATCGTAATATCGTTACTAACCGTTTGCTACTTTCCTTGTTGATTTATCGTTTGTTTTATTATACTAAAATGAACCCACATGCTAAAATTCAACTTCGACATTAGAATTAATTGCGTTAATTCGACATAGAAACCCTTTTCAAATTCTCACATGCTTAGGGAAAACAATCCTTGCATAAGCATTTTTCATCGTTCAACTAACGCGCGTATTCAAAAATCATTCGATATCTTAGTAGAGGCCGCCAATGTGCGGGCGGGGTTGGGTGTCCTTTGTGGGCTTCCCAACACGTACCCTCACCCCTTACTCAGAACCTCGGTTTCCGGATGCCCGAAACCGTTGGCGCACGAGAGTCATTCAATACACGATATCCGATAATGTCAGTACCGGTATCAAATGCAAAGGGACGAGCCCTATAAACTCTGTCATCGGAAATGGGCCGTATTTTGTATACGGCCCACTACGACATAAAGTGGGTTTGAACGAGTCCGAACTCCCACAAAGTTCGGTGGCGACTCCACTTCGATTTAAATTTCAATTCGATCCATTCTCATATGGAGATTCATTCGCCTCCCCAAACCCGCGCGTGGCCGCGTCGGGGTGGACCTATGTCATGTCCACAATTTGGCGACTCCGCTGGGGATTAACTGATGTGTGACTTACCATCGGCATCCTCAGGGTGAGACTCGAATAGAAATCGTCTGACTAGTACAATACGCGTTTTAGTTCTACGATTCATGCATAACCCATATTTTCCCGGGCCGGTACTCGCGACCGACGTCCCACTATACCGTTGATGTACTCCAATATGGATATGTCAAAAGGTGTCCGTAGTCGATTCGAGTGGGTTTCGTGGCATGTTCTAAGATCAACTCGACTTAGGAAGTCCGTCCCGATCAACGTCTAGACTATGTACACTGGTATAGACCCTCTATATACCGACCGAGACTTAGTGTAAAGCATACATGGCGTCGTTATAATGCTTGCCTAACTACATGCTACTTGGTTTCCGTGTCCTTTTCAAAAACCGTCAACTTTTCAAAAAATACATCATTTTCAAGATATCCAATTTCAAAACCCGGGACAGATACCGAATTTAGGACTTATGATTTTACTCAAAATAGCCTATTTCTAGCCGGTATTCTGCCTATTTCAAAACTCGAAAATATTTTCAAACTTTCAAATTTGGGGCCCGATGCACTTTTCGATTTTTTTGAAAAATCCGGCCCTTCCCCGAGTTCTCTCAGATTTTCCAAAAGCAATCCATTTTCAAAACTTTCTCTTCTTAGGACTTCCCGTATTTAGCAGTGTCGGGTCGTGTCTTAAGTCGTCGAGGTCTTTAGCGTCGAAACTCCGTCGATCTTACATCACGAGTTTCTTCCCCTATCCCAGTCCGCCTTATTAGACTAAGGCAAGGCCCACCTACGTAGGACATACTCCTACAAAAGAGGGCCCGTCTACACATTCGAGTCCAAAGTCTGGGGATGTCTCACGTGAACCTTCCTTCGAACAGGACTCGGCCCACCCGCCGATTCCTAAGGAAGGCCCACCTTGCACAAGTCACCCGTCTAGGTGTCTTTTCCGAGTCAACCTTTTACAAGGCATAGCCCTATAACAAAAGGTTCGTGGTCCTTACGTCTAAGGGTCACTCGTCAAACAACCGAGTCTTAACAAAATCTTTAATCCCACTCGGGGGCTGCCCCTAGCAGGGCGATCAATCACGGTTGCCCTAAGGGTCATGTCTTACACGTGTCTCACGTACCCCACTTTCGAGTCACTTAGATGTCACACCATCTAAGTCCTATCAAAGTCCTTAGGCTCACCTGGGGGGGCTATTCTCCGACGGAGCGATTAATCACAGTCACTCCGAGAATCGCACCCTATACATTTATCTTAGAGAGTCTAACCCGAGTCAAACTGGAGTCGTCTCTCCTCCCGCGCTATTACCTATGCCTTGGTATACTTGAGTTCCGAAGCAACTTTTTTTGATTACGCGGTGTTCTTACAGAGAGGCCACCGCAAACCAGACACCAGAAAATGCAAGGAACTTTGAACGAACTGAAGGCCGCGCTGGCCAAGATCGAGGCCCAATTAACGGCCATCAGGGCCGACCAAACAACTCTTGCCACCCGCCTAAGTGCCGTGGAGAAAGGGACCCATGTTGCTGGATCTGAGCCCACTGGGCCCATAGCCGAACTAACCAGCGTTGTTCGCAAGCTCGAAGAACAGGTCCACTTGGCAACAAGCAACTCGATCCATACGGAGAATGCTCGTTCCTACTCGCCTCTGAATGACGAGCTACCTGCTAACCTCAACCTTACGGGCATACCGATGTTTGAGGGTACTGAAGACCCGGTTCATCACATTCGGGCTTTCAAAGAATTCATGGCTATCAAGGGGGTGAAATCCACCATGTTCAAGCACTTGTTCGCTTCCTCCCTCAAAAAGCACCCCAAAGCCTGGTACTACAGGCTCGATTCCAAGAAATACCCGACTGGGATGATGTGGCAACTGAATTTGCTCGGAATTACGCTGATAATACTGAGATCCAGACTACAATGCGTACTCTGGAAGTGATGGCCCAAGAGCCCAAAGAAGGGTTCACCAAATATCTCCAAAGATGGCGGGCCGAAAGTGTGAAGTTGGTAGACAAGCCCAACGAGAAGATACTAGTGGAGGCATTCATCAACAACCTCCTACCTTCCTACCGCATCCATCTTAGGTATGCCGGCATTTCAAACTTTGCGGTGCTTACCGAAATGGGCATTAGGATTGAAGACGATCTTCGACACAATGAAGATCTGGGGGAAGTTTCTACTGAAGGCTATACTGGACATCAACTCGAGTTCTTAGAAGCCGACGACTAATGACAACATCATCCGAGAGTCCGGATTTTATTTGAGTCCGAGTCTGAGTCCGAGTTTAGGATGTATTATTTCTTTCGAAGTCAACGTCAAAGTTAAAGTCAGAGTCAGAGTTAATTGTATTCTGTCCTCCTTTTCAAAATTCAATAAAATCAGCTTTCCTGTTTCTTATATATACTTTCCTTATGTGTTTTCGAGAACATGATGAACATCATCTTACACTGTGAGCACATGCACGTGACTATTATAGGCACATCTATAATGACTGCAGGATATTGAGACCCGTGTTTTCCCTTTACCTGTTCCATGTCTGACATAGAGAGCCACATAACTACTCTTAGCAGGGGCGTATCGAATCCTATGACAAATCTGGGTAGTCTCCTAGTTTGGGTTCACGACGGGAGGCAAGCCCATTTCCCACAATAGACACCCATCCGATAAGATCAAACAACCCCTACCTTTGGTGTTAGTCTGACCAACAAAAAAACTGGACAAAAAAATTCAGAAAAACCCATGACCGGGGCTAAGAGGTCAACCAAAAAATATTCAAGATCCCAAGACCGGGGCTAAGAGGTCAACAAACAAAAAAATTCAAAAAAACCCATGACCGGGGCTAAGAGGTCAACCAAAAAATAATAAAAAAACCCATGACCGGGGCTAAGAGGTCAACCAACAAAAATTCAAAAAACCCATGACCGGGGCTAAGAGGTCAGCCAACAAATATTCAAGAACCCATGACCGTAGTGAAAACGGTCAAATTCAAAATTATCAATACTCGTACCATCCAATAGGGAGTGACAATCAAGCTGGTTAGCTAACACCACACTCAGCCTTCCCACATTACAACCCTCAAGACCTTCCCGAGACCTAGGCTAGAGGCAGCCCGGAATTTTGAGGAATCAAACTCCATAGGATACCCCTAACCATTAGGGTCATACATGGAAACCAGATCCCGCTTTATCAAACTTGCCCAACCGAAGTCCGAGTCATTTTTACTCGACTTCCCCCCTTTCCTACCACATTACAATACCTTACCCTCGAAGCCTTAGCTCCACAAATCAAGCTCCAAATGTCAAAACATAAAAGCCACTTACGACCTAGCACCACATTTCCAAAATTATCCAAACCAGTTACCAACCCCGAACACGGAAACTCAACCTGCGGTCGTCATAGAACATGCCCAAATAGTTCACACCACCTCTGGGGGCTACCCCGGAGAACGCTCACAGTCACAGGATCAAGATCCTAACCGTTCTAGCCCTTTGATCAAGACATCATTGGGAATGCACCTAGCCGACACCGTCAATATGGCTAGTTATACACAAAGTCCTATTAGACTAGGCACCATAATATATCTTCCAATCCACTGAACTACGACATGGTTTGATTTCACTGCACGTGAATACATAGGCAGCCTTTCAACAGAGGCACAACCACTCACATTGACACACATTCAAAAAGCACCATCATTCCGACCACGACACTATCATGTTCTCAACAGCTAGCTTTATCGTCCTGAGGGCTTCTTTTAGGTAGAAGATCCTCATCCACTCATATAATCCAAAAGACTTTCAAAATCTAGCCTCCTTCCTATAGTGTGTCCTAATACTCGGCTCAGTCGAAGACGAGAATCTGTCAGGACTCGAAGCAATACCCATTCTAGACCGTACCCTAAAATCAGAAATTCAGAAAGGCACTAGACTAAAACAGTCTCATTACAGACTACTGCAGTCCCCCTATAACAGATCGTTCCCATGTTGCCACTCGCCTAGGCTACGGAATAGCGCAACTTTAGAGCCTCGTCATCTTAGGTGGCCCATCCCCCTACCGAGTCACGGTCCAACCCCTCGAGAGTCCAGTCGTGTCTGTCAACTCGTCCGGTCACGTACAGAGTCGAGTCTGTCAGTAGGCCTCTCTCTTCAAATTCCACTTTGAAATTTGCAAAATTTAGCCATTTGAAAAAAGATCCATTTCGACAAGGTCAGATTTCAGTCTATTTAAACTGCAAATTTCTTTTCTACCTCTTTCTATTTTGAAAACCTAGCTCGTGAGTGCTTTTAGGATTTCAATTTCAAAAATTTCAAAAATTCAAAAACCATTTTCCCTAGCGCGAGTCATTTTACTACCTACGTGTTGCATGCAAATTTTATGTGACTTATACAGGTACGACTCGAGCAGGAACATGCAACCCACTAAATCTCTCCAACGGAAAGCCCAAGGCGGCATCTTCTCTCGAATCAACACGGGATGGGCCCATATACAGGCGCACCAAGGACTTATACGACAAGTATAATTCCCCAGCTGAAAGCCCGAGGCGGCATTTTACCCGGAATAGTACGGGATAGGCCTACACACAGGCGCACCCAGGACTTATGCGACAAGTCCGATTCCCCACGGAGTTATCATCATCAACTCAGGTATGATTTCTATCTTATGGCTGACGAGCCCTTCACGCGAGTCTAACAAACTATAAACGACCCGATCGGAAGTCTACCAGGTCTTAATTGGCTTGGTAGCTATTCTGACTTTTGCCTTGTCCAAGCCTCAGTCAGAGTGGGGGCTCTGTAGACACCCGCATTTTGACTGCCAGGTGTCTATGGCAGTTTCCAAAAAACACCCGATGATGATCGGACGCTAACGTGTTTCTACGCGCTCGGATATGGGCTCAAAACCATTAGTTGCTGGCTGATGCACTTACGGAGTACAAATCGCACAAAACTGGCCTCAAATTCAGGCCCAGTGGGTCGTTTCCAGTCAAACAAGACTAATTTGGGTCAAAACCGACACCGGAAATAAAACCGACTTTTAACGATTGGGTCAACCCCGGTCAAAGTCATTTCCGAAACATACAAAACAGTCACACAATCATCAAAAGTCCAATTCAAGCACAAAGACCCACAAGACATCCAAAGTCAAGGTTCAAAACAATGGACCCGCGCGACCCAGCTGAGCCACTCGATCGAGTGCTCAGCCCACTCGATCTAGTGGGCCCTTAAAAAGGCCCGACTGCAGGCACACCGGGCCACTCGACCGAGTCAGCTGGTTACTCGGTCGAGTAACCCTAGACGGGGTACCTAGGCCTTGCCTATATAAACACCCCATGCACACAACCCTAACACAACTTTTACACAACTTTACAACCTTCATCAAGATCAAACTCAAACCCTAAACCTAACTTTAGGAATCGAAACCCTAAACCACCACAACTTAGCCTACATACTCGAAACTCCCGTGCAATCCGTCACTACGAGTCCCGTCCGAGCATAAGAAACATGTAGGTTGAGGGTGCCAATTCCCGCTCTTCTCTTTTCTCCCTTTTTCTCGCGTCGTAGTCGTCTCGTTTTTTTATCGTTATTATCGCGTCCTAATATCGATAATATAACTAGTATAAAATATTAAAGTATTCGTCGATTCGTGTCGAGTATGAGTGATGGTGGGATAAGGAAACCCGAATATACAAGTGTACTGCACACAGCGTTGTCGGTCGCTTATCCCATCACCCCGATTGCTTGATTGTTGAGACGAATTAACATCAACCATAATTTTCTTATTTCATCATCGTTATCGCGTATTTCCATCAATTCTAAAATCAATTTTCAGAACAAGTATTTTATTCAATAAGGGTCGAAACCCGTTGACGCGGATCCGACATCACATAATCCCTAGGGATTCGTTACGATGTCGGAAAAGCCGAGGGAATCAAGTCTTTCAATTCAAGCAAAGCGTCGATCTTTTAGATTCGATACCAATTCCATAATTGGATGTTGAATCTAACGATCTAGTCAAATAAATTAACTAACGCGGTTTCTATTGATGCTAAAATAATTGTCATACAATTCGTTAGAATTACGACATTATTAAACGCGGAGGAAATCTACTCATATCGCGATAGTTAATTTAAGACGACTTAAATCAATTTTCTCTTATTTTAACTCTAGTATTCCATATCGATTCAATAATCGAATATGGGATACAACGAGTATTCAAATTTAGAACCGAGTATAAATCTCATAATATTTATATCCGATTCAACAAAATCAATGACTTATAAAATCCGAGTCGAGCATAAATTGTACAATATTTATGTCCGATTCGGAAGAATCATCGAATTATCAAAAATCAAAAGCAATTTCGAAAGCCAATAATAATTCGCAAATCGTTATTATCGTAATATCGTTACTAACCGTTTGCTACTTTCCTTTTTGATTTATCGTTTGTTTTATTATACTAAAATGAACCCACATGCTAAAATTCAACTTCGACATTAGAATTAATTGCGTTAAATCAACATAGAAACCCTTTTCAAATTCTCACTTGCTTAGGGAAAACAATCCTTGCATAAGCATTTTTCATCGTTCAACTAACGCGCGTATTCAAAAACCATTCGATATCTTAGTAGAGGCCGCCAATGTGCGGGCGGGGTTGGGTGTCCTTTGTGGGCTTCCCAACACGTACCCTCACCCCTTACTCAGAACCTCGGTTTCCGGATACCCGAAACCGTTCGCGCACGAGAGTCATTCAATACACGATATCCGATAATGTCGTATCGGTATCAAATGCAAAGGGACGAGCCTAATGAACTCTGACATCGAAAATGGACCGTATTTTGTATACGGCCCACTACGACATAGAGTGGGTTCGAACGGGCCCGAACTCCCACAATGTTCGGTGGCGACTCCACTTCGATTTAAATTTCAATTCGATCCATTCTCATTTGGAGATTCATTCGCCTCCCCAAACCCGCGCGTGGCCGCGTCGGGGTGGACCTATGTCATGTCCACAATTGTGGACATGACGTAGGTCCACCCCGACGCGACCACGCGCGGGTTTGGGTAGGCGAATGAATCTCGTGGTAAGATTGATCTCGGGTCGAAATTTAAATCATAGTTGGAGTCGCCATCGAATTTTATGGGAATTCGGACCCGTTTGAACTCACTCTACACTTGGGCGTTTCGTGCGCAAAGCACGGCCCGCTTTTAGTGCTAGAGCTTATGAGTTCGTCCCTTTGCATTACGATACCGATGTCGAGTTATCGGATATCGTGCATCGAATGACTCTCGTGCGCCAATGGTTTTGGACATCTGAAAACCATGGTTCTAAGCAAGGTGTGAGGGTACGTGTTGGGAAACCCACAAAGGACACCCAACCCTGCCCGCTCTTTAGCGGCCTCTACTAAGATATCGTTCGTGTTCGTGTACGCGCGCTAGTAAAACGACTAAATGTTATGCAAACAATGTTTTAGCTAAGCATGTGAATTACATGTGACTTACGTCATTTAATGCATCCAAATTATTGTCGGAGTTGTTTAGCATGTGATGTTCATTTAAGGCAATAAATGGCAAACATCAAAAATAGAAAACTCGTAAATAAATTACAAATTACACGGGCGGAATACAACCTGGAATTTACAATACAACGAGCAATAAAATAGAATAATCGAATCAGGAAACGGTAAATATTAACTATAAACGGACCCGTAACTAGTAAATATAAGCTAGACCGTAAATTGAATACATGGACAAACTTCGATTAAATACACATTATATTGTGTATTAAGCGGAGGACGGAGATTTTAATACGCGTTCGCGTATGGGACCAAAGCGTGGTGCTAGCTCGATCCCGGATCTCGATGCCTTGTCCCGACTTATAACATTAATAGATTGGCGTCTTGATTGCTCATGCATCGGATACGACTAAAGAGTCGTCGACGCAAAACTAATCGTGTAAGACATGAATCAAAGTCGTGAAAGTAGAATAAAATGCATGGGTTTTGAAAAAGGGATCACGTGATTGACTTTGCACGCGACGAATAAGTCGTAAAAAAAATGACGAGGCTTGGATGATAAAAGAAATGCTCGACTTGCTTGGACAAAGAAGTCCACTCGACCGAGTCATGGCAAAGACTCGATCAAGTGAGCCTTTGAAGGACCTACTGCCCGGTTTTTGGGGTGCTACTCGATCGAGTGGCCCATGGCACTCGGTCGAGTGCCCCTGTACGAGTCATGGCTCGTTTCGAAAAAGGTGGCAGTTTCGTTTTTATTTATTCAAAATCGATGGTTGACCGAGTTACGTAAAAATATTGCATGATTTAAACTTAACTCGGTACTCGGTACTATAATCGTGTACTATCCGATTATAAGACCGGCATCGGAATCTTATAAAAAGATGTTATAAAATTGTTTTGAATCGGATTAGGACGAAATTAATTCCCTCCGCGTTACGACATCTATAATAATCCTTACGGATTATGTGATGCCGATTTTCGCGTCAATGGGTTCTGTACTAATCTCAGAAATGGAATCGGGCGCGTTCAACTACGTACGACCACGATCGCGTTACGCCCTTGAGTGCTTGGGGCGGCGCTCCTCGAAAGGGTGTCACCTTCGTCACGGCTCGTAAAGGGATTATTAAACGGACTTGGAGCGGTTGTCGTAGTCAAACGTGTTCGAATCCGAAAATTTTATTATTATTATTATTATTATTATTATTATTATTATTATTTTATATATACGATATTAAAATGTTAAATGTCAGAATACGAAAGAATAAAAAGTTAGTAACAAAAAATTAAAATGTTAGTAAACGATAAAATTAAATGTTAGTGTTAGTGATTAATACATATATATAAAAAAGAAACGAAAAAGAAGAAGAGAGAAAGGAGAAAGGGATGTCGGGATTTGAATTACACCCTCAATCTACTTGCTTAAAATGGCCTCGAAAACGGACTCGTAATAGCGACGGGATCGCGGGAGTGTCGAGATATGTAGGGTGAGTTAGGGTGTGTATGGTTAGGGAGAGGATGCTCTCGGGTCTTTGACGAGTTTTGATCTCGAAATGTGTGTATGTGTAGGGATAATGTCGGTTGAATGTGTTGATTGTGTATGAATGAATATGTATGAATGTGATGATTGAAAGGTAGTGTAAATGATGGGTGATTGAAGGTTGATAGTGTGGTGAAAAAGGTTAGCAAAGAGTTGTGAATGGTTGTAGGGTGACGGGGTATTTATAGAAGAAATACCCCGGTTTAGGGTCACTCGATCGAGTGGAGTGTGTGCACTCGATCGAGTCCCCGGTTCGAGTCCGGTTCGGCCGGTTCATAGCTTTACTCGACCGAGTGGATGTGAACCACTCGATCGAGTGGGTCAGAAAGGAGGGAGGCTAAATAGGGGAAAATTGTTGACTTTTTTGAATTGATTTGGTTGTTGGACTTCCTTCTAGAAGCTCACTTGGCTGATTTATGTACCGGATTCGTCTTTGACCGGGTTTTGACCCGGTCGCTAAAAGATGGTTTTATTTCCGGTGTCGGTTTTGACCCAAATTAGTCACATTTTACTGGAAACAGCCCACTGGGCCTGGATTTGAGGTCGGTTTTGAGAGATTTTCACTCCGCTAAATGCCCACATCGGATACTATTGATTCTGAGTCCGTATTCGAGCGTATTAAGTCACGTTTGCGTCCGATCATCATCGGGTGTTTTGTCGGAACTGCTATAGACACTAGCAGGCAAAATGCGGGTGTCTACAGAGCCCCCACTCTGACTGAGGCTTGGACAAGGCGAAAGTTAGAGTAGCTACCAGGCCAATCGCAGATTACGACCTAGCAGCCTTCCGGTCGGGTCGTTTATAGTCCATTAGACCTGCGTGAAGAGCTCGTCAGCCATAAGAAAGGTTCATACCTGTCCTGATGATGATAGCTCCGTGGGGAGTCGAACTTGCCTTCGAAGTCCTAGGTGTACTTGTATTTGCACGTAATATTTAGGTGAAACACCTACTCATGCTGGGGAGTAAAGTAGCTGCGCGGAGACTTTCTTCTGAAGTCTTGGGTGTACCCGTATGCCGACACATCACATCTTGGATGTAGCATTCCAGGAGAAACACTGCCTTTGTTGTTCCATTGGGAAGCACTAGCTGACACCTGAAATGTTAGATATATAGGCAGAAATAGCAGGCATAGTATATAGCAAGATAGCACATAGGAAATGCAGTTAGCATCTATAGATTGGCTTGCGCTGGGGAAAATGATTTTTGCTTCACTTTGAAATCGAAGTCCTGAAAGAAACTCACGTGCTAGGAGATAGGTTTTCAAAAATGAAAGGGTTAGAAAAGAAATTTGCAGTTTAAATGGAATGAAATTTAACCTTGTCGAAAAGGATTTTCTCAAATGGTTAAGTTTTGCAAATTTTAAAATGAGAATTTGAGGAGAGAGGCCTACCGACAGACTCGACTCTGGACGTGACAGGACGAGTTGACAGACACGACTCGGACTCTCGAGGGGTTGGACCGTGACTCAGTTGGGGGTGGGCCACCTAAGATGACAAGACTCTTAAGTTGCGCTATTCCGTAGCCTAGGCGAGTGGCAACACAGTCGAACATCAAAATGGGAAGAATGTGCTATAGGAGAATTGCAGTAGTCTGTAATGAGACTGTTTCTGCATGACAAGACTTAGTATTAGCAATGTTGCAGCCTAGTGCTCTTTTGAATTTTTGGTTTTGGGGTACATTCCCAAAGTGGGTGTCTCTTCGAGTCCCTAACATATTCTCGTCTTCGACTGAGCCGAGTACTAGGACACTCTATAGAAAGGAGGCTACTTTTTGAAAGTCACTTGGATTATGTGAGTGGATGGAGAACTTCTGCTTAGGAGAAGCCCCCAGGATGACAAAGCAGACTGTTGAGAACATGACAGTGTCGTGATGGGAATGATGATGCTTTTAGAACATGTGTCAATGTGGGTGGTTGTGCCCGTGTTGAAAGGCTGCCTACGTATTCACGTGTAGTGGAATCAAACCAAGTCGTAGTTTAGTGGATTGAAAGATATATTATGTTGCCTGGTTTATTAGGGCTTTGTGTGTTACTAGCCATAACGATGGTGTAGGCTAGGTGAATTCTCAATGATGTCTTGATCAAAGGGCTGGAACAGTTAGGATGTTGATCCCGTGACTGTGAGCGTTCTCCGGGGTAGCCCCCAGAGGTGGTGTGAACTATTTGGGCATGTTCTATGCCGACCGCAGGTTGAGTTCCCGTGTTTGGGGCTGGAAACTAGTTTAGATGTTTTTGGAAATGTGTAGCTAGGTCGTAAGTGGCTTTGATGCTTTGACATCTGGAGCTCGATTTTGTGGAGCTAAGGCTTCGAGGGTAAGGTATTGTAATGTGGTAGAAAAGGGGGAAGTCGAGTAAAAATGACTCGAACTTCGATCGGGGTAGGTTTGATAATGCGGAATCTGATTTCCATGTCCGGCCCTAATGGTTAGGGTGTATCCTATGGAGCTTGAATCCTCAAAATTCTGGGCTGTCTCTTAGCCTAGGTCTCGGGAAGGTCTTGAGGGTTATAATGTGGGAAGGCTAAATGTGGTGTTAGTTGACCAGCTTGATTGTTTCTCCCCTATTTGATGGTATAGGCATCGATAATCTTGAATTGAATGTACCCCGGTCAAGGGACTTTCCCTTGAGTTGACCGTTGACCACGGTCATGGGTATTTGATTTTTTTTTTTTGTTTTTTTTGGTTGACCTCTTAGCCCCGATCGTGAGATTCTTCATTTGGGTTGACCGTGCCCCGATCAAGGGATTGACCGTATCTGGTCTAGGGATGTTGATCATGGCCAGCTCTTTTGTTTTGGCCTTTTGCTTTTTCCTTGGACTTCTGATTTTTTTTCGTCCAACTTTTTTTCTCTTTTTTTTTTTTTTTTTTTTTGTTGTCGGTCAAGCGTGGTGTTAGCTGACCAGCTTGGTTGTTTCTCCCCTATTTGATGGTATGGGTTTTGATGATTCATGAATTGACCGTACCCTGGTCAAGGGAACTTCACTTGAGTCGACCGTTGACCATGCTCATGGGTATTTGAATTCTCTCTTTTTTTGATGATGGCCTGCTTTTTTAGTTTGGCCTTTTATTGACCGTTTAATGATGGCCTCCTTTTTTGTTTTGGCCTTTTGCTCTTTTCTTGGACTTTTGATTTTTTTTTGTCCAGTTTTTTTTTTTTGTCAGACTAACACCTAAGGTAGGGATTAATTGATCTTATTGGAGGGGTGTTTATTGTGGGAAAAAAGATTGCCTCCCGTCTTGAACCCAAACTAGGAGACTACCTAGATTTGTCATAGGATTCGATATCGCTCCCTAAGGGTAGTTTTGTGGCTTTCTATGTCAGACATGGAACAGGTAAAGGAAAACACGGGTCTCAATTTCCTGCAGTCATTATAGATGGGCCTATAATAGTCACGTGCATGTCCTTACAGTGTATGATGTTGTTCATCATGTTCTCGGAAACACATAAGGAAAGTATATATGAGAAAGAATATTGAAAGCTGATTTTATTGATTTTTGAAAAAGAGGACAGAATACAACTGACCCTGACTCTGACTAAATAGTATATCCTAAACTCGGACTCAGACTTGGACTTAAATCAAATCCGGACTCTTGGATCCATGAGAGGTAGATTGGATGCTTTGGTCATCGGGACTTGTATAGTCCATGAGGGGCTTTGCAAGTGATAATGTTTTCAAAACGGGAGTCCTCCCGGCATCGAGGAAATCTTGGAAGAGGTGTTTCAGTTTCCAGCACTGTTCTGTATCGTGCCCCCTCCCCATATGGAACTAGCAGTAACATTCAGCGCTCCATGTCTTGGCACGTTTTTCTGAAGGTGGATCGGCTGTTGGGCCTACAGGTAGTATTAGGCCCTTCGAAACCAACCTCTGGAAAGCGACGGTGTAGGACATATCCAAGTGGGTAAATGTCCTTACCTTTGACTTGTTCTTGATTTTTGGAGAGGTGACTTGAGGGTTACCTCTCTCGGTCTTGCCATCTTGAGGGTATCGGACAGTTTCGTAAGAGTGTTCATCCTTCAAATGGTTCGGTTGGGTGATTGGCTGCCTTACCCGCTCTAGTTATGTTAGACGGGATCGGGTTCTTACAAGGTCTTCTTCGATGGTGGTTACCCTGGCATTTAGGTTATCTAGGGCGGTATTGACTTTTGAGAAGATATTGTTAATGGAGCAAGACATCATAAGCATACTCCCCTGGATATCCCCTTTCTCGACAGCGCGGGATTTGTTGTGGTTTGGTAGTGTCTTGTTCATAGGGTCCCTGATCGGAAGAAACGACAGGCGCCTAAGCTCGGTTTTGCATAAATGCAAGAGAATGAGTTAAACTAGACATGGCCCGGGGTGACAGAAATGACTAAAATTCTCGGATCGGGAAACCCGGACGTTGACCTAGATAAAGTAACGACCGCGAATTAGACTCAAGCTGCAGAAGAGTGAACCCGAAAATGGGGCGTGGTGTTCGACCGTGCCACGTGCTCGGACCAACCGTGGTGACCTAACCCTAGGTGACTCGAGTGTTGGACGAGTGACCCTTAGACGTAAGGATCACGAACCATTTGTTACAGGGCTATGCCTTGTAAAAGGTTGACTCGACCTTGAGGAAAGGCAAACGGGGTAAGGAAAGAAACTTGCGATGTAAGATCGGCAAAATTTCGACGCTAGAGACCCTCGAATTGACTCGAATAAGGATGACCCTGGGATTAGGGTAGACCCTTAAGTTAAAGGATTCTCGAATTAGGATGATTCAACTAACGGATTGAAAGACGGGCGAAATTCCCTTAGGAAAGGTCGTGGGGACCGTCCTGTTAGAGGGAAAGGTCGCGTGAAACTTTCTAGTTTGGACTCGAGTGTGTAAACGGGCTTTCCTTGGTAGGGGTATGTCCTACGTAGGTGGGCCGTGCCTTAGTCAAATAAGGCGGACTGGGATAGGGGGGAAACCCGTGACGTAAGATCGACGGAGTTTCTTCGCTAAAGACCTTCGACGACTTATGACAAGACCCGACACTGCTAAATACGGGAAGTCCTAAGAAGAGGAAAGTTTTGAAAAGGTAGTTGGAATTCCGAGAAAATCGGCGGATGGCCCAATTTTTTGAAACCGGCAAAATGCCATCGGGCCGCAATTTTGAAGTTTGAAAAGATTTTTGAATTTTGAAATGGGCAGCATACCGGCTAAAATAGGTTGTTTTGAGTGAAATCATAAGTCCTAAATTAAATTCGGTGTACTTCCCGGGTTTTGAAAAGTTGAATACTTGGAATTTTGAAAATTTTAATATCGAAAAAAAAAAAAAGAATTTCCGACAATTTGAAAATTGAAAACGAGATCCCGAAGATTTGAAAATCGAAAACGACATCTCGGAGATTTGAAAATAGAGAATGGCATCTCGAAGATTTGAAAAGTGAAATTGAAATTTTGAAAATTCGAAAATCGAAAGGTGGATCGGAAATTCGAATTTCGAAATGGGCGGCATGCTTGCTAGAAAATAGGCTTATTTTGAGTCAAATCTTAAGTCTAAATTTTGGCAGCTTTTCCAATTTCTGAAAATTGGATATATTTGAAAAGATGCATTTTTGAATGACGGTTTTTGAAAACGACACGGAAACCAAGCGACATGTAGTCAAGCAAGCATTATGACGACACCATGTATGCTTTACACTAAGTCTCGGTCGGTCTAAATAGGATCTATACCAGTGCACATAGCCTATCCGAGAATCGGGACGGACTTCCTAAGTCGAGTTGAGCTTAGAACATGCCGCGAAACCCATACGAATCGACTATGAACACCTTTGACATATCCATGTTGGAGTACATCACGGTATAGTGAGACATCGGTCACCAGTACCGGCCCGGGAAAAAATGGGGTTATGCATGAACCGTAAAACTAAAACGCGTATTGTACTAGTCAAACGATTACTATTCGAGTCTCACCCTGAGGATGCCGATGGTAATTCACGCATCAGTTAATCCCCATCGGAGTCGCCAAATTGTGGACATGACATAGGTCCACCCCGATGCGGCCACGCGCGGGTTTTGGGAGGCGAATGAATCTCCATATGAGATGGGTCGAATTGAAATTTAAATCGAAGTGAGTCGCCACCGAACTTTGTGGCAGTTCGGGCCCGTTCGAACCCACTCTATATCTTAGTGGGTCATGCACAAAGTATGGCCCATTCGGATGGCAGAGTATTTTGGGCTCGTCCCTTTGCATTTGATACCGATACCGACATTATCGGATACCGTGTATTGAATGACTCTCGTGTGCCAATGGATTCGGATATCCGGAAACCATGGTTCTGAGTAAGGGGTGAGGGTACGTGTTGGGAAGTTCACAAAGAACACCCAACCCCGCCCGCACATTAGCGGCCTCTACTAAGATATCGTTTGACTTTCGAATACGCGCGTTAGTAATACGATGGATTGATATGCAAACAACGTTTTTGACTAAACATGCGAAAATTTGAATTGGTTGCTACGTCGATTTAATGTATCTAAAATTAACGTCGAAGTTATATTTAGCGTGCGAGATTCTTTTAATACAATAAAAGAAATAACGAAAGTAAATCGACCAAAATAGAAACACACATGTTAGTAACGAGGATAACAATAATAACGGTTTGCAAGAAATATAGAATGCTATAGAATAATGCAAACAACATGATGCACGATTTTGAAAAATAAAATGACACGTGATTGACTTGACACGCGTTGACCGAAGTCATAAAAAGAGTATTATCGAGACTAGAAAGTCGTTGTGGGCCTCACGGTTTTGACGTGATAAGGGGCCACTCGACCGAGTCATGGAGGGACTCGATCGAGTGGACCTCTGAAAAAGGTTATGTCCTGTATTTCGTGACGTCACTTGACCGAGTCATGAGGGGACTCGACCGAGTCATGAGGGGACTCGACCGAGTGCACGGCAACACGACCGAGTCATTGCGAGACTCGACCGAGTGGTTGTCAAAAAAAACCTTCTGCCTCGTTTTTTGGGGTGCCACTCGACCGAGTGGGCTAGGCACTCGATCGAGTGCCCCCTGTACGAACTAGGGTTCGCTTCGCAATTTATTATCGATTTCGAAATTGCTTTTTTTTATTTTGATAAATCGTTGATTTTGTTAGATCGGACAGAAATATTGTATAATTTATGCTCGATCCGGCCTTTGATACTCGTCGTATCCGATATGCGATTATTGAATCGATATCGAATATTTAGAGTGAATTTTAGAAAATACGCTTGTAAGTCGTTTTAAATCAACTAACACGAAATAGATTATCTCCGCGCTTATAGTGTCGTAATCAATTCTTTCGAATTATATGACATCTATTTTAGCTTCAACGAATTCGTATTAGTTAGATTTATTGACTAAATCGTTTAGAGACGACATCCAACTATTGAGTTGGTATCGAATCTAATAGATTGACACTTTATATTAGCTTGAATTAAAAGGACTTGACTTAATTCCCTCGGCACCCCGACATCATAATAAATCCTTGCGGATTGTGTGATGTCGGATCCGCGTCAACGGGTTTCGACTCAACTAAAAAAAAGGTGCTTGATTCGAAAATAGTTGAAAATTGACGAATGCGATATTAATGATGACGATGATGCGAAAAAAGTGACTAACAACGCGACAAAATAAAATAAAACGTTATTGTTGACGTTTGACTCGCTTCAACAATCAAGCGTTCGGGGTGTCGGGATAAGCGACCGGCAACGTCGGGTGAAAGACCCTTGTATATTCGGATTTCCTTATCCCGTCATCCTTTACGCTCGACACGAATTAGCGAGCAATTTAATGTCTTAATATTAGTGATATTACCGATATTAGAACGCGACAATAAAAAAAAAAAAAAAAAAAAAGACAACGACGACAACGACGGATGACACGAGAACAGAAGAGGAGGAGAAAGGACAAATCGGTATTGTTGCACCCTCAACCTACATGTTTCGTATTCTCGGATATGACTCGTCTAGTTGTGGCCTAGGCACGGGAGTTCGAGATCTATGTAGATGGAGTTATGGTGGTTTAGGGTTTGCTAGATGCTAGGGTTGTAAATTGTATGTGAAAGTTGTCAAGGTGAAGATTAGGGTTTCGAAAAGTTGTCTTTCGTTCATGCAAAGGGGAGTATATATAAGCAATGGCTCACCTCTTCGTCTAGGGTTACTCGACCGAGTACCCTGCTGACTTGGTCGAGTGGCCCAAGCTGCCGCAGACAGGCCTGTTTGAGGGCCCACTCGATCGAGTGGGTTGGCACTCGATCGAGTGGGTCAGCTGGAGCGAATTGATCCGGTTTTTGACCTTGGTTTGGGTATTTTTGAAGGCCTTGTATTTGGGTTGGACTTTTGATATTTGCATGGTTATTTTTGTGTCTCAGAAACGGCTTTGACCGGGTTTTGGCCCAGTCGCTAAAAGTCGGTTTTATTTTCGGTGTCGGTTTTGACCCAAATTAGTCTTATTTGATTGGAAACGACCCGCTAGGCATGAATTTGAGGTCGTTTTTGTGAGATTTGTACTCCGTAAAAAGCCCAAGCTAGAAACTAACGGTTTCGAGCCCATATCCGAGCGCGTAGAAGCATGTTTGCGTCCGATCATCATCGGGTGTTTTTTGGAAACTGCTATAGACACCTAGCAGCCAAATGTGGGTGTCTACATTTTTAGAAAAGACGTTTATGAGTCATTTTAAATTGAACTAAAACGAAATAAATTCTCTCCGCGTTATAACATCGTAATTAGCCCTTTCGAACTATGTGACAATTATTTTAGCATCAACGAGTTCGTGCTAGTTTAATTTATTGACTAATTCGTTTAGACACGATATTCCACTATATAGAGTTGATATCGCGTCTTAAGAATAAACGTTTTATATGTTTGATTATATTGAAAATCGATTCCCTCCGCATCCCGACATCGTATTAATCCTTGCGGATTATGTGATGTCAGATCTGCATCAACAGGTTTCGTTCTAACCCAAAAAAAAGGAATCGGACGTGTTTAAAGAGGAGTATTCGCGATGCCATCATGCCTTTGAGTGTTTAGGGCGGGGCTCCTCGAGAGGGCTCCACCATTGTTACTACTCGTAAAAGGATTAGAAGGGTCTTATACGAATATCGTCTTTAAACGTGTTCGATTCGAAATAATTTTAGAAATTGATGAATGTGCGATTTTGAAGATGATGATTATGTAAATACTAAAACAAGACTAACGACGTGATAAAGAAAAGAAACAATCTTGTTGACGTTTATTTGCTTCAACAATCAAATACTTGGGGTGTCAGGATAAGCGACCGGCCACATCGGGTGCGAGACCCTTGTATTCGGATTTTCTTATTCCGTCTTTCCTTGTATTCGACACGAATAGGCGAATATTTTAGCATTTTGATACTAGTAATATTAACGGTATTATAAATAAAAAAAGAAATAAAATAAAAAAGGAGGAGGACGAGGAAGATGACGAGAAAAGGGAAAAGAAGAAGGGAAGAGATCGGGATTATTTTGTACCCTCAACCTACATGCTTCGTATTCTCGGTATGGAACTCGTCTATTTGTGGCTTAGGCAGGGGAGTATCGAGACTATGTAGATGGAGTTATGGTGGTTTAGGGTTGTATGTTTGCTAGATGATAGGGCTTAAGATTGAAGAAGTATGTAAGTTGTGTATGAGAAAGTAGGGTTCCAAGGTCCTTTGAAGGTGTATGCAAAGGGGTGTATATATAGGAATTCCCAAACCCACGACCTAGGGTTACTCGATCGAGTGCCCCTGCTGACTCGATCGTGTGGCCCAATGAGGAGGTTGCAGCGGGCCTGTAGAAGGCCCACTCGATCGGGTGGGCTGACACTCGATATAGTTGATGAGGCGGACGTGATATTTTGAAGATTTTGTGTTTGGGTTGGATTCTCGATATTTGCATGGGTATTTTGTGTCTCTGAAACGACTTTGACCGGGGTTTGACCCGGTCGCTAAAAGACGGTTTAATTTCCGGTGTCGGTTTTGACCCAAATTAGTCTTATTTGATTGGAAATTACCCGCTGGGCCTGAATTTAAGGTTGGTTTTGTGAGATTTGTACTCCGTAATAAGCCCAAGCCAGAAACAAACGGTTTTGAGCCCATATCCGAGCGCATAGAAGCATGTTTGCGTCCGATCATCATCGGGTGTTTTTTTGGAAACTGCTATAGACACCTAGCAGCCACTCTGACTGAGGCTTGGACAAGGCGAAAGTCAAAGTAGCTACCAGGCCAATCGTGGATTAAGACCTGGTAGACTTCCAGCCGTGTCGTTTATAGTCCACTAGACTTGCGTGAAAGGGCCCGCCGGCCATAAGATAGAAATCATACCTGAGTTCTGTTGTCGGGGATAGCTCCGTGGGACCTATTCTTTTAAGCCCTGGGTGTATCTGTATGCGGATACATCCCATCTTGGAGCTGCGCGGGAGCTTGCCTAAGAAGCCATGGGTGTGTCCGTTTGTAGACACATCCCATCTCAGAACTATACGGGAGCTTGCCTAAGAAGCCCTGGGTGTGTCCGTTCGTAGACACATCCCAATCCGAAATTACGCGGGAGCCTGCCTAAGAAGCCCTGGTGTGTCTGTTTTCAGACACATCCCAACTCAGAATTACGCGGGAGCCTGCCTAAGAAGCCTTGGGTGTTTCCGTTTGCAGACACATCCCAACTCAGAATTACACGGAAGCCTCCCTAAGAAGCCCTGGGTGTGTCCGTTCGCAGACACATCCCAACTCAAAATTACGCGGGAGCCTGCTTAAGAAGCCTTGGATGTACCTATATAATGGCATATCCCGTGTTTTTTTTTTCAGGAGAAATGCCACCTTGGGCTTTTCGCTGGGGAGTTTAGTGAGTTGCGCGGGCCTGCTTCCGAAGCCTTGAGTTGTACATGCTTTGTACGGTTACACAAAACTTTGCATGTAAAGCTTAGCTGAAACACGACTCACGCTAGGGAATAAAAAAAACTTTATGTTCCTTTGGGAAGCCAAGCTGGTACCTGAAATGTTAGATATGTAGACAAAAATAGCAAACATAGCAGGTAGCAAGATAGCATACAGGAAATGCAGCTAGCATCTACAGACTGACTTGCGATGGGGAAAATGATTTTTGCTTCATTTTGAAATTGAAGTCCTTAAAGCAACCCACATGCTAGGAGATAGGTTTTCAAAATTGAAAGGGGTAGAAAAGAAATTTGCAGTTTAAATAGACTGAAATTTGACCTTGTCGAAAATGATTTTCTCAAATGGCTTAGTTTTGCAAATTTTAAGATGAGGATTTGAAGAGAGACTTACCGACAGACTCGACTCTGGACGCGACAGGACGAGTTGACAGACACGAAGTGGACTCTCTAAGGGTTGACCGTGACTCGGTAGGGGGTGGGTCACCTAACAAGACTATTAAGTTGCACTATATATGTAGCCTAGGCGAGTGGCAATATGGTCAAATCCTCGGAATGAGACTGTTTCCATATGACAGGGACTAGTAGTAGCAATGTCGTAGACTGATGCTCTTTTGGATGTTTTTTGTTTCGGGGTATACTCCCAAGGTAGGGTGCAGCTTCGAGTCCCTAACAAATTCTTGTCTTCGACTGAGCCGAGTACTAGGACACATTATAGAAAGGTGGCTATATTTTGAAAGTCTTTTGGATTTTGTGAGTGGATGGCGGTCTTCTGTCTAAAAGAAGCCCCCGTGATGACAAAGCTTGCTGCTGAGAACATGACAGTGTCGTGACCGGAATAATAGTGCTTTTTGAATGTGGGTCAATGTGGGTGGTTGTGCCTCTGTTGAAAGGATGCCTACGTATTCACGTGTAGTGAAATCAAACCATGCCGTAGTTCAGTGGATTGGAAGATATATTATGGTGCCTAGTTTATTGGGGCTTTGTGTGTAACTAGTCATAACGATGGTGTAGGCTAGATGCATTCCAAATGATGTCTTGATCAAAGGGCTAGAATAGTTAGGATGTTGATCCTGTGACTGTGAGCATTCTCCGGGGTACCCCCCAGAGGTGGTGTGAACTATTTGGGCATGTTCTATGCCGACTGCAAGTTGAGTTCCCGTGTTTGGGGCTGGTAACTGGTTTAGAAATTTTTGGAAATGTGGAGCTAGGTCGTAAGTGGCTTTGATGACTTGACATCTGGAGCTCGATTTTGTGGAGATAAAACTTCGAGGGTAAGGTATTGTAATGCGGTAGGAAAGGGGTAAGTCGAGTAAAAATGACTCGAACTTCGATCGGGCAGGTTTGATAATGCGGGATCTGACTTCCATGTTTGATCCTAATGGTTAGGGGTATCCTATGGAGTGTGAATCCTCAAAATTCCAGGTTGTCTTTAGCCTAGGTCTTGGGAAGGTCTTGAGGGTTGTAATGTGGGAAGGCTAAATGTGGTTCATATTTAGCTTTCCAAAGTTAATATCGTAATGGTTTATTTCAGGTATGCTAATGTGAAGACACCAGAATGCCATGTGAAAACACGGTTATATTTCATGTGGGTGAGTGAGATACACCTTCATCTTCATGTTTCTAATTTATATGATTCCTCACTGTGAGAATCTGTCGAACGGTGGGCCTGCGAATTTATGTTTATGGTGTCTTGGTGAGAAATTTGAAACTATTGTATACATAAAGCCATGATTATTTTTGTGGGCGTACCTTGGGCTTTATTTTTTTGGGCGTAAACTAGGGCAAACTACATGATCTATAGTTTTCAGTGACCCATGACTTATGACCCGTTGTGGTTGAACATTGATTCGCAATGAAATGATGTCTTCAATTGTTGATGGTGATGTTGGTCAATGTCTAGTTAGGGTTTGATTAATTGTGGTAAAATGGCTCACAAGAATGGCCCATATTCATTCTTTAATGAATGTTCTTCGATATTGTAACTTCAATGAACCATTGCAAGGAGAGAGCCGTGTTTATCTCTGTGCACTGAAACGGTTATTCAAAACTAAGGTGCTTGATTAGGTGCCCTCTTTTTAATACTCTCCGTCCCGGCCAATAGTGTACATTTTTCTTTTTCGTGTGTTTCAATCATAGTTTACATTTGTGTTTGGGTATGTTTTGTAGTCCATAGTTGTCTTTTAATACACTAATATTATAAGCAACTCCCTTCTCTCTGAATCTGTGTATAAACTACTTCCTTCGTTCGTTTCCAAAGGGTACGTATTCCTTTTTGGGTCGTTCAAATCCAATTGACCCCTTTCTTTTTTAGTCCATTTTTTGGACCAAACTATCCATAACTTACTAACATATTTACATCATATGCCATTGTAATACTATACTTTGGATAATTAAATATTAATTTGTCCCAAATTATTGTACCTGTAATAGTATTTTAAGTTTTTCCTAATCCTTGTGCAAAAGTGAAACATACCCTTTGGATATGAACAGAGAGAGTATAAAGCATAGGCAAACATTTCATGGGGAAAGAGGGAGTACGTTGTTATTGCATACTAAACGTATTATTATTTGAAAGTAATTCTTCCCCAACCATTTTAAAATTCACAACTTCACCAAGCACAAGAGTTAAGGAGTTGAACAATACTAGTGTATGTTATCACGGTAGTAGTAGTAGATATAGGGAGGAAAGGTAAGATCTTATCTGAAACCAGAACAGATGTTGTGTCGCGACAAACGTCACTGTCCTAAAGTTGATTTATGCCCCGTCTGCTACACACGGCCCAACGACATTCAACTCCCAGGATTACACAACCAAACCGTCACTCCAGTGTAGGTGGAGAACGGGTGAATACAGCCAAGAACGTTTGCCAACAATAAAACCAAAAATATAGAAGAGGGAATGAGATATCAAAATGTGTTTTTTTTGTTGTATTGTAAAACTGAAGGGAGGAGGATTATATAGTGGAGCAGGAGGCAAGGGTTCAGTGTACAGCAATAAATGTACAGTGGAAACTTGCAGCAATCAGTCTCGGGAAGACAATGCAGTCAGTCTCGGGAAGACAAAAAAGACTGACTGTCTAAAGAGGGGAAAAGGAAGCTTCTGGAAAATCAAGAAATCCAACTACTAAAAAATACCCGCAAGCGGTGCGCCGCAGGCGCTCTACCAAAACCCAAAGCCCGGCTCGTGCTCAGCCCGGCTCGTGCTCGGCCCGGCCCGGCCCGACGTGCGCGCGCGTATGTGGTGTACGTAGTCTCCACATGTACACATCTAGTAAGGCATTTAAGTAGGTCATATATAAACAAGTCTAAGAAGCATTAAATGATCAATGTGGAATACTTAATACCATAAGTGCTTCTTTTGAAGCATTAACGCTAACAGTCCCCCACATGATTCAAAAGAAGAAAAACGGATAAATCATTGGCAAACGGAGATTTAGTTTTTAGATGTTCAATGTCTTGTGGACTTTAACTGACACCCAGTGCGTACAAAAACCTAGAACCATCATTCAGAGGTGGATCGAAGCCTTTAACTTCCTAATGATATTGGTAAAAGGTTAGTTGCGCACTTACCGTTCTCAAATCAGGGCTAGTATTTGCACCATCCATGAACTCATCATGAACGCCAACTATATGTCGTAAGTGTTTTACATGGACTTCCCAAGTGCTCTCCAAATGAATCCTGGTAATTCATGAATGCCTCAAATCATCCATTTAGGACTATGAATTTATTAAGAGACGAAGCTCAATCTTAAAACACAAGACAGTAAATCTCAGAATAAAACATATGTCACGTAAACATGTTACAAAAGGAAATGGTTGTGACATTATAACTCGAGTTCACTGTGACTTCGTTTGACCGCATTTGACCTTAGCTGAGCTAAGTTGGGTATCAATCACAGTTTACTCCTTTACTGGCTTTAATCCCATTTCCCGTGTTGCCTCCAGCACTATCTTTCTACCAAGGCCTTTGGTGAAAGGATCCGCTATGTTCCTCTCGAATCTTACAAATTCAATTGAAATCACATTTTCTCTGATGAGATTCCTTACTATTCCATGCCTTAGGCGAATGTGTCTTCTTTTCCCATTATATGTTTAACTGTGAGCTACCCCAATTGCAGCTTGATTGTCACAATGCATGGAGACTGATGGAGTCGGCTTCCCCTACAATGGAATGTCGACTAGCAGACTCCTAAGCCACTCTACTTCCTGTCCTGCCAATTCTAGAGCAATAATTTAGATTCCATTATCGATTTAGCAATGCAAGTTTGTTTAGAGAATTTCCATGAAATAGCACCACTAGCAAGTGTAAACACATAACCACTAATAGATAAAATATCAGGAGAATCGGCTATCCAATTAGCATTAGTATAACCTTCTAGAACAGCAGGTATTCTTTCAAAATGTAAACCCCAATCCATAGTACCCCTTAAGTATCTCAACAAACAAATAAGGGCCGTCCCATGGTCTTGTCCAGGATTGTGAGTGTACCTACTTAGTCTGCTTACTGCTAGGCAATATCAGGTCTGGTATATTTCATGAGGTACATGACACTACTAATAATCTTGGCATATTCCTCTTGACCCACACTATTCCCGAGGTTTTTAGCCAGATGTATACTAGAGTCATAGGGTGAGGACACGGGTGAACTATCAAACTGATTGAACTTTCTCAGAATTTTTTCCGTGTAGTGAGATTGACTCAAACATAATCCTGTTTTGGTTCTAGTGATTTTCACCCCAAGAATGACGTCGGCCTCCTCTAAGTCTTTCATGTCAAAACACGAATTTAGAAAACTCTTGGTAGCGTTTACCACATGCATGTTGGTTCCAAATATGAGCATATCTTCCACATACAAACATATTATCACACAACCAGAATCATCATATTTAGAATACACACATGCATCAGAATCGTTTACCGTGAAACCATTAGATCTGATAGTTTTGTCAAATTTGTCATACCATTTCTTTGAAGCCTGTTTCAGACCGTACAAGGACCTGATAAGCTTGCATACCTTGTTCTCTTGACCAGGAGCCAAAAAACCTTCTGGTTGTTTCATGTAGATCTCTTCATCAAGATCACCATTTAAAAAGGCAGTCTTTACATCCATCTGATGAATGACTAAATCATGTATAGAGGCAAGTGCAGTTAGAGCTCTAATGATAGACACTTTAGTAACATGTGAGTAAGTATCAAAGAAATCCGAACCTTTCGTTTGACGATTACCACATACAACAAGTCTAGCTTTAAATTTATCAACTGAGCCATAAAGTTTGATTTTCTTTTTAATCACCCACTTATTCCTTAGAGATTTACAACCCCTAGATAAATCTATTAACACCCAAGTGTTATTACTCATAATAGACTCGATTTCACTATTAATGGCTTGTAGCCAAAAAGTGGAATCAATGGAACTCATAGCCTCTTTATTAGTTCTAGGATCTGATTCGAGCATAAAAACATTTACAACATACTCATCAACTAAACTCGTTTCGGCAAGAAAAGCGGTCACGAAATCTGGACCAAAAGTGGGCTTTTGGTCCTGGCCCGTTTGCTGCTTCGAGGTTCCGCAGGAACAACTGCAGGAGGAGAAGAACGAGTTGTAACAACAGGTGCCAAAGAGTTAGTTTTCATAGGGAAAAATGCTCAAAAAATATGCATCTCTAGATTCCTTTATGGCCCCAAAACTGGATGAATCTTTAAGAATGAAACAGTAAGCGGCACTATTCATAGCATGCCCGATAAAAATACCGGCTATGATTTTAGGTCCAATTTTGTTCCTTTGAAACGTTGGAATCCCGATCTTAGCCAGACACCCCCACACTTTGAGGTATTTGAGGTAGGGCTTGTATCCTTGATGGGCGGGATTTGTCGCGGATCCCGCCGTCAAATAATAACCGGCTAATCCTAGTGGGTAGCTAGGGCAAGTCGGGTCGAATCCACAGGGACGGAAAATGCGTTCGGACTAATGGGCGCTACGGTCTAGGACTAGGTTCGAGACGAGCTAATCTAGGGGGAGGTTAAGGACTAGACTAGGTCTAAAACAAGGAAAAGGGAGACAAAAGAAGTAACTAACGACTAAGGGAAGCAAGGATATCACTAGGGAATGAAAACTAGGGTTAGGTCGGGTTCATGGATGCAAAGAAGACAAAAAGGGAAGAACGGGGTTACTAGCATGCTTTCGTAGCCTAGATTCCACCGATCGGGCTCTCGCTACGTAATCGGCCTAGGGGTCGTCCTCATCGGGCTCTCGCTACGTAATGAGGGAACCAAACCAACTAACCAAACACACACATACAAGAGAATATGCAAGAAAAACAAGGATTGATCGTCTCTAGTCTCACAAGCATTTCATCAAACATGTGGAGTGCAAGGTAAATGGGAAACAACAAAAACAACATCTAGTACAACCCATCTCACCCTAATCATCCACAATCACAATCAATCCCTCTAATAACCCTAGCAAGAATCTACTCAAACATATCTAATCTAAAACTAACACTAACAAGAGGAATCAACATAAAAACCAAAACATACATAAAGAAACTAGTGAAAACAATGAACTATGAACAATACAATGAACAAAGATTAAAACTTGAAAGATTAAACAAGATTAAGAGGAAGGATTAAGAAGATTATACCTACTAACAAGATGAATGGAAGATTGAAACTTTTATTAATAAGAAAAACCCAAAACAATCAACCAAGGTTATCAATCTTGGAAGGATCTTGAAGAATTCCCTTAATACAAGAGCTAAACTAAGATTAACGACTAATTAAAGACTAATCTACACTAATCTAGGCTAAAATAACCTAAAGTAGTCTAGGGTTTAGTGGGTAATGTCTAACATTAGATGAACTTCTATTAAGAATACAAGAGGAAGGGTATATATAGGGTTACAAGAACAAAGGAGAAGAAAGGAAGCATTGCGGGTTGCAGCTGGGCCTTCCCGGCCGGGAAAAGGTGGTCCCGGTCGGGAAGGGTCCCTTTCCGGTCGGGAAGCCACCTTCCCGGTCGGGAAGAGCTCATCACAGACGGGTCTTCAATTGCACACTCCTTCCCGGTCGGGAAGGCATCATCCCGCCCGGGAAGGACCTTGTAGGCCTCCATTATGATCTTTTTGGTCCCTCCTTGGTTCTCATGGGCTTCCCATCGATTCTCGAGACTTGGGATCGGGCCTAAGGGGCTCGGGAATGGGTCCCTAGGTCTCGGGATCGAATCCAAGGCATCGAGTGATCGTTCCTTCACTTCGTTGGCTCCAAAAAGTGTATGTATCGAGTCGGAATCGCTCCAACTCTTCATGAATGGTCTCGGGAACCTAAAACGAACTAAAGGAAGCATAAGTAACCCAAAAACCGCTCCAAAGGAGCGATTCCACAAGGAAAACGGGACCAAAATACAACAAAATAGGCACTACAAACGACACTTATCAACTCCCCCACACTTAACCCTTACTCGCCCTCGAGTAAGCATAAACTAACTACTAAACTAGCCGAGTGGGTATTAGCGCACCCTACGCCCTTTCAACTCACGCGAGTACACCTAGAGGAAAAGTATACTCCGCAAGGCAAGTAAGGTCTTGCGACAAAACTGTGGATGCAACCGGACACAAACACATAAACAAGCAAGCATACAAACAAACAAGTAATCGGTTGCACCCAAAAAGAAATAAATACCGCTTCCCTCCAAAAAGCGGTAAATGAAACACCGGTTTAGGACTCAAGGCAAGTGACAACGTTCCCAAGCTAATAACACAAATCGAAATGAACTAAACTCTAATAGTATGACGACAAAGCAATAAAAACGTTGGTAACGTACCTAGGTCCTCCTAGCCTTCTAAGAACGTACTACAGGCCGATCGGCAGGATGGAAAAAAGGATGAACCATGGTGTTAGTCGACACTATAGGTAAGTGAGAACCCGCCCCCTTTAGCGATGAGCCAAGAGGGTCATCCCATGTCCAAAACCGCTTAACTAGTCCAAGTAAAAAGGTGAATATTAATGCAAAATGAGGGAAGACCTACCATTACCGCTATCATCCTTCCTAGGGACTCGGTCCTTTGGTAGGCTCTTCACGGTAATAGTCGGTAAAAGGCTTATTTTTGAGATTTGGGGACTCTTTTTGTGGGACGGTTTTCTTTTGGCATTTTTCTTTCTTTTTCATTTTTGCTTTGTTTTGCCATGCCATTTCTTTTTCTTCTTTTCTGTTTTCTTTTTGGCTTTTTGTGCCTTGTCTTTTTCTTCAATCTTTTCTTTCATTCTTTATCTTTCTTTTTCTTTTCTTTGCCCTTTTGGCTTGATTTAAATTATGGGCATTCTTTTTTGCAACAAGAAAGAGAGATTTCAACAAATTGTAATTTTATTGTGTGGATGTGTGTAGGAGGTAGGGTAAGGGGTAAGTCGGGGAGCGTCCTTCCCTTCAAACCCACAAAAAGGGGAGAACTTGGACTAGTCAAACAATCCCAAACACGGTCACCTAAGGGACGGGACTCGGCAACCAAGGCCTTTTCACACCGTGGGTGGTCATAATTGTCAAAATGCAAATCCCGTAGTAAATCCCTAGTAAGCTAGGTGGACTCAAGGTAAAGGACCAACGAAATCATTGATTTAGGGTCATTCTACTAGACTAAAGTCCGAGACTTGATTTATACTACTAGAAAGGGAAAGTAAACACTTGCTCACTAGCCTCAAAACCGGGTTTTCGAAAACCGATTACTCACTAGACACAAATACACACACAAAACAAAGACTCGACGAAAACGAAAGAAAAAGAGACAAAGGCAACAAAACAAGACAAAACAAAACAAAACATAAAGAGAACAAACACCACTCCGAACTTCCAAACAAGTCACCAAATCAACCACAAACTCTACAAAGCTCCACCCGAGCACACCTCATCACAAATCTCCTCCAAACATTACAAGAGATAAAGAGGAGGAAGGGATATAAGGGCATTACCGGATGTCTTGAAAGCTTTCCAAAGCTAACGGTAATTAAGCGACCTACAAGGAAAAGGGAGGCAAACAAACACAACACAACAAAAGCACGACATAACGACACAAAAAGGAAAAGACACAAAATAAAATCTTTTTGATTTTTGTGAAATTTTTCAAATTTTTAGGGTTTTTAAAGATTTTTCGAAGAAACTACGAAAATAAAACTAACTATACTAGAATATCGCTCCCCCACACTTAAACCGAGCAATGTCCTCATGCTCGATCGTAGTGTGTGGAGACACTAAAGAAAAGAAAAGAAACTACAAAAATAAAGCTAAAAAATCAAAAATAAAGTGGAGAAAAGGGTAGAACGTGTCCGGCCGGGGTGTAGTCAAGTCACCGTGGGCCGAGACGAGAAAAGATATGGGTGGGGGAAGAAATAAAAAGAAGGAAATAAAAGGAAATGGGAGGGGAGGACAAGGTGTAATCAAGTCACCTAGCCCGGATTCCACCTAAATCCGACTAAATCCCAAAAACGGGTGAAAAACTTGTAAATTTGGATTTTGAAATGACTCTCGATGTAGTCACATCATCGAGAGTCGGGAGCGATAACTACCAAGGCCTCGAAGACCACCATGACACAAAAGTGTAAAAGGGGAAGGGAATAAACAAAGGAAAAACAAGCGATAAAAGACGGAAAAGAAAGGATAGTTGCCGTACCCATCGGTTAGCAACTCACTTGCTCCATCGTCTCATAGTTCAATATTGGCACAATGCTAGTCTTCGTCATCGCTAATCCTCTTCAATCTTGATAAGCCCGCATGGTTGAAGTATTAAGCTTGCATTGGTAGAAGGAAGCGGGATTTGATGGGAAGCTCGGTATGTAGTGAAGATAAGATGAGGTGAGAATGTGTATATGAAGTGTAGGGTCATGTGATATGTGCAAGGATAAGTAGGGAGGTTGGGAGCGGGTATAAAGTGGTAGGGTGGGCTCACATGACGAAGAAGAGGCCAAAAGAGGACCAGGGGTCATCCCGGTCGGGATGGATGGTCCCGGTCGGGATGACACACCCGTCCCGGTCGGGAAGCCCTCGTCCCGGTCAGGATGGCTCCACAGAAAGCTCCAATTTTTGCACCCTCATCCCGATCGGGATGGCTCCTTCCCGGTCGGGATGGCACATCCTTCCCGGTCGGGAAGCCTCCTTCTCGGCCGGGAAGGGTCTTCATGACTCCCATGACCCCAAAAGCTTATCCAAAGCTTCAAAAACTGACTCCCTAACTCAAAGTCCAAGCTCTATCCACAACCATTCTCCTCGAGACTCCATCTTCACTTCACATCTAGCAAACAAGCTCAAATCATTCATCAAAATCCCTCCCTCACATCGCTCATCAAAATACCAAAGTACAAGGATTTCACAAAAACTAACAATCCTAAAAACCAAAATATCTAAACAAACATAAACACAAATACAAGCACAAAAGAAAAGGGAAAAGATATTTACACTAAGCTACTCTCACCAACTACGCTTCCATAGCCATCAAGAGCTCGGAGGAGTAAGTCAAATGCCCTAGAAACATCTTCATTGAAGCTCACATGGCCGAGCTTAGCTACTTTCAAAAGTTTCCAAGTCGGAGGCAAGAAGCAATCATCTCCATTATGCTCGGGGTTCTCGTGATCTTCCGGGTCTTCCGAACCATGATAGCAACGACTTATGACCATCCGGTAGGTATAGTGGTCTAGAGTCATGCTCGGTGTTATGATGTGGGAGATCATACCCTAGGGGTGTTTCTTCTTCTACGGGGTCGAGAGTAGAGTTCTCTTCCACCGCCCGACAAGGATTCTTTTCATCAACCGTCTCAAAGAACAAGGGACTAGAAATCGAGTGCGATAGAGAAGGAGAAGGCATCAAGTTTTCTTCATTGGAGGCAATTGGCTCCTCCAATTTCCCATACAAGGCAAGTTCCAAGGCATCTACCTCTTTTTCCCAAATATTACGTTCCTTTACACTCGCCTTGTCAATATGGCCTAGAGGAGGTATGTCTTCACTTGGCTTTGGATTGTCTAGATCCGGTTCATCACGAAGAAAATCATACAAATCCAATTTGATAGCCAATACATTGGCTCCCCAAGAGTTACCTTGAGAATCATGTTCACTTCCCTCCTCATTGTTGACCCTTAAAGCTTCAACTTCCTCTATTCTTCCCATATCTTCACCATCCAAGCAACACTCAGCAATGATCTCTTGATTGACCCTCCCTTCTTCATTTGTAGCTTCATGCTCGGGTTGACTTTCTTGTGGAGACACCCAACCTTCATGCCCAAATGAACCTTCCTCAACAATTCGTGGAGCTCGAGTGGCCGACATCGTGATACAAGCCATGAGTGCATTGATGCGAGCATCTTGCACCTCTATTTGGGCCTTGAGCTCCTCTTTAACACCTAGTATGTGAGTCATCATCACTTGTTGTCTCTTTTGCATTAAAATCATCATCTCATGTTGACCCTTTTGCAATACCATTATCGCCTCTTGTTGACTCTTTTGCATTTGGACCAACATTTGACAAGTCTCAAAGTTGGGGATTATTGGTTGTGGGTTATGTGAGGGTGTTTGGTAGTTGTTAGGATGTTGGAATGATCCTTGACAACTTTCATGATAACCATTTGGAGAGCGTTCGTAAGATTGTTGATGAGGTTGAAATGGTTGGTGAAATTTTGGGACTTGGCCATTTGCCCTATAGTTGTCCCGTGAGGCCGTGATGATTGATGGAAGCTAGGACGTGCCATTTCCATAACGTTTCTTCGATACCTAGGATGAACTAGAAGCACTTGAGCAAACGTTAGTATCCTAGTGCTTTTGAGGCACTAGGAAGAGAGAATAGCACACAAGAAATAAAACGGAGATACACAAGGAGAAGAAAACACAAAGATCAAGAACAAAGTCCAAAACTAAGCAAACAAAAGTCTAAACTACGCCGTCCCCGGCAACGGCGCCAATTTGATGGGCGGGATTTGTCGCGGATCCCGCCGTCAAATAATAACCGGCTAATCCTAGTGGGTAGCTAGGGCAAGTCGGGTCGAATCCACAGGGACGAAAAATGCGTTCGGACTAATGGGCGCTACGGTCTAGGACTAGGTTCGAGACGAGCTAATCTAGGGGGAGGCTAAGGACTAGACTAGGTCTAAAACAAGGAAAAGGGAGACAAAACAAGTAACTAACGACTAAGAGAAGAAAGGATATCACTAGGAATGAAAACTAGGGTTAGGTCGGGTTCATGGATGCAAAGAAGACAAAAAGGGGAAGAACGGGGTTACTAGCATGCTTTCGTAGCCTAGATTCCACCGATCGGGCTCTCGCTACGTAATCGGCCTAGGGGTCGTCCTCATCGGGCTCTCGCTATGTAATGAGGGAACCAAACCAACTAACCAAACACACACATACAAGAGAATATGCAAGAAAAACAAGGATTGATCGTCTCTAGTCTCACAACCATTTTATCAAACATGTGGAGTGCAAGGTAAATGGGAAACAACAAAAACAATATCTAGTACCACCCATCTCACCATTCACAACCAATCCCCCTAATAACCCTAGCAAGAATCTACTCAAACATATCTAATCTAAAACTAACACTAACAAGAGGAATCAACATAAAAACCAAAACATACATAAAGAAACTAGTGAAAACAATGAACTATGAACAATACAATGAACAAAGATTAAAACTTGAAAGATTAAACAAGATTAAGAGGAAGGATTAAGAAGATTATACCTACTAACAAGATGAATGGAAGATTGAAACTTGTATTAATAAGAAAAACCCAAAACAATCAACCAAGGTTGTCAATCTTGGAAGGATCTTGAAGAATTCCCTTAATACAAGAGCTAAACTAAGATTAACGACTAATTAAAGACTAATCTACACTAATCTAGGCTAAAATAACCTAAAGTAGTCTAGGGTTTAGTGGGTAATGTCTAACATTAGATGAACATCTATTAAGAATACAAGAGGAAGGGTATCTATAGGGTTACAAGAACAAAGGAAAAGAAAGGAAGCAATGCGGGTTGCAGCTGGGCCTTCCCGGCCGGGAAGAGGTGGTCCCGGTCGGGAAGGGTCCCTTCCCGGTCGGGAAGCCACCTTCCCGTTGGGGAAGAGCTCATCACAGACGGGTCTTCAATTGTACACTCCTTCCCGGTCGGGAAGGCATCATCCCGTCCGGGAAGGACCTTGTAGGCCTCCATTATGATTTTTTTGGTCCCTCCTTGGTTCTCATGGGCTTCCCATCGATTCTCAGGACTCGGGATCGGGCCTAAGGGGCTCGAGAATGGGTCCCAAGGTCTCGGGATCGAATCCAAGGCATCGAGTGATCGTTCCTTCACTTCGTTGGCTCCAAAAAGTGTATGTATCGAGTCGGAATCGCTCCAACTCTTCATGAATGGTCTCGGGAACCTAAAACGAACTAAAGGAACCATAAGTAACCAAAAAACCGCTCCAAAGGAGCGATTCCACAAGGAAAACGTACCAAAACACAACAAAATAGGCACTACAAACGACACTTATCAATCCTTTCCACAACTCGTAAGGAGTCTTTCCTGTTTTCTTATGAGTTACACGATTCAGATCATGACATGCATAAAGAATTACCTCACCCCACATATTAGAAGGCATTCCAGAACTCAACAATATTGCATTCATCATATTCTTAAGTGATCGGTTTTTGCGTTCGGCAACACTGTTTTGTTGGGGTGAATAGGGGGCAGTCCTTTCATGTATAATCCCATGGGTCTTACAAAAATCACTAAGTGGATTACCGTCGTATTCACCTCCCCTATCAGATCTTACTCGTTTTATCTTAAGGTCTAACTGATTTTCAACCTCGGCTTTTAAATCGATGAATTTTTCTTCAGCCTCATCCTTGGTTGTTAATAAATAGACCCTAGTGTAACGAGAAAAATCATCCACAAATGTGATGTAATAATGTTTCCCACTCCTACTTGTGGTATTCTTAAATTCAACTAAGTCTGAGTGAATCAACTCAAGAAGCGTAGTACAACGTTCCACACATTTATTAAAGGGTGTTTTAGCATGCTTAGCTTCGACACATACTTCACATTTATCAAAATTTGTGTCGCTAAAATCAGGAATAAGATCATGCTTTTTCATATTTTTAATGGAGGTCACATTTACGTGTCCCAATCTTGCATTCTACAAAGAAACAGATTCAGCAATATAAACAGAAGCGGACAAATTCTTATTAATAGTTTCTATGTCTAGTACAAATAATCCACCATTACAAAAGCCTTTACCAACGAAATTGCCATTTCTGGTGAGCACAAGTTTATCTTATTCAAAAGTTAGTTTGATACCTGCTTTGTTTAATAAAGCTCCAGAAATAAGATTTCTTCGAATATCAGGAACATGCATCACGTTATTCAGTTCAAGAGTCTTACCGGAAGTGAGCTTCAAAATGATTTTCCCTTTACCAAGAACTTTTAAGGTGCTGGAATTTCCCATAAATACGCATTCTCCACTCAGTACTTGAGAGTAGTCCGTGAAAACATCCCGATTGGAGCAGATGTGTCTTGTAGCGCCAGTATCAAGAACCCATTCGGAAAAATTGCTTACTAAATTAACTTTTGATACAACAGCAGCAATAATATCGTCATCTTGTTCAGTAAGATTAACATGTGATTTATTGGAGTTCCGTTTACCAACTAGAGAAAATCCTTCGGGACAAAATCTAGCCGAATGACCCGGTTTACCACATGTATAACAGGTTCCCTTAAACTCTGGTTTACCTTCACCTTTAGATTCCCCTTTACCATCCCGTTTGAAAGTATTCTGGTTTCTAGTCCCATGAACTTGATTAGAAGACTTATTACCCCGTTTTTTACTCTTGTAATGATTTTTAGACTCGGTCAAATTAGCCACAGAAGAAGAATGTTCGACTTGTTTACCTAGAGTCTGAAACCGGTTTTGCTCCTCGATTTTTATATGAGACACTAATTCTAAAAGGGTAAAATTCTTTTGTTTGTGTTTCATATTACGGACATAATTATCCCAAGAAACCGGAAGTTTATCTAATAAACAATTAGCCTGAAAAATCTCACAAATTTTCATACCTTCTGCCATTACCTCTACACATAGATATTCGTATTCATGAACTTGATCTAAAATGGGTTTCTCATCAACCAACTTGAAATTTAACCAACAACTGCAAGCATACTTTTTCGTTCCATAATCATCAGTACCATACTTGTTTTTGAGAGCATCCCAAATTTCAGTAGCCTTTCTAAATTTACTGTAAATCAAGTATAAAGAAGACGTCATAAAATGCAGTAACATCCCCCTACAGGTAATATTATCCTTCTCAAAATCTCTACCCGAGTTTTCAGGAGCCTCAGATTTAGTAAGACCAAAAACAACCCCTAATTGACTCAAGAAAAATTCCATTTTATCCGACCACATACAATAATTTTTCCCGTCAAAAAGTTCTAATCTGGACATGTCGGGTATGGAAGGATTATGAACAACAGCAGTAGAAACAACAGGAGGAGGAGGTGTAGAAAGAACAACACTAACAGGACTACCAACCATGATGTAAATATGAAAAAATAAATCAACTTTAGATTGTTATCACGGTAGTAGTAGTGGATATAGGGAGGAAAGGTAAGATCTTATCTAAAACCAGAACAGATGTTGTGTCGCGACAAACGTCACTGTCCTAAAGTTGATTTATTCCCCGTCTGCTACACACGGCCTCAATGACATTCAACTCCCAGGATTACACAACCAAACCGTCACTCCAGTGTAGGTGGAGAACAGGTGAATACAGCCAAGAACGTTTGCCAACAATAAAACCGAAAATATAGAAGAGGGAATGAGATATCAGAATGTGCTTTTTTTGCTGTATTGTAAAACTGAAGGGAGGAGGATTATATAGTGGAGCAGGAGGCAAGGGTTCAGTGTACAGCAATAAATGTACAGTGGAAACTTGCAGCAATCAGTCTCGGGAAGACAATGCAGTCTGTCTCGGGAAGACAACAAAGACTGACTGTCAAAAGAGGAAAAAAGCAAGCTTCTGGAAAATCAAGAAATCCGACTACTAAAAAATACCCGCAAGCGGTGCGCCGCGGGCGCTCTACCAAAGCCCAAAGCCCGGCGTGCGCGCATGTGTGTGGTGTACGTAGTCTCCACTTGTACACATCAAGTAAGGCATTTATGTAGGTCATATATAAACAAGTCCAAGAAGCATTAAATGATCAATGTGGGATACTTAATACCATAAGTGCTTCTTTTGAAGCATTAACTCTAACAGTGTAGAACCCGTGCATGTATGCACGATATATAAAAAATGTTCTCTGAATGTGGTACTGCTGACTTGCTGAGCAAGCTATCAATGTTCTGTGAACGGCCAAAGCTTACTCCATGTTTTTCTTCAAAATAATACGAGTATGTAACTAGGTTAAAAGCTTGTGTGCCGCACAGGTTAGGTAACTCAATTATACTAAATAATCGTTACATCCTATATAAATCATTTTCTTTGTATTAAAATAATATCTCATACAAATATTATTAAAGATAAACATACCTACGATGAATGTAGTCGAAAATACTTTGTTGACAGTAAAAATCTAATTAGCTTAGAGTGTTTTGGAACTTGGAATTATTTTAAATTTTAATCTGATTCTAGATATTGATTATTGGCATTCAATTTCATTTCCAATTCCAAAATATTGTTTGGGTACCATTGGAATGGGAATTAGAGCGAGTAGAGTAGGGTCAAGCTCACCAAAAAAAATTGAAAACTTTTTATTAGAAAAATGTAAATTTTCAAATATGGGAAAATATAAATAAAAACATATTTTAACGGGATTATGCGGAAAAACAAACAAACCATGATAAATGACATAATTGAAATGACTACTCATTTGAACTAGGTTGGAATTGGTCTCAATTTCAATAATTCAATATCCAGGGTTCCCAAACGCTTAAAATATTTCAATTACGAAATTCAACCAAATTTAAATTTCCAAACATGTCTCATTAGTGATGATTCGAAATCATTTCATCGCATACTATGTACCCTATATTGTTTTATTTGGACAAAAAATAATTTCTAATGTTAGATAAAATGTACTCCCTCCCATGCACTACAAACTACCCATACACCTTTTAAAGTCAAATTTACTAAATTTTGACCTCAACAATAAAACATCAAATAAAAATAATTTAAATATAACACAAACATATTTATATCATCAACATGTTTGAATTTTTCATTCTAGAATGCATTGTTACGGAGTAATTGTTACGCTGTCTCCAGCCATCTGCCTCATACCATTCACCCTACAACCAACTGAGCAAATGCACCTGTCAATTTTGTCAAGTATTTTGATCTTATTGTATAACTAAACAGCAGTTCTATGCTGAGACCCCCTTGAAATGGAGGCCCGGTACGATAGCTCCTACTACGCCGCCCGTTAGACGGCCCTGGTTACGCGCTCCCATCAAAACAAATCTTTACACTTACAGAAAATCATATACGGAGTGTTAGTTAGGTGAGCAATATATCCGAGTGATATCCATGATACTCACTTGAATCAATTGTCACATAAAGAGTGATGATTCTTAGAGTATTTTATTTCTCCTTAGATATATCTTTAATCTTTGATAGTGATCCACTGATCCCGGAGATGGTTGATCATACCACATATCCGTTGTTCAACCCTGGCCTGCTCCAGTGTCATGCAATCAATCCTCTTTCAAAAATTGGATGTTAATCGATTGATATTCGAGTATTTCTAGTAAGTAAGCCCTCTCATCACGTTCTCACTGTCAGTTCTTAGCTATTACAGAGTATCTTCGTATTTTAAGCGATTCCGTCTATATAACTAAACTAAGGGCTCGTTTGGTTGATGCGGGAAGTGGAAATTCATGGGAAGTAGAAAATCATGGGAAATAAATTCCCGTTCCTAATTCACTTATGTGGGAACTAGAAAATCATGGGAAGTAGAAGTTCTAAAAAATGTTTGGTTGCCTATGTGGGAACTCAATTCATGGGAATTGCAAGTTACCGAGGGGGGGTGTCAGTAAGCAACATCCTGCATTTATGTAGGACGTTAATTTCCCCGGAAGTTCTACTTTCTCCATATGTGGGAAGTTGAGGCAAACAAACAACTTCAATATTTTGCAATTCATGGGAAGTTCTACTTCCCATGATCTTAAGAGGCAACCAAACAAGGCCTAAAAAACTCTCGAAAATTTTAATACATTTTCTATCCCACAAGCATACCTGCCATTTACGTGAAAACAATGGTAGGTGTGTTTTACTTTGACTACTCAAATTTTTTGTTATCTTATGAATTAAAGAAAATCTAAGGCTCTGTTTGGTAAACAACGGATTGATATTAATAGAAACAGATTTAGAAAGTAGATTTAGAAAGCAGATTTGACTAGCAGAATCAATTGACAGTTTCGACTAGCAGATTTAATTAGCAGAATATTTTAAGTGGTGTTTGTTAATTAGCAATTTTACATTAGCGGATTGTTTGATTGCTTTATAAAATGACAAAAAATGACGTAAACAAATTTTGATTAAATATACATCAACATATATCACACTAACAATTTTAAATAACTCATATCGTAAATTTCTTACGTTCGTCATTACAGTTGAACAAATATTATCAAGGAGTGTTATAGTTCTTCAATTTCTGAAGTATCGACAGGAGACAAAGCTATTCAATTCATCAAACATAGATAACATTAAGGCCAATACGTACCTTCACCCCTTACTCAGAACCGATGGTTTCCGGATGTCCGAAACCATTGGCAATGAGAGTCATTCCAGGCATGGAGTGCTTAAGGGTACAAGTCTTTATCTTTAGGTCCCGTGCCACTCAGCTTTGAGCCGGCAAGAGATCAAAGTTGACTTGAACGGTTTCCGAGTCCCCATAATTTGACTCGGTGGCGACTCCGCAAATCAACGACAACTTCAGTTCACTAAAAAGGTCGCCTTACCAAACAAAACATCCTTTAAACATTTATAACCACGACTCGATCGATTCCCAAATGGAAACACGGGTGCCTCACACCCGTCTAGTATAAGTCCGGATCGTCAGCCAAATCGAGGTCCGACACTTCGCCCCGTACGCGAGATCGGACCAGCCCCCGGCAGGGAGGGAGCCGCGTGGGTGGCCGCCTCCACAAATCGAAAACCGGGTCGGTCCCGCGCGGGCACGCGCGGGGCACCGGGCGCTGCGGACGGACGTCCACAGTTTGGCGACTCCGCTGGGGATTTGGAAACAAGTTTCCAGTGGTGGTGTAACTTGAACGAGGTCGGTGAAGCTCATCCCTTAGTTCCTGGTTGTGGTCACTATAGGTTTTAGCCCTAAAAAGCTCACCCTAACCGATATCAGGACCAATCGACCTATTCGCGGTAAGATTTCTAGGGACACGCGGAGAGATCCTCGATTGACGTTCCGGCCGCCTAACACGTACCCCGCGGGAATAATAAGCGGATAGTTCTAAACGGACGATATGACACTCGTCACCCCGGACCATTGTCAATGCCTAAGTAAAGACTATTCGTGGGCGGTAGCCTACCCTAAACCTACCCGAGTCTGCATCCTGCATCAGTGTATGCATTCCTAGTTATGTGTAGCGTGTTTGAACAATCCAACCCAAATAAAACACTAAAATCCAGATTCAACCACGCCAACGTATTCAACCGCACCCAACTCCGTTTTCGAAACTATCTCATCTTTCCAAAAACAACTTCTTAAACGCCGATACTCCGATCAAAACAAGATTTCTAAAAAAGGGAAAAAAAACGTTTTCAAACGCCATCGTCATGGCTAATTTTACACTCGATATTTTCAAACAAAATATATTCAAACATCGTCACATGACTAAAATAAAACCTGTCAAACAACAAATACCGTTAACGCCACCGAAACTCCCGATCAATGGAATAAGGTACGACAAACGGTTACATTGTTATTTCAAAAAAAAGTTTGTTTACATATACCGTTAACGCGATCAAAGCTTCAATTAATGAAGTCAAGAAACCCAAAACGGCTACATTCTCAAAACACTTTTCACAACAACAAATTTTTCAAAAAAAACTATTCACTACCTAAGACTTAGTCACACCTTTAAAGCACCACACACACCCACTATCGAACTACCTAATTAATAGTAGTCTCGATAAAAAGTCACTTCCTCATTTTTTAAACCGATTCACCTAGGGACCGTGCTCTTTTCGAAAAAAAAACGTTTACACTTTTGCTATCGTCGGATTCCCGACACATATATAGCAACACACGTTTCGCATCACCAACGATGATACCGCACCATCGTTACCATAATTTCGCAAAATCACTTTTCAAAAAAAAGAGAAAAACTTTTCCCCTAGGAGTATCGGTTGTTTTCATAAATGTCAAAATTCTTTGATCCTGAGCCAGGATCGCGATCAACTCCTTACGTCGTGTAACCGTGTGATTGACTGTCCGTGTTAGTGGCTAGGATCGCCTCTACTCGAGGTTTTACATTTTGGGTCGTCTTCTTTTGGAAAAGTCCTTTCTAAGCCTCACCTCCGAGACTTGTGTCAAATCGTCTCGTTAACAGAGATTTAAGATTCACTAAGCGTCTCGCCGAGTACACCAAGAGTCTAAAAGCACCCGAGTCCCTAAATCAGTGGCCTCACACACCCGTGGGTCAAGGGTCTCGTTTCCACATCGCTCAGTTAAGAACGTCCCTTCGAACCCTTTAAATACCCAACAAACTCGTTCTCACCAAAAACACCTTTTCACACTCATGACGGGGGATTCAAGCGTGGACGCAAGCAATCACAGTGGGGACAATGTCGGGCAATCCGCAGACAACACCATAGGAGCATTAGCTGACCTAATCTGGGATTTACAAGCCACTGTTATCACAGTAAACGCGTCTGTAAACAACATAGATTCTCGCTTAGGCCATCTAGAGGACAAGGCCTCAAATGAACACCACACCCGGGTCCTCAACGAGGCCCTTCTAAATTCCACCCCGCTAGGTGGGGCACCCATCGGCCTCATCCCAGGTGATCCCGTTATCCCACCTCAAGATGACACCCTCCAATCCGCCATGAACCGTATAGATTTTCTCGAAAATCAAATGCGCCTGAACCAGGGAAACAACGTCCACCTCGAAAACCATAGGAAATTCGAAATGGTGAACGATCAATTACCTGAGAACTTCTCCCTAGCCGATATACCTAAGTTCAAGGGAACTGAAGACCCCCTTAACCACATCCGAGCCTTTAAGGATTACATGGCCATTAAAGGAGTCAAACCTAGCCTCTTCACTAGGATATTCCCCTCATCCCTAGGAGACACCCCACGATCCTGGTTATATTCACTTGACCCTAAGAAGGTATCTACCCGGAAAGATATATCCATAGAATTTGCGAAATAGTACGCGGATAATAATGCCGAAACGCAAGTCACCATTAGGAGCCTTGAGGTCCTCTCCCAAAATGAGAAGGAAGGCTTCTTAGAATTTCTGACTAGATGGAGGAAGGTCAGTACCCAGCTAGTAAACCGCCCAGACGAAGCCACCTTGGTGGAAAAATTCGTCAATAACCTTAGGCCAGCCTACGCCTCCCATCTTAGGTACCAAAACATCCACACCTTTAAGGAGCTATCCACCTTAGGAATACGCCTAGAGGATGATATGAAAAGAGGGACATTCTCCAAAATAATGGGGAAAGGCTATCAAGAGCTGACCACTTCTACGGGGGCCCGATCTTATGGGGGTAATAAAACCGAGGAAGTACACCTAGTTGAGCCAACTACCCAAGGAAGGACAAATTTCACTCCTAGGACATTTTCTAAGCTAGGCATCACATACACCGAAGCCTTAAAAAGATTGACCGAGCAAGGGAAGCTCAAACTGATAGGTCCTACTCCGGATCCACCCATAGACAAGAGGGCAAAGTCGTGGGACGCTAATAAGTACTGCCAATACCACCGCGGCAAGAGCCATGACACAGAGTCTTGTTTTCGACTCAGGCATACCATACAAGACATGATAGAAAATGGGACAATCACTACTGAGAAACCCAACAATACTATGAACCCCTTTAGTGTCCACGCCATCTTCGATGACACTATTGACTGCTCCCACCTTGTCCCCCTGGGAGAAGAGGTCCTGAACATTAAGGATGAACTAGGCACTCAGCCAGAGCCTATATCCCTCGACCTCGCAGCAACTATCGAGAGCTTAACCCTCTTAGTGTCAAAAATACACCCAATGCTCTCAAGGATTGAGACTAGGATAGCCCATATCGAGGAGAGACTCGAAGAACCTCCCAAGCCTCCCGTTTCCCCCTACAATGGGACGATCAAAGGAGAGAACCTAGGCTCACCCAAAACCATCGAACCTAAGAAAAAGTTCACCCAAATTGGGGTCAGCGATGCGGCTGCACTCCGAAGGTTAGCCTCCCTTCACCTTTTACGACCCATAGGGCCAATGGCCGATCCCTCACTTAAGCATAGATCCCGCCACTGGTCCAAAGGGAAATACTGCCACTACCATAGGGGCAACGGCCATGATACGGAATCTTGTACGTTATTAAAAGATAAAATCGAGCGGTTGATAAAAACAGGGGTAGTAAAAACCGCACTACTGACAAAAAGGCCCACCCGCCTCTTAACGGACAATTCCGAGGAAAGGGGTCTCCGGTTACTAGAACACCTCGGGTTATCACATGATCAGGCCCTAACTATGCTAATATCTGACGGGCTACTCTATCCTTTGAATCCAACACCTGACCCACCTGCCGACAAGAGGTCGTCGTATTGGAATGGTGACAAATGGTGTCGATACCACCAAGGCCGGGGACATGACATTAGCGAATGTCACGAATTTAGGCAGCAGGTTCGACACCTCATTCAGGAAGAAAAGTTCGGGGCATACCCTGAGTACGAGGGCACTAAGACTCCTACCGAGGCCAGCAAGTCCGCACCTGAGTCGGAGTCTAGTTCATCTTAGGGCCTAGACTAAAATAATAATAAATTTTTTATCTTTTCTTTATCGAGTCTAGGGAGACGTGAGGGACATGTCCTCCGCCTCCCCCAATACAAAATCTCGGGTATCTAGCCCATCTACTATTATCAATAAAGCAGTCTTTTTCTTTACAAACATGCCTCGATAATCGCTTAATCAATTTACTTTAAACGCTTAAGAACTCAATTTTGTGCCAATTATCGATAACAACTAACTAAAATACAAGGGCTATGACGAGCGGCTCACTCAACCTCCCCTGAAAATCGGAAACAACGACCTTGACTTAGCCCATCATTGACATTATCACCAGCGGCAACCGGACCTTCATCCAACCAGACTTCCCCAACATAACCAAATACGAAGCCTGCCTGATAGGTCTCAAAGCAGCCTTATCACTAGGAGTCAAAAAAACCTTAGAACACCCGGAGATTCATCCTTAGTAGTCAACCAAGCCACGGGAAACTGGAAGGTCTATAGTGAAAGCCTAACCCTATATCCAGCCAAAGTAGAAGCAATGTCCCGGGAATTCACCAAAATTGACTTTATACACATACCCCACGAAGAAAACCAATTCGCCGACGCATTATCCAAGCTAGCCTTACTAGTAAACATGCCCGATCATCTCTTCTCTACGCCAATTTGCGTAGAAAGAAGCAAACAACCAGCCTACATCCATAGCCTCGAAACCGACGACACCCCTGAAGACCCTTGGTATAAAGCGATCCTAAACTTTAAAATCCACGGGTCATATCCACCCAACACTAACGCCAAGAACAAAAGAGCCCTACGAATGCAAGCCACCCATTACGTCCTGAATCAAGGATTGCTATACAAACGAACCCCGCAAGGAGTCCTCCTTAGGTGCATAAACAAAAACCAGTCCGCGAAAGTCATGAAAGAGGTACATGACGGAGAGTGCGAACCCCACATGAGTGCACACCTACTAGCCCGAAAAATAATGAGACTAAGCTATTACTGGATCGCCTTAGAGGCAGACTGTCGGCATCATGTCCGCCACTGCCACAATTGGCAAATATTTGCCAACATCCAGTACCTACCCCCATGTCCTCTACACACCATAGCCACACCCTATCCTTTCTCTACTTGGGGAATAGACATCATAGGGAAAGTACACCCATCCGGGACCGGCGGGCACTGCTTTATACTAGTAGCCGTCGATTATTTCATTAAATGGGTAGAAGCCGCCTCTTACACCATATTAACCTCAAAACAAATAGTCAAATTCTTACAAAATAACATCATCTGCCGATATGGCATACCTCACGAGATCATCAGTGATCAAGGGGCTCACTTTAGGGCCGACACCCAGAAACTCCTCGACAAATACAAAATCCAAAGACACAAGTCATCACCCTATAAACCACAAACAAACGGGGCCGTAGAAGCAGCCAACAAAACCATAACCACAATCCTTAAGAAAATGACAGACAACTACCGGGATTGGCCAAACAAGATCTCGTTCGCCTTATGGGGATACCGAACATCCTATAGAACACCCACTGGAGCCACACCATACTACCTAACCTACGGTTCCGAAGAAGTCCAACCCGTAGAGCTAGAAATACCATCGCTAAGGATATTAGCCGAGAGCTGCATTCCCGACGAGGAATGGAACCAAAAACAATACGACGAGCTAGTACTCCTAGACGAGCGTAGGATACATGCCTTATCGAACGTACAGGCCTACCAACAACGAATCCAACGAGCCTTTAATAAGCGAGTGAAATCCCGAAACATACACGAGGGAAATTTAGTAATCAAATCCATTAGAGCACCCCTTCCTGTCGACCCTAGAGGGAAATTCAAGCCGAACTGGGAGGGCCTGTACCTCGCCAAGAAAATACTTTCCAGTGGCGCAGTGATCCTCACCGACTTAGACGGTCAAGAATTCTCAACCTTGACCAACATGGATCAACTCAAACGATAGTGCCCATAGACACCCTGACAACTACATCCCAACCTCCGAAAAAAAAACAACAAAAATCAAGTTCGCATCAATAATTGGCATAAATGAGTCTAAAGCAAAATCACTCACATCTTATTAAGAACTACGAACATGGTTTAATTCCGTCCACGAGCGGATACGTAGGCAACCCTTCCCCGGGTACAACCAAACAACTAAACAAAACAAAATTGATTCATCGATTCATGAGTAGACCGGGATTCCTCCCACGACCCGGTCAATGAGTGAGTTAAAATGACGAAGCACAAACGACGAGCCGAGGACGGGGTGAAAACCGGAAAGGGCGCCCCAGGCAAAATGAAGAACGAGTTGCGAGCCGACGTGAAAAAAAAAATGACGAGCCGAGGACGGGGTGAAAACCCAAAAGGGCGCCCCGGGCAAAATGAAGAATCGAGTTGCGAGCCGTAAAAAAAAGAGCAAAAAAAACGAAACAAAAAAAAGGGTGAGCCGAGGACGGAGTGAAAACCCGAAAGGGCGCTCCGGGTAAAATGAAGAATCGAGTTGCGAGCCACCACGAAAAAAAAAGAAGAAAAAAATAAATGTGCTTCTCATTAAAAAAATAAAACTGGTTAAATCGAGCCTTTGTCGAGGCCTCTACATCAAGCATCCAAAATCCGGACATCTCGGAAATTAACGTGTCTAAACTCCACAAAAACTAGTACTAATACGCCACATAATATCAATTAATACGACATAGTACTAAACGGCTGGGCTACCGGTCCAACTTGTCCTCGCCCTTACCATTCAGGTGCTACTGCTTGCGTTCGTCCTCCTCGATTTTCCGAAAGCCAGCTTCTAACGCCCTGTCCAAACACGAGTCCGGCAAATTCCACTTTATTTGCTCTTTCAAAGCTTTACTATGGGTCTCGTTAGTCTTGGCCCGTTCAGATGAACTGACGAAACTAGGATCGGTCCCACTGTCTTTGGTTAGGCACTTAGTCTCTCGAGCCTCCTTCTCGCCTCTTAGTGGGGCTGTCTTCCTAACTTTTGAGTCGGTCTGTCCTAACGGATGTTCGCAAACCCTCTTCTGCATGAAAGTATTGTCGGTCATTCGATAATCGGGATGCAAGAATTTCTGCTCCCAAGATACCCTGAAACCCCTAAGCAAATCCCCGGTCCATGGATCGAAACTAGAAATGACTTCAGCGTCATCTGGAATAGAAGGTCGGACACCCATCTGATTAGACAACATACTCGGGTAAATATAGACTTGATCCTTCATGGATAGTAGTAGCAAAGCCCGGGTCGAAGACGAAAAAGGGAACCCAACATGCCCACTAATGTTCCACCACGGGATAAACCACCTGATGACAACACCTCTATCCCAACCAAATAGGAAAGCCAATCATCCTCTTCGCGATTTTTGCTCCACACCAACGCCATCTTACGGCCCGTGAAACCCCTGTAGTTATAATCTTTGAAACACCGAGGAGGGTCAATCAAACCGAGCCGCTCTTGCAGCCAAACCTGTACGACGAAGCGTCACACCTCCAAAGCCAAAACAACCACAAAATAAATAAAACCAAGCCACAAAAAAACATATAAAGAAAAAGAGGAGCAAAAACAAACCTGTAAGATGATCCTAGAACCCCGAGAAAGTGTCCCCCGTGACCGGACACTAGCATCAGGACCAAGAACAAGCTCACCCAAAATAAGCAAAGAGGGTGTTCCATAGCCGCTACCACATCCATGACGCAAGGATTACCCCAACCTCCACGCGACCGCGTGTCCTCAAAAAGATAGTAGCAAGCAATAGCAATATTGAAAGCGCGCCTACATGCCAAGGCCGAAACATAACGAGAGTCAACCCGAGAGAATGTCCTAGAAAGTAACTCTAGGTTAAGACCATCACCATCAAAATAGCCTTTAGCCTTCTCCAACGAAGAAAGGTCCAAGAAGTGGTAAAACCGCTCCGCATAAACATCATCCCCATAGGGCACACAAGGTCGAACCGAACTCCACCCTCCTATAGCATCTATCTCTTCGGGCAAAGGACAAATTTTACCCCTGGGGAAAGCAAAAACATGATATTTCAGGTCCCATAACTTAGAACATGTAGTCGAAAAACTATCATGTACTTTGACTAGACTCAGCGCGACAACCGTCGATAATCCGTCATTTGAACTAACCTCGGGGTAGCGTTTCTTAAATAAAACCGCTCACTCAGCAAGGACATTCCCAAAACCCGACATGACCCTAGATATGGTTCTACACCTTACGGATATCTTACTATGTCTAGAACATGCACCCACAACCTGTATATATAGCCCTAATCCCACAAGAAGTAGGAAACAACGAAAATTTCCATAACCCGAAACCCGAACCGCACTGGCCCACGCACCCGGGTCTCTGGCCGCCTAAGCCCAAGCGGCCCGGAACTCAATTGCCTCAATCCGAGAGCCTGATGCCAGGCATGACTCAACCCGAGCAACCCAAGGATAGAAACTTGAACCCCCCGGGATCACCCTAGCTATCATTTTACGTCGGGAACAACCTCCCAAAAGCACTAGAGCCCACCACGAAAACCGAAACACCAACGCAGGGGCTAGAGGAACGCGAGTTCACTCGTCGGACGCACGAGATTTAGACAATTTTTTTATCTTTTTTTTAGGGGGATAAGCTACCCCACGTAGACGTGTCGTAGCCTTGCAACGGTTATCGTCGAGTCGCATCTGTAACCTAACAAGGCAACTTTACAAATGTATAAAAAGTGGCCTAACTTTTTTTCAAAAGCCGCCTGAATTTCAACTTCGGTCTTGTCCTGAATGTCAAAGTAGTTACGCTCATTTCCTAACATACTCGCTCAAGGCATGTTAATAGGTCGAATCTCGAGTCAAAACATTTTAATTGACGTACTACCCGATCCGATTCCCAGCTCAAACAAACACGTTTCAAAACATCCGAAAGGAACTGTTTTCACACTCTCGCGCAACGCTAATACACCCTAAACTAGATCGAATCCCAAACAAACAAACGCAAAAAATGATTACTTGCCAATCAAACTGCACAATTAACCGAACAAAAAAAAGCGCAAGACTAATCCAACTAATTCAAATACTAAAATTTAAAGAATATGTACAACACATACAAACCCTTATACAAATCGAGGCTAGACAGGACCCCTAGAAGCCGCACCAATGGCTATCACAAGTTCATCCAGGTTGTCATCCAGGTCTAGGTCTTCCAAGTCGAAGGTAGGAGACTCACTACCATCCATCCCCGACAGCATGTCTAGAGTAGCTGTCTTGGGAATCCCTCCAACCTCCTCCATAGCGCCCGTGACCTCAGCCTCCTTCTCGATCATATGTCTGGCCTCACCCTGTGTGGAGGTCTCACCCCGAGACCGAGCCAGCTGCTCCTTTAGGAAGGCGATCTCGTCAACCCGAGATTGCAGGAGCCGTTGCGATTCAACCTCTCTCGCCTCGAGCTCGGTCCCCCGAGTCTCTAGCTGTCCCACCATATCCGGGACATCCTACAAATACACTCAAACATTAGGATAACACATACAAGCAGCCTAGGAAAACCACCTCAGCCATATAAACTCACCGATCGAGTCCCCGAAGTGTCACGGGAGACCCTCGAGGCATAGGCCCGGAAGCAGTTAGCGACCTGCCACAACTTCTGATGGCAAGCCGACGAAACCTGAAAGCAGAAACCACAAAGTTAGGCAAACTGACTCTAATCCTTAGAGCCCAAACGAGTAACAATACCCGAAACTCACCCGGTACACCCGCTCTGGCCACTCTATCCCGGCATCCATCTCCTCAGCAGAACACGGGGGAGGGGCTCAGTAAACGGTATCCCAGCCGCATCCACCCTAAGCAGAGTCAAGGGAAAATCTGGGGGCTGGATTTCGTCAGCCGGATCGGCCAACTGAAGAGACAACAGATTGGTTAACCAAAAAGCAAAGAGATAACAAACCACAAAGCAAATCTTAGAACCAAAATTAGAACCTTACCACGAGGTGATGCCAAGTCAGTCGTTGGGTGACATAAGATAAGTAGGAGGCACCAGGCACCAAGAGTGTATCGCCTCCTTCTCCGTCCTTGTCCTCAAGAATCTCTGCGGCGGTCGGTGGTCTAAACATGGTCCGCGGAGGATCAACCGGCACCTTGAAGTCGTCATACAGGCACTGACGCACCAACCGTTCGCCCAGGTACTAGACTGGACGAATCAACGCAGGAAGAAGCATCCTCCTATAACTCCGCGGCCTCAGCTCCGCAACACATACTCTGGCACGCCCTCGTAATTAGCCCAAGGGCGAGCCACAAACTACACAAATAAAACCGATATCCTAATGAAATCCCAAGCCTTGGGGGCTATCAAGCAAATAAACTATAGGAGAAAACTTACATCGTCAATGCCTAGTTTGTTAACCAGCGCGTTCTCCACCGGGTAATGGCTGATTGTGCTCTTAGGCTGAGCCAGCCTCCACTCGATTCCCGCCGGGAATCTCTTCGGGTGCACACGCACCGTCTTAGGTGCCAGGCACGGGAAATAGGAATAGATCCAAGCCTGCAAAATCCCAAAGCAAACTTTAGCAATTCCAGCCAAAAATTAAGTAGAACTCAAAACACAAGAGCGAAAAAAAACAACTAACCTCCAATATGAGGCCCGGACCCACGATAGGCACGGCTGAACCCGACCCTATCATCAACGACCTCACCATGACTTGCAAGCAGCGAGTCATCTCCGCGAAAGCCGCGGTCACCCAATCAAAGCGCCCCAGCTGAGTCAACTCAGCCAGGAAAGGCAAAATCCTAGTACTGAACCTCTCACCCTTGTCCGAGAAGTGGATCGACCCTAGGAAGTACCACAACCACAACCGGGCATCCTGCTTCGGCATGTTGGGTTCCCGACCCTCCAGCACCGCCACTCGCTCGAAGTGGTCAGTGATGTACGAGGACACTATAGCATGAGGTGTATTATACGCCTCACCTGGTAAACAATCCCCGATGAGGCCCCGCACCTCATCACTATCTAGACTAGGACCCTCGGCGGCCCACCTAATCCTATCCGGACCCCAGGGCAGACCAGTAATCATCCCAAAGTCCTCTATGGTCATCCCAACCTCCCCAAAAGACATATGGAAGGTCGAGGTAGTGTCGTGGAAGCGATCTATCATCGCCCGGATCACCATAAGGTTGCATTTAGTGTGGCAACCCACCAACCTGACCCATTGCCCGACCACGGGACCCAGGGCGGTCCTCTCGATAATCCCCTTTACCGTGGGGGTCAACTTCTGATGGTAGACATCGAAGCACGTAGTAAAACCCGAGAAAGTCCTCATCGGACCTGGGGGCTGCAAACCGAAACAATGCTAGGATGAACAAAACAAATCTACCCTAACCCGAGCAAAAATAATAACAATAGCAAAATCGGAGTCATAACCAAATAAGCCCGAATAGGACACTCACCAGGCCCCGCACAATGAAACATCAGCTGGTGACCATCCCAGTCCCGAGCCCACTCGGGATCCTCGTAAACAATTTCCTCATTCTCTGGTACCGGAACCGGAGCATGAGCCGTCCTAGCCACCGTCTTCGGAAGCTTGCGCTTCTTCACTCTATCAAACTCGGCCTCATTAATAGTCTCAGGGTCGCGCCGCTGAGACGAGATACTCCTATGTCTTCTGCGAATCCCTCGGGGAGTCTATGAACTTGCCCCGGCCACCTCCACACTAGCACCATCCGAGGAAGTTCCCTCGGGACGCTTGGTATTACCTCTAGCTGTGAAACCCAAAACAAAAAAGAAACACAATAAAACATAACCCTAGTAAGGCTAAATCAGATTAAACAGGTCAAAATAAGGTCAAAATTTCAAGGATATCAAAATTCCGAAAAGGCCGCTAGCACACATTTTCGATCCCGGTCACAATGGAAGTGGTTTCGGGAAAATCCGACATCGTTACGACACCTTTTGGTCCGTCTTAAGACACACAAAATCTCACAAAGGGTCCTATAGGTCATCCTAGCCCTAGCAGTCGACAATAGAGCTACCCATATCCCTATAAGCACCATTTGAGCAAAATTATGCAAAATAAACACGGGAATAACCGGAAAACGGTCCTTAAGCCTAGTTTTTCATAACACATTTCCCTACGGAACCATTGCCGCACCTCGAACATCCTTATCAAGCTTATAACTACTTCAACAAGCTCTAATCGACCTCAATTTAACAATGAAATCAAGTACAAGCATCGAAACTTAATAACACAAAAACACCCAAATCGATTTTCTAGGGTTTTCAACGAAACAAACTCACAATCAATTCAATCAAGCAAAACCGACAAAAAGCAAGTAAAGAACACTAACCCGGAGTCGACATTGTCGTAAAAAGCGAAATCGAAACGAAATTCGGCAAGAAAAATCGAAGAAGTCGAGTTTGGGGCGAGGAAGATGACGCGTTCGAATTCTTTGTGGAATGAACGAGCACCCCAATTTTCGCATTACTTAAGCAGACCCGGATCACGAAAACCCGACCGCCCCAGCTCACGCGCTCGAGTCCTAGTGCGCTGGGGGCTGAGCGCCTGAGTCTTGGAGCGCTGAGGAACGCGCGCCTAAGAAGCCTAGTCCAGACTAAAACAAAGCAAAACAAACGCAACTCAAAGACAATACAGATACACCTACTAAGACAAGCCAAACAACAATAACAAGACAACTACTAATTAACATCGATAATGCACTCTCGACTAATAAAACAAGCACTTAACGCTGCATCTGGATGCGTAACGAAAACAAACGAGATTAATATAAGCAAACTCTAAGCAAACTCAAAATCAAAACAAAAGCAAGAACAAACCCGAACAAAATAAGACAAGCCTGCGAAACAAAACTAACTAAGACAAACTCACAACACCAGCATTTTACTAAAACAAATAAACAAACAGCAATTTGCCCGAGGGGTCTGAGTTATCCCGGAGGCACAGCAATTTGCTCGAGGGGTCTGAGTTATCCCGGAGGCACAACAATTTGCCCGAGGGGTCTGAGTTATCCCGGAGGCACAGCAACTTTGTCCTAGGGGTCAGAGGCATCCCGAATGACAGCTGCTCGAGTGGAGATTGACGCCCTCGAGGAGTTTTGCTCAAGGGATCTTAGTGATCCCGGGGGCACAGCAACAACAATTTTGTCCTAGGGGTCAGAGGCATCCCGAAAGACAGCTGCTCGAGTGGAGACTGACGCCCTCGAGGAGTTTTGCCCAAGGGATCTTAGTGATCCCGGGGGCACAGCAACAACAATTTTGTCCTAGGGGTCAGAGGCATCCCGAAAGATAGCTGCTCGAGTGGAGACTAACGCCCTCGAGGAGTTTTGCCCAAGGGATCTTAGTTATCCCGAAGGCACAGATCAACAATTTTCCCGAGGGTCAGAGTTATCCCGGAGGCACAACATCTTTTGTCCTAGAGGTCAGAGGCATCCCGAAAGACAGCTACTCTAGTGGAGACTGATGCCCTCGAGGAGTTTTGCCCAAGGGATCTTAGTGATCCCGGAGGCACAGCAACAACAATTTTGTGCTAGGGGTCAGAGGCATCCCGAAAGACAGCCATCCGAGTGGAGACTGACGCCCTCGAATAGTTTTATATCATGTTACCTTGTCCTAGGGGTCATAAGCATCCCAAAGACGACCGCTTGAGTGGAGACTAACGCCCTCGAACGTTTTGTGTCATCAAGGGTTCATAAGCATCCCAAGCAAAAGCAAATACATTTACACCTAACACATAAAAGCGCTTAAAAATAAACAAAACCTTAAATAAATCGAAGAAGACAAAGCGTGCGCGCAAAGAATCAAGAACAAGACAACAAGCAACGGCCCGGGCCCAAGCAAGCAACCACAACCGAAGACATCAGGTATAACTCCTAAACCTTGGATGGCGAGCCCCAACGCACAGTCTAACGGACTTAAAACGACCCGATCGGACAGCCACCAGGTCGTAATCTTCGATTGACCTGGACGGCTATTCTTTGACTTTCGCCTTGTCCAAGCCTCAGTCAAAGTGGGGGCTTCTATAGACACCCGGATTTGGACCTGGTGGCTGCAGAACTGCCCAACAAACACCCGATGACGATAGGACTGCAACGCGACACGGGTTCGCGGTGTTCTAGATAGTTTTTCAATAGAACGGATCAAATAAATTATTCGGGAAAAGTAAACTAACATGATGGCAGCCTTAGTTGTATCGTTACGGTCGCATAGACACTTATTAGAGTCAATTCCGACACCGGGACCCCGAAGTCGGTCCCGAAACTCGAACCGAGTCAGCACCGCGCTAAGCAAACCTCGGGATGAACACCCAAGGCCCACTAAACCCATGACGCTAGGTCAAACCACGGGAACCCTTAAGCCCTAAGCTATGTATCACACTCCCGTCTCTCGGTTTTGGAAAGTATCAAAATCGTATCTTCAAAACTCCAACCGCCCCACCTCACGCGTCTTGGTCTTCCCACGCCTAAGCCCAGGCACCTGATTCTTGGTGCGCCTCATCTCACGTGCCTATATGGACGACGAGGGTCGAAAACACCTATAAATACCCCCCTTCACGCCCTCGCTTCGACACAACTCAACTCTTATCTTCCTCCTCTAAAACTCTCACTAAGGGCTCGCACTCCGACACCCGAGGCAAATGATCTACTTGATCGTAGTTCTGACAATAAAAAGCGACATCGACGCTACTCCTCACCTTCGAGCACTCCACCCGATAGCGAGGTGCCTGTGATCGACTAGCTCAAAACTAGTACCCAGGTTCTGCCGGATTAGCCGCAGAACTAGTCCTTAGCAACGAAACTCTGCCGGAGTAGCCGCGGGAAGGTCAAATGGTAACGGAGCTCTGCCGGAGTCACTGGTCAAGCTAGGAGGATTCGCTTGTTGATCGAGTCGTCACTAGGTTGCCATCTAAACAAAACTTTCCATACTTGCACTTTCTATCATTATGCACTACGACAACACTAGATGTGGGCACTAGGCCCACAAACATCTACTAAAATACGTAACGTCCCAACTTCAATCACAAACATTAAAACACACTAAATAGACCCGAGTAATTCCGAGATCCGTTCTCAAAACTATCTATGCATCGAGTCTCGTTTAGTGCATACTCCGAGGGTGCAATTCCTCACTATGTGATTTACTTACATTCGCGTTTACAGTTTTTCGTATGATTTATTGCTTTTATGACCTTATAATCGCATGCTAAATCACCTAACACGGAATCCAAAACATAAAACAACTACAACTGAACAAAGTGATGGTCGGGTTCCGTATTAGTCCCGGTGCTCACCTTACTAGGTTCGACGCATTCTTATTAATACCGAACCGACGCATCTTAAGCAGAATACCAGGTAAGGTATACCACGAGAATGACTAATATCCGTATTATCGCGTTAAAACTGATTTGCTAATACGAATAATATACTCTCTACTCTCCTACGTGCATCTTTCCATGGCCTGCTTGTCACGTGAAATTGCATGCAAAGAATGTAAACACAACTACTTTGACGACACAACTTACTTGTCCTTAAACAACCGACATAGCAAAAGGATTAGGGTTAAAACAACGGATGTTACAGTATTTCCAACACAACAAAAGAACTAGGATATCAGCCCACCGATTGATTAGTAGAGGCCGCTATAGTGCGGGCGGGATTGGGTGTTGGCATCTATCAGATGTTGGCTTCCCAATACGTACCCTCGCCCCTTACTCAGAACCGACGGTTTCTGGATGTTCAAAACCATTGGTAATGAGAGTCATTCTAGGCATGGAGTGCTTAAGGGTACAAGTCTTTATCTTTAGGTTCCGTGCCCCTCAACTTTGAGCCGAACAAGGGATCAAAGTTGCCTTGAACGGTTTCCGAGTCCCCATAATTGACTCGGTGGCGACTCCACAAATCGGCAACGAATTCAGTTCACTAAAAAGGTCGTCTTACCAAACAAATCGGCCTTTAAACATTTACAACCACGACTCGATCGATTCCGAACGGAAACACGGGTGCCCGCACCCGTCTAGTACAAGTCCGGATCGTCATTCGAATCGAGGTCTGACACATCGCCCTTTACGCGACCGGCCCCCGACAGGGAGGGGGCCGTGTGGGTGGCCGCCGCCACACGTTGAAAAACCGTGTCGGTCCCACGCAGGCGGGCGCAGGGCACCGGGCGGTGCGGATGGACGTCCACATTAGGTTACTCCCACTAATTGGGACATGTATATTTAAATATGCATTCAAGTCGACGAACCTTCAAGATTGGATATGGGGACATGCATGAGTGCAAGAGATACAACTTAGCAGATGGGAGTGTCAAACTATAAATCTTGTAACACAAATTTTGTCGACTATTGTATTAAGAAATTTGTTATTCGGTTTCCAGTTGTTTTATTAACAAACGGTTCATTTATCGGTAATACACTCCCTATGAGTCAATGGTTTTAATTGTTACCCCTTTTTACGACTTAATTATTTTCCACCTTGTTAATTAATCTCATTAGAAGAACCGGGTTGTTATAGTTGGTATCAGAGCGACCTTGAGACCGTGTGTAACTATGTGCGATGCATATTTACACCACCCATCGAGGGAACGCATTTGGAGCTCATGACATCTGTCTAGAGTGTCTAAAACATGTAGAATTTTTAAAATTACTAAATGAGAGATTCACTAGTATAACCCTAGGGACAAATAATATACTTGGGTAGAATGATTAGATGGGTAGAACTACTAAGGATTACCCGTTCCGTCCGATTTAGGTTTTGGCCCCTCACTTGTTTTCATATGCTATCTAAATAGTTGTATGTACAATGATTGTCTAACCTTAGCCAATTGGTTAGTTTTAATTTACATGTGATCAACACGATGACCAAGACAAAGCACATGTAACCATCGACAGCTCAAGACTGGTAGAATACCATTGCAAGCACAAGTAGACGCATCTTCCAAATCAACTATAGTATCAAAATCAAGTTGGACCATGTTGATGTATCGAGTGAAGTTATGCAGATAAGATGTTACATACGAGAAGATCAAGTGCAGACGTGTGTAAGATAGTAGTCTATGAGTCCTAATTAGGTGTCGACTTAGACTTGACCGAGACTCAAGTTACCTAAATAACTCGTACATCGGAGATCAATTGTTAGCATAAATCTTATTTAGAGAAATGAAGCATACTTTCTTATATTCATTTCTCAGTAACACCATCAACCACATATGATTCTGTGAATGTCTGTCCGCACCGTCTGGCTCCCCGTGAGCGCCCGCGGAGGACAGACCTTGTTTCATCGCGGCGGCCACCCACGCGGCCCCTTCCCGGTCGGGGGCCGGTCCGATCTTGGGTTCAGGGCGATGTTTCGGACCTCGATTGGATGACGATTCAGATAGTACTAGACGGATGAGGACACTCGTGTTTCCGTTGGAATCGATCGAGTCGTGGTTGTAAATGTTTAAAGGCCGATATGTTTGGTAATGCGACCTTTTCAGTGATCCGAATTCGTTGCCGATTTGTGGAGTTGCCACCGAGTCAATTATGGGGACTCAGAAACTGTTCAAGTCAACTTTGATCCTTAGCCGGCTCAAAGTTGAGTGGCACGAGACCTAAAGATAAATACTTGTACCCTTAAGCACTCCGTGCCTCGAATGACTCTCATTGCCAATGGTTTCGGACATCCGGAAACCGTCGATTCTGAGTAAGGGGTGAGGGTACGTATTGGGAAGCCAACGTCTGCTAGACAGCGACACCCAATCCCGCCCACACATAGCGGCCTCTATTAATCAATCGGTGGGATGATAACTTTGTTTCTTGGTTGTGGCGGAAGTACGGTAACATCCATTCCTTTAACCCTATGTCAGTTGTTTAAGGACAAGTAAACTTATTGTCGTCGAAGTAGTTGTGTTTACATTCTTTGCATGTGACTTCACGTGACAAGCAGGCCATGAAAAGATGCACATAGGAGAGTCGAGGGTACTAAATATTATACATATTAGCAAATCATATTTAACGTGATAATACAGATATTTGTCGTTCTCGTGGTATACCTTACCTAGTATTCTGCTTAAGATGTGTCGGCCCAGTATTAATAGGGATGCATCGAACCACAAATAGTGAGCATCAGGACTAACACGGAACTCGACCATCGCTTTGTTCAGTTTTAATTTGTTTACGTTTTGAGTTTCGTGTTAGGTGATTTAGCATGCGATTATAAGGTCATAAAAGCAGTAAATCATACGAAAGCAGTAAATGCGAAATGTAAGTAAATCACATAGTAAGGAGTTGCACTCTTGGAGTATACGCTAAACAAGACGCGATGTGTAGATAGTTGAGAACGGATCTCGGAACTACTCGGGTTTAGTTAGGGTGTTTTAGTGCTTATGGTTGAAATGGAGGACGTTACGTGTATTTATAATGCGCCATGGACCTAGTGTCCACGTTTGACATTATCGTAGTGCATAATAAAAGTACAGGAATGTAAAATTTTGTTTAGAAGACAACCTAGTGACGGTTTGACTTCGGGGCGGATCATCCTAGCTCGTCTGCGGTGATTCCAGTAGAGCTTCGCTACTATACTCGGGGTTAGCTAGGCGAGCACAGGTGCTCCTCGGTTCCGAGTGGAGTGCTCAAAGGTGAGGAGTAGCGTCGACTCACTTGTCGCGAAAATGAACGAGTGGATCGTTACTTAGGGTCGGAGTGAAAGTTTAGAGAAGAGAACTCGTAAAGAGTAAGAGGGAGAAAAGAAGGAATGAATTGTGTCGAATGAACGAAATGAGGGGGGTATTTAAAGTTGCTCACGTAGTTCAAGTCGACCACTCAGACGCCTGGTGTCCAGCGACTCAGAACTCAGACACCTGGTGTGAGGCAGTTCAGTTTTGGGAAGCCTGGTGTGAGATGTCTAGGTTTATGAAGATCTGATTTCGAAACTTTCCAAAATGGAGAAGATGCGTATATTGTGTTATCTTGTGGATTAGGCTTCCCTGTTAACCCTAGCGCATAGAGCGCCGGATAGGCCTCGGGCGCGTGTCTCGAGGTTTGCACGGCCCGACGCGTTGACTCGAGTTTGACTTTGCATATTTCGGGACCAATTCGGGGTCCCGGTGTCGGAATTAACTCTAATTAGTGTCGACGCGACCGTAATGACACGACTAAGGCTGTCTTGACGTTAAATTAATTTTTCCAAGTAATTATTTGATCCGTTCTATAGAAAAACTATCTAAAACATCGTAATCTCGTGTCGCGTTGCAGTCCGATCGTCATCGGGTGTTTGTCGAGCACTTTGCAGCCACCAGGTCCAAATCTGGGTGTCTACAGATTCCTTTTTCTAAGCCTTTTCTCTATTTTCTAACTTTACCCCACTTTCTTCATCTAAATAAGCAACGATTTGAGTTCAATTCTGAACTATCTTCAATCCTTCTACCAAAATTCTTAAACATCAAACTTTTCCTTTATGTCTAACATCCATACCTTCATAAAATGATGAACACCTTTTACTCTTTCATTTTTTTTATTTTTTTGTTAAATTGTTCATCAATTAGATCTTACATTTGAATCCATATCAGGACGCATAGACAAAAGTCAAACCCTTGAACCATCCATGAACAAACTTCTAATCTTTTCTAAAGAAGTTTTCACCTCAACTGATTTCTTCTCTTTTGTTTATAAACTTATTTTGATCCCTCCTTGAACTAGTTCTTAGGTCTGACTACCCATCCCGAGTCAGAAAAGAAGCCTTTCCCTTATTTTACCTTCGTATATTATGGCTCAGCTAATCTTAGTCTGAAATATCCCTATTGATGGAACCTTTCATATTTACCGTTGACGCGCCACTATTTAGGATCGGTCGTTTAGCGATGGATAGGGCGTCAAACAATATTTGTAGACTCGTAATAACACAAAAAAAAACTAGAGTATTCGTGGTAAGTCGAGGTCGGTCCACAGGGAAACGGAACGAAATTGAGTAGAAGCGAGGTGTTTGGGATCTAATGGGGGTTTTAAGGGTCCAGTCTAGATTAAAATGCAGTAAATAACGAGAGATGATCAAATATGGAAAAGGTGTTAGGGGGAAGTCGGGAATCGGAAAATGGGGTCTAAGAAAATCGGAATCGGGTCGGTCACAACATTGGCAAAGGGAGAATGCCACCTTTCGCGGCGAAGAAGGGTAAGTCTCAAGTTAAGGTAATTTCTACCCGACACTAGTAGAATTCAAGCGAATGGTATCGGTATAATGGCATCAGTTTTAGAAAAAGGTGATGCCAACAATAACATAAAGTGTTAGTGGCATCGGTTGTGACTTCTAAAGCGATGCTATTTTTTTAATGGCATCAGGTGTTAACATAGAACCGATGCCAATTCTTCGTAATTAGCATCAGTTGTTGGATCAGATACGATGCCAATTTTTTTTAGTATATACAAAAAATCACTAGCATCGGTTGTTCTTTAAAACCGATGCCACTTTTATTTTTTTGGCATCAGTTGTTACATCAAATCAATGCCAATTTTGGGTAATATATTGGTATCGATTATTAAATTGAAGCCGATGCCATTTTTTTTTTGCTTCGATTATAGATCAAAACGATGCCAATTTTGTGTAGTGGTGGCATTGGTAGTTAATTTAAACCGATGCTAATTTTTCTTCATTGAATTGGTTATTAAATTAGAATCAAAGTCAATTTATATTATCGCATTGATTTGAATCAATGCCAAAAGTATAGATTGCCATCACGCGTTAAATTCACTAGTAGAAAAAATTTCTATTTATTTCGTCCTTTGGAATACGTCGATTTTTAAAATGTGTGATGCAATAAGTAATGAAATTTGGCGCAAAGTGTTTTTTTAAAGGTATTTGTGTCGGTTTAACATCACAATCAACGCTAAAATTGAAGATTATACGTTGGTTCTAAAACCCCAATGTGTTAGCTTTTCTACCTTTTGCGTCGATTAAAATATTAAAACAATCTGTTTTCATAGTTGCGTCGACTTTTATATAAGTAGTTATATTTGGGTATGTTTGTATTGCTTTGTAAAACCATTGCAAACATGTTTAATATAGAGTATGATACTTAACCACCACTTTAAATTCTGACCATGTACCACTTCACGTATTTATCCTGTTACCCTATTCCAACTTGAAAGAGATTTGACACATAATGGGATAGAAGGTATTTACTAGGTGCAGGTCCGGCCTTGAGCCAGTGCAAGCTGTGCGGTGGCACTGGGCCCCTGTTCGATAAGGCCCAATTATGAAGCATAATTTCATAAGAAATGTATATTATTGCTAACAAATAGCAGTTTGTTGTTGTGGTCTAGTGGTAACAGTGAAGATTTACTTCATAACATCCCTGGTGGCCAGAGTTTGAATACCACAAGTCACATTTTGTTATTTTTTATTTCATTTATGAGTGTTTGTTTATATTAAGTCCTCCGTCTCATTCATTTCTTGTCTTCGATTAAAATAATACTCACAATAAATATCAAATTTTAAAAATATTACCATTATATTAAAGTTTTTCATAGAATTTAAGACAATAAAAGTGCTTATTTAATATAAGTTGTGAAAAATGTAAAATAAAATTGTTTATAGTCTAAGGAAAACTGTATATCGATTTTAGGGCCCACTACTAAAATTTCGCATAGGGCCTCCAAATTGTCAGGGTTGGGCTTGACTAGGTGCAGGCGGGCACGCAGTGATGGTTAAAATCTTATGTCCCATTATGTGTCACGTTTCCTGTATAGAGCTGTCAATCGGGTCACTCATGGCGGTAATGAGTTTGGGTTAAGACGAGTAAGATCATCCCGGGTTCGGGTTTGAACAGGTTAGCATAACTAGACGAGTCGATTGATGTTCGAGTCTAGTGACCTACGGGCCGAGTCTACTCGGGTTAACAATCGTAACAAGTCGGTTCGAGTTCAGATCGATTATCTAATGGATTGAGTTATATTAGATCATTAACTTTATCGGTCTATGTATGTGGTTCAACTTTCTAGTCTTCATGGGTCAGTTTGTCTTAAGCTTAAGAGAACAACTTTTCATGTTATTTGGTTAATTTGATAAATGCAGCTTGCTATTTGTTTAACCATTCTATTTAGGTGTCTTAATCATTTTTTTGATGAGTAATTTAATAGCCGCAAGTAGTCAAGTATGCACACTACTACAAAATGGGTCATAGACATCACCTAATAGACATAGGTTAAAATAATACCCTACATCTATTTTTAATAGACATAGGGTATTCAAATATAAAGGAGAATATACATAAGTCAAAGTCATAACCCATGTCTATAAATTATAAGTATGAAATATGAATATGAAATAGACGGGGTAAAACCTATGTACTCCGTATATGAAATATGAATAGAAGTAGATATATCAAAACACTATGGGTCGTTGGGATGCTGTTTGCTTGCCCACTTCCTGGGAATTGATACTTCCCAGAATTGTCGCCCTCTCCATAATGAGGGGAAGTTACTCACCAAGCCCCCTTTGATGTGTAGAACTTCAGGCATGAAGTTATTTTCCACATGACAACCAAACAATTTTTTTGTAACAGTTAGTCTCATGTGAGACCGTCTCACGATAACTTATCGTGAGACCTACTAATAGGAATATAATAATAATAAAACTAACTCCTTTATATGTGAGAGGTCTCACGATAAAGTTATTGTGAGACCGTCTCATACAAGAAATTGTGTTTTTGTAATTATCATGAAATACAAATTCATCTGAATTTAAGTTCTCGGTATTTCGATCTTTCCCATGGTGAACCTATATTTGGGAATTAAAAAAAGCCTTATATTGAAATAAAATTGAACACGTCGCCAAAAACAAAACTTCCTCCTTGAACTCTTCCCTCGCAAAACCAAAACTCAAATCCCTAAACTTCACACCACTTCGCGATAACCTCACAGGCTCACACCACTTCGCTCTTCCTCCGACCACTAACCGCTGACCACCCTCCGCAGCAAGCCAGAATACTCACCGCGGCCGCTCTTTGCACCGTCGCATCTTCGCTATCCTCACTAATTCCAACTTCGTCTTCCCGTAGTCCCCTAAACCTTCACCGTCGCCTCCCTCCTCTTCCGGCGACCACACCCTTGTTCTTCCTCCCTCACTTCTACCCCGCCTTATTTCGCCGCCATTTCAATTTACTTGGTAAGTATTTTCCATTCTTTTCTCCATTGATGATATCATTTCAAATTGATATCAGATTTTTTTTGCTGTAATTTCTTCTTCCCAAAATTTCAATATTGAGCAAATATATGCTTAATTGCGACCTGATTTTGCAGTACCTGTTTATACCGCCTTCTAGTTCGTGTATTATACAATGGGTATGGCTATGGTGTTTACAACTTGCTTCGAATGTTGATGACGTTGTTACGACTTTACAGTTGTAGTGTACGCATTTGCGCAATTTGTTTGTGTGATGTTAGGTTTTATGTTCGATTTAATTGTACTCTTTCCCTCTCATCTCAACTTCTTCACTTTCGTCACTCCCCTTGGACTAACCCTATCAAACAGGTAATTGTATTCTGTTTAGAATCGGATTTTAAACCAATTTCATCATATTCGTCGATCAAATCTTCAGCTTCAATCCACAAATTGCATAAGGTATTTCGTTAATTCATGATTCCATCTCTTTAATTTCGTTTTTAATTGTTGATTTGTTGGATTAGTCCATGAATGTCTGATACAATTAATCGCATTTCACTGTAATTTTCTTTTATGGATCTTGAATGTTTGCTTTGTTTGTTGTTATTGCTGTTTTAATTGATCGTATGCGAGCTAGTTCTTGTTGTTTTTGAAGGTGTACTGCTGAACCCGGGAACTATTACATATTTGCTAGAAGGGAAAGCTTTCGAGAAACTTGAGAAAGTCGGAGAAGGCTACCGGAAAGATCGTGGCGCTGGAGAAGCCTCGAGTTCCTCTAACTAGTCTTCTCAAAGTTTCTTTCCTTCGTATGCTCTATCGTGATCCTCACGTCGTCAGGGTTCATTTCTTGCTTTTCTCAATTGTTTACAACGGAATTTGATCCTTGTCATGTTTGATTGATCACTTTCGATTATCATTTTTGCCGTGATTGGATCAATAATTTTGGTGTATCTAATTTGATTGTTCTGGATTTGAATTAGGGAAATTTGGTTTATCCTTGTGGTATGACTTTTATGCTATTCTATTCAATTGTAAATGAGAGTAGACTAGGTTTCTGCGGAATTGTAATAAGTATTATTTTGATTGCGTGAATCAGGTGTGAAAGATGCGAGTGATAAGAAATTGTAGTGGATATGCTATTCTAGGCTGGTGATAACCCTTCCCCTGGAAATTATCTGCTAATATCGGGTGACCAAGATTTTGTCAACGCGTTCATGTTCAACTGACGAGTCATGTTGGCTGACCTCAAGTTCATGTTGTTTTGCCGGTAGATGCCTATTTGAGATCCAGTAGCTAGGAATGAAGTGCATACAAAAAGCCTCAGATTATTTACATTCGATTAAGCCGTGTTTGTTCTTCGTTGTTTTGCAGAGCAAGTATCTAACTTATTCCGAAGTAAGCTCGAAACTGAAACCCTCCCCTTTGGTTGGTTAATGATATCCCCTCCCTCTTACACTGTCAAATATATCAGGTGAATAAAGGTTAAATTAGGTGTGACTGAGATAGTAACTTTGTTTTATTTAGGTGTTGAAATTGACTGCGTAATGAATGTAAAAAATCACTGCTTTAGATTAGGTACAATTGCAGTTTAACAACTTTGCATTCATTTTGAATTATTTAATCTGTTGTCGACTGCTCTTGTAGTTTCGATTTGTATGGTTTTAGGCTCATACTTCTATATTGTTGTAGCTGTTATCAGTTCTTGGAGTTGCGATTCGAGGATAGAACATGGATTGGGGGAGATTAAAGCGAATTAGTAATGCAAGAAATATGTTCCGGAAAATGCTAACGACCACCTTTCAGCCCTTAATGCTTTATGTGATCATATACAATCACGAAGCGGGGAAATGATCTGTTATGTTATCTAGTTGTGTGTGTGTGTATATATATATATATACACACACGGAGTATGTGTGTGTGTGTGTGACATTCATGAAATGGGGGTGTAGTGATTTGATGCTAATGTGTTCTGAACACCATGAATATAGAGTCCCACTCCCACCATCCAGTTCATTATTATGCTGATATGGGGGTTACATTTCGGATGATGCAGATCAGCAGCATTCATGAATACCATTCTAGTCTTCATGTTTCATTTTCCTTGATGTACATATTATTCTTATCACTTGTATTGTAAGGAAAGTCAAACTGTCAGCAAGTATGGGCATTGTTCTGGTGTACTTGATCAGTGGTTTCCTCAAAATGTCCAATCGTATTCTGTTGTACTGTCTTATGTTCTCTTTACATGCTATGTCATTGTTAATTCAACTCTTGCTTAATTTTGTACAGTATATATAGCTGGACTTGAAACATTTGAGGCTTGAGTTTTGGAGTTTGGCGAGTATAGTTGTGGTTTGAGCCTTTTTTGGAAAAAATGATTCATTTATCATATGATCATTATGTTATAATCAACTTTGACTTAGGGAATCTTTGAGGCACTGTAGTAATGGTGCAATACATTTTTTTAATCCTATTATGGTCTCTTCTAAAAGAATAATGAAAAGGTTTCAGAAGTAACTAAATGACCTTCCCTCTATCTTGTTATGCTGCTTGTTTGGTTAGTCAACCACTCATTTCTATATAGTTCAAAACTTGTCATCTATGACATCACACCACTCATTAGCCCATTTGTTCTTCATGTATTAATAAAGTCCTGCGAAAAGAACAAAATTGATCGCTTAATACATTTTTACGACTTCTGTACATGTAGCATTGTGGGCTCATTAGAATTGTCTATTTCATGGTCTCTTAGCAGCTGAAATGGTGTGGTACAACTTTATGTAATAGCAGATTGTTCTGCATGGTTTTAAACATCTATCTGGGCTTCCATACACCGAGGCTTGATCAATTAGTTTATTGACCTTTCTATCTCTATCTTTGACTACATAGGCTTCTGTCCAAGATACCGAAGAAACTAGACGATGAACTGTTTCGGTGAGTCAGTACACATAGCAACTTATCTTGTACGAAATATTTGCTAATAATTTACTATTCAGGGCCTAAGGTAAATTTATGGTCATTACATGTGTTTGTTTTAAAATTTCTTGATTTCTTGCTTTAACATGTTTTTGGTTGATGTAATTTTATTGAAATAATATGGTCATACTCCGTAGCAGTTATTGAGAGAACAACAATTCGTTGTTAGCAAAGAAATACGGTCTTCATGCTTCAAGACATGGCATGGAGGCCAGAAGGTACGACGAACACAGATTTTCAAGGGTCGACAAGTCGATAACCAAAGTATGGTCTTCCATAATTGAGGTATGTACTACTAAGTAGCTTAGCCATTTATTATAAAATGTGTCGTACACCCACACAAAAAAGAGAAGAAAAGCTTATAAAAGCTAACATAGTTAACACTTTACTTAATAAATTGTAGTGGTCTCAACAAACATCTAGTTATGAGTGTGCCTACTTTGTCATGGAATGGATATTTGACATCATTCTATATCATTCAACCTTTGAAGATAGTTTTGAAAAGGTATTTTAAAGTTTTGAACTCGTATATTTATCATTTTTTTGACATCATATCATTGTTGCACTTTTTTATGTAGTGTATTCAGATCAACAATTACAACTATAGAAATGAACGAGGTTCAGGAGCTTTGGGCTGTACATTGCAAAGATAATATAATAATGTAGATAGTGAACGCTTGACTTAGACATTATAATAGATTTTTTATGTAGGGAATTACATAGTGAATGATTTTATTAAATAAGTGTGAATGAAGCATTATATTTATTTTGTAGATGGTTGTATCAAAGTTTTGTTATTACGTAAATTTTATAGTTAATTAGTCTGTTTGGATTGTTCAAATAATGAGGGAGACCTTGTTGCATTTTGTATAGAGTTTGAACGAAGCAAACTTTGGAGGCTGTTGTGCGTAAAACGTGAACGATGATATGTCAATTTCACTACAACGATATCGACTATAACTGATGCTACTTTCATAAAACTAGCACCAGTTGTTACGGCATTCGATGCCAATGGAGCAAAAGTGGCATCAATCACAACATTGTATGTCAAATTAGCATCGATTTTGATTGATGCTACTTTTGGAACAATGGCATCGTTTGCAACCGATGGCATCAGTACATGCATCGGTTGTATCGATGCCATTTTCGCTTCACTGGCATCGATTTAAAACTGATGCCAATGACATATATTGACATCGGTTGTGATCGATGCCACTTTTGGAATATTGGCATCAGTTCACAACCGATGCCAATTTTGTTTCCCATTAGCATCGCCTTGATTGGTATCGCCTGAAAAATGATGCCAATGACCATTTACAACCGATGCCAATCACTTAAATTCTACTAGTGCGAGTTTCCCCATATTGATAGAAATGAGTCAAGGTCGGTCTAGTTGGCCGTACCAAAACAACAATGACACAACAACCAAGATAAACCAACAAGCAAACAACCAAGCCCAAAACTCCTCAATTCAAATAATCCAATATCCTTCTCCTTAAACCCCTCAACAAAAAATTTACTCACAATGCATATTAGAAACTAATAAAACAATAACAAAGGAGAAAACAACTAAAACATGCATAATAATTAAATCTAGAGAAATTAACAACAAAACAATAAAGGAAATTGCGATCTACTAAATAAACTAGAAATCGATCTAAGAGCAATAAAAGTAAGACTAATGAAAATAACAACAAGACAATAAAGAAAATCACAATCATCAAAATAAACAAGGAAGCAATCTAAAACAACATAAATGAAATCTAAGGAGAATAACCACAATACAATGAAGAAAATAACGATCAACAAAATAAATTATAAGACGATCAAACAACGATGCAAGTAAAATAAATAGAAACGGTGCAATAATGAAAGAACAAAATTAAATCTAGTCTAGAGATTAGGGAGAGGAAGAGAAATATACCAACTATGAAGATCAACAATAAAGAAGAAGATTGCATAAATAAAAGATGAAAGCTTGATGAAGAGGACAAAAGATTTGTCACTAATCCTTTAATAATCTCCAAGAATCTTCAATAAAAAATACTAAAATTCTTCTACAAAGCTAAAATAAAGATCTAGAGAAAGGAAATAGATGAAACTATGAAGAACTCTAGCTTACTATCTAAGCTAAAGAAAATGATCTAATAAAATTACTACTAGAATGATCTACTAAAATGGATTGTAATAGAGTGGTAGTAAGGTGGTAATGTGCAACTAACTAGGGTATCTATATATATATATATATATATATATATATATATATATATATATATATATATATATATATATATATATATTATAGCCTTAATGGATCTTTAAGCTCAAGCCCAAATTCAACTTTTTGCTCCATTAGTGAGACTTCTACCCAATTAGTCTTCATATGGTGAAACTTCACCCTGCGAAATTTGCCACGCACAAGCCAATACCGTCGGGTGAAACTTCACCCGGTGGACTTCCTTCCAGTTTTGCATTTTGAACACTTTTACCGTGGGACGAAACTTCACCCGGTGGGCGAAAGTTTCGCCCGGTCATTTCGCCCAGTGGAGAAGCTTTTCTGAAGATCTTTGGGATGGTGAATTGTCGTCGGACAAAACTTCGCCCGGTCATATCTCATCTGATGAAACTTCACCCGATGGTTTTCTGGCCTCTTTTCTTGTCTCATTTTTCGTCGTTTGATTGGATGGCTTTGAACTTTATGTCTTGTGCTTTGCTCTTGGACGGTATTCCCCACTCTTGTGCTGGTGGAAGCTCGGTCATGCTTTCGGTGCCAAATCCTATCAAAATCGATAATAAACTACCAAAAACACGTAAAACGCACAAGAGGGACGCTAATGCGAGAAAGACTTAAAATATGGCGATAATCGCACTCTAATATCGCAAAACGAGGGAAAAACGAGTCTAAATGGGAGGAAAAACGGTCTAAATTTAGCACACAACAATTCCCCAACACAACAATTCGTCCTCGAGCAAAGACCCAAAAAGAAATTACCTCCTACTACTACTAGTTAGACTATGCTAAGTCGATACTGGCAATTAACGGGCTCGCTCCGTCCCTTCAACTAACATCGGAATACCGATGAGTATGCAACTAAACACACACAAACACATAACACGAAAGAATAGACGCATCCAAAGCAAAAATGAAACACCGAATCCCTCATCGAGACGGCGGGGAAGACACCGATTACTTACCTAAAACAATAATAAACATTCCAAGATAAATCACCCACACGGACGAGGACCAAAGCCTAATAGTATGACATTAAAGCAATAAAGGTGTTGATGACTTAGATAGGTCCTCCTAATCTTCTAAAGGGGTACGACGGGGTGTTAAATGGAGTGGAATAAGCGAACCATGGATTTGTTTGACACTGTAGCTTGGTGCAATCTCGCTCTCTTTGCCTAAGCCAAGAGGGTCGTTCCAAACTCGAATTTCCTAAATTAGCCCAAAAAAAAAAAAAATTGGAGTGTTTACAATTTTTGGGGTGGATCGACTAATCACCGCTATCTTTCTATCTCGGGACTCGGTCCTCTAGTAGGCACTTCACGGCAAAAAGTAGATTAAAGGGCTTTTTTTTTCAGGAGATGTTTTGGATGATACGATTTTCATTGATGCTCCTTTTCTCTCCTTTGTTTTTCATATTTTTGTGCCCTTTTCTCCTGTTTTGGTTTGCCCTTTTTGGCTTTTGATGTGGTTCGAAACCAAGCTTGGAGGTTATTCTTGAGTAAACTTATTGTGGTGGTGTATAGGTGGAGGAAAAATAGGTAATCGAGAACGCGCACCATTCCCGGATAACCCACAAAAAGGGGGAAGGAATTTGGACGAAAGGTGCAATGGTCATTCGAGCAAGGTCACCTAGAAAACGGGATGCGGAAACCAAGGCCTAACTCCTCCATGGGTGGTCAAGGTGGTCAAGTGCAAACCCCAAAGTAAACATCTAGTAGAAAAGGTGGACTCAAGCTAAAGGATCAACAAGTTCATTGATTTAGAGTCATTCTACTAGATTAAGGTCCAAACTCTACAATGGGTTATCTATAATGGAATGTAAACTCTTGTAATAAGTTTGTAATCGGGTTTTCGGAAAGGTTTAGTCCTAGACACACTATACAAAAGCAAAAGGAACACAAGAAAAAGAAAAGGCAATTAAAAGAAAACACAAGTAAAGCCATGTACTCTATACTCCATCGACATTCAAGCACACAATAAACCACAACACTCAAAATGCTCATCTTCGAGAGCCTCCCAATAGCAACAACCTAGCTCCTCTACAAAAGTAAAAAAGAAAGCGAAAAAGGAAGGAAGTTACCAAGCGTGTTGCTTCCATAATCTCCTCCACTTGTACTATCGAGGTGGTGGTTATCCTGTAAGAGAAGGGAACAAGACTACACAAGGGACGCGGATACATGATGAAAACGAGAAAAGAAATGGGAAAAAATGTTTATGGTTTTTAGGACTTTTTAGATTTTTATGATTTTTGAAATTTTTTTGAAAAATGAAAGATAGTAGATCCCTCTCTCACACTAAAACTGTACATTGTTCTCAATGGACAAGTAGGGGAAGATCGAAAAAGACGGAAAAGAAAAATAAGAAAAATCTTTTTGGATTTTTATGATTTTTCAAATGTTTTTTTTGGAACTTTCGAAATTTTTGAGAAAATAAAATAAACTAAAAAAAAGAAAAAAAAAGAGTGGAAGGCCTAGGTGCAATCATATCAACTAGACCCTAGCCATGTGGCTAAGAAAAATGAAAATGAAATCAAAAGAAAGGGTGAAAAATGGGCGTAGGTGTAATCACGTCACCTAGCCCGGATTAAAAAAATTTGAGAAAAATGAAGAGAATTTGGATTTTCAAAAGGTCAATGGCGTAATCACGTCGCCTAAACACCGGGAGCAATACTAGGGCCGCTACGGCCGCAACATCGGACAATGGGACAGCTTGCAAAGTTTGTTAGAGGTAAATCAATCACAATGACAATGATCAAGGAATAAGAGAAACAAGAGCGAAATTAACCAAAGGACATGCAATTATAGATGATTAAAGACTCACCGACCCAACCTGTACACAAATACACAACACACACACACACACCACCGACTCCGGGAGAAGGTCTAGATTGAGTAGTCGTCCGACGCAAATAAAGCATTAGGAGACCCAAGGTAGAATGGTATACCCTCAGAGGATGGCTCGGGATAAAACTCCTCTGGACCTTCGCTAAGCGAAAGGGCATAGTCGAACTCAATCTCAGAAAGGTTGTAGATCGTACGACCCTTGGGCAATGTGTAATGCGCATACTCCCAAACTCCCCTTCCCCCCGACTCAGTCTTGGTCAGTCGGAATTCACCGGGTCCCAAAGGTAGGTCCCAATTGTGGTAAACAAGGATAGTGGTTCGGTGTATGTTAGGAACGATTAAAGCTCTTCCACGGCTAATGTAGACGAGGCGCTGATGGGGTACATGAAAAATCCAAGTCGAAAAATAGGCCGCATCAAGCCAAATGGAATCGTCAAGTGGGGTGAGGTGGTCAGTCGAATAACCCAATTTGGTTGCAAGTACAGTCACAAGACCTCCACAATCTCAGGAGGGGCGTTGGGTGACAATTATACGGTGAAAGTGCAACACCACGACAAGTGGTCGGTCTAAGAGGTTAGGGTTACCGAGCAAGGAGTCACAGATTAATCGCAAGACACACACATTAAGAGTATAAATATTATCGGCCGAGGGTAACAAGTAGTGGGAGAGCATCTCGCAAAAGTAGAGAATTGCGGGGTTACGAATTTCGGAGGCAAAGGAAAGATTAGCCTCATAACCCCCTTTAGAGCATGATATGCACTTCCAAAGGTCTCTCCTAGACACACAAGCTTGTATATTGCTCGAGGGTTCACTAAATCTGGCACCCGATGAGGGTAGGCCTAGCGCGAGGCCGAACTCGGAAATATTGAAACGATGGGGTTTGCCGAATAGTCTAAATTTGACAGCTCTTGGTGCGGTCGGGTTGTCAATTGTAAAAGTTCCTAGGAACTCACAAGTCAAGTCTTTGTACGTAAAAGCCGCAAGGCTAAGGAGTTCGCTAGTTCCGGTTCTCGACGATAATTCCTTGATATCGTCTACTATTCCTAGATTGGTCATTGTGTTGGGGCAAGGCCACCTAGTACTCTGAAAGATCTTTTCAGAGAAGGTTCGAGCTAAAGAAGTATTAAGACAAGGCTAATTTGTAGGCTTAGAAGACTTAGAAGATGTAGAAGATTTAGAAGGCTTAGAAGTCTTAGAAATTGAAGTCATACCTTGTTTAAGAGCGGCTCGTCTTGCTCTTGTCTCCATAATGATAGATTTGCAAGAATGATCCAAAAAACTTAGCTTTACCTTTTTCAAAAACCCAAAAATTATCACCCAAATGAGATAGAAAGGAGGTATGAATGTGGTTGTTGTATGGAAAGAGGTGGTAAGATTTTATGAGGAGTGATAAGATGGAATGAATGTGAGGTGAAAGGGATCCAAAACCCGTTTTGGAGAACCTTGGCAATTGTCTTTTGGTTGGCTAAGTGTCCACCATAAGATGTCGAGTAAAGGTGCTTCACAATATTATACCCTTCATCGCCCGTAACACATCGTCAGTAAATTCCATCTATACAACGGCGGAACAAATAGGGCTCATCCCAATAATAGCGCCGGGCTTCATAACGTAGTTTCTTCCTCTCTTGCTTGGAATAATTGTCCGGAATATAATGAGATACTAAGAAATTGACGATATCGGCATACCAAGGTGTAATAGTGTCAATAGCCATCAAGGCCTCATATCTCATAGCTTCATTGATGGGTATACCATCATCTTCGATATTACTTCCACTAACCGCTAGTCTACTAAGATGATCCGCTACCAAGTTCTCCGATCCGCCTTTGTCTCTAATCTCAATATCAAATTCTTGTAAAAGGAGCACCCACCGAAAGAGTCGGGACTTTGTCTCCTTTTTGGACATGATGTAACAAATCGCCGCATGATCAGTATGGATAATGACTTTGGAACCGGTAACATAAGTTCGAAATTTCTTCATAGCATAGACAATAGCTAGCATCTCTTTTTCGGTTGTGGTATACCTCGATTGGGCTTCATCTAGTGTTTTGCTTGCGTAATATATCACATGTAGCTTATTGTCAACCCGTTGTCCTAGAACGGCACCAACGGCAAAATCGGAGGCATCACACATGATCTCAAATGGAAGATTCCAATCGGGTGCTTTGATAATTGGAGCGGTGGTGAGAGCGGTCTTTATCCTGCAAAAGGCCTCAAGACACGAGTCATCAAACACAAAAGGTGCATCTTTCATAAGCAAAGAAGTTAAAGGCTTGGCAATCTTAGAAAAATCCTTAATAAACCGCCTATAAAAGTCGGCGTGACCTAGAAAACTCCTCACCCCTTTGACATTTGTAGGTGGTGGCAAGTTCTCAATCAGAGAAACTTTGGCCTCATCAACTTCGACTCCTCTATTAGAAACAATATGACCTAGGAAAACACCTTGTTCAACCATAAAATGACAATTTTTCCAATTCAAAAGAAGTCTATACTCTTCACATCGAACTAACACTTGATCTAGATGATTAAGGGAAGAATCAAAAGATGTACCATGGACACTAAAGTCATCCATAAAAACTTCCATGGATTTTTCAATAAAATCGGAGAAAATAGTTATCATACATCTTTGAAACGTTCCCGGCCTAGCGCATTACAGAATCCAAATGGCATCCTTCGGTAAGCATAGGTGTCATAGGGACATGTGAAAGTGGTCTTCTCTTGGTCATCGGGGTGAATGGGAATTTGAAGAAATCCAGAATGACCATCGAGGAAACAAAAATAAGAATGATGCGCCAATCTTTCAAGCATTTGATCAATAAAGGGAAGGGGGAAATGGTCTTTTATGGTGGCCATGTTTAATTTTCGAAAGTCTATACACATGCGCCAACCGGTAATAGTCCTAGTAGAAATTAACTCTCGCTTTTCTCTTTTGACAACCGTCATTCTTCCTTTTTTCGGCACAACTTGTACGGGGCTAACCCATTTACTTTCGATTATAGGGTATATAATGTTAGCCTCATACAATTTGAGGACTTCCTTTATGACCACTTCTTTCATGGTTGGATTCAACCTACGTTGACCCTCAACCTAAGGGCGGTGGTCATCATCAAGGATGATCCTATGCATACAAACATTATGACTTATGCCTTGTAGGTTGGCAATGCTATACCCGATGGCTTTTTGTGTTTTCTCAAGACAATCAAAAGCTTTTCCAATTGAAGACCATCAAGTGTGGCATTGACGATAACGGGATAATTAGTTCCTTCAAGGAAGGCATATTTGAGGGAAGAGGGGAGTGGCTTAAATTCAAGATTAGGAGGAGAGGATATCATACTCTTACCCACCGGTAGTGGTTCTACCTTATCTTCATGCAAGATCTCATCTTCAAGAGGTGGAGAATCAAGTGGTTCCTCTTCTTCTTTATCATCATCTATCAAGCTATACTCAACTAAACTATCAATAACTTCAATGGAATACATTTGTTCTATCATTGGTTGTTTAAGATCTTGAGAAAGGGAAAACTCTACCGACTCGTTCCCTATATTAAATGACAACTTTCCATTCGTAACATCAACTATAGTACCACCGGTAGCCATGAAAGGTCGACCTAAAATTATGGGGGTAATAGTGTCTTTAGGCATATCCATGACAACAAAGTTAGAGGGGATGAAAAACTTACCAACCTGCACGGGTACATCCTCAAGTATCCCAAGTGGGTACTTGACGGACATATCCGCAAGTTGAATCGACATACTAGTGGGTCTCATCTCCCCCACACTAAGTTTATTAGCAATTGAATAGGGTAACAAACTAACACTAGCCGCTAGGTCACACAAAGCTTGATTAACAAGAACATTTCCAACCCGACAAGGGATGGAAAAACTACCGAAATCCTCTAGTTTCTTTGGCATTTGATTCATAAGAATGGCACTACATTGTGCCGTGACAGAGACACATTCTTTATCATCTATAGTTCTCTTTTTAGTCAAGACATCTTTCAAAAACTTAGAATAAAGGGGCATTTGAGAAATTACCTCGGTGAAGGGTCAAAATATCCACGAAACGGGTAAATTGGGCATTCTCCTTATGTGGCTTAGCTCGTTCGGGAAAAGGCAATGGCGGGACAAAAGCGGGAGGCGGTGGAACATTAGATTCTTCTTCTTCTTCGGCTAATCGCTCTGCCTCTTTTCTTTTTGCTTCTTCGGCTTCCATTTGCTCTTTTTTCTTTCTAAGTTCTCTTTGTTCAATCTCCACATTTTGGAGAATATCAAACTCCGCTTGTATTCCCCGGTTTTGTTTGGGGGAAGTGAAAGATGATACTTGTAGTGCACTTTGTTGATTAACTTTGATCGTGGTGCTTTTGGTGTTCAAGTTCGAGTTCTTATACGGGTCCTCAAGTTCTTTGCCACCTCTCAAAATGACGACATTTGCTTGGTGTGGAAGGTTTCTTGGGTTTTGGGTTTTGGGTTTTGGGTTTTGGAGTTGGCCGGGCAAACTATGGGGTGGATGAATTGGGGCGGCTAAGGCTTTTGTTGCTTCTTGTGATTCTCAAACCTTTAGCCTTGCTTTGGTAATTAGATTCTCACTCCATAAGTACCCAATGGCTCTTTGCAAAAATAACTAGTGTTATCCCATGGAACTCCTCCTTGACCATATTGAAAATTACTTTATTATTGTTGATTGTAACCTTGATTACCTTGAACATTGCCTTGGAACCTTTGATTGTATCCATGATTAAAGTTATTACCATGTTGATTTTGTTGATTATGGTAGTTGTTGTAATTGTTGGGAACATGGAAGTTAGTACCTTGTTGATTGAAGTTGCTCCTCTGGTGAGGAGGCAAATATGGGGGCATCTTTGGAGGACCTTGATTAAAGGGCCTTTGTTGACTTTGGTTAAAGGGCCTCGGTTGACTCCCTTGGGCACGTGGCATCGGATTTTGAACATTTTGATTTCTATAAGGAAAGTTTGGATGAAACCTTGTGCCGGCTTTGTAAGTATTAGAAAATGGATTAAATTGAGGTCTTTGCCCATACACTTGAATAGCTTGGACTTCATTTGGCTCTTCAAAATAAGTTTCTTCATTAGGAATACAAGAGCTATAAACATGGCCATAATTGCCACAATGATCACATTGAACTTTCCATGTTATTTGTTGCTTAGGAGGTGATGGTTGCCTTGTTGGAACACTCCCTTGAATTTGGTACATACCTCTAGGAGTTGGTCTAGAACTCATGGCATCCATTCTCTTTGTTAATTCTTCAACTTTTGCTTCAAGTTTCAATTAATTAGAACACTTGGATGAGTTCACTTCAACTTTGTTTCTAGAATCCCTCGATCGACCCACTCTAGCATCACTCCTTGCCATCTTTTCAATAAGACTTTTAGATGCCTCATCGGTAAGGGTAGAGAAATCTCCTCCGGCTGCCGAATTGAGGTTTTCCTTAGGTCTCGATGATAGGGTGTTATTAAATGTTTGGGTTGTTAGCCAATCGGGTATTCCATGGTGTGGACATTTGCGCAATATATCTCTAAATCTTTCCCAAGCCTTACTTAGTCTTTCAAATTCATCTTGCTTAAAAGTTTGTATTTCCATGCGATATTGATTGGTCTTTGAAGGTGGATAGTACTTCTCCAAGAAAGCATTGGACAATTGAGCCCATTTAGTGAATGTATTATCGGGATGGCCATGAAGCCATCTACGAGCTCCATCTCTCAATGTCTTAGGAAATAGCAATCGATGTAATTGGCATGATGTTAACCCATTTAAACGGGCTCCTACTAATTTTTATTTGAATGAAGAGATATGCTCTTGGGCATCCTCTTGGGAAAAACCATGAAAAGTATCTTGTTGAACCGCATTTGTCAAAGAAGCCTTCAATTCATAATTTTCGAGAATCTCCCCGAAATCAACCGGTGAAGGTGTTTCTTCGTGTGTAAGTTGAGAATGGGAACCTATGGTCGCCATTGGTTGGAGTGGTGGTGTTGGTGTATTTGGATAATTTGGAGGGGTTGGATTTTGATTTGGTGGTGGACTTTTTGGTGACGGTGAGGTGGATGGTGAATTTTTTGAAGTAGATGGTGTAGAAGGATTATTTGGAATGAGATTATTTGGTGTAGACGGTGTATGTGGTAGAATGAGATTAAGGTTAGGAGGTGATAATGAAGGATGTGGAATAATAGTGGTTGAGTTATTTTCCCGAAATCGTAATGCTCTAAAAGTCCTTTCCGGCTTCGGATCGAACCACAAGAGCGATGACTTATTCCTGGGCATAAAACTCAATTTAAACAGTAAGTCTCCTAGCACCTATCGGTACTAGGGAAAAGGGAAAAATCACAAAAGCTTAAAACTCAATTAACTAGCCGCTCCCCGGCAACGACACCATTTTGACGCGCCCCTATTTAGAATCGGTCGTTTAGCGATGGATAGAGGGTCAAACAGTATTTCTAGACTCGTAATAACACAAAAACAACTAGAGTATTCGTGGTAAAACGAGGTCGGTCCACAGAGAAACGGAACGAAATTTAGTAGAAGCGACGTGTTTGGGATCTAGTGGGGGTTTTAAGGGTCCAATCTAGATTAAAATGCAGTAAATAACGAGAGATGATCAAATATGGAAAAGGTGTTAGGGGGAAGTCGAGAATCGGAAAATGGGGTCTAAGAAAATCGGAATCGGGTCGGTCACAACATTGGCAAAGGGAGAATGCCACCTTTTGGTTTCTTCACCCAACTCACCTAAAACCCCGATTTCGCGGCGAAGAAGGGTAAGTCTCAAGTTAAGGTAATTTATACCCGAGTTTCCCCATATTGATAGAAATGAGTCAAGGTCGGTCTAGTTGGCCGTACTAAAACAACAATGACACAACAACCTTAAGCAAGATAAACCAACAAGCCCAAAACTCCTTAATTCAAATAACCCAAGATCCTTCTCCTTAAACCCCCCAACAAAAAATCTACTCACAATGCATAATGGAAACTAATAAAACAATAACAAGGGAGAAAACAACTAAAACATGCATAATAATTAAATCTAGAGAAATTAACAACAAAACAATAAAGGAAATTGCGATCTACTAAATAAACTAGAAATCGATCTAAGAGCAATAAAAGTACGACTAATGAAAATAACAACAAGACAATAAAGAAAATCACAATCAACAAAATAAACTAGGAAGCGATCTAAAAGAACATAAATGAAATCTAAGGAGAATAACCACAGTACAATGAAGAAAATAACGATCAACAAAATCAACTATAGGACGATCAAAGAACGATGCAAGTAAAGTAAACAGAAACGGTGGAATAATGAAAAACGAAATTAAATCTAGTCTAGAGATTAGGGAGAGGAAGAGAAATATACCAACTATGAAGGTCAACAATAAAGAAGAAGATTTCATAAATAAAAGATTAAGCTTGATGAAGAGGACAAAGGATTTGTCACTAATCCTTTAATAATCTCCAAGAATCTTCAATAAAAACTACTAAAATTCTTCTACAAAGCTTGAATAAAGATCTAGAGAAAGGGAATTGATGAAACTATGAAAAACTCTAGCTAACTATCAAAGCTAGAGAAAATGATCTAATAAAATTACTACTAGAATGATCTACTAAAATGGATTGTAATAAAGTGGTAGTAAGGTGGTAATGTGCAACTAACTAGGGTATCTATATATATAGTATAGCCTTAATGGATCTTTAAGCTCAAGCCCAAATCCAACTTTTTGCTCCATTAGTACGACTTCTACCCAATTAGTCTTCATATGGTGAAACTTCACCCTGCGAAATTTGCCACGCACAAGCCAATACCGCCGGGTGAAACTTCACCCGGTGGACTTCCTTCCAGTTTTGCATTTTGAACACTTTTACCGTGGGACGAAACTTCACCCGGTGGGCGAAAATTTCGCCCGGTCATTTCGCCCAGTGGAGAAGCTTTCCTGAAGATCTTTGGGAAGGTGAATTGTCGTCGGGTAAAACTTCGCCCGGTCATATCTCATCTGATGAAACTTCACCCGATGGTTTTCTAGCCTCTTTTCTTGTCTCATTCTTCGTCGTTTGATTGAATTGCTTTGCTCTTGGACGATATTCCCCTCTCTTGTGGTCGTGGAAGCTCGGTCATGCTTTCGGTGCCAAACCTTTCAAAATCGATAGAAAAACTACCAAAAACACGTAAAACGCACAAGAGAGACGCTAATGCTAGAAAGACTTAAAATATGGCGATAATCGCACTCTAATCTCGCAAAACGAGGGAAAAACGAGTCTAAATAGGAGGAAAAATGGTCTAAATTTAGCACACAACAACCGTTCTAACTTATTTCCTTTTTATTTTTTCATCTTGCTTTCTCTTCTTTGAAATCACTATCAAACGGCGTGTATCCTAACCTCATACGTATCCATCGTCTTGTCATAACCTTTGAATATGGAGATAAACTTTAATACTCGTATTTATTAATCTTATCAACTTACTAGTTTTCCATTCTTGAATATTTATTCTTTCAATTTATTTCTTAAAGACATTATTCCTACATCTTCAATGAACTGTGGTTACTACTTCCTCCGTTCCAATGAATTGTTTGCCTTTACTTTTGACACCAAGGGTAAGAGATCCAATGAGAAAGTGACATGTTGAGCTAAACTCATGAGATGATCAAATTACATGTAAAAGCATTCCTAAAATAGAAAGGCAAACAATTCATTGAGACGCCCCAATATGGAATAGGCAAACAATTCATTGGAACGGAGGGAGTACATTTCAGAGTGCGCAGTAGAAGCACAATGAACCCTTACCCCACTCACAAAGACATAGTATGCCCATGATTCTCAGTAGGGTAACGTACTTAGAGTACCCAATATCCATTCAAACCAACCACAATTGGATCACCCAATCTCTACCTTTTAGTCAGCCTGTAATTATTGGACTTAGGAACCTATTGATTTTGGAATGACAAAAGGTTGCAAAAGATGAGAACCAACAAATGTTGTTGAGTGTTGAATTTAGATTGAACAATTTTGAGGATAGTAAAGAATAACGAAAGATTGGAAGATTTAAAGTTGTAAGCTAAGGAAAGATAAGAAAGAATGACATCAATGGAAATCTAATTCACATACATAGTGACTACTTGATGAGAAATTAAGTCATACAGATTTTTGTGGAATTTAGAACCCTTGTATTTTCAATGTTTTTGCGGATTATGTTAGCCAACAGACGAGTTTTGTGGATGTGTAACTATAAAAAATAACAAGACAGTTTTGACCTTTATGAAAAGATATTGGGGAAAAGAAGCGCTAAAGAGTACTAAGGGATAGAATTTAACAATGCCTATAGTAGTTTTTTGAGGATTAAGAGAATTGTATGAAAATTTTGAAGAATGAAGCTTGTATTCTAATGATAAGATACATAGTTCTGATTGAACGGATATATGGAACTCTTAGCTAAATCATGAATAGCTTTATAATTGATAAGTCGAGGTCAACAGCCAATGATTGAAAAGAGAACCTTGATTACCTGAGGACTTGTAACTTAAGTGGGGTAGACTTCCAATGAATTTGTTAATCATAATTTTTAAATTCGAGGATATAGATAAAACCTCATAAAACTTATTAGGATTGTTTAAATCCAAATTAGATGTAAGGTTGTGTAACCTCTAGAGAAAAATCCTTGATGAATGATTGAGCAACTCTCCCACTATGGTGAAGTGATGAAAACTTTGGTCGATCTGTATACATTTTTCTACGTGCCTTAGAAAGAGAATATGGAATAAGATGAAGTTGTTGCATTTTGAAGGTATTTGTGTTATAGGCATAAAGGTCCTTCGTCGAATAAAGTCGTTTTTATGTAGTATATGTTGGCTATTGAACTATATATGATTAAGTCTTGCTTGTCATTGGATGTAATGGTGTTTATTATCGTTGTGTTTGTGCGTTTCTAGCATCGAATCGGTGTAATATATTTGCATCATGAACGTTATAAACTAATTCAGAAATAAAATTATGTGTTGTGCAGTCTAATTACCCTCCTGCAAACACCGTATCCCAAAGTCATGCTAGGTTGTTTTCTAGGACTCGGTACTGTTCCGATTGTTAATCATTCACTATTGCAAACACTGATTTCCGTCTTCTGATCATTTGCACTCAAGACTATGCAGAAACCGGACATATGCTGTCATAGGAGGCATAAAACGCAACACACGTATGATTGAAACAACTCAAGTCTACCGTACCTTCGATTTACAACAAGTGTATACCTCATGCTCGAAATGCCAAACAATTCAATCAAATATTGTACACTAAACGAAACTACATTTCTTACGACGCGCCAAATCAGGAAATGAAACGAACACCGCAAGTTCCCAACAAAATTAAAAATGGCATCCTAGATAAATGTGTTGGAGATTGATACTACAATTAAGTACTACTGTAAGAATTATGGGTCTAATACAATATATGAGGATAACATTATTTGGACCTATTATATTTATTAGCTATCATTAAAGTTGAGCCCAAATAAGTGATCAGTTATAATACAAATGATACGGGCTTATTTACGTCTTATAAAGTATGGTGTTGGGTTTGTTGATGATGACTAGCCTATTTAATTTGTGTTTTTTTAGTTCAACTTTTCAGGTTATGCTTAATTGAAATTAGTTGATGAATGTTGAGATTAATCGTTTGAAGATCAAGACGAGAAGCCCAAAGAATCAAGAACGTCAAAGAGTGTCACGATGTAAAGATAAGAGTCGTTTGATATATTGTAGTTAGTTCTAGTAACTAGCCAACCCAACTGTTTGCAATAGTTCGGTTGACTGTTACTTCTGTTCGACCCTCTTCAAAAGGAAAAGATTTCAAACCTCAAAGTTTTTATCATTTAAATCTTTTCAAACTGATTTTTTAAGTGTAGTGGTGAGCAAGCAAGTGTTTTTGTTTGATCAAAAACGTTTTCCCAAATAAACTCCAAAATGGTTGTGAAGCTTTTTTACCCAACACCAAAAGAGAGCTTTCTCTCTCTCCTAAAGTGGTTGCCTCAAAAGTTGTGTTTGTCCTATTTTTCTCGGCTTCAACCTTGAGTTTCATCATTCATTTTATTTGGAAAACTTTTAACTTGCTTTCCTTGTTTCACTTCTTCAAGATTGCCCTTCTTATGTTTCCTTGATAAGACCAACTCTTTTGCTTCTTCCTAAAAGTGTTGACTTCTTTAAAGAAGCTTCAATCTTGATTTTTGCTCCTCTATAAAAGGATATGCTCCACCACACTTATTCTTCAAGACTTTTCAGCTAAAAATCTCTCTTTGCAAATTGTCTCTTAATGTTTCAAAACCTAGAAAACTCTTTGCAAAATATTTTCGAAGTCTTCAAAAAGTCACAGTCGAACGAACTGCTGCATTGTGTCATGAGTGCTCTTGTCTAACTTAGTTAGATTGTAATATTGTAACTTCTTTGTAAGTTAATTAGAGTCGTGACCAGAGTAGGTCATTGGAGAGTTAGGAGACGGAGTAGTCTTCCGAACTCGTGAGTCGTAACCGGAGTAGGTTATTGGTTCTTATTGTAAGGGTTTAAGTTTTCGGAGTAGATTACTTAACAATTATTAATAAGAAAAGCATTAGACGTAGGCCTTTAGAGTGTTGGCCGAACCAATTCAAAAACGCAATATGTTCATGTTTTTCTCTTTACTTCCGCCGCATACAAAGTAGAACACATGTTGTTTAGCTTCGCTCTCATTTGTTCGTGGATTAATATTAGTTTTAGTTGTGTCTTTCAAAGTACTTGCAACAATCGATATACTGTAACATTTCTCTGTAACATTACCTTTGGTTAAGAGAAATAGAGGCAGTCAGACAACAGTCTAACATACTGTGACATTTGCTCTGTGGCTTAATTCCTTGCCAAGGCAAATCTGTCACGGTCAGACTGACTGTTGCATTTACTAGTATTCACTTCTTTATTTATTTAGTTGTCCACTTAGTTTAACTCTCTTTAATTAATAAAGTTTGAGTTAAAATTTTAAAAGGTACTTAATTAACCCCCTCCCCCTCTTAGGTACTTAGGATCCATAAACTCTTCAATTGGTATCAGAGCCTAGTACTCTTTGAAAGGCAAACCATCCTAGAGTTTGATCCTACGATATTGATTCTTCAAAACACTCCAAGATCCCGGTCTTTATCGGTGAGAATTTTGGATGGTGGAAACTTAAAATGGAACACTATATCAAGAGTATTGACTATCAATGTTGGAAAATTATAAAGGATGGACCTATAGAGATTAATGTTGTCGATACCACGACCGGAAAAGTCACAACCAAAGATGAGTCTAAATATGATGAAAATGACTTTAAAATTGTCGAGAAAAATTCCAAAGCTATGTCTATCCTCCAAAGATGTGTCGGAGAGGAGGAAGTGAGTCGTATTAGTGGATGTCCTACGGCTAAAGAGATTTGGGATTCCCTCGAGCTTGCTTATGAGGGTACGTCTCAAGTCAAAAAGCACCGTATTGACCTTCTCATGCAACAATATGAGATGTTTCACATGTCAAAGGACGAATCCATCAATAGCTTGTCAAGTCGGTTTTCTTGTATCATTAATGAGCTTAAGAGTCTAGGAAGAGATTTCGAGTCGGAAGACATCATTCGAAAAATTCTTCGTAGTCTTACCGATAAATGGCAACCCAAGGTCACCGCCATAGAGGAAGCCAAAGACTTATCCAAATTGACCCTTCATGAACTAATGGGGTCACTAATGGCTCACGAACTAAATCTCGTGAAGCGTTCTAGTGACAATGCCAAGGGAAAGGGTCTTGCTCTAAAGTCCACCTCAAGTGATGAGGAAGAGGACGAAGAGGATGGGTTTGCCATGTTTACAAAGAACCTAGTCGGATTGGTAAATGGTCAAGGAAACCGTAAGTTCAACAACAACTCTTATAAAAAAACGTTTTCCTAAAAAACGATCTAACGCAACTATAGGATGCTTTAAGTGTGGTTATAAAAATCACCAAATTAAGGAATGTCCTAAATGGGATGATATTAGGTCTAGGGAAAAACGTGACAAGGCTAAAAAGGAATATAAACACAAAGTCATGTCGCTATTTGGGGTATGTCGGATTCCGAGGAAGAGGAAACCATAGAAGAGGAGTTAGAAGCCAAAATGTGTCTCACCAAAAATAATAACTCCAAAATTGAACACCTTAGGTGTCTCATGGCTAATCCCGATGATTCCGACTCCGACTCCGATAATGAGGTAATCAAACTTAAAGCCAAGGTCCAAACTTTCTCTAAAGATAAGGTGTGTAAGCTTCTTGATAGTCTATTTGATAGGTGTCGTAGCCAAACTAAAAGGTCGTTGGCTATGCAAGAAGAAATAGCCATTGAAAACATCCGTCTTAAAGAAACTCTCCAAGCAACAGACAGTGTGACTGTGACTTCTGAAGTTAAAGAAGAGATAAAAAATTTGAAAAAGACTAATAAGAGTCTAATGAATGAACTTCAAAGTCAAAAAAGGGAAACGTCCAGTCAACCTAAGTGTAATGAGTCTTTTAACACTAAAGAAATAGAGTTGTCCACCGAGAATGAGCATCTTAAGACCAATCTCAACATCACTAAAGGCGAGTTGAGAAAACTTCATGAAAAACTCGTAACCATTGAAGCCTTGGAATCTAATGCTAAATCTCCGAGAATGCTTCACTTAGAAGCATGTACTCACAATCTTGAATGTCAAGTTGAGCAAAAAGATAAAATCATTGGTGAACTCAAAGTCAAAAATAACACTCTTGAAGAAGAACTCGAGAAAGTGTCTAAAGAAAATGATTCGCTCACTTCGACCATTCAAACCACCATTAATGAGTTAATCAAGGCTAGGCGTGTGTATAGAACTTGGGAAGGAAGTCAAGCCGTTCTAAACTTTCTCGCTAAACAAGATGATTTGTGTTGAAAAAAGGGTGGAAAAGGGTTCAAATGGAACAGATGTGAAGACTGTAACATTTACGACCCCGATCCCTCTAAAAGAGATTTTAGAAAACGAAAATATGTTGCACTTCCCGAGTACATCATATGCTATCATTGTGGTAAAACCGGACACTACCACCACGATTGTAAGCTTAAGTATCATGGTCCGAAAAGGAACAATAGTCCGAAAAAGAGGAATGGTCCGAAAAAGAACAATGGTCCGAAAAAGAACAAACAAGTGTGGGTTAGAAAAACAGTCAGTCCGACTGTTACTAAGGGACTCAAACAAGTTTGGGTTCCTAAAACTAACCCTTGATTTGCTTGTAGGGCTTGGTGAGAGGCCGCCGCTATTGGTACCTAGACGGTGGATGCTCTCGTCACATGATGGGAGACAAGAGCCAATTCCTCTCACTTGAAGCATATAATGATGGCACGGTAACCTTTGGAGACAACAAGAAAGGTGAAGTAATAGGTCTTGGAAAAGTTGGTAAGTCTTCATCGGTTTGTTTCGACAATGTGCGGCTTGTCAAAGGTTTGAAGCATAATCTCTTAAGTATTTCTCAATTATGTGATCGTGGTAATGTGGTAGAATTTAGTGCTAATTTTTGTCGTATAATTGATGCCGCTTCTCATGAAGTTGTTCTTGAAGGTAGAAGAGTCAAAGATGTATACTTAACCGACTTGAACACCTTAAATGGTCAAACTATGTCTTGCATGAGTGTTATGAAAAATGACCCTTGGTTGTGGCATAAAAGATTTGGGCATGTTAGCACTAAAACTCTAAATACTCTTAAAAGACTAGATCTAGTAGATGGTTTCCCTAACATGAAGTTTGAGTTTGATAAAGTATGTGAACAATGTGCAAAATGCAAACATGTTAGAAGCTCCTTTAAATCCAAAAAGATTGTTAGTACGACTCGACCTCTACAATTGTTGCATATTGACTTATGTGGTCCTATGAGAGTGAGGAGTAGAGGTGGTAGTCGATATGTTGATGATTGTTGATGATTACTCTAGATTTGTGTGGACTTTATTCTTAAGTTCCAAAGATGAAGCATTTGATGAATTTCTTATTTGGTTTAAAAGGATTCAAAACAAACTTGACCTAAAATTAGTGTCTATTAGAACCGATCATGGAACCGAATTTGAAAACTCATCTTTTGGTGCTTATTGTGATGAAAATGGAGTAGATCATAACTTTTCGGCCCCTAGAACCCCTCAACAAAATGGTGTTGTTGAAAGAATGAATAGAACCCTTGAGAGCATGGCTAGAACGATGCTTTTGTGTAGTAAGTTGCCTAGAAGCTTTTGGGCCGAGGCCGTTAGCACCTCTTGCTACATTCATAATCGAGTCATGATAAGAAGCATAATCAACAAAACACCATATGAATTGCTACGTGGAAGAAAACCTAATATTTCCTACTTTAGATGCTTTGGGAGCAAATGCTTTGTGCACAATAATGGTAAAAATAATCTAGGAAAATTTGACCCACGTAGTGATGAGGCCGTGTTCTTGGGGTATTCTAGTCATAGTAAGGCTTATAAAGTTTATAATAAAAGAACTATGACTATGGAAGAAAGTGTGCATGTCATTTTTGATGAATCTAGCCTTCTTGAGCAGGTACAAAATGATGAGGAAGATGATGATTTTGAAATAGGACTCGTACAAAATGAAAGCACACTTCAAGAAGGTGAAAATGGTGAAGCTGCTGAACCACAGTCTGACAGACTGTTGCATTCTGATAAGGGCACAAGTTCAGGGGGAACAAACAACCCTCCTGATACTGATCTTGCCTCCACTTTTCAAGCAGCCTCTAAAGGGAAAGGACAAGGAGAGTCCTCTACATCTGGTGTGGAGTCATCCTTCAGCCAAGATACCACAGTCGACGAGACTGTTGCACTCGAGGAGGAAATTGAAGCTTTCACTCCAAGGAAATGGAAGCATCAAAGCTCACATCCTCTCTCAAATCTGACCAGTGACATAAGATCCGGAGTTAGGACAAGATCCTCCTTCAACAACTTCTATGCATGCAATGCCTTTGTTTCTCAAATCGAACCTCCAAATGTCACAGTCGCCTTGACTGATGCGGATTGGTTAATTGCCATGCAAGAAGAGCTCAATCAATTCAAAAGGAATGAGGTATGGCATCTTGTCTCTAGACCATCTAATCGTACCGTCATTGGTACTAGGTGGGTCTTTCGCAATAAGCTAGACGATTCCGGTGAAATCGTAAGGAACAAGGCTAGACTAGTGGTGCAAAGTTACAATCAACAAGAAGGTATTGATTTTGACGAAACCTATGCACCGGTAGCTAGACTTGAGGCAATTCGTCTCCTAATAGCTTCTGCGGCCCACAAAGGTATCAAACTTTTTCAAATGGATGTTAAAACCGCTTTTCTAAATGGTTATCTTGAAGAAGATGTCTTTGTGGAGCAACCTCCGGGTTTTATAGATAATGATTATCCCGAACATGTTTACAAACTCGACAAAGCACTTTATGGTTTAAAACAAGCTCCAAGGGCTTGGTACGACCGCTTGTCGAAATTCTTGCTCGAAAATGGTTTTAAAAGAGGTTCGGTGGATAAGACATTGTTTATAAAGTCACAGTCAGATGGACTGTTGGTTGTCCAAGTATATGTCGACGACATCATATTTGGAGCAACAAATGAACTCCTTAATCTTTATTTTTCTAATCTAATGAAATCGGAGTTTGAGATGAGCATGATGGGTGAACTTGGATTCTTTCTTGGACTTCAAATCAAGCAATCGAAAGAAGGAATCATGATTCACCAACAAAAGTACATAAAGGAAATGCTAAAGAAATTCGGGATGACCAATGCCAAGCCTTTCTCTACACCCATGGTATCTTCATCCAAAATGGATAAAGATGAGAATGGTAAGATCATTAGCGATTCGGTGTATAGAGGTTTTACCGATGCGGATTATGCCGGGTGCACGGTCGATAGGAAAAGTACTTCCGGTGTTGCCACATTCTTGGATCCATGTCTCATCTCTTGGGGCTCTAAGAAGCAAAACGCGGTTGCCCTATCAACGACCGAAAGTGAGTACGTTAGTGCCGCTCATTGTTGTTCTCAAGTCTTATGGGTACGTCAACAACTTGTGGATTATGATATGTTTTTCGACTTCATTCCCATTATGTGTGATAACACTAGTGCGATTAACATTTCCAAAAATCCGATTCAACATTCAAAAACTAAACACATAGATATCCGTCATCATTTTCTTAGAGATCATGTAGAAAAGGGTCATATTAAGCTTCTTTTTTGCAATACCGAAGATCAAATAGCCGACATATTTACTAAACCGTTAGCAAGAGACCAATTCGAAAAGTTTCGACTTGAACTTGGTTTGATTAATTGTTCGACTTAATTCCGTATGCTTACTTGCTTCCTCGTATGATTGGTTAGAAGAATCGTTCTCCCTTATTCTAGTTGTATCGTATTTTTCTATGTGATTTATATGTGCATGGTTAAATTGTTTGTTCTTGTGTTAGTGTTACTGTTAATTGATTATTACCCTTTGAGTTCTTCCATTTTTCCATCTCTTACCCATAAAATAAATCCATAAACCCATAAAGTAAATTACCTACTACATCTCTTTACCCAAAAATTAAATCATCTACCCTCATTTTTTTTGTTTCACATGTCTCTCATTTCCTTACCCAACAAACACACACAAGTAAAACCTACTCCTACTCTATCTCTTAAGCCTAACCCCAAGTCTTGCCTAGTCTTACCCTCTTTAATCACTCCCTCTTCCCAACACTGACAACACATCTCCCATCACATCTCCTCTTTATTTCTTTCCCCTTCCCCAACTCATTCATCTTTAAACAAATACATCATCATCATAATAGTTCTACTCATCCTCTCTTTATTTTTAACTTGTTGATATAATAGGCTGGTTTTCGAGTTTTTGAAAAAAAAAAACGAAAATCAAAAATCAAAAAGTTACGTTACTTCTTACTGCTTCCTTACCCATCTTCTTCCTCTCTTAATTACTGCTTTCTCTCTCTCTCTCTCTCTCTCTCTCTCTATCACAATAAATAAAAAAAATTCAAAAATCCAAAACCATGGTTAGAACCTCTCTTAATCATCCTCTCCATGTAACTCCACTTGCTACTATAAATCCATCTCTAATGGATGCTGTAGCCTCCCTCCATCCCTCACCAAAACCAAAAACAAAAATCCCTAAGACAATGCTTCTAGCAAGGGTAAGGGAAAAAGAGGTCGAAGTATTGTTCCTTCCAAAGTGACGAAATCCAAAGTCCATGCCTCACCAGAACCGACTCCTATTACTGTGTCTGCATCTGATAAATCGTCGGAGAAAAATCGAAGGAAAAGTAACGGGATTATTAATGCTCCAAAGACTACCGTTCCACAAGATCGGTCCGCTTCTCCCTCTGATATTATCAAGAAGGTGGTTGACAGTATACTTGATTCTGAGAAAACGGTGTCCAACAAAACCGTTCCTAAGGGTCAGCCAAGCATGTCTGAAAAATCCGGGTCGGAAGCTTCGTCGAAAAATCTGGATCGGAAGCTCCGTCGAAAAAAATTGGGTCGGAAGTTCCGAAAGAAAAATCTGGGCCCGAAATTCTGATTGATGATACCGGGTCTGAAAGTATCTCAAAACCCGCCCCCGGTCCGAAAAAAGGCAAAGGAAAATTGGAAATACAGTATCTTCTCCCCACTGATGCCACAATACCTTTTCGCGACATTGCATCTAGCAGCATAAGATTAAATGCTGCTAACACTTTTGGTGGCATTTATTTATGCCGCCTAACCCCTAAATAAACGCCGCTAAAGACGTGATATCTTGTAGTGGATCCGGTTGATGTAACGAAAAAATGGGATTAAAAATCCGTGATCAAGCAGCTCTCTACATTAGATCTACCGTCGGCCACGTTTCAGAAGTGCATGCTCCTCCTTGATAAATACAGGATCCGCACTTCACGTATTTTTCCGGCTGAATGGTATGATTCCTCTCCCGCTTTCTCGTTCTTTAAACCGATTTTGGAAACTCAGGGGTGGGTCAATTTGGTTCAAATGAGGGAGCCCATGTTTATTTCGGAAGTTCTTCAATTTCTTGCCACCATGAAAGTGTCTGCTACCCAAAAAGTTACTGCCAAAGTGAACGGAAAACGACTCACCGTCACTACTGATGAAATAACTGATATTTTGGCAATTCCGAACACTGGGTTTGACTTACTGCCCTCTTCCTCCTGGGTTACTTTACCCTATGCTAATCCTGTTCAAATTGCAAAAACCCTTAATCCTAAAGGTAGTACCCTTGGAACAATTTTTGCTAGTACACTCCGACTCTCCCACAAAATCCTCTTTAACCTAATGGGTAGAACCATGTTACCTAAGATTTCGAATCAAGATGATAGGGGGAAAGTATCAATTTCACAACAATATTTCCTATTTCATCTTGTTAAGAATTTGCTCATCAATTTCCCCAAAATTCTTATCCTATGTCTCGACCAAATTGCAACCGACATCAAAAACCGCACCGTTATCTCAATCCCCTATTGCATGTGACTCTCGACCATACTACGGGCTAAGGGGGTTCTTATTTCATCTTACATTGGAGCGGCTAATATGTTTGACCTCATGTCCTCCGTGAACTTATCAAGAATGTTGCTTGCGGATGAAAAGGGTAAGTTGGTACCTTTACGTCTTGCCAACAAGACGGAAAAGGTAAATGTTGGGGTTACTCGGGAAGAGGTCAAGGAAATTGTGGAGAAGGGTATCTCCGGGTTGAAGGATTGGTTAGCTGAGGAAGTTCGGGTTTGGTTAGAACAAGAGCTCAATACGGGAAATGGTTACGGAAATGCAAGCGGATATCCATGTCCTAAAATCTCTTCAAGTGAAGACGGGAGAGGCGGATGATGAGGATTGTGTCGATGATGATGATGATGATTAGTTTGTTTAACCCACCCACCCTCCCCTTATTATTAAACAAAAACCTACTGCTTTCACTATCCCTTCCCCTGTTTGTTTTATGAACTCTTGTGGTTTGTATCTTTAACACTGCTTGCAACAGTCCTGGTGACTGTTGCCTCTGGAACATCTTTAACTTTGCTATTATATGTCCTATGCTTTTGTTTCAATGATATTGCTTTGACTAAGGTGTGTTTTCTTGATTCTTTGATGATGCCAAGAGGGGGAAAAGGTAAAGCATACGTAGTTAGTCGTTCTTTAATCCTCCCTTGCTAATTGTGTCTAAGTAAGTATGTTAGTTATTCGATTTAGGTATTGTTAACCTTTTTTTTTTGCTTAATCTCTCTTTCTTATGTGAAACCTAATTAAATGATGATTGTGATCGACTAACTTGTTGAGGGGGAACTTCTAAACACTTATTTTTTATTGGGCTTGTCATCATCAAAGGGGGAATTTGTTGGGTTTGTTGATGATGACTAGCCTATTTAATTTGTGTTTTCTTAGTTTAACTTTTCAGGTTATGCTTAATTGAAAATTAGTTGATGAATGTTGAGATTAATCGTTTGAAGATCAAGACGAGAAGCCCAAAGAATCAAGAACGTCAAAGAGTGTCACGATGTAAAGATAAGAGTCGTTTGATATATTGTAGTTAGTTCTAGTAACTAGCCAACCCAACTGTTTGCAATAGTTTGGTTGACTGTTACTTCTGTTCGACCCTCTTCAAAAGGAAAAGATTTCAAACCTCAAAGTTTTTATCATTTAAATCTTTTCAAACTGATTTTTTAAGTGTAGTGGTGAGCAAGCAAGTGTTTTTGTTTGATCAAAAACGTTTTCCCAAATAAACTCCAAAATGGTTGTGAAGCTTTTTTACCCAACACCAAAAGAGAGCTTTCTCTCTCCTAAAGTGGTTGCCTCAAAAGTTGTGTTTGTCCTATTTTGCTTGGCTTCAACCTTGAGTTTCATCCTTCACTTTTATTTGGAAAACTTTTAACTTGCTTTCCTTGTTTCACTTCTTCAAGATTGCCCTTCTTATGTCTCCTTGATAAGACCAACTCTTTTGCTTCTTCCTAAAAGTGTTGACTTCTTTAAAGAAGCTTCAATCTTGATTTTTGCTCCTCTATAAAAAGATATGCTCCACCACACTTATTCTTCATGACTTTTCAACTAAAAATCTCTCTTTGCAAATTGTCTCTTAAAGTTTCAAAACCTAGAAAACTCTTTGCAAAATATTTTCGAAGTCTTCAAAAAGTCACAGTCGAACGAACTGCTGCATTGTGTCATGAGTGCTCTTGTCAATATTGTAACTTCTTTGTAAGTTAATTAGAGTCTTGACCGGAGTAGGTCATTGGAGAGTTAGGAGACGGAGTAGTCTTCCGAACTCGTGAGTCGTGACCGGAGTAGGTTATTGGTTCTTATTGTAAGGGTTTAATTTTTCGGAGTAGATTACTTAACAATTATTAATAAGAAAAGCATTGGACGTAGGCCTTTACAGTGTTGGCCGAACCAATTCAAAAACGCAATGTGTTCATATTTTTCTCTTTACTTCCGCCACATACAAAGTAGAACACATGTCGTTTAGCTTCGCTCTCATTTGTTCGTGGATTAATATTAGTTTTAGTTGTGTCTTTCAAAGTACTTGCAACAGTCGATACACTGTAACATTTCTCTGTAACATTACCTTTGGTTAAGAGAAATAGAGGCAGTCAGACAACAGTCTAACATATTGTGACATTTGCTCTGTGGCTTAATTCCTTGCCAAGGCAAATCTGTCACGGTCAGACTGACTGTTGCATTTACTAGTATTCACTTCTTTATTATTTAGTTGTCCACTTAGTTTAACTCTCTTTAATTAATAAAGTTTGAGTTAAAATTTTAAAAGGTACCTAATTCACCCCCTCCCCCTCTTACGTACTTAGGATCCATAAACTCTTCATATGGGTCAGATTTTATAATAGTGTAGAGACCCATTAGGACTTTAAGTGATACATGATGGGCGTATCTACTAAGGCGGCTAATATAGGTCACCAGGGCTCACATCCCTCCCTATATATAGTCAGGGTTATGGTCCCTGACAGCACACTTTTTGACCTAATCTCACATATATCCCATCGGTATGGAAAAACCAAAAGGCGAGTGTGTCTGTTAGAAGACTATAATCGGGTAATTCCCATTCCACCTCCCTTCTTTAATGTCAGGTACGCTTTCGCTATTCGGTATATACCAATTAATTTAGTATGAAGTTTCAGTCTTAGGTCAGATTAAATCTAACAAGTGGTGTCAGAGCCGTCTTCATATTAAATTATTTGGATTGGACTTATTTGGTTTGATTTATGATTTTCCTTCCTGAACCACAAGAGCAACGCATCAATTGTAAAGGAAACTAGTGTGTTACCCGTGAAAAATTTCACGGGTTGTCCATTTTTATTGACATTTAAAGACACATGAAGTGAGATTGGTTTTTAAATTACATGAAAGAGTATGATCATCAATATGTGGGCTAATAATACGAAAGATCGAACAACATAATCATCTTAAATTATAATTTTGTTGCTAGAATAAGACAATTTATTCTTCATTGGGTTTTTCTATGGGATACCCCTCAACTATTGGCTTTTCCAAGTAGTACCCCTGTCTTTTTCGAATTACATGGTGTATCCCTAAACTTTACTTATCACTCCATATCAACCAAAGTGATAAGTGTATTACAACTATTTTTTTAAAATGAGTAAATTAACAAATTAATCAATCCAATTTGATGCTACAAACCACCTCTTTTTCTTTACCATTTACCAAGCCACCAAATGCCCATCAAAACGCACTCTATTGTCGGCCGAAATCGACCTATCTCCCTCACTCTTTTAAATCCTTCAACCTCAATCCCTCCGTCACCCCCATGTCGTAGTGTGGTGGAATGAATTTTTTCGAGTAAAGGATGAAAATTGAAGAAATATATCATGGTTGATGAAAGTAAAATAGGGAATAATCACTATTTATATCATCAAATGAAAAATTTTCGTTGAAAAATTATAACTTTGGTTACAATATAGACTAATTTACAAAGTTTAGGGATACATCTTGTAATTTGAAAAAGAAAGGGGTACCACTTGGAAAAGCCGATAGTTGAGGGGTACCCCATAGAAAAACCCTTCTTTATTTCATACTTTACAAATTATAAAAAGTATAATTAAATTTACTCATAAGCAAAATTAAAATAGTTAAATATATAGTTTGACCTGTCTTGAATATCGTTTGATTATAATGAAATAGTTAAAATGAATATTTTGGCTTCGTCTGATTATAGTGAAATGTTACTCATGCATGTACTACTTACTTCGTATTAATTATACTGAAATCTTATCTACAATATATACTCCGTAGGAGTTACGGAGAAGTATATTTATATCTTCAATAAATCATAACCCCTCTGAGTCTGATTTATGTTCTCTTTTTCCCTTTTAGGCTGAGTCATTCTTTCTTTCTTCTTTCCTGTTTAAGTCATAAATATGTGGCTCATATTCTTCCATTTATTCCCCTCTCTCCCTACTTTCATATTCTTACATTTATTTCCCTTTCTTCCTCCTTTATTTTTACACCACATATTTTCACATTCTTATTTTTTCCCCCAAAATATTTAGGTGAACATATCTTAGACTCGTAGGGAGTACTTAACACACTAAAGTCCCAACTCCCAATAAGTTACAGTGTAAATTGTAGGGAATTTAAATTTTATGAGTTACAGTATAAATTACAGGGAATTTATTTATTTTTCCGCGTATGAGTTACGCGTATTTGACCCGAACCTCATTTCAAAATCTGTAAAAACCCGACCCGTATAATTATATTTTTAACCTGCATTAATAAACCGTTTTCACACGAAAACCCTTTAAACCCGGCCTAGATATTGCTCAATAACAATCTTACCGCTATCCCTCAATTTTTCTTGTCATTAATATTAATAGTGTAATACCGTCAAAATTCATGGGATTGAAATGTTTATTTGGTATACATTATAATTATTTTTAAGTCGCAATACATTTAAAAATTTACTCCCTATAAATTTTGGGGAATCAAAATGAGAGTGATGGGAAATGATAAATTTTACGGGGAAGGTTGAAGAATTAATTACATGTTGGTTATGTGAAATGTATTATGCTATTAATCTCTGTTTAATTATTTTGATTATGTAAACCATGTTATTTAATTATTGTAAATCTTATACGGAATTATTAATAAATAGTAATTGTATAATACAATCCACATTATCGAGATACCAATAAATTGTGGACAATGTGTCTCGTTAAGTACAACTATTCTCACATGACACCGTCTTTTATTGTAAAAAAAGGTCATTAGTTCATTATGTATCCAGTAAATTTTCTAAATGACAAAAAAATTATGAAATATGTGACCGAAAGAGTGTGATCATCAATATCTTGGTGTACGAAAGATCGAACATAATCGTCTTAAAGGATAATTTTGTTTTAAAAAATATTCTAATGCGATTAATTACTATGTCTCGAAAATCAAACAGTTTTTTTTTAACAGTTTTGATATATACAACCCTGTGGGCTGTACATAAGAAATAACAATTTCCTACAATTAATGTTAATTTGAGGTTTCAAGGGAATCTAAATTAAAAACTAATAGTTGATTAAATGCTTGTTATTAAATGTTGGGAATAAATCCAAAATTAATTTCACCTACATCATCAAAAAACGGGATTGAGACCTAGGACATCCAAAATTAGTTAATCAGAAAGTAATTGAGACCAATACTAACGCCTACATCTTTAAACTAAAAACGGGATTCAGTCCAAGATCTTCCGCGGTTTTTTTTTCTTTTGTGATTCTGATGGTACGTCGTCGGGGGTGAAATTTTTTTCTTTGTTTGGGCAAGTAGGTTTCGTATGACCCGATTCTTTGCATATAGAACAACACTTAGTCTTCTTCATTCAAATCAAAATCGAGCATTATTATAATTCTGGAAAGAAAAAAAACAAAAAACAAACGCTTCAATTAACTGAAAAAATCAGAAGAGCAACGTGATAATTTAGGGTTTAGGGCAACGTCATAATTGCTAATACATTCTCTGCCTAACATTTTTTGATAATTGACTTCAAACATTCTCTACCTAACATTCCAATTACAAATGAAATTGATTCACCGGAAATCACCATTCACAGAAAATCCCAAAAAAAATGGATTAAATCTTGAATTCAAAATTGTTCGATTAATCACGATTCACAGGAAATTCCCCAAAAAAAGGGATTAAATTCATACAAACCAAATTTCTGAGATAAGAGAAGAAAACTTACTTGAAGATAATGGTGATTTTGTGGAAATGCCATTGACGACATTAAGAGGAGAGAATTTTTTATAGCAGTAATTGTTACAACATTAAATGATGGAGAATAATCAACTATTAGTTTTTAATTTAGATTCCCTTGAAACCTTAAATTAGCATTAATTGTAGGAAAATGTTATTTCTTATATGTACAGCCCACACGTCTGTATATATCAAAACCGATAAAAATATGACAACATTACTTTTTTTTTATCACCAACTCATTGCCTTCGTCAATTTCTGAGAACAATTCCAAAACAACAACATTTCTTTTTCCAATTAATACCTAAATTGCAATAATTAAGCGATGACACTCAAAATCAATACTTCAACAAATCAATTCAATCATACTAAAATCCCACCTCAATTTAATTTAGTTTGATTTTTCCAGATTTTTTTTGAGAAGTTCATATCAACAACTTTTTCTCCAAATTACTCAATTAATACCTAAATGACAGTAATTAAACGATAAACTCGAAATTCAATGCTTCAAGAAATCAATTCAATTATCACTTCAAATTTTTCGATTTTTCCAAAAACATTCTTGAAAAATTCAAATCAACAACTTTTTTCCCAGTTACTCAATTAATACCTAAATTACCGTAATCAAGCGATGAACTCAAAAAAATCAATTCAATTATACTAAACTATACCTCACTTCAAATTACTCCGATTTTTCCAGAAAATTCTTGAAAAGTTCATACCAAAAATACCCTTCATCAAAAATTAACATCACCGTCGATTATTATACACATTAAAAATCGAAAATACAAATTCACTTAATTAGTTTTTTTTGTTACTGAATCTCAAAAATTGATTTCGATTAAATTTAAAAATATAAATAATCAGTACATGAATCAACTATATCAAAAATCGAAAAATTACCAGGATGATTCAATCTTTCAATTTCCCTTATTTTGCCTTTCTTCCGCCTGAAAATTCACCAAACAATTTAAAAAACAAAATCAGATTTCTGAAATATCAATGAACAATTATATTAATAAATCAGAAAAACTAAACGTACATCAGATTTCAGAAAAATTGACAATTTAAACGTACATCAGACATGATGAAATACTTAGCGAGAAAACGATATGAAAACAGAAAGTTGAAAAACAAAGATTAAAGTGAGAACAAAGGAGATCAGAGATAGTCGCTGTTTGAATTGAAAAATGACCGAACAACGAATGTAATATATAGTAAATTGTTCGAAGTAATTGATGAAGGTAAAACGGATTCGATGAGGCAGCCATTATGAAGCAAGTACAATTTTCGGAGGAGAATATGGGAGCACCGAGATGACTGAAAACCGAGGAGGTAGCAGTAAATATGGGCGACGGGAAACGGAGAAAAGGGATTAATGATGACGCGCAGCAATTAATGAACCGGGTAGTTGGATTAAGGGGATTGAGATTTGATTGCAATTGAATTGAAATTGGATTACAGGAATTGGAATTGGAATTGCTAGAAATCCAATTGAGTGAAAATTGAGGCCTATTTTGAAATAGTGCATTGTATTGCTCTTGAAATCTGTAATTTGGTTTCTGATTTAATATATACAGAATTTGAAAAGGTAATCTGGTGTGGGCAAATTATTGGTAATGAAAGTATATGAAAAGGAAATTTGTATTGAATTACCTCCATCAAATTCTATGTTTGGTATTGTGATTTACTTGAATCCTGCATCATGCTCTATATCATCTATCACATGTTGTTAGTGTAAATGCATTTTTTGTTATATATTCTCAGCATGTCTATCCCCTATGGTATCATTATGATGTAGTATCCGTAAATCTGTATTACTACCACGAATATGACAGTAATTATCCTGTAACTACGTTATGTATGGAGTATATATGTTTAGTTGATTTTTTTTTATGTAATCGGTACCACTACATAAGAAATAAAGAATAATGTTTAGTGATAATACGATTTCGTGTAGTTATGTCGTTTTTTGATGATTTGCATTTTTTCTCGTGATTTTCTTGATCACTCCATCATATACGTAGTAATCCATAATATTTCCCTCGTATATTTGATTACATTCGGAATATATATATATGTTTGGATGATTTTTTGATTTATGTGATCGATACAGTTATATACAGATTAAAGATTTATGTTTCGGATACAATATCAATTTTCACTTATCATGATTGACTATTCAGTTTATAAGGTTTCTAATTTTTAAATCGATTGTTTTGATTTATAATTTGGTTTGGCATTTAGTCTGCATAACGGTCTCATATGTATGATTATTATGGTATATTATGTTTTTATGACTATATGAATTGGGACCTTTTTGGAATTTCAGTTGCGATTATTGTCGCGTATTTATAATTGACAAGTTGACTTGTATGATGAAAGAACTAATTTGGGTTATAATTTCTTTCATCATTTAAGGTTTCAGTCACTTGTTAATTACAGTTTGATTAAAAGAACTTGATTTCAGTTAAGATAATATTGGCTATTTGGTTTTTTTATAAGACATCTAATATTTTGGATTGTTTGATCGAAACAATACGTTGCCAAAGTAACCTCTATTGCGTAGATTAGATAGTTTAAATAATTGGACGATTGTGTTTGATTGAATTCCATGCGGGTAATGGTCGGTCCAAAAGAAGTCCATTATTTGGCCGAAATTCAATCATACTTGTGGTGATAAATATGTAACAGTTATTCGATTTTCGTGTAGATGTTAAGTCGGCCCAAAGGAAGACTTACATTTAACATGATCTTATTGTTAATATTTGATTACTACACCAAGAGTACCACTTACAAGTCTAATTATCGTCCAAAGATGAGATTAAATGTTGTGCTAGGTATCTTGTTATGATGGGAATGCTAATATTCGAATCTGAACTACAAGTTAAGGGAGTGTTCTTAAGTTTATGACACTCATAAGGCCATTATAAGAATATGGACAGTAAATTCAAACATTCGGGTTTTAAGTTTGGTTGTACGTGTAATCATGCGGTTAATGATCGGCCCAAAGGAAGGTCATTATTTGGCCGAATACATATACAATTTCGGGTGATAAATAGGTGACGATTATCCGATATTTTCATGTGTATACTAAGTCGGCCCAAAGGAAGGCTTAGTATTCGGCATGAGTTTAATTGTAGTGTCGATTATTTAAATATTCGGCATGAGTTTAAATATGTGACAATTTAGGAAGGCTTTGATCACGATTATTTAATTGTAGTGTCGATGCTTAGATAATATTTTATGCCCAACGGCTAAATGTTAAATTTGCAAAAACACTATATACTGTTTGAATTTATTCAAAATATGAAAATATTGTTTTGTTCAAATTTGACATTAATGTTCATTATATCTGTCATATTCAGGTTATATTCTCAATCCGGATGACGCCGTTTATTTAAATAAATGGTAAGAGAATGTAAATACTTATTTTGGGTCGTCATAATTTTAACACAGCATTGAGAATGTATGCTTATCCTACTCATAAGGATGAAAATATCGTGAGGACTCACGTGTTTTTGTGGAGTAGAAATTTTAATGCATGTGTTTAATGATTGTTTAATATGCGATATTAAGGAAATATTAAAGGACATTGTTTCTATTAAATAAGCTGCAAGTGTCTAACCCAAAGAATAACAAGATAAAATTTACTGGTTGCTTGTTACGAGTATGGACACATAAGGAATATAGTACTAGTTTGTACGCCTCATCTCGTGTCGGTAAGGACACACTTCTCATTTAAGATTTGTCTAAGGTTAATCATTAAATCCAATCATGTTTTGTGGATGGATTTGGTTTTTCATTCACATAAGTACATTATTGCAAGTACAAGTAAGAATCTAAGATGTTGTATGTCAATTGGTGATGAAAGATTCATCTATTTGGGACATGACATCATCTGAGTTTGAGATAATCAGCTAATTTAGTTATCATTAATGACTTGTTCTTTTATTTGAATCTGGAAAATTTTCGATACCGCCTTTTGGTGGAGTTCAACTGTTTTTCGTTTGGCCAAATTTGGTTTTATTGTCCATCGAGAAATAGTTAATTTGTATTTTCCTAATTCAAATAATGGTAAATCTGTCATGATAACTTTATATAGTTTAGATTGGAGTTACTTGCATTAAAAATCTAGTGGATATAAAGAATTAAGAACAACAATTTCTCTCAAGTATGACACATTAAAAGAAATATTAAAGTTTTGTGTCAAAATGAAATTATTGACCCTTCTACTTCGGATCTCATATTGAAGGGTAATAAAGACAAAGAAAAGAAAAGAAAAGATAGATATCAAAAGAAATTTGGATGTCTTATAATTTATATATAAGGGCATGTGAACTGATTTATGTTTAAAGTTATTTTTTGTTCACGACACTATATTGCTTTGCAGACAAAATTATAGCATGATATCTATATCTCAATGTTGAGAAGTTTCAGGTTCTTAGACGTTTTTATCACATATTTGACTGAGATATGTTGCTCGGTAAAGGATTAAGGATGTCGGTTGATCATAAGTGGAAACACTTTGACAACTTGACTATTCAGGATAAGAACGTTAAAGTTATTTCAGATACTTTCTAGAGATGTTTGATCTTACATTAAAGATTTCACCATATGAAGGTTTAAATATGTATGGTGTATTATGTGTACAAAGTAAGATCTTGGGCTTGGTAGGAGTATGATTATTCACACTCTTTTCCTAGATAACTCTAGAAGTAATTACAGAATTGCAGCTTGTTTGTTTTGGATAAAGATACAACAATCCTAAGGTATATCCAACTAATTAAGAATGTTTTTTTTGTTTTAAGGTAATAGTTGGACTTACGGATAATCAGTAATTATTTTGTTGTATAACTTTTTAAGGATTAAGGATAATATGTAAAGTAATGATCTCACACGCAAGTTACTTTAAGACGGATAATATGGGTTCATTGAGGTTATTGAGTTTGGGGGGGAAGAAATGAGACTTATGAAAATGATCTTGTGTCTCATTATAAAGGATCGTAATATCATTTTAGTAAAAGCAAACTCAAATACCTCAAGAACAATTGTTATTACAGAAATTCACTAAGGGAAGAATGAATGCAGTTTCAGAGGATTACATTGTTTTCATGTCAGGACTGACATATTACAGTGTAATAACAGATTTATATATTGCATACATTCAAGAGTAAGAGTTAGATGATGAAACGGTAGAAAAGTATTTATTAAGTATTTTACCGAATCATTGAAAGTTCTAGCTAATACATGTGAATTTATAAATGTCATTACTAGACGAGCCCATTTCCGAGAGACTAAAGCATGTAGGTTGAGGGTGTAAATTCAAATCTCGACATCTCTTTCCTCTCTTCTCCTCTTCGTGTTTTATTTATTTTGCATTTTTGTTGCTAGCATTTTATTTGTCGTCACATTATTAAAATATTCGTCTATTACGTATCGAATATGAGGGATGGCGGGATAAGAAAACACGAATACAAGAGTATTACACTCGCGATGTCGGTCGCTTATCCCGTCACCCCGAATATTTGGTTGTTTGAAGCGAATCAACCCCTAAAAAGAACGTTTTTTATTTGGTTGTTGATTTTGGTATCACATTATTAATCTCGTCTAACATTTTTATAATCGTCATTACCAATACCGTGTATAACTATATAGTATTAAAACGATCTCGAGTCGAATATGCATAAAAACAAATCTCGTTTAAGATCCTTTTAACTCCTTTACAAGTTGTAACAGAGGTGGCACCCTTTCGAGGAGCGCCGCCCTAAACACTTAAGGGCATAATGTGATCGCGGACATTTGTCGTTAAATGTATTCGATTCCATTTTTTAAGGTTAGTACGAAACCCGTTGATGCCGAGTCGAAAATCACGTAATCCGTAAGGATTAGTAACGATGTCGTGACGCGGAGGGAACCGATTTTCGTCCTAATCAAACTAATAACGAATTCATAAAACTTTATTTTAAAAATTCCCGATACCGCTCTCATAATCATAAAATGCGTGTTACGAGTATCGAAAACCGGGTCGAGTATAAATTACACAATATTTTTACGCGGCTCGGCTAGTCATCGATTTAAAACCAAAATAAAAATTCGAGATTATCACCTTTTTCGAAAAGAACAGCAGTTCGTACAGGGGGACTCGATCGAGTGCCATAGCTCACTCGATCGAGTGAACCCCTTTAAAACAGGCAGGGGGACCTCACGAAGGGAACTCGATCGAGTCCCTCCCGTGACTCGATCGAGTGGCTATCATTATGCCTCACCGTGAGCCTACTAAATAACGTAAGCCTAATCAAATTCTTTTTTACGACTTTTAGTCGTCACGTGTCAAGTCCATCACGTGGTTACTATTTTCAAAGACATGCATTGCATTTTTTTTCCGTTCATATTGCCGTTACTATTCATTTGCTTCGATTTTTATGCTCGTTGTATTGTACTTCCGAGTTGTATTTCCGCCCGTGTACTTTGTATTTATTTACGAGTTTCTATTTTCGCTGTTTGCATTTATCGCATTAAAACGAACCTCGTATGCTAAATCACTTTGACGTGAATTAAGATGTATTAAAATGACGTAGCAACCCATTCAATTTCTATACATCGTAAAAACATTGTTCACATACCATATCACCGAATCACTAGCGCGCGTATTCTAAAACCATTCGATATCTTAGTAGGGTTCTCGAAAAATAGTTCCAAAAGGTAGAATACATATATCTACCCCGGGAAGAAAACCAATTCACAGATGCACTTTCCAAATTAGCATCCTTACTGAACATTCCGGATCACCTAACCAGCATGCCGATTTGTGTTGAAAGGCGGTCCGAGCAGGCATATATTCACGCCATTCAAGACATCAAGATAACCGATCCGGACCCTTGGTATCAGGCTATTCTGACCTATATGACAACGGGAGAATATCCTCCGGGAACCAAAAACCGAGCCAAAAAAGCCCTACGGAGGCTGGCAACCTAGTTCCTCCAAACGGACGATGGACAACTATACAAAAAGACGACACATGGGGCTCTCCTTCTATGCATCGACAAAATAAAGGCTGAGAAAGTTATGGCCGAAGTACACGACGGTGAATGTGGTCCACATATGAACGCCCAGATGTTGGTCCAAAAAATCATGAGGCTCGGATACTACTGGAACAATATGGAAACCGACTGCCAGTTATATGTCAAACACTGTCATAACTGCCAGATTTTCGCCAACGTGCAACATATGTCGTCATCTTTATTATATACCATGACATCACCATGGCCATTTTTGACATGGGGAATCGACATAATCAGGAAAGTAAACCCTTCCGGGACGGGAGGTCACTGTTTCATTTTGGTGGCTATCGACTATTTCACCAAATGGGTCGAAGCCGAGTCATACCGGATCTTGAATGCTAAGCATGTTACCGAGTTCATCTAAAACAAAATTATATGCCGGTACAGGGTCCCACACGAATTCATCAGTGATCACGGGACACACTTCCAAGCCGAAACCGCTACTTTGCTAGCCAAATATAAAATCCAAAGGCATACATCTTCGCCTTACCGTCCCCAAACAAATGGAGCAGTAGAGGTAGCTAATAAAACAATTGTCACCATACTTAAAAAGATGGCTGATAATTACCGAAAATAGCCCGACAAAATACCGTTTGCACTGTGGGGATACCGAACGTCAATCCGCATCGTAACCGGTGCAACTCCGTATTATCTGACATACGAGATGGAAGCAGTTCAACCGGTCGAGAAGGAAATACCGTCTCTTAGGATTTTACTTGAAAGCCAAGTACCTGAAGCTGATTGGGTCCAAGCACGGTACGATTCGCTGGTTCTTTTAGACGAACGGCGGTCCCGGGCCTTCAAAAACATTCAAATATACCAAAAAAGAATATAACGGGCCTTCAATAAAATAGTTAGGCCCAGAAATATTAAGGAAGAGGATTTGGTCTTCAAGTCCGTCCGAGCATTACTACCAGTTGACCCGCGGGGAAAATTCAAACTCAATTGGGCCGGGCCATAGCTGGTAAAGAAGGTTCTATCATATTGAGCAGTGAAGCTGACCGATTTGGACGGGAATGAATTCGTCAACCCTACCAACCTAGACAAGCTGAAGCGTTACTACCCATAAACCTTATCTCAATGTCATCTGCAGAAATTTTATTAACAATTGTTTTTTTTAAACATAAAATTTCAAAATCATAAGCAAGTCAATAAGTTAGGATTATTTATCCTACTGTCGCGCACACCCCGAACTACTAGTCTTGGTGTATTTCGAAATTGCAAAATTCTATACTTGAACTACGTCTGGTTTAATTCCACTAACTGTGGATACGTAGGCAGCCCTCAAAAGGGCACAACCAGCGCAATTACGAAAAGACAGAAACGGTATTCACTAATAAATATATCTTTTATTATTAAAAAAACCCGATAAACTCAGGGATTTCAAATTACATCACTCGAAATAAAAAGCAACAAAAAAGACACTACAAAACAATATAATAGTATTCAAATAATAATAAAACTAAGGAGACAGATATTTAGAGCATTTTGCCCTTGCCCTTATCCTTTGGATTGCGCGGGGCCCGTTGTCGCCGGGGCAGGGGCGAGCGTTCCCGAATCACAATGGGAACCTCCTTAGCTCGAACACGTTTCTTCGACAGTGAGTCGTCTGCTATGGTAACTGGTCCGAGGCAAGCCCTCACATGCTCCGGTAGCCTGTCCCGAGGACCAAGTCGGTCCTAGACTGCCAGTCTTGGCCCAAGTCTCTTTTCTAAGTCCGTCAAGGGGCTCACTTTGTCCCGAGCACCTTTAGCACTATACCCTTCAGCTTGAGTCTTAGCCTTTCCTCTCTGACCTGACATTAGACGAACCAGGATGGCCGGAGTCTCACCTTCGTCAAAAAAGCCTCGGTTGTCCATGACCTGCTCCCTACGGACCAGGTCAAAAGCTTCATCCACCTTCAAAGCAGCTCGGGCATCAGCAGAGTATGCTTTTGTCCATTTTTCATAAGAGTCTGATACTCAATATGAGTGAAGAGACTCAGGAACGGACCAAGTAACCCGAGTATACCACCGCTGCAGCCAGGTGTCAGACATCACATCAGTCAGCTAGGTAGGGTCACTCACAACTGCTTCATTTTCTGAGATCCTCTGAGACCAACCGTACTGCCTGAGAATACGGTCGGGATAGAGGTAAACTGTCTGACTAAGGGACAAAATCACCTGATAACGGGCGTTATCTGATAAGTGTAGTTTGTAGTGCCTAATTAGTTGTGTTTTGACCCCATTTTCCTTGTGGAATCGCTCCTTGGGAGCGGTTTATGGGCTACTTATGCTTCTTCTAGTTCGTTTTAGGTTTCCGAGACCATTCATGAAGAATTGGAACGATTCCGACTCGTTTCATACACTTTTGGAGCCAACGAAGAGAAGGAACGATCACTCGATGCCTTGGATTCGATCCCGAGACCTTGGGACCCATTCCCGAGCCCCTTAGGCTCGATCCCGAGTCCCGAGAATCGATGGAAAGCCCATGAGAAGCAAGGAGGGACCAAAAAGATCATAATGGAGGCCTACAAGGTCCTTCCCGGGCGGGATAATGCCTTCCCGATCGGGAAGGAGTGTGCAATTGCAAGTGCTGCTGTTTTGAGCTCTTCCCGACCAGGAAGGGGGCTTCTCGGCCGAGATGGGTCCCTTTCCGACCGGGATCACTCCTTCTCGGCCGGGAAGGAGCAGTTACAGCCTCGTGGTTCTCCTTTCTTCTCCCTTATTCATTGTAACCCTATAAATACCCCTCCTCTTGTAATCTTATGTTATGTCCTACATTACCCACTAAACCCTAGACTACTTTAGCATAGATTAGCATAGATTAGTGTAGATTATTCGTTAATTAGTCCTTAATCTAGTTACCTAATCTTGTATTAAGGGATCTCTTGAAGAATCCATCCAATCTTGACAACATTGGTGGATGTTTTGGGTGTTCTTTATATACAAGTTCTCATCTTTTCATTCTCTTGTTAGTTGGTATAATCTTCTCATCCTTTTACTCTTAATCTTTGTTTATGTTATTCAAGTTTTCATCTTTATATCTAGTTTGTTGTTCTTGCTTGTTCTTTATATGAATGTTTTGATTCTTATGTTGGTTTCTCTTGTTAGTATTAGTTTTAGATTAGATATGTTTGAGTAGACTCTTGCTAGGGTTATTAGGGTGATTGGATGTGATGGTGGATGATTAGGGTGAGATGGGTGGTACTAGATGTTGTTTTTGTTGTTTCCCATTTACCTTGCACTCCACATGTTCGATGAAATGCTTGTGAGACTAGAGACGATCACTCCTTGTTTTTCTTGCATCTTCTCTTGTATGTATGTGTTTGGTTGGTTGGTTTGGTTCCCTCATTACGTAGCGAGAGCCCGATGAGGACGACCCCTAGGCCGATTACGTAGCGAGAGTCCGATCGGCGGAACCTAGGCTACGAGAGCATGCTAGTAACCCCGTTTTCCCCCTTTTTGTCTCCTTTGCATCCATGAACCCGACCTAACCCTAGTTTTTCTTCTTATTGTTATCCTTGCTTCCCTTAGTCATTAGTTACTTGTTTTGCCTTCCTTTTCCATGTTTTAGACCTTAGCCTAGTCCCTAGCCATCACCCTAGATTAGCTTGTCTCGAACCTAGTCCTAGACCGTAGCGCCCATTAGTCCAAATGCATTTCCGTCCTTGTGGATCGACCCGACTTGCCCTAGCTACCTAGTTAGGTTCGTTGGTTATTATTTGACGGCGGGATCCGCGGCAAATCCCTGCCCATCAAATTGGCGCCGTTGCCGGGGACGGCGTAGTTTAGACTTTTGTGTGCTTAGTTTTAGACTTTGTTTTTGATCTTTGTGTTTTCTTTTCCTTGTGTATCCCCATTCTAATTCTTGTGTGCTATTCTCTCTTCCTAGTGCCTCAAAAGCACCAGGCTACTAACGTTTGCTCAAGTGCTTCTAGTTTATCCTAGGTATCAAAGTAACGTTATGGAAATGGCACGTCCTAGCTTCCATCAATCGTCACGGGACAACTATGGGGCAAATTGCCAAGTCCCAAAATTTCACCAACCATGTCAACCTCATCAACAATCTTACGAACGCCCTCCATATGGTTACCATGAAAGTTGTCAAGGATCACTCCGACATCCTAACAACTACCAAACACCCTCACATAACCCACAACAAAAAATCCCCAACTTTGAGACTTGTCAAATGTTGGTCCAAATGCAAAAAAGTCAACAAGAGGCGATAATGCTATTGCAAAAGGGTCAACATGAGATGATGATTTTAATGCAAAAGAGTCAACAAGTGATGATGACTCAAATACAAGGGGTTAAAGAGGAGCTCAAGGCCCAAATAGAGGTGCAAGATGCTCGGATCAATGCACTCATGGCTCGTATCACGATGTCGGCCACTCAAGCTCCACGAATTGTTGAGGAAGGTTCATTTGGGCATGAAGGTCGGGTGTCTCCACAATAAAGTCAACCCGATCGTGAAGCTACAAATGAAGAAGAGGGGGTCAATCAAGAGATCATTGTTGAGTGTTGCTTGGATGGTGAAGATATGGGAAGAATGGAGGAAGTTGAAGCTTCAAGGGTCAACAATGAGGAGGGATTTGAACATGATTCTCAAGGTAAATCTTGGGGAGCCGATGTATTGGCTATCAAATTGGATTTGTATGATTTTCTTCATGATGAACCGGATCTAGACAATCCAAAGCCAAGTGAAGACATACCTCTTCTAGGCCATATTGATAAGGTGAGTGAAAAGGAGCATAATACTTGGGAAAAAGAGGTAGATGCCTTGGAACTCGCCTTGAATGGGAAATTGGAGGATCCTAAAGCCTCCAATGAAGAAAACATGATGCCTTCTCCTCCTCTATCGCACTCGATTTCTAGTCCCTTGTCTTGTGAGATGGTTGATGAAGAGGATCCTTGTCGGGCGGCGGAAAAGAGTTTCACTCTCGACCCCGTAGAAGAAGCGACACCCTTAGGGTGTGATCTCCTACATCATAACACCGAGCATGACTCTAGACCACTATACCTACCGGATGGTCATAAGAGTCGTTGCTATGTTGGTTTGGAAAACCCGGAAGATCACGAGAACCCCGAGCATAATGAAGATGATCGCTTCTTGCCTCCGACTTGGAAGCTCTTGAAAGTAGCTAGGCTCGGCCATGTGAGCTTCAATGAAGATGTTGCTATGGCATTTGACTTACTCCTCCGAGCTCTTGATGGCTATGGAAGTGTAGTTGGTGAGAGTATCTTAGTGTAAATATCTTTTCCCTTTACTTTTGTGTTTGTGTTTGTGTATATGTTTGTTTGGATATTTTGGTTTTTAGGGTTGTTAGTTTTTGTGGAAATCTTGTAATTTGGTATTTTGATGAGTGATGTGAGGGAGGGATCTTGATGAATGTTATTTGAGTTTACTTGGTAGGCCTTAGTGAAGATGAAGTCTCAAGGAGAGTAGATGATGATAGAAGCTTGGATTTGAGCAAGGGAGTCGGTTTTTGAAGCTTTGGATAAGCTTTTGGGGTCATGGAGGTCATGAAGACTCTTCCCGGCCGAGATGGAGGCTTCCCGACCGGGAAGGATGTGTCGTCCCGACCAGGAAGGAGCCATCCCGATCGGGATGAGAGGGCAAGAAATGGATCTTTCTGTGGAGCCATCCCAACCGGGATGGTCCCTTGCTCCCCCTTTTGCCTCTTCTTGGTCATTCAAGCCCACCCAACCATTTTATACCCCCTCCCAACCTCCCTACCTACCCTTGCACCTATCATATGACCTTACACTTCATATGCATACTCTCACCTCACCTTATCTTCACTACATGCCGAGCTTCCCATCAAATCCCACTCCCTTCTACCATTGCAAGCTTAATACTTCAACCATGCGGGCCTATCAAGATTGAAGAGGAATAGCAATGACGAAGACAAGCTTTGTGCCGATATTGAACTATGAGACGGTGGAGCGAGTGAGTTGCTAACCGATGGGTACGGCAACTATCCTTTCTTTTCCGTCTTTTATCGCTTGTTTTTCCTTTGTTTGTCCCCTTCCCCTTTCACACTTTTGTGTCATGGTGGCCCTCGGGGCCTTGGTAGTTATTGCTCCCGACTCTCGATGACGTGACTATGTCGAGAGTCATTTCAAAATCCAAATTTACAACCCTTTTCACTTAATTTTTCACTTTTTGGGATTTATTCGGATTTAGGCGGAATCCGGGCTAGGTGACTTGATTACACCTAGTCCTCCCCTCTCATTTCCTTTTATTTCTTTCTTTTTATTTCTTCCCCCATCCATATCTTTTCTTGTCTCGGCCCATGGTGACTTGGCTACACCCCGGCCGGACGCATTCTACCCTTTTTTCCGCTTTATCTTTGATTTTTAGCTTTATTTTCGTGGTTTCTTTTCTTTTCTTTTGTGTCTCCGCACACTACGATCGAGCATGAGGACATTGCTCGGTTTAAGTGTGGCGGAGCGATATTCTATCGTAGTTAGTTTTATTTTCGTAGTCTTTTCGAAAAATCTTTAAAAACCCTAAAAATTTGAAAATTTTCACAAAAATCAAAAAGATTTTCTTTTGTATCTTTTCCTTTTTGTGTCGTTATTTTTTTTGGTGAAGGTAAATTGTATTAATGTGGAAACCAAATATTGGGGAGAATCCCCTTACATAGTCAAAGACTCTAACCAGAGTTTATCCTTTTGATGGATAACTCCGTTACGACATCTATCTATCCTTAATTTCATATCGTTTTGTATATTATACAATACATGTTTAGGCCTAAGGATACTATGTTCCATTTTCGCTCTATTTCTCTGAATCCAGATATGATAAATCATAGCATTGATGATTCCATTGAAAACCCCTCTCCTTAACTTGGATCCTCTTCTAGCCAAACGCCAATTATTGATGTGATTCATAGGAAGCGTAATACCAATCTATGTACTCGTGATATGTACGACTTGGGCACTGTAAGGACAGGCGAAAAAGAGATGGTCCGAGTCCTCCTCACTTGTCCCGCATAAACAACAGCTTGCATCCATGGTTACTCCATACGCATATAGTTTTTTGTTTGTCTTGAATGCATCATGTTGATAAATCCAGTTAATAAAACTGTGCTTTGGGATTGTCCAATCGTTCCAGATTAAGTGACTAAAGTTGACGTGGGAAACGCTCCCTTTCATCCCTTCGTATCCTGATGCAATACTATATTGTTGCCCGGGGATTACCTGCCATACTTGTGCGTCGTATGCTGGCCGAAATAAATCACGCACTCTGCAAATTTTCTTCCAGTACCAAGAGCTATCATTGGCTGGAACATGTTCCAACCACTCTCCATCTTTAATGTAGATATGATTTACCCATTGCACCCATAATGAATCGGCCTTAGAGTAAATCCACCATGCTAGCTTTCCAATGGCGGCCTTGTTCCATATATTATCATTTTTGATTCCAAGTCCACCCTCTTTAATCGGTTTGCATATTTTATCCCATGCAACCAGCGGAACTCTCTTGTACTCGGTACCACCCTCCCAAAGAAAATTTCTACAAAGGCTCTCAATATTATGAATGACAGCAGTAGGAAGGATAAAGATTGAGACCCAGTAGTTATGTAGAGTCTTAAGAACCGATTTAATAAGAGTCAGTCTACCTGCATACGACAGCTTCCTAGTGCCCAAAAATCTAATTCTTCCCATAATCCTGTCGATCAGCGGATTACAATCTTTAGCACTCAGTTTTGTTGGTTTAATCGGTACACCCAGATACCGAAACGGCATGCTTCCTTCCACACATCCAGAAATATCAACGATGTCCGCACGAAGTAAGTCAGACGTCCCATTGAAATAGACATTGGACTTACCCGGGCTCATCTTAAGGCCAGACGCATGAGAGAACGTGGAGAAGGTCCTCAGCAAGACCATAATAGATGCAGCATCACCTCGAGAGAATAATAATAGGTCATCAGCAAACATGAGACTAGAAAGTCTCAGATTACCGCACAGAGGATGGAATTTGAAGCCATCATGCTTCGTAGTAATGTGAAGAAGCCTCGTGATTTTTGTGTCGTTATGTCGTGCTTTTGTTGTGTTGTGTGTGTTTGCCTCCCTTTTTCTTGTAGGTCGCTCAATTACCGTTAGCTTTGGAAAGCTTTCAAGACATCCGGTATTGCCCTTTTATCCCTTCCTCCTCTTTATCTCTTGCAATGTTTGGAGGAGATTTGTGATGAGGTGTGCTCGAGTGGAGCTTTGTAGAGTTTGTGGTTGATTTGGTGACTTGTTTGGAAGTTCGGGGTGGTGTTTGTTCTCTTTATGTGTTTGTTTTGTTTTGTTTTGTTGCCTTTTTGTCTCTTTTTCTTTCGTTTTTGTCGAGTCTTTGTTTTGTGTGTGTAGTTGTGTCTAGTGTGTAAAGGGTTTTCGAAAACCCGGTTTTGAGGCTAGTGTGCAAGCGTTTACTTTCCCTTTCTGGTAGTATGAATCGAGTCTTGGACTTTAGTCTAGTAGAATGACCCTAAATCAATGATTTCGTTGGTCCTTTACCTTGAGTCCACCTAGCTTACTAGGGATTTACTGGATTTGCATTTTGACCATTATGACCACCCACGGTGTGAAAAGGCCTTGGTTGCCGAGTCCCGTCCCTTAGGTGACCATGTTTGGGATTGTTTGACTAGTCCAGGTTCTCCCCTTTTTGTGAGTATGAAAGGAAGACGTCGTCCCGACATACCCATTTTCCTACCTCCTACACATATTCACACAATAAAGTTGCAAATTTGTTGAAATCTCTCTTTCTTGTTGCAAAAAAAGAAATGCCTACAACTCAAATCAAGCCAAAAGGGCAAAGAAAAGAAAAAGAAAGAAAAAGAATGAAAGAAAAGATTGAAGAAAAAGAAAAGGCACAAAAAGCCAAAAACAAAATAGAAAAGAAGAAAAAAGAAATGGCATGGCAACAAACGAAGCAAAAATTCAAAAAGAAAGAAAAATGCCAAAAGAAAACCGTCCCACAAAAAGAGTCCCCACATCTCAAAAATAAGCCTTTTACCGACTATTACCATGAAGAGCCTACCAAAGGACCGAGTCCCTAGGAAGGATGATAGCGGAAATGGTCGGTCTTCCCTCATTTTGCAATCATAGCCACCTTTTTACTTGGACTAGTTAAGCGGTTTTGGGTATGGGACGACCCTCTTGGCTCATCGCTAAAGGGGGCGGGTCTTCACTTACCTACAGTGTTGACTAACACCATGGTTCATCCACTTTCCATCCCGCCGATCGTCCCGTAGTACGTTCTTAGAAAGTTAGGAGGACCTAGGTAAGTTACCAACGTTTTTTGTTGCTTTATCGTCATACTATTAGGGTTTAGTTCATCTTGGTTTGTATTGCTAGCTTGGGAACGTTGTCACTTGCCTCGAGTCCTAAACCGGTGCTTCTTTCACCGCTTGTTTGAGGGAAGCGGTATTTGTTTTCTTTTGGGTGCAACCGATTATTTGTTTGTTTGTATGTTTGTTTGTCTATGTGTTTTGTGTCCGGTTGCATCCACAGTTTTGTCGCAAGACCTTACTTGCCTTGCGGAGTATACTTTTCCTCTAAAGTGTACTCGCGTGAGTTGAAAGGGCGTAGGGTGCGCTAATACCCGCTCGGCTAGTTTAGTAATTAGTATGTGCTTACTCGAGGGCGAGTAAGGGTTAAGTGTGGGGGAGTTGATAAGTGTAGTTTGTAGTGCCTAATTTGTTGTGTTTTGGTCCCATTTTCCTTGTGGAATCGCTCCTTGGGAGCGGTTTATGGGCTACTTATGCTTCTTCTAGTTCGTTTTAGGTTCCCGAGACCATTCATGAAGAATTGGAACGATTCCGACTCGTTTCATACACTTTTGGAGCCAACGAAGAGAAGAAACGATCACTCGATGCCTTGGATTCGATCCCGAGACCTTGGGACCCATTCCCGAGCCCCTTAGGCTCGATTCCGAGTCCCAAGAATCGATGGGAAGCCCATGAGAAGCAAGGAGGGACCAAAAAGATCATAATGGAGGCCTACAAGGTCCTTCCCGGGCGGGATAATGCCTTCCCGATCGGGAAGGAGTGTGCAATTGCAAGTGCTGCTGTTTTGAGCTCTTCCCGACCGGGAAGGGGGCTTCTCGGCTGAGATGGGTCCCTTTCCGACCAGGACCACTCCTTCTCGGCCGGGAAGGAGCAGTTACAGCCCCGTGGTTCTCCTTTCTTCTCCCTTATTCATTGTAACCCTATAAATACCCCTCCTCTTGTAATCTTATGTTATGTCCTACATTACCCACTAAACCCTAGACTACTTTAGCATAGATTAGCATAGATTAGTGTAGATTAGTCGTTAATTAGTCCTTAATCTAGTTACCTAATCTTGTACTAAGGGATCTCTTGAAGAATCCATCCAATCTTGACAACATTGGTGGACGTTTTTGGTGTTCTTTATATACAAGTTCTCATCTTTTCATTCTCTTGTTAGTTGGTATAATCTTCTCATCCTTTTACTCTTAATCTTTGTTTATGTTATTCAAGTTTTCATCTTTATATCTAGTTTGTTGTTCTTGCTTGTTCTTTATATGAATGTTTTGATTCTTATGTTGGTTTCTCTTGTTAGTGTTAGTTTTAGATTAGATATGTTTGAGTAGACTCTTGCTAGGGTTATTAGGGTGATTGGATGTGATGGTGGATGATTAGGGTGATATGGGTGGTACTAGATGTTGTTTTTGTTGTTTCCCATTTACCTTGCACTCCACATGTTCGATGAAATGCTTTTGAGACTAGAGACGATCAATCCTTGTTTTTCTTGCATCTTCTCTTGTATGTTTGTGTTTGGTTGGTTGGTTTGGTTCCCTCATTACGTAGCGAGAGCCCGGTGAGGACGACCCCTAGGCCGATTACGTAGCGAGAGCCCGATCGGCGGAACCTAGGCTACGAGAGCATGCTAGTAACCCCGTTTTCCCCCTTTTTGTCTCCTTTGCATCCATGAACCCGACCTAACCCTAGTTTTACTTCTTATTGTTATCCTTGCTTCCCTTAGTCATTAGTTACTTGTTTTGCCTTCCTTTTCCATGTTTTAGACCTTAGCCTAGTCCTTAGCCATCACCCCAGATTAGCTTGTCTCGAACCTAGTCTTAGACCGTAGCGCCCATTAGTCCAAACGCATTTCCGTCCCTGTGGATCGACCTGACTTGCCCTAGCTACCTAGTTAGGTTCGTTGGTTATTATTTGACGGCGGGATCCGCGGCAAATCCCTGCCCATCATTATCCCTCGGTGCCAAACTTGTCCAGACAAAAATAAACCACCACGGGACCACCCATTGGATCAATGGACCCCGATGGAATGACAGCTCTTCATCCCAGTACTTTCGGTTAATAAGGCAAGACGAGTCGATAGCTCGTCTCTTTGTCATCACCTGGTTGGGCCGATACCGACTGGGGTGAAGTGGAGGCTCTATGGTTGATAGCCTCTCAAGCAGCCAGACCTAACAAAAAAAAACAAAGATTCATAAGCTCTCGAGACGACTTTGACATCCGCCTAGGGGAACTTGATCGAGTGGCCAGACACTCGATCGAGTGACACCCCTAAAATCGGGCAGCGGGACTTTGATGAAGGCACTCGGTCGAGTGCATGGGTGACTCGATTGAGTGCCCCCTGTAGCAGGTTATCGAAAAAAAAAGTGGTATACCTGTAATAGGCGGGTGCTCCCGGTCAAATGAGGTGACGGGTCCCTTTTGCGGTTGTCCAACCCCTGCATAATTTCCCCCGTAATCAGCCACGCCGGACTATGTTCCGTCTCCATCAGGTCAACAATGGTAAAAGTCGAACGTCGCCCATACTCGACAACAAATCCATATGACCTTCGAAATCATAAACGTGAAGGATACAAAAAGCAAATACCCTACGCCTGTGGACTGGCATGACCCGGACGTCATGCGGACTCATAAATTTGTTGGCCAAAGCAAACAATGAAACGGTATCCCCGACTAGTGTACGGGACACCTCCATGTGGGAAAGACCCAAAAATTCCTATAATTTCCTCCTTGGGTCATAGACTGAAACGGGACAGCAGGGCGGAGTAAAGGGTTCCACCCTCCCACAGCAGCAATTTCCTCGAGTAAAGGACAGATCTCGCTCCGAGGGAAGGCAAAAACATGATATATGTCGTCCCAGTAGGACAGAAAAGCATCAAGAAAATAAAGATCTACCTGCATCTGGCGGACCGTGAACAGCTGAGAGATACCCGTCTGGTTCAGAGCTACTTTCTCCGCGTCCCTAAAGTTTCGGGACCAAGCTTGCAGCCTTGCAGTTAAACGCTCAATACCCATAGCTCGAATTCTTAAAAGAGACAAGTTTTTTTTAAGGAGAAGAAGAGTTGTGAGGTGCAGAAAAGCTGAAGCAGGAGTTGTGTATATATAACACCAAAACCCTGGCAGTTCCCTTACTACTATGCCTCTTTAGCTCAAGCGGACCTAAGCATACATGCCCGATCCCAGTTTCCTTATACCAGCACAGGAATTGAGTCATCCCGAGCATTCTTAAAATTTTCAAAAAAAATCTAAAAGTCTCAAAATTTTCAAAAAATTTCAAAAATTCAAAATTTTTATTCCCCAGCGCGAGTCGGTGTTTCACCTAAATGTTACATGCAAATTATTATGTGACTGCATACAGGTACACCTAGGACTTCAAAGGCAAGTCCGACTCCCCACGAAGTTATTATCACCAAGACAGGTATGACCCTTTACTTATGGCTGGCGAGCCCTTCACGCGAGTGTAATGGACTATAAACGACCCGACCGGAAGGCTGCCAGGTCTTAATCCTCGATTGGTCTGGTAGCTACTCTGACTTTCGCCATCTCCAAGCCTCAGTCAAAGTGGGGGCTCTGTAGACACCCGCATTTGACTGCTAGTGTCTATAGCAGTCTCCAACAAAACACCCGATGATGATCGGACGTAAACGTGCTTTAATACGCTCGAATATGGGCTCAAAATCAATAGTATTTGTCTTGGTCTTTTAACGGAGTACAAATCTCACAAAACCGACCTCAAATTCAGGCTCAGTGGGTTGTTTCCAACAAAATAAGACTAATTTGAGCCAAAATCGTCACCGGAAATAAACCATCTTTTAGCGACCGAGTCAAAACCCGGTCAAAGTCGAAACCGAGACGAAACCAGCCATGCATATGTCTATGTTCAAAGTCAAAAGAAAATTCAAAACAAATTAGTCAACAAAATCAAGTCAACCACGAAAATCTCAACTCTCCCTATAAACCCTCTACCCGTTTGACCCACTCGATCGAGTGGCTTGAACCCACTCGGTCGAGTACACTTACAAACCCAACGGACCACCTCCGAACCGGGAACTCGATCGAGTGCACTTATGGTCACTCGATCGAGTGACCCTAAATCGGGGTGTACTCTATAAATAAACACCCCTTCCTCTTCACTTCAGAACTTTTAGATACAACATTTTCAACCCTTCACATTTCAGCCACAATCCAACCTTCAATCATCATCATCTCCACACCCCTTCTATTCCAGCTATGGAATCAATTAACCCGACTTCGGATTCGGGTCCTAGGATGTGGTGTTGATAGTTCGACAATTGCTTGACTTCCTTCGGTCTCCCCTTCCCTTCACTCCGATGATCGGACCTCCCCGGCGGAAATGGTTTGCTCCCTGCACAATGAACGCACAGGGCCTCGGAGGTGTCCGAGGGAACCCTCTCCGATGCCTAAGTCAGTCTGTGAAAGTGCCTTGATGAACCTAGTTCGTGAGGAGCTAGGTGGCCATTTTAGAGTGAAAGTCTAGAGAGAGAAAGTCCAACCTCTTGTATGTGGGAGGAAGGAAAGTATTTATACCTTCCTCCAAGAGAGAGAAATGAGAAAGAAAGAGGAGGTGAATGAGTGGACAGCGAAGCAACACGTGGATCCATTATGTCCACTCATTCTCCTTTACCTTAGGCAAAATGACGGAGGAGTCCCTGGTTTCCCCTGGCCCTACCTGGGGGAGGGTCCCCTGGGGACAGGCAGGCATGGGGCTTGATGGTGCTGCCCGACAGGCGGCATGGCCCTGCCGGGCAGTCAGCTTGCTAAGACTACCCACTCGGGGGCTTTTTTAGCGATCTCGCCTGGTGGCCTGCTGGGCATGCTCTCTTTTGTTCTTGGGCTGGGCCGCTCTGGGGCCCAATTGACGGGTGATCCGTGGCAGGTTACCGACCCCAAACAATTGGCCCTCGTCGGCTAGGGGGAAGCAGGGCTTCCTCTCGGTAGGCGACCTTCCTCGTACAGTGATCTCTTTGAGAAGTGTGTCGGGTTGGCGATTGGCTTCTCTTCTCACAGAGGTGGTTGGGACGCCATTAATGCCGCGCTTGCTTTTGTATAAATTTCGACTATCCCACGCCATTTTCACAACCCATTTCCACCTTTCTTTTACTCTTCATTCAAAGAAAAGATGTCTTGGATTAAGAAAACTGTTTTTCGCTGTGGAGTCTATGTGGACGTCCTCTGCTTCAGGGGGCGCCGGAGACTGAAGTACTCAAGGGCGGCTTTTCTGGCCCTGCATCGTAGTAGGCGGTCCCAATCTCGCCCTTCACAGAACGCTAGGAGAGCCTCTGTCATCAGGGCGAGCAAACGCCCTAAAAAGTCCTCATCTCCAGCTGGGCCTATGCCCAGGCGTTGCTCCCAGGTGGGAGGCTGTTTTTACAGGGGGTGCCACAAGTGCTTCCCTTGGCTGCATCCTGAGCAGTTTGATCCCGGCTGCTCTGAACTGCACTCTTCTCTTGAGTCAGGTCCCTCCTCCCCTCTGATGAGGAGGGTGGGCTGTGGCTCCTGTGATGATGCCAGGGCAGTCCCTTATGGCAGGGACTGGGACATAAGCAGTCATGACTCCGGAGACAGTGAAGGTCGGGGCTACTCCTCTGGTAGGAATGAAGATGAAGGCCGTGATGACCCATTCAAAGACTCTGATGACTGGGACTGGGGATCCGATGCTGGCGACCATGACAGTCCTGGAGACTACTCTCCAGGTTTAGACAATGATTAGGCTTTGCCCTGCAAATGCAGGCTGGTTGAGCCTAACTGTCAGGCTCTTTTTTGTAATCTACTTTTCCTGTCCGGTTTGTAACTCTTGGCCATTTTTGGACTTTTTCTAATGGAAAAACAGACAGGCTTTTTTTACTCGTTTTTGTGTGTTTGTTTTTTTTTCGAACGAATGAATGGATGGACGAATGACGTCATGCAATGATTACCCTCTTGACTTCTGATGCCCTTTTCGAGGTTTCTTGGGAAGTGATGGGTGGTTAGGTTTTTGAAAGTGTGACATGTGGGGGCTTTTCTTGGGAAGGTCTTCAGGATGGCGACCTTTCGTCTGCTCTTGCTTATAAAAGCATACCTTCTCCTCCTATTTCCCCCTTCTACACTTTTGCAAACCCAGAAAAACCCCTTTCTCAAAATCTCCCTTTGCTAAAAAACTCTAGACTGAAGAACTACTTTCTTGCGCCTTAGTCTGTTCGGCCATCAATTTAGGTCAGAATCTTCTTCCTCAATCTTCATCTTTTCATTTCTTCGCTTTTATTCTCCTTAGTCATCATGGGCAGCCTTCGTGCTCATATCCTGACCTTTACTGACCCCTCGACTGAAAGGGCGGAGGGTAGGGATAGGGTTAGAACCGACTTTGCCTCCTCTTATGGGGGGCCTAGTGTTAGGATGGCCGAGGAGGATGAACCGGAGGGGAGTGAAGGTGCCACCTCTCCTGACCCTGCCCCCTTCGACGTCATTGATTCTGACAACGAGGTAGGGGAGATTGACCCCTCCACCATCGTTGGTCCACTTGTCCCCAGGGAGCCAGGGAGGACCTACTACTTAGACAAAACCAAGTATCAAGTTCCTCTAAAAACCTACCCGGAGGCCAAGAACCGGGATTTGATTCTAGAGGCCAACGCTGCTGAGGCCCTTGAGCATTTTTATAATTTTGGGGAAGGGTATACAATTGGTGTCCCTGGGGAAAGGGACAATGTTTGCTGCCCTCCCGACGGCTGTATTGCTGTCTATCACAAGTGCTTGGAATTTGGTCTACGCTTCCCCCTGCACCCCTTCTTGGAGGAGACTTTTAGGCGGATAAACGTGGCCATCGCCCAGTTGACCGCTGTGGCAGTCAGGTCGCTGATAGCTTACACATGGACCTGCCTGTTCCATGGTGAGGGGCCCCCAATTAATGCTCTGAGATATATGGTCGGCCTACAGATGGTGTCCTGTTCTGGGAGTGAGGGTTCCCCTGGATATTGGTCTATCCAAAGGCAGAAGGGATACACTCTGGTCTGGCCGGTTCTAAATAGCTTGAAAGACTGGAAAAACAACTTCCTGTACGTGCACAGCGCCATAGGGTGGACAATTCCTCGGCACTTCAGGAACCATGTTCACACTCGACTGGAAACTCGCCAGGAATACCACCCTGGCGTTGGGAGGAGGGCCCTCGAGGTGAAATTGAATAACAAGGACCAGGAGCTGGTGAAGAAATTCGTCGCTCTTGTAGATAAATCAGGCGTATGTGGCCCTGGTTTCTGGCTCCCTAATGCAGATCTTATAGCTACAGATGCCTATCTGACTCGAGTGGGTTTGACTCCCGGCCTTGTTGGAGGTAGTTCAGGGACATTACTGGCATTGTCCTCTTTCAGCCCTACCTTTCTATATTTTTCTAACTGATTTTCTTTTTCTCTGCAGACCTCGCCACCCGTTTCTGGTCAAAAAGAGAGGTGAGGAATCTCGGATTAGACGACGACTTCACCATCACTACTAAACGTCCCTCCCTTCCTTCCAGCTACAAGAAAGGTGAGAAAAATCTGATGAAATACGTGAAGGGTATCCTTGCCAGCCGAGCGAGACTTCCTCTCCCTCCCAGGCTACCACCTGCGAAGCCGGCGGTTCCCCCTTCTGCTGCCCGTGGCGTGGAGACGGAGGCTGCCTCGTAGGCCACCCCCTCCCTTGCCAGCAAGCAGGGTGGTTCTCCTACAGGGACTCGCACTCCCCTGGGACCACAACCTGCTGGGTCTGAGGAAAACGGGGAGAGCGTTCCCTTGGAGAGCAGGAAGAGGAGGAGCAGGGAGCTCTTAGCGGATCACCTTACCAAGTCTGTAACCTCCACTACTAACCAGGTGATCCAGTACATCCAGCGTACTTCCAGAGTGTTCCAGGCCTCTGCTGAGTTGGCGGCCCTTAGCCGCCTGAGCGATGAAGAGCTAGTTGTTACTCCTGGGCTTCCCCTCTCTGATCGCCTGGCAATGGTTGAAAGGGATGTTACCCTTATCAACAGCTTGAGGGACCAGCTGGCGAAACAGGAGGGCGATTTGGTAGAAGCCCAGGGTCAGGCGGCCCGCTAGAAGGTTCAGGGCGAAAGAGCTGTGAGGGAGGCGTCCAATCTGGAGGCGGAGCTGAAAGAGGCCAGGCAGGCAGCTGCTGAGCTGGAGCAGGCTAAGAAAGCGGTGGCTGAGCTGGAGCACACCAAAAGAAAGGTGGTTGACCTAGAAGAGCGCATGCTCAAAGCTGATTCAGACCTTCTGAAGGCCCAGGATGACTTGAAGGCAAAGAGTGAGGAATGGCAAAAGGAGAAAGATGCCATAGTTCAGGAGGCTGAGGCTGCGGTGGAAACGAGCTTTAATGATGGCGCGTCCTCCTCCTTGCATTTTGTCATGGAAGTTATTGGGGAAATGCGTCCTGACTTTAATGAGGTTGCCTTCAAAGATCTTTATGCTGTCAAGAATGACGCCCGGGCAAATAGGTCGCCTGAGGAGGCTACTGGCCCTGATCAAGGTGCCACCCCTGCTTAACATGCGGGGCAGTCGTCCTCTGAGGGCTCTTGTCCTTACCCTGCTGCGCCTTTGCTCCTTTGCTGATATTTTGATCTTTTTACGCGCCGGGCCCTGGTGTGGCCGGCTACCTATTTGATGTAATATTTTAACTCTTTTGCTCATGGATTCTTATCGTTCCTTTGTCAAACCCTTTTATTTGTTTATGAATGCATCCTCTTTGTTTCTATTTTGCTTGCTTTTCTTTCAAGGTCAGGTCCAACCCTGGCTTCTGGTCGAAGTCCAGGGGACCTGCCCCCTGCCTGCCCAGAGGTGGGCAGGGGAACTTAGTGTTTTTTATACAAGGATGGGGGGTGCCCCCAGTCCTTGTTCCTTCGGCACGTGGGGCCCGGCCTGACCCTGGCTTCTGGTCGAAGTCCAGGGGACCTGCCCCCTGCTTGCCTAGAGGCAGGCAGGAGGACATAGCGTTTTTTATACAAGGTTGGGGGATGCCCCCAGTCCTTGTTCATTCGGCACATGAGGCCCGGCCTGACCCTGACTTCTGGTCGAAATCCAGGGGGCCTGCCCCCTGTTTGCCCAAAGGCAGGCAGGAGGACTTGGAATTTTGTTGGGGGGTCCACTTTTCCTGGTCTTGGCAACAGGGGGGCCTCCCCCTATTGTCCCCTGGTCGTTTGTGTGTGAAAACGCCAGTTTGAACAGACAACGAGTATAAACTTCAGACTTTTCATTTCTTGTAGTAAAAACTTTTAAAATAGTTGTGGTCGGAGCCGTCGACATTCTATTCTGACCGTCCTCCGCCAATTTTTCTGAAAAGAAAACTACTTAGTTCCCTAGTGCTAGACATAGTACTTTTTTAAAGTCTCCGCGTTCCAGTGGGCAGCGAACTCCTGGCCTTCAAGATTAGCAATTCTGTAGGTACCTGGCCCCATAATCCGGGAAACCTCATATGGGCCTTCCTAATTGGCGCTCAGCTTTCCATGCTCTCTTGAGTTTCCCACCGCTTGCGTTTTCCTCAAGACCAAATCCACTACTTGGAAACTTCTTTCATTCACCCTCTTGTTGTATGCTTTCCTCATTCGCTGCTGGTAGGCGGCTATGTTAACGCCGGCCTCCTGCCTTACTTCGCTGACCAGGTCCAAAGCCTCGGTCATTGCTGCTTCATTATCCGCCCTATTATACTGCTGGGATCGCAGGGTGGGGATTCATGCCTCAATGAGCAGCAGAGCCTCCGCCCCGTAGACCAGGCCGAAGGGGGTCTGACCCGTGGATTCTTTCTGGGTAGTCCTGATTGACCATAGTATGCTTGGCAGCTCATCCGCCCACCTGCCTTTAAGCTCATCCACCTTTTTTTGAGCCCATTCAGAATTTGTTTGTTTGCAGCTTCAGCCTACCCGTTAGTTTGGGGATGGCAGACAGCAGAGTAGGCGACTGCTACGCCATGGCTTTCCAGCCAAGCTCTCAGGGGGTCGTTATCGAATTGTCTTCCGTGATCGAACACCAGCATTTTGGGTAGGCCGAACCTGGTTATGATATTCCTCCAAATTATCTTCCTAACTGCAGGCTCGGTAATGTTTGGGACTGTTTCAGCTTCGATCCACTTTGTGAAATAGTCGATCCCTACTATCAAAAACTTCCTGCCCCCAGTCGCAACAGCAAAGGGGCCTAAAATGTCCATTCCCCATTGGGCGAAGGGGATGGGAGACAAGATTGGCCTGAGTTCCTGGGCTGGGGCATGAATCGACGGGACGAACAGTTGGCATTTTCTGCACCTCTGGGTTAGATCTTTCGCGTCAGCCAGCATGGTTAGCCAGTAGTAGCCTGCTCTCATGGCTTTGTGGGCTAGTGATCTCCCTCCAATGTGATGGCCGCAGATTCCTGAGTGGATGTCGTCTAGAACTTCGGCGGCCTGCCTTGCCCCCAGGCATCTGAGCAGGGGTGAAGAGAATGACTATTTGTACAGCTCCTCACCGACTAATATGAACCATGCCGCCTTTGCCGGCATCTTTCTTTTTTGCGCAGGGTCAGAGGGAAATGTTCCGTACTTCTTGAATTGAATGATTGGGGTCATCCAATCCCCGGGCCCTGCTTCTTCTTCAATTGCATTGACTGATTGACAGGTAGTGGTGGATTTTTCTTGCACAACGTCCACCCAGACCGACCTTCTTATGTCTTGCAGGCTAGAACTGGCTAGCTTTGATAGGGCGTCTGCCCGGTTATTCTGGGATCGGGGGATTCGCTTGACTTCATAGGATTTCAAACCTGATAGTTCCTGCTTGGATTGTAGAGTTGATCATTCGGACCTTTCAATTCAGAAATGTCCATGACGTGTACGTGTGGGATGCACCAACTCCTCATTAAATTTAATTTTGTCAAAAGTTGTACTAAATAGTCTAATTTTCCGTAGAAAAGAGTGCGTTCAAGAAGGGCTCTATGAAGTCGAGGATATAAATGTATTTTTGTTCAGATTCCATTTTGAGAGAGTTGAAAAAGCGCCGAAAAATAAAAAATCTCTAAGAAAGAGAAATAAACACTCAATTATGCAATGAGAAAAATAAAAAACCCTCTCCAGATATGCAGCCATGGCTTGATCCCTAGCCTCGTATTCTCCGTTAATCTGGTTAGCAATAATCTGGGAGTCGGTTGCTAAGATAACTCGCTCGGCCCCTGCGGCTCTGGCCAGATTAATCCCCGACAGGATACCTAGTTTCCGTGCACCTTTCCTCCATGCCGAAGTCTGTGACATAGGCGATGGTCAGGGCCCTGATGGATATGGCAGCCTCGATTTCATCTAGGGTGGCCTTGCCTATCAGGGCATTATATGCAGACTTTGCGTCTACCACAACGAATGACGCCCTGATATTCCTGGCAGAGGCTCCCTCCCCAAATGTCACTGGTAGGTCTATAATTCTCATTGGAAGTACGCCTGCCCCGCTGAACCCATACAACCATCCAGGGGTGGGTTTCAGATGCCTTTTTTCCAGGTTCATTTTATCGAACGCGTCTTTGTACAGTAGATTGGTGTAGGCTTCTGTATCCACCATGTACCTTTTCACGATGTGGTTGCTAATGACCAGGGATAGTACCAAAGGGTCACTATGGGGGTATATCACTCGCCCTGCATCTTCAGGGGTGATGCTTAGGGTCATGCCCTTTGGGCTTCCTGTCCTCTCAGCATAGCAAATTTGATTTCGTAATTCCCGGATTTGCCTTTTCTGGCCTCTCCTGCTCGTCTGACCCTCTGCATCCCCTGATATCACGTGGATTATCAGGCGATTCTGCGCCGACCCCTCGGGCTTTTCCACCGTTTCCTTCTGGTTTTTGTTTCTTGCGGCATAGTTGCTCAGCCAGCCATTCCTAATGAGCTTTTCAATCTCGTCTTTTAGGTGGCGGCATTCTTCGGTGGTGTGCCCGACACAGTCATGGAACGTGCAGAATTTCTTCGGATCACCTTTTGGGCTGCGCGGCTTGCTTGAACGATTCCATTCGGCTGTTTCCTTTTCTAGCTCAAAGATTTCTGCCCTGGATTTTTTGAGAGCTGTATAGCTATAAAATCTGGGCTGGTAAGCTACGTGTTCCTTTCTGGGGGGGTGTCTCCCTCCTCAGCTCTCTGCTTCCCTACGTCGGCCCTGCCGCGTCCACCCTGCGGTCCCCCCTGCGGCCTGGCGTGGCCTGCGGGGGTGTCCGGCAGGCTGTGGAATTCCTCCTGCAGCATAAATCCTTCTGCAATTTTTCGGGCCTTGGCCAGAGTTTCCGGCTGAGCTCTAATCATTTGGTTTTTCATTTCTCTAGGGAGCAAAGAGTTGGTCAAGGCGTATGCCGCTGTCGGATCATCTATCTCCTTGACCTGCTGGAAGGACAGATCGAACCTTTTCAAGTACTCCCCGACTGTTTCGCCCTTCTTCTGTCTAAGGGTCATCAGGTCAAACGGGTGAGACAACATCTTTTGTTCCCGGCATAATGGTCTAGAAAAGCTTCGGCTAGTTCGATGAAATAGCTGATTGAATCTTGTGGTAGATCCCTAAACCACCCCTGGGCCAGACCCACCAGGGTGGTGGGAAAAATTTTACACCATACTGCATCGTCGGCGTCGTACATACCCATGTGACTTTCATATGCAGCTAGATGATCCTCTGGGTCGGTAGTGCCATCGAACTTAACAGACGACATTTTGATTTTTGGAATGGGATACCCCTGCACTTCTGGGTGAAGTGGGGTCCTGGTAGGTCTGCCTGCCATTCTTGACCTGCTCCCGACGGAGTGGTAACCGTGATCATCCCATCTGTCAGGGGTCGGTCTCCTACTGCCGAGGAAGCGGTGTCTGGGTGGCTGCCTACTGATTGCTACGTCATCTCTGGCAGGGGAGTGATATCGCGAGCGTTTTTTCTGGGCAGGCTCGAGATTATCGCCCTGACGATGTCTTGACTTCATAGGTTGCCCATGGTTGAGTCTTGACTGTAGGCTTTGAGACAACCCTGACGCTGGCTGTGACTCTGCCATAGGTGTCAACCTGCAGAAGACAACACCTTGCCTTTCTCCCAGGCGTTTCGACGCAGGCTCTCTGTGCCTCATTCGATCTCGCAGATCTTGGGAAAAACCCCTTTTCTCGAGGGCAGCTGTGGATTTAGTAGTGTGTATGGAGAATGTCTGCTGTTGAGCAGGCTGCTTCTGATTGCCTGCTGTAATTCGCTTCTACACTTGCGCATACGCTTGAGCCGTTTTATTTGCTTTCCTTTGGATTTTCCTGGCGGCGGTCCGCTTCGTGCCCCCAGTCCCTTCCCCACTTTCAAAGTGGAGTTGCCTGGGGGTCGTCGCGACCCTGCCCACCAGGTCCTCTGGAGTGAACTTTTGGTTGAGCATCGCCGAGAAGAAGGCTGCTGTTTGCGTCATCTGAGCAGAGGTGAGGTTCAAGTTGTGCCTCTGATGTCCAGCCTGCCCTGCTACGACAGCGGCGTCCTTGCCGGGTGCTCTCTGAAGACTGGCTCGGCCTACTCCTGGAATCGTGGCAGCGTGCATTTTCTCTGGCAACGACATGCCATACGGGGGGCCTCCGGTGGTACCGTCGGACCTGCCCCAGAACTGGCGTCAACGATTTCGGGCATGATTGTTTTAACTGGTTGATTTCTTGTGGGTAACTCGTGAGCACAACCGAATTGTCCCCCCAGACGGCACCAAATTGTTCCGGCTATGGAATCAATTAACCCGACTTCGGATTCGGGTCCTAGGAAGTGGTGTTGCTAGTTCGACAATTGCTTGACTTTCTTCGGTCTCCCCTTCCCTTCACTCCGATGATCGGACCTCCTAGGCGGAAATGGTATGCTCCCTGCACAATGAACGCACAGGGCCTCGGAGGTGTCCGAGGGAACCCTCTCCGATGCCTAAGTCAGTCCGTGAAAGTCCCTTGATGAACCTAGTTCGTGAGGAGCTAGGTGGCCATTTTAGAGTGAAAGTCTAGAGAGAAAAAGTCCAACCTCTTGTATGTGGGAGGAAGGAAAGTATTTATATCTTCCTCCAAGAGAGAGAAATGAGAAAGAAAGAGGAGGTGAATGAGTGGACAGCGAAGCGACAAGTGGATCCATTATGTCCACTCATTCTCCTTTACCTTAGGCAAAATGACGGAGAAGTCCCTGGTTTTCCCTGGCCCTGCCTGGGGGAGGGTCCCCTGGGGACAGGCAGGCAGGGGGCTTGATGGTGCTGCCCGACAGGCGGCATGGCCCTGCCGGGCAATCAGCTTGCTAAGCCTGCCCACTCGGGGGCTTTTTTAGCGATCTCGCCTGGTGGCCTGCTGGGCAGGCTCTCTTTTGTTCTTGGGCTGGGCCACCCTGGAGCCCAATTGACGGGTGATCCGTGGCAGGTTACTGACCCCCATCACCTTCATTTTACACACACATACACGCATACAATCCCGAGATCAACACTCGTAAAACAACCAAAGAGCAATCAATCCCGAGATCAACACTTTTACAAACCATATACACCATAACTGCCTACGTATCTCGACGCTCCCGTACCTTTGCCACTATAGACGAGCCGATTTCCGAGAAGCTAAAGCATGTAGGTTGAGGGTGTAAATTCAAATCCCGACATCTCGTTCCTCTCTTCTCCTCTTCGTTTTTTTATTTTTTTTGCATTTTTTATTTTCGTCGCTAGCACTTTATTTATCGCAACACTATTAAAATATTCGTCTATTATGTATCGAATATGAGGGATGACGGGATAAGGAAACACGAATACAAGAGTACCGCACTCGCGTTGTCGGTCGCTTATCCCGTCACCCTGAATATTTGGTTGTTTGAAGTGAATCAACCCCTAAAAGAACGTTTTTATTTTGTTGTTTATTTTAATATCGCATTATTAATCTTGTCTAATATTTTCTATAATCATCCTTACTAATACCGTGTATAACTATGTAGTATTAAAACGATCTCAAGTCGAATATGCTTAAAAACAAATTTCATTTAAGATCCTTTTAACCCCTTTACAAGTTGTAACAGAGGTGGCACCCTTTCGAGGAGCGCCGCCCTAAACACTTAAGGGCATAATGCGATCACAGACATTTGTCATTAAATGTATTCGATTCCATTTTTAAGGTTAGTACAAAACCCGTTGATGTCGAGTCGTCATGTTATCCGTAAGGATTAATAACGGTGACGTGACGCGGAGGGAACCGATTTTCGTCCTAATCAAACTAATAACGATTACATAAAAATAATTAAAAATTCCCGATACCGGTCTCGTAATCATAAAATGCGTGTTACGAGTATCGATAACCGAGTTGAGTATAAATTACATATTATTTTTACACGGCTCCACTAGTTATCGATTTCAAACCAAAATAAAATTCGAGATTGCCATCTTTTCGAAAACGAACAGCAGTTCATATAGGGGCACTCGATCGAGTGCCATAGCTCACTCGATCAAGTGACCCCCTCAAAAACGGGCAGCGGGACCTCACAAAGGGCACTCGATCGAGTCCATCCCATTACTCGATCGGGTGGCTTTCATCATGCCTCAGCGTGAGCCTACTAAATAACGTAAGCCTAATCAAATTCTTTTTTACGACTTTTAGTCGTCACGTGTCAAGTCTATCACGTGGTTACTATTTTCAAAGACATGCATTGCATTTTTTATTCGTTCATATTAACGTTACTATTCGTTTTTGCATTTATCGCATTAAAACGAACCTCGCGTGCTAAATCACTTTGACATGAATTAATATGCATTAAAATGACGTAGTAACCCATTCAATTTTTATACACCGTAAAAACGTTTTTTGCATAACATATCACCCAATCACTTGCGTGCGTATTCTAAAACCATTTGATATCTTAATAGAGGCCGTCATGTGCGGGCGGGGTTGGGTGTCCTTCGTAGGCTTTCGATCCCAACACGTACCCTCACCCCTTACTCAGAACCTCGGTTTCCGGATGTCCGAAACCGTTGGCGCATGAGAGTTGTTCGATATACGGTACCCGATAACATCGGCATCGGTATCGTAATGCAAAGGGACGAACCCCACAAGCTCTAGTATTAAAGTGGGCCGTACTTTGTGCATGGTCCACCGAGATATAGAGTGGGTTCGAATGGGCCCGAAGTCCCACAAAGTTTGGTGGTGACTCCAACTACGATTTAAATTTCGATCCGAAAACTATCTCATATGGGAAACATTTCGCCGCCCAAACCCGCGCGTGGCCGCGTCGGGGTGGACCTATGTCATGTCCACAAGTCCTCATTACTCCAATTAGAGCCATCGTATCCCCCCCCCCCCTCCTCATTTTATCTCAATTTTGCAAATTTGTCTTCATGCCCTAGCTAGAGTTAGGAAACGGTATATAATCAAACCAATCCGTCTGCTTTAAATAGATGTGGGTGACCCATTTTATCCATAGATGGTCTTTTTTGGGCTAACCACCAAGAATATTTGCCAAATGCAGCAGCATTCCAATGCAAACTATTGACAATACCCAGCCCTCCATATTTCAAGGACTTACAACAATCCTTCCAAGACACCAATGGGATCTCACCATATTCACTCTCTCCTGACCATAAGAAGTGGCGACAAAGAGCTTCGATTTTTTTAATTATTCCAGCCGGCAAAACGAAAATTTGAGCCCAATAGTCATGTAAATGGCTCAAAACTGAGTTGATAAGAACCAAGCGACCCGCATAACTTAGTTTACGGGTACCTCATCCTCTGATGCGTTTCACCACTTTTTCCACAAGAACTGCACACTCAATGTTAGTTAGTCTCTTGTAGGATATTGGGACCCCAAGATACTTGAAGGGAAAGTACCCTAGGCGAAAGCTCGATATAGCCAGAATGTCTCGTTTCACATTATCTCCAACACCATTCATATAGATCTCGGATTTATCCTTATTCATCTTAAGGCCCGAGGCTGATGAAAAAGTGGCCATACTCCTGAGCAGAACTATGTTGAACTCTTTCTCTCCACGCCAAAACATGAGTAAGTCATCCGCGAAGCACAAATGACTTAACTTGATACCCCTGCATAACGAATGGAAATGGAAGTCTCTCCTTTCAGTGACAATATCCAATATGCGGGTCAGGTATTCCATACATATCACAAATAAAAAAAGGGAGATGGGATCCCCTTGTCTGATGCCCCTACGTCCATGAAAATAGCCGAATTGTAAGCCATTCAGAGCAAGTGTATATGACGGAGACATAACACACACTCCATTATCCAATTAACCATCCTACTCAGGAACTGTAGGTCATCAAGCATGCCACGAAGAAAAAACCTTCAGTGGAATCATACGCTTTCCGTAGATCAATTTTCATGATACTCCTAGGAGAGCATGTCTTCCGATTATAGAGCCTGACAATGTCCTGACAAATCAGAATATTATCAACTATATCTCGTCCTGGCACAAACCCGCTGTGATTCATACTTATGATATGGGGCATCACAGTTGCAATCTGGTTGCTTATGATATTAGCAATGCATTTGTATATGACATTGCAGCAAGCAATAGGACGGAAATCCATAACTGATTTAGGTTTCTCTTTCTTAGGAATAAGAGTGAGAATTGTCGAGTTAATTTGTTTTAGGAGTTTTTCCGTGGCAAAGAACTCTTGAACAGCTTTTACAATATCCTCTTCAACAACACTACTCGCATCTCTAAAAAACTAGGATGAATACCCATCCGGACCCGGAGCTTTATCCTTGGGAATGGAGTAAATTGCCTCCACAATCTCCCCCTAGTGATATCACAGCACAGTTGAGCCGCGTGATTTACTGACAGGACTCTCCCTCTACGAATGACCTCTTTAGAAACAGGTTTGACAGTATCATCAGAGCCAAGTAAACCCTTATAATAATCTATAAAGACCTCTTCGATTCCCAGGTTATCTTTACAGATATTGCCCTCCGCATCTTTGATAATAAGTACCTTGTTTTGGCTTAGAGATGGAGATGAGAATACACATTACTTCCATTGCCTTATTAAAGCAAGTAGGGCCCAAAACAAGTACTACATAACATTGATAAGGCCATTTGAAACAGATACTAAAACTACTGTAACCGACAAACAAGCTTCACACGTCCGTCGATGCTGCACACACATTATTCGATGCTACACACCCATTAAAATTCTGCATAGAATTCCGAATATATCTCCTTCAGCACTTCGGTTCATACAACATCCCTATGTCGCTTAACAAAAACAAACATACCGTTCGCGCACCCCAGAGTCAACTTATTAACCTATACGTTCCGGGCTAACAACTACTCCGATGTTCATAATAAAGACAAATCAAATTGTTTTATTGGGGACACTAATTATCATTATAAATGTCAACAATAATCAATATTTGTGTAAGCTTATCCTACGATAAATAAAAAGGACGAAATACAACTAAAATTAAATAGTGGACTAGCCATGAATGAAAAAGGAAAAAGAAAAAAAATGCAGCTCACGAAAGTCAAACCGGTGACCTCTCCTCAATAATAGCAAATTTTGGTAAACCATGCAAACCACAATGGCAATCTCAGCACCTTGTCAAATTTCTTCCGCCATTATTGCATAACTGTTAACCTAAATCCAACCTGGGCCACAGCCCATTCTGGCCTACCCATAGTTACGTCCATGCCCCTAAAGATTGTGTTAGAAATAATGCACAGCAGGAATATTGACCATTTTTGCATAGTAAGAGCATCTCCATTAGTAGCATATTAATGTTATTATCTTTATAATAAAATGATCCTTCATTTTCCATCATAAATTTGCTTTGGATACCTTGTGAGTTCAGTCTGATATAACCCTTATATAAAGGAGAGTTATGAGAATTAAAATATGTGTGAGACATACCATCTATTACTCCATCATCCAAATCTATTTGATGAATTTTGAGTATACCATCGAGTTCAAATTTACTCGTGGTTAAGTACACAACCTAGAGGAGTTATGTGTAACATTGGGGAACGATGCTCATATCGATTTTTACTGTTGTTACAACAATTTCGTTTCTAATTCAGTGACCTTCATACCACGACATATTTGGGTCATATGGGATTTCCCCCATCTCTCTCCCGATTGAGTTATCCTCCCTTTCGCCCAAGAAAGATTGAATGAATCATAATAATTGGGAGTGTGAAAGGCAATTAGACCATGTTTTGAGTTTTAGGGGAATTCAGATTAACATTATCACACAACAACATATATTTTCTAAATATATATTTGTCCAATTGCTGACTCTATATTTCTAACAGTTTGCATTTTTTCCCGAAATGTCTCTACTTTTCTCAAAAACTACTATAAATGCTCCTATCTTGTAGTCACGATTTTATGAAGCCGCGATTTTTTATAGATTCGTAAATATCATAAAAACAATCATTTTGAGGAAAAAAACTTGATTTTTGCATGTATGATCGTAAATAAATTTCGGTCAAATAAAATTTGACAAGTCATAAGTCATAACTCTGTTCTAAGATATCAAAAAAAACATGATTTTTTTTCAAATTGAAGTCTCATGAAGATAATCGACTTAGAAAAAAAATTGCGGTTTTTCAATTTCTTACGTAGTTGCTAAATCATACTCAGGTTTTACTAATTCATACCCTTCGCTACCCTTTTCTCATCTCTCTAAACCTAACACTTTGCTTCCTTTCTCAACCTCTCAAAAACTAACTAAATTCTTCGGTAACATTACGATTATGGATCAAAATTTAAACGTAAGACAAGTAATTTTGTTGTTTTTATTAATAGTTTCACTTTTGTATTCGATAAAGCCTAATTTTGTTATTATTAATAAACTTTGTTTTTATTCATTAATTTTGTATTCAATTTATTTTTGAAACCCTAATTTCTTATTCAATTTCTAATTAACCCCTAATTAGATTAAGCTATAACAAATCATAATTTATATTTGAGACAATAAAGTTTATTTTTTTTATTAATAATTTACTTTTTAATATAGTCATTGAATTGGATGTTATATTATTGATTTTTTTTTTCTATTTAAACCCTAATTAGGGGTGGTGGTTGGAGATAAAGGTAGAAATGATGGTTAGAGTTAAAACCGACGACGATAGGTGGTTAATTGATTGAGAAAAATAGAAAAGGAGGGAAAAGAGATATTGTAGAGGTGATTTAATCGAAGAAAAAAAAGATCTTGGTGGTGAATTGACGGATGAAAAGAGAGAAAGAGGAAAAAAGAAAGAAAGTTGATGGGGGTCGGTAACCTGCCACGGATCACCCGTCAACTGGCCCCAGGGCGGCCCAGCCCAAGAGCAAAAGAGAGCCTGCCCAGCAGGTCACCAGGCGAGATCGCTAAAAAAGCCCCCGAGTGGGCAGCCTTAGCAAGCTAACTGCCCGGCAGGGCCATGCCGCCTGTCGGGCAGCACCATCAAGCCCCCTGCCTGCCTGTCCCCAGGGGACCCTCCCCCAGGCAGGGCCAGGGGAAACCAGGGACTCCTCCGTCATTTTGCCTAAGGTAAAGGAGAATGAGTGGACATAATGGATCCACGTGTCGCTTCGCTGTCCACCCATTCACCTCCTCTTTCTTTCTCATTTCTCTCTCTTGGAGGAAGGTATAAATACTTTCTTTCCTCCCACATACAAGAGGTTGGACTTTCTCTCTCTAGACTTTCACTCTAAAATGGCCACCTAGCTCCTCACGAACTAGGTTCATCAAGGCACTTTCACAGACTGACTTAGGCATCGGAGAGGGTTCCCTCGGACACCTCTGAGGCCCTGTGCGTTCATTGTACAGGGAGCAGACCATTTCCGCCGGGGAGGTCCGATCATCGGAGTGAAGGGAAGGGGAGACCGAAGGAAGTCAAGCAATTGTCGAACTAGTAACACCACATCCTAGGACCCGAATCCGAAGTCGGGTTAATTGACTCCATAGCCGGAACAATTTGGCGCCGTCAATGGGGACAATTCAGTTGTGCTCACGAGTTACCCACAAGAAATCAACCAGTTAAAACAATCATGCCCGAAATCGTTAACGCCAGTTCTGGGGAAGGTCCGACGGTACCACCGGAGGGCCCCCTGTATGGCATGCCGTTGCCAGAGAAAACGCCCGCCGCCACGATTCTAGGAGTAGGCCGAGCCAGTCTTCAGAGAGCACCCGGCAAGGACGCCGCTGTCGTAGCAAGGCAGGCTAGACATCAAAGGCACAACTTGAACCTCACCCCTGCTTAGATGGCGCAAACAGCGGCCTTCTTCTCGGCGATGCTCAACCAAGAGTTCACTCCAGAGGACCTGGTGGGCAGGGTCGCGACGACCTTCAGGCAACTCCACTTTGAAAGTGGGGATGGGACTGGGGACACGAAGCGGACTGCCAGGAAAATCCATAGGAAAGCAAAGAAAACGGCTCAAGCGTATGCGCAAGAGCAGAGGCGTATTACAGCAGGCAATCAGGAGCAGCCTGCTCAACAGCAGGCATTCTCCATACACACTACTGAATCCACAGCTGCCCTCGAGAAAAAGGGGTTTGTCCCAAGATCTGCGAGATCGAATGAGGCACAGAGAACCTGTGTCCAAACGCCTGGGAGAAAGGCAGAGTGATGTCTTCTCCAGGTTGACACCTTTGGCAGAGTCACAGCCAGCGCCACGGTTGTCTCAAAGACTACAGTCAAGACTCAACCATGGGCAACCCATGAAGTCAAGACATCGTCAAGGCGATAATCACGAGCCTGCCGCGAAAAAACGCTCGCGATATCACTCCCCTGCCAGAGATGACGAAGCAATCAGTAGGCAGCCGCCTAGACACCGCTTCCCCGACAGTAGGAAACAGACCCTGACAGATGGGATGATCACGGTTACCACTCCGTCGGGAGCAGGTCAAGAATGGCAGGCAGACCTACCAGGACCCCACTTCACCCAGAAGTGCAGGGGTATCCCATTCCAAAAATCAAAATGTCGTCCGTTAAGTTCGATGGCACTACCGACCTAGAGGATCATCTAGCTGCATTTGAAAGTCACATGGGTATGTACGACACCAACGATGCAGTATGGTGTAAAATCTTTCCCACCACCCTGGTGGGTCTGGCCCAGGGGTGGTTTAGGGATCTACCACAAGATTCAATCAGCTATTTCATCGAACTAGCCGAAGCTTTTCTAGACCATTATGCCGGGAACAAAAGATGCTGTCTCACCCGTTTGACCTGATGACCCTTAGACAGAAGAAGGGCGAAACAGTCGGGGAGTACTTGAAAAGGTTCGATCTGTCCTTCAAGCAGGTCAAGGAGATAGATGATCCGACAGCGGCATACGCCTTGACCAACTCTTTGCTCCCTGGAGAAATGAAAAACCAAATGATTAGAGCTCAGTCGGAAACTCTGCCCAAGGCCCGAAAAATTGCAGAAGGATTTTTACTGCAGGAAAAATTCCACAGCCTGCCGGACACCCCCGCAGGCCATGCCAGGCCGCAGGGGGGACCGTAGGGTGGACGCGGTAGGGCCGACGCAGGGAAGCAGAGAGCTGAGGAAGGAGACACCCCCAGAAAGGAACGCGTAGCTTACCAGCCCAGATTTGATAGCTATACAGCTCTCAACAAATCCAGGGCAGAAATCTTTGAGCTAGAAAAGGAAACAGCCAAATGGAATCGTCCAAGCAAGCCGCGCAGCCCAAAAGGTGATCCGAAGAAATTCTGCACGTTCCATGACTGTGTCGGGCACACCACCGAAGAATGCCGCCACCTAAAAGACGAGATTGAAAAGCTCATTAGGAATGGCTGGCTAAGCAACTATGCCGCAAGAAACAAAAACCAGAAGGAAACGGTGGAAAAGCTCGAGGGGTCGGCACAGAATTGCCTGATAATCCACGTGATATCAGGGGATGTAGAGGGTCAGACGAGCAGGAGAGGCCAGAAAAGGCAAATCCGGGAATTACAAAATCAAATTTGCTATGCTGAGAGGACAGGAAGCCCAAAGGGCATGACCCTAAGCATCACCCCTGAGGATGCAGGGCGAGTGATATACCCCCACAGTGACCCTTTGGTACTATCCCTGGTCATTAGCAACCACATCGTGAAAATGTGCATGGTGGATACAGGAGCCTACACCAATCTACTGTACAAAGACGCGTTCGATAAAATGAATCTGGAAAAAAGGCATCTGAAACCCGCCCCTGGATCGTTGTATGGGTTCAGCGGGGCAGGCGTACTTCCAATGGGAATTATAGACCTACCAGTGACATTTGGGGAGGGAGCCTCTGCCAGGAATATCAGGGCGTCATTCGTTGTGGTAGACGCAAAATCTGCATATAATGCCCTGATAGGCAAGGCCACCCTAGATGAAATCGAGGCTGCCATATCCATCAGGGCCCTGACCATCGCCTATGTCAAAGACTTCGGCATGGAGAAAAGATGCACGGAAACTAGGAATCTGCCAGACAATGTTATTCCGTAGCCCTGCAGACCCACGAATCCGAGAGAAAGGGAAAACGAAAGGCTGACAGCTCCCCCAGCAGGGAAGGAGAGATCCCAGCCGGCTAGCAGGCTGCTGACCACCTCGAACCTGGGGGAGAAAGTATGCTGGTGGATCTGGAGCCTGGAAGACAGGTTCTCATAGGGGCTGACCTAGTAAATCCCTATCGCGAGGAATTGATCAGGGTCTTGAAAGACAACAGGGACGTTTTCGCCTACTCGGCAGATGAGATGTCGGGGGTCGATCCGGCGCATATCGTTCACAAGCTGAACGTAAATCCGGAAGCTCACCCTGCAAAACAGAAAAAGAGAAATATGTCTGCAGAGAAGGATCAGGCCATCAAAGAAGAAATCGAAAAACTCTTGAAGGTCGATTTTATAGAGAGCTGCGACTACCCCGAATGGCTGGCCAACGTAGTAATGGTAAAAAAGTCTTCAGGAGCATGGCGAATGTGTGTGGACTTCACAAACCTTAACAAAGCCTGCCTGAAGGACTGTTATCCTCTCCCGAGGATTGGCCAGTTGGTGGATTCCACCAGCGGGTACACCACGCTCAGCTTTTTGGACGCTTTTCCAGGGTACCATCAAGTCTATCTTTGGCAGCCGGACAGGGTAAGATGCACGTTCATCACTAGCGCCGGAACTTATATGTATAAAATGATGCCATTTGGGCTAAAGAACGCAGGCGCCACCTACCAGCGGTTGGTCGACAAAGTCTTCGAAAACCAGAAAGGCAGAAATCTAGAAGCCTACGTAGATGACGCGATTGCGATTGGGACCTGCAGAAGACTTTCTCCTCCCTGCGAACCTACAAAATGGAACTCAATCCCAAGAAGTTTACATTTGGAGTTAGTTCTGGCAAGTTCCCGGGCTTCCTGGTCAGCGCCAGGGGAATAGACGCCAACCCTGAAAAGGTTCAAGCCATCCTAGATCTTCCAGAGCCAAAGACCATAAGAGATATCCAACGCCTGACGGGCAGGATGGCCGCCCTGGCACGCTTCATCGCCAGGTCAGCCGACAAGTCAACGCACTTCTTCAAGGTTTTGAAAGGAAATAAACAGTTTAAATGGGAAGACGAGCAGAAAGAGGCTTTTGAGCAGCTGAAGGAACATTTGAAGAGGCTTCCCACCCTGGCGAGGCCAGTGACAGGGGAAAAGCTCTTCCTCTACATCGCCGTAACGAATTTGACAGTAAGTGCGGTGATCTTAAGGGAAGAAGCGGGCTCCCAGCAGCCCATCTATTTTGTGAGCCACGCCCTGGGGGCAGCCGAAAGAAACTATCCGTTGGTCGAGAAAGCAGCCTACGCGGTCGTCATCGCAGCCAGAAAGCTTAGGCCATACTTTGACGCACACCCTGTCGTGGTGCTAACCGACCAACCACTAGGAAAGGTACTGGAAAAATTTGAGAAGTCTAGGAGACTGCTGAAATGGGCTATCGAATTAAGCGGGCTGGGAATATCATACCAGTCCAGGACCGCCATCAAGGCACAGGCCTTGGCGGATTTCCTGGCTGAGTGTTCCCACTCAGAAGAAAATGACGCCCCAGCCGGAGAGTGGGTGGTATACACAGATGGGTCCTCCACGGCCAATGGTGCGGGGGCAGGGGTTGTGCTGACCAGCCCCGAAGGAGTGGACTTTGAGCATGCACTCAGGTTCACCTTCCCTGCGTTGAACAACGAGGCCGGGTATGAAGCCGTCCTGTCGGGGATTAATCTGGCCAGAGCCGGAGGGGCCGAGCGAGTTATCTTAGCAACCGACTCCCAGCTTATTGCTAACCAGATTAACGGAGAATACGAGGCTAGGGATCAGGCCATGGCTGCATATCTGGAAAGGGTGAAGCAGGAACTATCAGGTTTGAAATCCTATGAAGTCAAGCAAATCCCCCGATCCCAGAATAACCGGGCAGACGCCCTATCAAAGCTAGCCAGTTCTAGCCTGCAAGACATAAGAAGGTCGGTCTGGGTGGACGTTGTCCAAGAAAAATCCACCACTACCTGTCAGTCAGTCAATGCAATTGAAGAAGAAGCAGGGCCCGGGGATTGGATGACCCCAATCATTCAATGCAAGAAGTACGGAACATTTCCCTCTGACCCTGCGCAAAAAAGAAATATGCCGGCAAAGGCGGCATGGTTCATATTAGTCGTTGAGGAGCTATACAAAAAGTCATTCTCCTCACCCCTGCTCAGATGCCTGGGGGCAAGGCAGGCCGCCGAAGTTCTAGACGACATCCACTCAGGAATCTGTGGCCATCACATTGGAGGGAGATCACTAGCCCACAAAGCCCTGAGAGCAGGCTACTACTGGCCAACCATGCTGCGAAAGATCTAACCCAGAGGTGCAGAAAATGCCAACTGTTTGCCCCGTCGATTCATGCCCCAGCCCAGGAACTCAGGCCAATCTTGTCTCCCATCCCCTTCGCCCAGTGGGGAATGGACATTTTAGGCCTCTTTGCTGTTGCGACTGGGGGCAGGAAGTTTTTTATAGTAGGGATCGACTATTTCACCAAGTGGATCGAAGCTGAAGCAGTCCCAAACATTACCGAGCCTGCAGTCAGGAAGGTAATTTGGAGGAATATCATAACCAGGTTCGGCCTACCCAAAATGCTGGTGTTCGATCACGGAAGGCAATTCGATAATGACCCCTTGAGAGCTTGGCTGGAAAGCCATGGCGTAGCAGTCGCCTACTCTGCTGTCTGCCATCCCCAAACTAACGGGTAGGCTGAAGCTGCCAACAAACAAATTCTGAATGGGCTCAAAAAGATGGTGGATGAGCTTAAATGCAGATGGGCAGGTGAGCTGCCAAGCATACTATGGTCAATCAGGACTACCCGGAAAGAATCCACGGGTCAGACCCCCTTCGGCCTGGTCTACGGAGCGGAGGCCCTGCTGCCCATTGAGGCACGAATCCCCACCCTCCGATCCCAGCTGTATAACAGGGCGGATAATGAAGCAGCAATGACCGAGGCTTTGGACCTGGTCAGCGAAGTAAGGCAGGAGGCCGGCGATAACATAGCCGCCTACCAGCAGCGAATGAGGAAAGCATACAACAAGAAGGTGAAAGAAAGAAGTGTCCAAGTAGGGGACTTGGTATTGAGCAAAACGCAGACGGTGGGAAAGTCAAGAGAGCATGGAAAGCTAAGCGCCAATTGGGAAGGCCCGTATGAGGTAACCCGGATTATGGGGCCAGGTACCAACAGAATTGCTAATCTTGAAGGCCAGGAGTTGGCTGCCCACTGGAACGCGGACACCCTAAAAAAGTACTATGTCTAGCACTAGGGAACTAAGTAGTTTTCTTTTCAGAAAAATTGGCGGAGGACGGTCAGAATAGAATGTCGACGGCTCCGACCACAACTATTTTAAAAGTTTTTACTACAAGAAATGAAAAGTCTGAAGTTTATACTCGTTGTCTGTTCAAACTGGCGTTTTCACACACAAACGAGCAGGGGGAAATAGGGGGAGGTCCCCCTGTTGCCAAGACCAGGAAAAATAGACCCCCCAACAAAATTCCAAGTCCTCCTGCCTGCCCAGAGGCAGGCAGGGGGCAGGCCCCCTGGACTTCGACCAGAAGCCAGGGTCAGGCCGGGCCTCATGTGCCGAATGAACAAGGACTGGGGGCATCCCCCAACCTTGTATAAAAAACGCTAAGTCCTTCTACCTGCCTCTAGGGAAGCAGGGGGCAGGTCCCCTAGACTTCTACCAGAAGCCAGGGTCAGGCCGGGCCTCATGTGCCGAATGAACAAGGACTGGGGGCATCCCCCTACCTTGTATAAAAAACGCCAAGTCCCCCTACCTACCTCCGGGCAGGCAGGTGGCAGGCCCCCTGGACTTCGACCAGAAGCCAGGGTCAGGCCGGGCCCCACGTGCTGAATGAACAAGGACTGGGGGCACCCCCCAGCCTTGTATAAAAAACACTAAGTTCCCCTGCCCACCTCTGAGCAGGCAGGGGGCAGGTCCCCTGGACTTCGACCAGAAGCCAGGGTTGGACCTGACCTTGAAAGAAAAGCAAGCAAAATAGAAACAAAGAGGACACATTCATAAACAAATAAAAGGGTTTGACAAAGGAACGATAAGAAGCCATGAACAAAAGAGTTAAAATATTACATCAAATAGGCAGCCGGCCACACCAGGGCCCGGCGCGCAAAAAGATCAAAATATCAGCAAAGGAGCGAAGGCGCAGCTGGGTAAGGACAAGAGCCCTCAGAGGACGACTGCCCCGCATGTTAAGTAGGGGGGCACCTTGTCAACCAGCCTGAATTTGCAGGGCAAAGCCTAATCATTGTCAAAACCTGGAGAGTAGTCTCCAGGGCTGTCATGGTCGCCAGCATCGGATCCCCAGTCTCAGTCATCAGAGTCTTTGAATGGGTCAGCAGGGCCTTCATCTTCATTCCTACCAGAGGAGTAGCCCCGACCTTCACTGTCTCCGGAGTCATGACTGCTTATGTCCCAGTACCTGCCATAAGGGACTGCCCTGGCACCATCACAGGAGCCACAGCCCACCCTCCTCATCAGAGGGGAGGAGGGACCTGACTCAGGAGAAGAGTGCAGTTCAGAGCAGACGGGATCAAACTGCTCAGGATGCAGCCAAGGGAAGCACTTGTGGCACCCTCTGTAAAAACAGCCTCCCACCTGGGAGCAACGCCTGGGCATAGGCCCAGCTGGAGATGAGAACTTTTTAGGGCGTTTGCTCGCCCTGATGACAGATGTTCTCCTAGCATTTTGTGAAGGGCGAGATTGGGACCGCCTACTGCGACGCAGGGCCAGAAAAGCCGCCCTTGATTACTTCAGTCTCCGGCGCCCCCTGAAGCAGAGGACGTCCATATAGACTCCACAGCGAAAAACAGTTTTCTTAATCCAATACATCTTTTCTTTGAATGAAGAGTAAAAGAAAGGTGGAAATGGGTTGTGAAAATGGCGTGGGAAAGTCAAAATTTATGCAAAAGAAAGCGCGGCATTAATGGCGTCCCAACCACCTCTGTGAGAAGAGAAGCCAATCGCCAACCCGGCACAATGCTCAAAGAGATCACTTTACGAGGAAGGTAATCATGAGGAGGAACATTCCAACTCTTTGCATTCCCAGTATGGTTGAGTTCTCTCTTGGGAACATGCGAGGCATTTAATGCAAAGCTGGAGCCTAAAAAGTCAACCTCCCACCATCCAAATCAAGAGGTCGCCTGCCGAGAGGAAGCCGTGCTTCCCCTCAGCCAGCGAGGGCCAATTGATGGGGGTCGGTAACCTGCCACGAATCACCCATAAATTGGGCCCCAGAGCGGCCCAGCCCAAGAACAAAAGAGAGAATGCCTAGCAGGCCACCAGGCGAGATTGCTAAAAAAGCCCCCGAGTGGGCAGTCTTAGCAGGCTGACTGCCCGGCAGGGCCATGCCGCCTGTCGGGCAGCACCATCAAGCCCCCTGCCTGCCTGTCCCCAGGGGACCCTCCCACAGGCAGAGCCAAGGGAAACCAGGGACTTCTCCGTCATTTTGCCTAAGGTAAAGGAGAATGAGTGGATATAATGGATCCACGTGTCGCTTCGCTGTCCAATCATTCACCTCCTCTTTCTTTCTCATTTCTCTCTCTTGGAGGAAGGTATAAATACTTTCCTTCCTCCCACATACAAGAGGTTGGACTTTCTCTCTCTAGACTTTCACTCTAAAATGGCCACCTAGCTCCTCACGAACTAGGTTCATCAAGGCACTTTCACGGACTGACTTAGGCATCGGAGAGGGTTCCCTCGGACACCTCCGAGGCCCTGTGCGTTCATTGTGCAGGGAGCAGACCATTTCTGCCGGGGAGGTCCGATCATCGGAGTGAAGGGAAGGGGAGACCGAAGGAAGTCAAGCAATTGTCGAACTAGCAACACCACATCCTAGGACCCGAATCCGAAGTCGGGTTAATTGATTCCACAGCCGGAACAAAAGTGATGATGAATTAATTAGGAAAAATGAGGAGGATAATTTATAAGTGTGCTTTGTAGTGTTTATTTCACGTGTTTGGTCCCGCTTTCTTGTGTGAAATCTCTCTTTGGAGCGGTTTCGAGGCTACTTACGCTTCTTCTAGCTTGTTTTAGGTTCCTAACGCTCATCACGGAAAATTTGAACGATTATGTCTCGTTTCCGATACATATGGAGGCAATGAAGAGAAGCGACGATGATTCGGTGGCTTAGACTCGATCCCGAGTCCCTTGGAGCCCATTCCCGAGCACCGAGAGTCGATAAGAAGCCTAGGAGGAGCAAGTAGGGGTCTACATGGCCGTGTCAGAAGCCTACATAGCCGTGTAGTGAGTCGGGAAGCAAGGAAGAGAGGAAGCGAGCTACAGCAGCAGCTCATGGCCGTGACCCATGACCATCATGGCCATGACGGGGGTGCCTCACGGCCGTGAGCCCCCTCATCATGGCCGTGAGCCCCCTGTTTCTCCTCACGCTTCAACACTTCATTCCCCTTACTCTTACAACCCTATATATACCCCCCCCTCCCCTTGTATTGTTTTAAGCACTTTAGATTAGACAAAACCCTAGATAGAAACTAGTGTAGATTATCTTGGTTTCTCTTTAATCTTTCCTTAATCCTTTGTTAATCTTAGCTTAATATTAGTAATTACTCTTGTATTATTGGATTTCTTGAACAATCTATCAAGATTGACAACCTTGGTGGAGGATTTTTGGGGTTTTCTTTTATGCAAGTTTCATCCTTTTCATCTCTTCTCTAGTTTGGTATAATATTTCTTCTCTCTTTTCTCTTATTTTTTCATTGTTAGTAAAGTCTCAATCTTTATCTATTGTTTGTTCTTCATCTTTGTTTATGAATGTTCTTGTTCTTATGTTGTGGGTTTCTTTAGCTTGTGTTGATATTTCTTTAGTTATGTGTGAGTAGTTCTCTCCTAGGGTTAGTGGGAGGATTGGGTGTGATTTGGGATGATTAGGGTGAGTTGAGTGTTGCTAGTTGTTGTTTTTTTTGTTTCCTAATGCCTTGCACTCTACATGTTCGATGAAATGCTTGTGAGACTTGAGACGATCACTCCTTGTTTTTCTTGCCTTTTCTCTTGCATGTTCTTGTTTGGTGTTGGGTTTGGTTGCTCTACTAGGAGCGAGAGCGTGGTGAGAAGACCCCTAGGCCGTTTAAGTAGCGAGAGCCCGAATGAAACCTAGGCTACGAAACCATGCTAGCACCCCCCGTTTCCCCTTTGAGTCTCCTTGGCATCCATGAACCCGAACTAGCTTTAGTTTCTTCTTATTGATTAATCCTCGCTTTTCAGCATCATTAGTTATTTGTTTTGCCTTTTTATTTCATGTTATAGACTTTAGTTTAGTCATTAGTCAATCTTAGTCAATAGCTCTTGTTTTGCTTGAACCTAGTCTAGAGTTGTAGCTCACCCTAGTCCGACTTACCGTCCCTGAGGATTTCGACCCGACTTTCCATTTGCTACCAAGCCTAGGTTCGTTGGTTTATCTTGATCGGTGGGATTCGCGACAAATCCTACCATCAAATTGGCGCCGTTGCTGGGGAACGGCGCCAATTTGATGGTAGGTGTTTGTCGTCTATCCTACCGATCAAAATAATATCAACGAACCTAAGCTAGGTAGCTAGGGTAAGTCGAGTCGATCCTCAAGGACGGGAGTTCCAAACTAGAGGGTGCTATGGTCCAAGACTAGGTTCAAGACAAACTAAAGTGATGACTAAGATTGACTAATGACTAAACTAAAGTCTAGAACACGAGATAAAAAGGAAAAACAAACAACTAATGATGATGAAAAGCGAGGATTAAACAATAGGAGAAAGGACTAGGGTTAAGTCGGGTTCAAGGGTGCCTAGGTGAACAAGGAAGAACAAGGGTGAAGACTCGATCTACTTGACTAGATTACGTCCGGGCTCTCGCACTTAGACGGTCTAAGGATCTCTCGCTACGCTTACGCTAACAACGAAGAGAACCAACAAATCAATATGCAATAACACACAAGAGAAAACTAGGAAACATGCATTTCTCAATGTCAAGTCTACTAGGAAATTCATCAAACATGTTATGTGCACAATGAAAGGAGGCAAGCAAATGACATCAAAAACCATTAATTCCTCCCTAATCATCCATAATCAACACACAATCTCCCTATCACTAATACTGAAACCACTGAGCCCATAGCTGAACTAGTAAGCGCAGTGTGTCGTCTGGAAGAACAGGTCCACCTGTCTGGGAATAAAACCATCCACAAGGAGAACTCCCGTGTGTATTCTCCTTTGAATGACAAGCTGCCCGCAAACCTGAACCTACGGGTTTGCCCATGTTCGAAGGAACTGAAGACCCGTTACTCCATGTGCGAGCCTTCAAAGAATTTATGGCTATTAAGGGCGTTGATTCGAGCATGTTCAAAAAAAATTTCGTTGCCTCTCTCGAGAAACATCCGAAGGCTTGGTACTACAGGCTAGACCCTAAGAAATATCCAACTTGGGATGACGTGGCCACGGAATTCGCTCAGAATTATGCTGATAATACCGAGATCCAGACCACGATGCGCTCCTTGGAGGTTATGGCCCAGGAGCCCAAGGAAGGTTTTACCAAATACCTTCAACGCTGGAGGGCCGAGAGTGTGAAACTGGTCGACAAGCCCAGCGAGAAAACTTTAGTGGAGGCCTTTGTCGAGAATCTCCTCCCCTCCTACCAGGTCCATCTCCGGTATTCTGTCATACCCAATTTCACCACCCTTACTGAAATGGGTATGAGGATCGAAGATGATTTGAGGCTAGAGGGCCTTACTAAGGCCTCTACCAAGAGATATCAAGGGGCTACCTCTTCCACTACTAAGCCCCCAGCTGCAACTCGCAGCATCTTTGACGTGATTAATCTACTAGATGCCTCGTCCAAAAAGAATACCTCACCTCGGGTATTCATCGATATAGGGACTACCTATACATATGCCTTAGAAAGGCTATCTTCCAAGGGCCTGATCCAACCGATAGGCCCAACTCCTGAGGTCCCGGTCGAGAAAGGTTCCAAAAGCTACAATGTCCAGGCCTATTGCCAATATCATCGAGGTAATGGGCACGATACTGAGAAATGCTGGAAATTGAAGCATCTGATCCAGGACTTGATCGAGAGTGGGAAAATACCGTTGCCCGAAGACAAACCGAGTAACAAAGAAAACCCCTTCAGCGCCCATGCCATCTTCACCGGACTGTTCTCACCTCATTTCTCCTTTCATCCCACAAGTTAATGGGATCTGGTTCGATGTTGAAGATGATGTGTACTTGGTCAAAGAGGAAGTTGTCCCTATTACTGTAATCCCCTAGAAATTCTAACGAATACAGTGGCGGAAACACTGTAGAAGTGGGATTATAACACACTGTAACTATGTCTTGATACAATTTAAATGGTAAAGTCAAACAAATGCCATAAATAAAAATGGCTAAAATTTAAAACAATCCACAAAACGGGTTAAACAATCCTTAAGACATAATTATTAAAATGATCAAGCAGGATCCAAGACTGCTCATTAGCCCACACCCACCGGAAAAACAAGTACACCTGCCATGTTAAAACATAACAGCCACAATCAGTGGGGAGCAACGCCAACGTTCTCCCAGCCATATAACAGGATTTTAAAACTGTAATTACTACTATAGAAAAATAGTAAAAATGAAAAACAGTAAAACATTATAATGAAAATAAGTTTTCAGTGAAAAACTTCACGTATCAAAACAATATAATAAAAACGAGTTTTTCGAAGAAAACATAAAACATTTGCCAACCTGCAACCAAATTATATCGATAATAATAAAAATATTCAAAATGGCGTTATGGATAGGATTAATGTAGAATCTAGATTTTCACTAGGATAATACTAGAAACTAGCTTCGAGAACTGTAGACTTAACTCGTAACAGAATCCAGTCTCTAACTAGGCAACTCAACTATAACAGGGCTGCGTGCAGCGAGGTCCTGGTTTAAGTAGTGCATACCCCTCCTAGACAACAAATATGTCTAGTTCAGCTGACGGCGACTAACGCGATGCGATATCTAGCTTAAGGTCAAAACATACACTCTCCTGGGCAAAACTACGCCCAGTTCAACGACCAAATGTGCCCCAATTAGGCACACCGGCTTTATAGCTGATGGCAAAAACGTACATCCCAGACTATATTACTCTAAACCCACATTTGTCCTTATTCCAAAACTCCAAAACAAGCCATTATCGATATTCAAAAGATATAATCATTATAAATAATAAGAGAACAAAAAGAAAAGGATCACTTTCCAAAAGAGGAAACTTCTATTTTAGGAAACTTTTATTTTTAGAAACCTTACTAAAAATAGCATTATATCAAAATAGCAAAAATATTAGTTTATACTAATTCGACATTTTAGTAAACAATATAGATTTATAAAAACTAGTACTTTCGGCCTTAACGATATTACTTATGAAAGTGAGAGTATTTAGGTTTATGAAATTATTGAAAAACCATACAAGTGTTTACAAAATAATTAAAAATGTCTTAAACACTTTAGTACTACTAATTAGGGTGTTTCCAAAATTTATAAAACTAAAATTCCCTAATTATTATTAGTTACGACAATACGAACATAAATAGGATTTTACGGCAAATGTCAAATTGAATCCTTTAACGTCTTTTATTTAATTAAACCAATGAATATATTTAGATTATGTTAAGGGATGATTTAACTCTTAAAGTTTCAGATTTAAACACTTTCAAAATTGCTGGAAAAATAATTCTTTTAGGCAAGACGAAGCATTTTAACGATAAATCACAATTTGTCCGAAAGCCAATACTTATTAATTAAAGACTTTAATAGATAGTACAAAAATTTCGTAAAATAGTTAAAACATATTTATAGACATTCTGTCCAGAAAAGAAAATTTTCCAGAATCCTAGAACTCGGTTTTTAAAGCATTTTCTCGTTAATCGTCTAATCTCGACAATAACGATTAATAAAAATAGTAATTACAAAACGATTTACGTATTAATATCCAAAAATTATTATTACACTTTAAAATCCTGATTTTCCAGAATATAAATTTTTCAGATTTTTCCAAGATTCCAGATTCAACAAATTCCAACAAAACCGTCATTTAAACCCGTTTTCACAATTAACAATTTCATTAATAAACTTATCGTTCCCAACGTTTTATTAAGGCACTAAAAATCATAAAAAACACATTTTATTATGCAATCATCAGAATCACATTTTTTGCTAGATTTAAACCAAAGACCAGAATTCGAGAATTTAAACAACAAACACTGTTTTAACGATAAACGATGATTTAAAGTGATTAATTAATTCATCCACTTAACAATTTCGAAAATTTATGAAAAATTTCAGAAAATTCTATTTCATCGGAAAGTTTCACCACGTCAAAAATCAGATAAAAATAAAATGTTTAGGTACTAGAACTAAAAAATGGCTTTTAATCATTTTTGTCCGTAAACAGTAATAATTCAATAATCGATATTTAAAATATCAGAAAAATCCTAAATTATTATAAATCATCAAAAATATCATTTTTACATAATATAAACATATATTACATGTTTAGACCGAATATTATGATTTTACAAATTAATATGACAATTTAATCGTTCAAAAAAAAATATGACGATTTAATCGTTAATCTCGTAAAAGCAATAAAAATACCGAAACATGCAAATTTTCAACTTTTAAAAATTTTCCAGATTTTGTGACATATATATATTGTCAAAATAAAACATAAAAATATATACATGCAAATACACAATTAAAATCATGAAATACCGAGTAACATCGACGTTACCGTCAATCCAAATTCGAGTCTACGATAAATTCGTCAGCTGCGGGATCATCTCGAAAGCCTTAGCGAAGGAAATGGAATAAAGATCGAATAAGGATGAATTAGAGACGGAAAGAGGATGATTAAGACTTGATTTTTGCACAAAATTGGGGCTGGTGGCTGCTGGAAATCATGGCCAAATGAAGAGGAAAAGAGAGTTGTTTTGCTTATTTTTTTTGTAAATGAATGATAAGAAAAATAAAGGGTTTCTTAAGCATAAATGATGCATGACTTTTGATAGAAATGAGGCCAGATACTAGTGTTTTTGGCCAGCTAAAATGAAGAGGCGAAGCTTGAAAAGTTTGATCATTAACACTAAGAATGAATGGTAGAAAACAAAATATTTAAAAAGTTTAATCCATTTTATAAAACACTGTGTAAAAAGAAATGTAAACGGATGAGTGTATGACAAGGTCACGGTCCAAGGGTGACAAGGGGAGTCCAAAAATAGTTGTAGGTTGGTAGTAAAAACAATCGTAAAACTATTAAAGGTATTTCAAAGCAATTCGAGTAAACCTCACGTTGGAATTTAATTATTTACGAAACTTCATATTAAAATCATAAATGGCTTATTTTTAGTAAAGAAAATATTTCTTAGTTGAAAATATTATATAAATGTATTTAAACATTTTTAGAAAAATGAATAACTTAAATCCAAGCTTAAAAACGTCAATTCAAAGAAAAATAGAATTCCTCGCGGAAGATTAATTAGTTTATGAAGAAAACCAAATAAATGGATTTAAAAAGAATTAAAATCTTTAAAATTAAAAATAAAAATCATTAAACTCAAAAACGAAAAAGGAGCTTAGTAAAATGATGAAATATGAGGCCGAAAAGTGACAGAGTTAAGACGGAGTCCTAACGGAAAGAATAAATATGCTAGGAAAAAATAGTGGGTGTTACAATCCTCCCCACTAAAAGAAAGTTTCGTCCTCGAAACTAAGAATATAATAAGCAGAAAGGAAATCGAGATTTACCATACTCGAAGAGATGAGGATATAAATTTCGCATAAAAATTTTGCTGTAAAAGAAAATTTTTACAACATTTAAAGTAATATGAAATCAAATGCAATTATTTATCCCAAGAGAAATTGGGCTAAGCTACCCGGAATTTGAAATCTTTTAATTAGTGAAATCGTAAAGTAAAGTTATTTGATAAAATAACGACGCTAAATAGCATTTGTAACGAGCTTGAAGGAAATAGGGTAATTAAAATATTTTCAAAACAAAAATAAAACAATTTGATTAAGAAATTTGATAATATTTCTTTTCCTGATGAAACAAAATTTAGTTTTGAGAAATCAAATTTGTAGTTAGTAAAAATCGATCCAGTTGTCAAGCATTTTCAATAACAGATTCAAAAGTCCACCAACAATAAAGAGAACAAATTTCAAAACGTTAAAATTTCGAAAATGTTATCAAAGTAATTATGGAAGTTAAAAAAAATGTTATCAAACTTGAATATTCAAAATAATTTCGACAATGTTAAAACGCTTTACAAAATAATCCTATAGAAGTTGAAGTATTTGGATATATGGAAGTCTTCATAAAATTCCGATCGTTTGAAAATCAAAAATTGAAATATTTTCAAAATAAATTATTAAGGCATTTTGAAACAGGACTAAGTATAAATATCGACCAAAGATAAAACAAAATTGAAGTATAAAGTTCTTAAATTATAAATCAAAAATGTTAAATTTCACGATATCCAAAAAGTTTAATTTAGTCAATTTTTTTTTTTACAAAATGGGGAGTTTCATAAATAGAAATCATAGCTCAAAATGTTAAAATTTCACGATAACCCAAAATGTTAAATTGCTCAAAGTTTTTACAAAAATGGGGAGTTTTAAAATTAGAAATTATGCTTCAAAATGTTAAAATTTAAGGAAAATCAAAAATTTTAAATTAGTCAAACTTTTCATAAGTTCGGGAAAATGATGAACGGATAAATAGAGTCAAGGATAAACAATAAATTAAAATAAGAGTTTTCAAAATCTATAAAGGTCAAAGGGATTGGCAGGAGTTACCGTAACAGAATTCAAGAGAAGCAGAAAGGAAGACGGAGTTGAGAATCAAAAAGAGCTCTCAAGGATTATAGAAGAAATTAACCATCTCGAGATTCCTAGCACGACTCCCACAAACACGGGTTCCTAATTCCCATCAAATAACGCTAAGTCCTTCAGTACAGGGTGGTCCTACTCAATCTACAACTTCTAAAATTAAGTCTTACATACTTATATAATCTTTCAATTAGTATAGTAAAAATCCACAAATGATTTGGACTAATCCTTTAATTAAGATTCCAACGGTTATCAAAACATACCCAAACTCGTAATTACTAAGGTTCATAAATTTAAAGCTCATAAGGTCTGAACTCGAGGTATACTTCAAATTTCTCGAGTAAGGAAGACTAAATAAAATCCACCAATTAACAATGTTCGGACACGAAATCCTCAAAAAAAATGATCACCAACATATTTATAATACCACAAGTACAGAAGTTGGGGAAGTACAATAAATCCTCAAACACGCTCAAACCTATAGGTAATGGCGCAAACACTCACATCTTCAAACACGTCATTCGATTAATGTTTCTGAGAAGTCCATCAAATTTCTAATCGTAATGGTGCAACCACAAAATATTTAATAACTCAACGAAGCCACAATCTCGTTGGTCTAAGGTTCCGAACTATAAATCCATTAAGATGATTGACATCAAAGTATTCCTCAAAACAACACGATAAATCCAACCTCTAATGGCAATATGTTTCTCCTTTTCAAGGTTAACAACAATTTACTCAATTTAGATCACTCAACTCCCAAGCTCATAGGTTGCAACCTTAAACAACGATCAACGATCTAATCCTTAAGAAACACGGGTAATCTATGTTAACCAAAATTTCTAACGGTATCAATGAAAACCTTTAATGTCACCACAACACTCAGGCTAACACTTTAAACAACACTCTATGATCCCGAATATTCACGATGCATCCATCAAATAAGCATTAGGTAGGAATCCCAAAATACTATTATTAGCCACACTTGGTTCGATTCTAGGTTAAATTAAGTACTAGGTATCCATCAAATACGATATACTCTTACTACCCCAAAATATATTCAACTCTAAGTCCTCCAAATAATCAAGTAACCTATAACCCAAAGTTCAGTGTCTAATGTACCAACCTAATTCCATCAATTGACCATTTATCATTCAAATCGATCCTCAAAAGCTTACTAAGATAGATAACAGGGTATAATTCACAATCCTCAAGCCATAGGTAACAAGGGTTTACTAAACCTCAAACATCTGTATCCTTCCACGGGGTTCACTAAGACGGAAATCGGTCTAGCCAAAGAATCTCAAGAGAAAGATGGTAGAGTAGAAGAATATAACAAGGATTCACCAAGCGGATGAAGAAGAGAATATAAAAGAGAAGAATTAGAAGAAGTAGAGGAAGGGAGAAAAGAGTAGATGGTACTATATCACTAAGTTCTTGAACCAGAAGAGAATCTTCGGGCCTCCAGAGTTCACGCGGGATCCAAATGGCTTACTTCATCTTCTTGTAGAGGAACGAGCACGCAAGTCTTAGGTCGCTCCATCTCGATTTATTGCGACATCATGGAACAGGAATCTACTCTTGATCATCTGGCCTGTAGCTTAAGTAAACTGAATCGGAGCTAAAAGTCACCATCGGCATCTTTCTTGAAGCACCCAGTTGTCCACTCGAGTCAACAAGCGTTGAGAGTGATAAGTAAGTCTTGTCCCGATCTGGAGCAGCATCAAGTCAACATCTTGCCCACTCATCGTCTTCTTCTTGGACATATAAAACAAATATTCAATGCTAACTATTGAGTTCAGGAACAGATAATCTTAACAGTTAAGTCCTTATTTGTTTCTACCCATCTCTAATAATATTTATATTTACTGTTTGAATAATTTACTGTTATTTTCCCTAATTTCAGGTGTAAGCGTTGGGAGCAGTGATGCTCTGATACCAACTGTAATCCCCTAGAAATTCTAACGCAATACAGTGGCGGAAACACTGTAGAAGTGGGATTATAACACACTGTAACTATGTCTTGATACAATTTAAATGGTAAAGTCAAACAAATGCCATAAATAAAAATGGCTAAAATTTAAAACAATCCACAAAACGGGTTAAACAATCCTTAAGACATAATTATTAAAATGATCAAGCAGGATCCAAGACTGCTCGTTAGCCCACACCCACCGGAAAAACAAGTACACCTGCCATGTTAAAACATAACAGCCACAATCAGTGGGGAGCAACAGCAACGTTCTCCCAGCCGTATAACAGGATTTTAAAACTGTAATTACTACTATAGAAAAATAGTAAAAATGAAAAACAGTAAAACATTATAATGAAAATAAGTTTTCAGTGAAAAACTTCACGTATCAAAACAATATAATAAAAACGAGTTTTCCGAAGAAAACATAAAACATTTGCCAACCTGCAACCAAATTATATCGATAATAATAAAAATATTCAAAATGGCGTTATGGATAGGATTAATGTAGAATCTAGATTTTCACTAGGATAATACTAGAAACTAGCTTCGAGAACCGTAGACTTAACTCGTAACAGAATCCAATCTCTAACTAGGCAACTCAACTATAACAGGACTGCATGCATCGAGGTCCTGGTTTAAGTAGTGCATACCCCTCCTAGACAACAAATATGTCTAGTTCAGCTGACGGCGACTAACACGATGCGATATCTAGCTTAAGGTCAAAACATACACTCTCCTGGGCAAAACTACGCCCAGTTCAACGACCAAATGTGCCCCAATTAGGCACACCGGCTTTATAGCTGATGGCAAAAACGTACATCCCAGACTATATTACTCTAAACCCACATTTGTCCTTATTCCATAACTCCAAAACAAGCCATTATCAATATTCAAAAGATATAATTATTATAAATAATAAGAGAACAAAAAGAAAAGGATCACTTTCCAAAAGAGGAAACTTCTATTTTAGGAAACTTCTATTTTTAGAAACCTTACTAAAAATAGCATTATATCAAAATAGCAAAAATATTAGTTTATACTAATTCGACATTTTAGTAAACGATATAGATTTATAAAAACTAGTACTTTCGGCCTTAACGATATTACTTATGAAAGTGAGAGTATTTAGATTTATGAAATTATTAAAAAACCATACAAGTGTTTACAAAATAATTAAAAATGTCTTGAACACTTTAGTACTACTAATTAGGGTGTTTCCAAAATTTATGAAACTAAAATTCCCTAATTATTATTAGTTACGACAATACGAACATAAATAGGATTTTACGGCAAATGTCAAATTGAATCCTTTAACGTTTTTTATTTAATTAAACCAATGAATATATTTAGAGTATGTTAAGGGATGATTTAACTCTTAAAGTTTCAGATTTAAACACTTTCAAAATTGCGGGAAAAATAATTCTTTTAGGCAAGACGAAGCATTTTAATGATAAATCACAATTTGTCCGAAAGCCAATACTTATTAATTAAAGACTTTAATAGATAGTACAAAAAATTCGTAAAATAGTTAAAACATATTTATGGACATTCTGTCCAGAAAAAAAAAAATTCCAGAATCCTAAGACTCGGTTTTTAAAGCGTTTTCTCGTTAATCGTCTAATCTCGACAATAACGATTAATAAAAATAGTAATTACAAAACGATTTACGTATTAATATCCAAAAAATATTATTACACTTTAAAATCCTGATTTTCCAGAATATAAATTTTTCAGATTTTTCCAAGATTCCAGATTCAACAAATTCCAACAAAATCGTCATTTAAACCCGTTTTCACAATTAACGATTTCATTAATAAACTTATCGTTCCCAACATTTTATTAAGGCACTAAAAATCATAAAAACACATTTTATTATGCAATCATCAGAATCACATTTTTTGCCAGATTTAAACCAAAGACCAGAATTCGAGAATTTAAACAACAAACACGGTTTTAATGATAAACGATGATTTAAAGTGATTAATTAATTCATCCACTTAACAATTCCGAAAATTTATGAAAAATTTCAGAAAATTCTATTTCATCAGAAAGTTTCACCACGTCAAAAATCAGATAAAAATAAAATGTTTAGGTACTAGAACTAAAAATCGGCTTTTAATCGTTTTTGTCCGTAAACGGTAATAATTCAATAATCGATATTTAAAATATCAGAAAAATCCTAAATTATTATAAATCATCAAAAATATCATTTTTACATAATATAAACATATATTACATGTTTAGACCGAATATTATGATTTTACAAATTAATATGACGATTTAATCGTTAATCTCGTAAAAGCGATAAAAATACCGAAACATGCAAATTTTCAACTTTTAAAAATTTTCCAGATTTTATGACATACATATATTGTCAAAATAAAACATAAAAATATATACATGCAAATACACAATTAAAATCATGAAATACCGAGTAACATCGACGTTACCTTTAATCCAAATTCGAGTCTACGATAAATTCGTCAGCTGCGGGATCATCTCGAAAGCCTTAACGAAGGAAATGGAAAAAAAGATCGAATAAGGATGAATTAGAGACGGAAAGAGGATGATTAAGACTTGATTTTTGCACAAAATTGGGGCCGGTGGCTGCTGGAAATCATGGCCAAATGAAGAGGAAAAGAGAGTTGTTTTGCTTATTTTTTTTGTAAATGAATGATAAGAAAAACAAAGGGTTTCTTAAGCATAAATGATGCATGACTTTTGATAGAAATGAGGCCAAATAATAGTGTTTTTGGCCAGCCAAAATGAAGAGGCGGAGCTTGAAAAGTTTGATCATTAACACTAAGAATAAATGGTAGAAAACAAAATATCTAAAAAGTTTAATCCATTTTATAAAACAATGTGTAAAAAGAAATGTAAACGGATGAGTGTATGACAAGGTCACGGTCCAAGGGTGACAAGGGGAGTCCAAAAATAGTTGTAGGTTGGTAGTAAAAACAATCGTAAAACTATTAAAGGTATTTCAAAGCAATTCGAGTAAACCTCACGTTGGAATTTAATTATTTACGAAACTTCGTATTAAAATCATAAATGGCTTATTTTTAGTAAAGAAAATATTTCTTAGTTGAAAATATTATATAAATGTATTTAAACATTTTTAGGAAAATGAATAACTTAAATCCAAGCTTAAAAACGTCAATTCAAAGAAAAATAGAATTCCTCGCGGAAAATTAATTAGTTTACGAAGAAAACCAAATAAATGGATTTTAAAAGAATTAAAATCTTTAAAATTAAAAATAAAAATCATTAAACTCAAAAATGAAAAAGGAGCTTAGTAAAATGATGAAATATGAGGCCGAAAAGTGACAGAGTTAAGACGGAGTTCTAACGGAAAGAATAAATATGCTAGGAAAAATAGCGGGTGTTACAATTACCCCCGAGGAGATCCGATAGGCTAAGACCAAAGCTTTAGCCAGTAACCACCTCGCCAGTCGTCCCTATCAGGCTACTAGCTCTAGGGACACCCCTATCTCGACAACCGTTACTGAACATGCCAGAATGGAAGCTGCCCTTGAAGAGCCAGGTACTGACACGGCTCTTGTCAAATAACTTAAAAGGGCTCGAGCTGACCTCACTATATGGCAACTTTTGGTTAGCTCGCAAGAACATCGGGAGGCACTTACTAAGGCTCTCGATCAGATCAAGGTCGACTCCCTGGTTACCCCTGCTGAAATGGTAACCACCATCATGCCCTATCTCAAGGGCAAGTCTAAGGAAGAAGGTCCACTAATCACCTTCTTTGAGTCTGACCTACCACCATTCGGGGCCTTTCATAACTTGGCCATGTACATCACGGTGATTTGCCGAGGGAAGTATCTTCCGATGATCTTGATCGACGATGGGTCTGCTGTGAATGTCCTTCCTTTAAGGACCGCTAAAGCCCTCGGCATTACCGAGGCCAATTACCTTCCAACTGCGCAGACTATCCAGGCTTTTGATGGAAGCCCAAAATCGATTGTCGGGGCCGTTAAGCTGACAATTATAACAAGCCCAATTGAAAAGGAGTTGGAGTTCCAGGTGATCAATGTCACCTCTTATTTTAACCTGCTCCTCGGAAGGCCATGGATCCATGTTGTCAAAGCGGTATCCTCTACCCTTCACCGAAAAGTCAAGCTGCCCCTGCAAGATGGTGGCGTTACTTTGGACGCAACCCCCATAACCGTGGCTAGCTGCAACGCCATGGGCCGTACGGACCTCCGAGGGTTCGACTTTATAGGAATGATCGAGGAGGAGTACCTCTTCAGGCCTTCTTTCACCACTAGCATCGATACGATGCTACAAAATCTGAGGTACTTTTCGGGGGCTACCTCTAAACCATATCTTCCAGCTAGGAAGATTATCGAAGTGTCCTGAACGACGGGGAATCACGCTTCGGTCTAGAGTACTCTATGACCCCGTGAAATGTCATCTGGGCAGGTACTGAGGAGTCTCGCAACATCATCAAGGGCACCTATTTGGGCCCTTATAGCCCACGATTGACTGACTACTTTGTTACACCGGTATTCGGGGCTGTCTGGTCTGTACCAACCAACTATCGCATATCCCGAGACCAATGCAAATGGGCTCAGGAATGCAACTACATCCCGGATGACATATTTGCCCTCGTCCAGTCTGAATCTAAGGAGGGTGCTGACAATGCTGAGCCCGTGCTGGGGCTCCTGTTTGGGGAACACAAGGTCGTCCCAACCCCTAAAGAAGACTTAGTGAACCTGATCCTCCAAAGCAATAGGTTCGATCCCACAAAGCTGATCTCTGAAGTCGGCTCTACCGGGAACAGGGCATGGAGGAAGACCATCAAGTGGACCGACAGCCAGGGCCGAGTCTACAAGTTGACCACCGGTGAAGGAGACATGTCGGGCATCGATTTTGAGTCGGAGTCTGAGTCTGAGTCCGAGTCTGAGTCTGAGTCTAGAGGGTCTGGTGCTAGAGTTCAGTTTGTAGCCCCTCTCCCTGTAGTCACTTTCACTGGAGCCTCGGGGTCTATCCCGAAGGTACTCCCAATCCCGCCTCAGACCAATGATCAGATGGCTGCTCTCTTCAAGCTATTTTCCAAATTTTCTATCAATAATAAGGATAACTGTTCTGCTTACGTCTTGTCTTATCTTCAAAATGCTTTCAATTTCAAAAATATTATATGCAAGGACATTGAGAAACCCGACGAACAAGTATCCTTACCTCCGCATCTGATCGAGCAACTAGAACAAAGGGAATCCCGGGATCCGGTGATTGAAGAAACCGAGTCCATCAATGTGGGAACCACCTTAGAACCCCAGATGCTTAAGATAGGGCTATCTTTAGATCCAGAGGAGAGACAACAATTCACAAACCTCTTCCAAGAGTTCAAAGACGTCTTCGCATGGTCCTACAAGGATATGCCGGGGATAGATCGGGAAATAGTTGAACACCGTATACCCATCAAAGACGGGTGTAAGCCGGTAAAACAGAAGCTCCTGATAAGTGTAGTTTGTAATGCCTATTTGTTGTGTTTGGTCCCGGTTTCTCTTGTGAAATTGCTCTTTGGAGCGGTTTTCAAGGCTACTTATGCTTCTCCTAGCTTGTTTTAGGTTCCTAGAATCAATATTGAAGAAAGGGAACGATTCGAACTCGTTTCCGACACATTTGGAGCCAACGAAGAGAAGGAATGATCACTCGGTGGCCTAGTTTCGATCCCGAGGCTACTTATGCTTCTCCTAGCTTGTTTTAGGTTCCTAGGATCAATATTGAAGAAAGGGAACGATTCCAACTCGTTTCCGACACATTTGGAGCCAACGAAGAGAAGGAACGATCACTCAGTGGCCTAGTTTCGATCCCGAGACCTTGGGACCCATTCCCGAGCCCCTTAGACTCGAACCCGAGCACCTAGAATCAATGAGAAGCCCATGAGAAGCAAGGAGGGACCTTAATGATCATAATGGAGGCCTACAAGACCCTTCCCGGGCGGGAAGAGTAGCCTTCCCGGTCGGGAAGGAGTGCAAGTTAACAACAGCTACTGGTCTGGTCATCCCGACCGGGAAGAGAGCTTCCCGACCGGGAAGGATGACCCATCCCGACCGGGACCATTCCTTCCCGACCGGGAAGGAGCATGCAGCTACAGCCCGCGTCAACTCTTTTCTTCTCCTTTGTTCTTGTAACCCTATATATACCCCCTCTCTTGTAATCTTATGTTATGTTAGACATTAACCACAAAACCCTAGATTACTTTAGCCTAGATTAGCCTAGATTAGTGTAGATTAGTTTTTAATTAATCCTTAATCTTAGTTTAATCCTTGTAATATTGGAATTCTTGAAGATCTCTACCAATCTTGACAACATTGGTGGATGTTTGGGTTTTCTTCTATGCAAGTGTTCATCTTTTCTTCTCTTGTTTAGTTGGTATAATCTTTCTTCTCCCTTTACTCTTTTTCTTCCTTTGTTATTCAAGTTTTAATCTTTGTTCATTGTATTGTTCATTGTTCATAGTTTTCACTAGTTTCATTATGGATGTTTTGTTGTTTGTGTTGATTTCTCTTGTTTATGTTAATATTTGTTTAGACCTTGTTTGCCTATTTACTTGACTTTGTCTTTTGTTTTTGTGTTTTTCTTTTTTCTTTTTGTTCCTTTGCTTCTTGTGTGTGCGAAGTTTATTTCTTTCTTGTCTAGTGCCCAAAAAGCACTAAACTTCTCAATTTTGCTCTTAGTCTACAGTTTGTGCCTAGAGGTGGTGACCATCTTCTTCTTTACGGCTTAGAGCCGCTTTAACGGACAGTTGCTAGATTGAGAGGTCCTCAACCGGGTACGAGCCACGATTTTCGAGTATAGCATGAGGTTTGATCTAAACTCCCCACCTATAGAAGCCACAACAAGCTACTCTTCTTCCTCAATGAATCGAGACTATGCCGTGATGTCTTCAAGGTACCACCAAGCTTCATTTGGTAATCAAGAAACCCGTGGGTATGAGCCTCAAGGATATGGAAGCCAATTTCCCCAAAACCCACCATATTACCAATCACCTCAACCTCACTACCAAGTAGCACTCCAAAACCCCAATGACCATCAAATGCCCAACTTGGAGTTATATAAATTGATTCTTCAATTGCAAAGGAGCCAACAAGAAATGGCCATTCAAATGCAAAAGAACCAAGATGAATTCATGGCCCAATATCAAAGGGAAACCGAGGCGATGGATGCTCAATTAAATGCGTTATCGGTTAAAACCGTAATGTTTTTATCCCGAACGTCACAACTAGATGAAGGGTGCTCACTTGAGCAAAGGGAGCAACCTAATCACGAAGCCGCCGATGAAGCTCCTTTTGGAAGCAAAATTTCCTTTGAAGAACCTCAATCGTCTAACCAAGAAGAGGCGAAAGAGGAGATAATCCTTGATGGAGGTGTGTTTGGTGAAGATTTGGGTGAGGATAGTGGGAATTTGAAGAGTTTCGTTGATGAAAACACCGATATAGTAGAGGAAAGTCAAGATTCTATCCCCTCTATACTTGTTGAACCTTCAATCCCCTCCGCTTGCCCTCCTCTTGAGCTTCATGCCGCTTCTTATGAGCCTATTGTTGAGGATGTTGAACTTTGGGATGAGTTGAGTGAGGTGATAGTAGAGGTGATCATGGGCCGGGCCAATGCGGGCTTGGGCCGGGCCTAAGCAATAAAAATGACCCACGTGAGCGGGTTGGACCGGGCCGGGCCAAATGAGTGGGCCTATTTTGTAAGTCCAAACCCAGCCCTAGCGGGCTTTTCGTGCCAAAATGGGCTTTTTAAGCCCTATAATTTAACGCTCTCGTATGAAATAAGTATCTTAATATCACCGTTTAATAATTTAAACTTATGTGTTTTGTTTATAAATTTTAATATTTCTTTAAAAATTAATGTTAAACAACAATATCGACAAACATATATCACTTTAAATATTATAATCTCTGTAATGAATAACGTAACAAATTTAAAATGTTTAATAAAATATACATGAATATAATATATACTCGTATTGTTATTAAGTATGGGCCGGGCTGGGCCAAAATTAGGGCCAAATTCGTGGCCCAAACCCGGCCCAAAAACACTTCGGGCTTTTTAGGGCCGGCCCATGGGCTTTTTTGGGCCATAATATAAGGCCCAAGCCCTTCAAAAAAGCGGGCCGGGTCGGGTCGGGCTTATGGGCTTGGGCCATTTGATCACCTCTAGGTGATAGGTATTGTGAAGTCATGGGACATGAATGAAGAAATCAAGTCGCCCATATGTGATAATCAAATAAAATATTGTGAACCCCTTGGGTGTAATTTGGATCTTGGTTTAGAAGAGGTTGAAACCGCTTGCATGAGTTTCAAATCTCTTCTTATTGATGATGTGGGGAAGAACGATGTTTTAGGATTCAGAGATATTGGGCCGGAACTTGTTGATGACTTGGGTTTGCTTGATGAAGAGAAGAGGGTTAAACTCCCTTTTGACCCTTGTGCTAGAAATTCAAGCTTTGAATTGGTTGTGTTAGGAGACGATGTCTAGGGAGGAAGAGGTCGGTAAGGCTTGTAGGATGGATAGACCCCGGAGACAACATGAAAGATGACGTTGGGTCTTTAGGTGACTACTTCTTGCTTCCGCCTTGGAGACTGTGGAGGATAGCTTGGCTCGGGCACTCTTTGGGCCTTCATTATGATGTGGGTCATGCGTTTGACTTGCTCCTCCGAGCCCTTGAGGGCTATGGTTGAAGAATGAGAGTCCACCATCCTCGGTTTGACGGAGTTCCTAAAGAACCGTCATGTTGTATATTCCCCTTTTCTTCTTCTCTTGAGCTTTTGTGATTGTAATTGTATTATTTATGATTTTGTTTCTAGGATTTGTTTGTTTTGTGGGATCCTTGTAATTTTGGAATTTTTGATGAGCGATGAGAGGGAGGGATTTTGATGGATGTTTTGAGCTTACTTGATAGATGCGAAGTGAAGATGAACATTAGAGAGGAGTGGTTATTGATAGAGTTTGGATTTTGGGCATGGGAGTCGATTTTTGAAGCTTTTGAGAAGCTTTTGGGGACGAGATTCTAGGTCTCGTTGTATTGGTGGCCTTGTGGGTGAAGCTACAAGATTGGGAAGGAGCCTTCCCGACCGGGAAGAAGTCCATCCCGACCGGGATGGTGCCCTGCTCCTCCTTTTGCCTCTTCTTTGTCATGTGAGCCCACCCAACCACTTTATACCCCCTCCCAACCTCCCTACCTACCCTTGCACCTATCATATGACCCCTACACTTCATATACATACCCTCACCTCATCTTATCTTCACTGCATACCGAGTCCCACATCAAATCCCACCTCCTTGCACCATTGCAAGCTTAGCACTTCAACCATGCAACCATATCGAGAATGAGGAGGAATAACAATGACGAAGACTAGCTACGTGCCATTAATGATCATTGAGACGATGGAGCGAGAGAGTTGCTAACCGATTGGTACGACAACTATCCTTTCTTTTCCGTCTTTTATTGCTTGTCTTCCTTTGTTTGTTCCCTTCCCCTTATCCATTTTTGTGTCATAGTGGCCCTCGGGGCCTTGGTAGTCATTGCTCCCGATTCTCGATGACTTGACTACACTCCGGCCGGACACATTCTACCCTTTTATGCGCTTTATTTTTGATTTTTAGCTTTATTTTCGTAGTTTCTCTTCTTTTTTAGTGTCTCCATAAACTACGATCGAGCATGACGACATTGCTAAGTTTAAGTGTGGGGGAGCGATATCCTAGTGTAGCTTAGTTTTATTTTCGTAGTTTTTTCGAAAAAATCTTAAAAATCCCTAAAAATTTGAAAAAAATTCACAAAAATCAAAAAAGATTTTTCCTTTGTGTCTTTTCCTTTTGTGCCGTTGTGTCGTATTTTTGTTGTGTTGTGCATGTTTTGCCTCCCTTTCTCCTTGTAGGTCGCTTAATCACCGCTAACTTTGGAGGGTTTTCAAGACATCCGGTAACATATTTTTATCCCTTTTTCCTCTTTATCTCTTGTTGAGTTTGGAGGAGAATTTGTGATGATGTGTGCTCGGGTGGAGCTTTGTAGAGTTTGAGGTTGATTTGGTGGCTTGTTTGGATGTTCGGGGTGGTGTTTGTTCTCTTTGTGTGTTTGTTTTGTTTTGTTTTGTCATATTTGTCTCATTTTCTTTCGTTTTTGTTGCGTCTTGTTTTGTGTTGTGTAGTTTGTGTCTTGTGTAATAAAAGGTTTTCGAAAACCCGGTTTTAAGGCTAGTGCGCAAGAGTTTACTTTCCCTTCCTAGTGATGTGAATCGAGTCTTGGACTTTAGTCTAGTAGAATGACCTTAAATCAATAGTTTCGTTGGTCCTTTGCCTTGAGTCCACCTAGTCTACTAGGGATTTACTACGGGATTTGCATTTTGACCACTATGACCACCCACGGTGTGGAAAGGCCTTGGTTGCCGAGTCCCGTTCCTTAGGTGACCGTGTTCGAAATTGTTTGATTAGTCCAAGTTTTCCACCTTTTTGTGGGTTTGAAGGGAAAGCGCGCCCTACTCACCCATTTTCCTACCCCCTACACATTTCCAAAAATAAGTTGCAAATTGTTGAAATTCTTACTTGGTTGCAAGAAATGCTTACAAAACATGATTCATCAAAAGGGCTAGCCAAGTCAAAAGAAAGGAGAAAAAGAAAAGGTACAACAAATCAAAAAGAAAATACAAAAGAAGAAAAAGAAATGGCATAGCAATTCAAAAGCCAAATGAAAAAAAAAATGCCAAAAGAAAACCGTCTCACAAAAAGATTCTCACCCACTCAAAATAAGCCTTTTTACGATCGTTACCGTGAAGAGCCTACCAAAGGACCGAGTCCCTAGGAAGGATGATAGCGGTAATGATCGGTCTTCCTCATTTTGCAAACCTTATCCACCTTTTTACTTGGACTAGTTAGGTGATTTTGAGCATAGGGCGACCCTCTTGGCCCATCGCTAGAGGGGGCGGGGTCTCACTTACCTACAGTGTCGACTAACACCGTGGTTCATCCTTTTTCCATCCCGCCGATCGTCCCGTAGTACGTTCTTAGAAGGTTAGGTGGAACTTAGGTAAGCTACCAACGTTTTTATTGCTTTGTTGCCATACTATTAGGGTTTAGTTCATATTGGTTTCTATTATTAGTTCGGGAACGTTGTCACTTGCCTTGAGTCCTTAACCGGTGCTTCTTTCACCGCTTTGTAGAGGGAAGCGGTATTTATTTCTTCTTGGGTGCAACTGATTGCTTGTTTGTTTGTATGTTTGCTTGTTTATGTGTTTTTGTGTCCGGTTGCATCCACAGTTTTGTCGCAAGACCTTACTTGCCTTGCGGAGTGCACTTTTCCTCTAAGTGTACTCGCGTGAGTTGAAAGGGCGTAGGGTGCGCTAATACCCGCTCGCCTAGTATATTAGTTTTTATTAGTTTAGTAGTTAGTTTGTGCTTACTCGAGGGCGAGTAAGGGTTAAGTGTGGGGGAGTTGATAACTGTAGTTTGTAGTGCCTATTTGTTGTGTTTGGTCCCGGTTTATCTTGGGAAATCGCTCTTTGGAGCGGTTTTCAAGGCTACTTATGCTTCTCCTAGCTTGTTTTAGGTTTCTAGGATCAATATTGAAGAAAGGGAACGATTCCAACTCGTTTCCGACACATTTGGAGCCAACGAAGAGAAGGAACGATCACTCGGTGGCCTAGGTTCGATCCTGAGACCTTGGGACCCATTCCCGAGCCCCTTAGACTCGATCCCGAGCACCGAGAATCGATGAGAAGCCCATGAGAAGCAAGGAGGGACCTTAATGATCATAATGGAGGCCTACAAGACCCTTCCCGGGCGGGAAGATTAGCCTTCCCGTTCGGGAAGGAGTGCAAGTTAACAACAGCTACTGGTCTGGTCATCCCGACCGGGAAGAGAGCTTCCCGACCGGGAAGGATGACCCATCCCGACCGGGACCATTCCTTCCCGACCGGGAAGGAGCAGCTACAGCCCGCGTCAACTCTTTTCTTCTCCTTTGTTCTTGTAACCCTATATATACCCCCCTCTTGTAATCTTATGTTATGTTAGACATTACCCACAAAACCCTAGATTACTTTAGCTTAGATTAGCCTAGATTAGTGTAGATTAGTTTTTAATTAGTCCTTAATCTTAGTTTAATCCTTGTAATATTGGAATTCTTGAAGATCTCCACCAATCTTGACAACATTGGTGGATGCATGTTTGGGTTTTCTTCTATGCAAGTGTTCATCTTTTCTTCTCTTGTTTAGTTGGTATAATCTTTCTTCTCCCTTTACTCTTTCTCTTCCTTTGTTATTCAAGTTGTAATCTTTGTTCATTGTATTGTTCATTGTTCATAGTTTTCACTAGTTTCATTATGGATGTTTTGTTGTTTGTGTTGATTTCTCTTATTTATGTTAATGTTTGTTTAGATATGATTGAGTAGACTTTTTGTGGGGTTATTAGGGTGATTAAGTGTGAATTATGGATGATTAGGGTTTGATTGTGGATAAAGGTGGATTCTTTGTTACTAGTCACATATTATGCACACTATGTGTTTGTTGAATTGCTTGTTAGAGTAGTAGTTGCAAATACTTCTCTTGCTTGTCTTCCTCTTCTCATTGTCTGATTGATTTGTGGTTGAATCCTTGTGTATTGGGTAACATCTTGCATAAGTATTCGGGTTTTGTCTTTGACACGAGAGTGCGGACATTGGCTTTGACGCGAGAGCGCGGACCAACCTTAGTAACTAGGTGAATCTTGCACCATCGATCTCCCAACTATCCTACTACACTTATGAACCCAACCTAACCTTATTCTTTCCTTGTTTGATTCCTTCATCTTCTTAGTCATTGTTCCCTTAGTTAGTTGAATCGTTTAGCCTTAGTTGTTATACCTAGCTTAGTCATAGTCTTAGTTTATTCCCTTCTTATCGTTCTAGCTTAGTCATAGTCCTATTTGGGTGACCTTAGTCTAGACACCTCTTTACCGTCCCCGTGGACTCGACCCGACTTGCCCTATCTACGTGTTAGGAATAGTTGGTTTTTATTTGTTGGTGGGGATCCACGGCAAATCCCTCCCATCAGCTCCGCAGAATGAGGCCCGAATGGTCTCTCAAGGTCAAAGAAGAGGTCGACAAACAGTTCAAAGCCGGCTTCATACAATTATCCGAATATCCAGACTGGGTCGCGAACATCGTGCAGGTACCTAAAAAGGACGGTAAGGTGCGTGTATGCGTAGATTTTCGGGACCTTAACAAGGCCAGCCCGAAAGACGATTTTCCATTACCACACATCAATATATTAATGGATAACACGGCCGATCATGCTCTTTTATCATTTATGGACGGGTATGCCAGGTACAATCAGATCAAAATGGCAGAAGAAGATATGAGTAAGACCACCTTCATTACACCTTGGGGTACTTACTGCTACACCGTCATGTCGTTCGGTCTCATTAATGTCGGAGCCACGTATCAACGGACCGCTACGATTTTATTACACGATATGATGCATAAGGAAGTGGAAGTTTATGTAGACGACATGATCGTTAAATCCAAAGACTGAGACGGGCACATTGCGGCCCTAAGGAAGTTCTTCACCCGACTGCGCAAATACAACATGAGGCTAAACCCTCAAACTGCAGCTTCGGGGTAACATCTGGCAAATTACTGGGTCTTATCGTTAGCCAACGTGGCATCGAGGTCGATTCAGCTAAAATCGAAGTCATTACCGAGATGCAACCTCCTAAAACCGAAAAAGAGATAAGGGGATTTCTTGGGAAAGTTCAATATGTTAGCCGGTTTATTTCCAAACAGACTATGTGTGTGAACCCATTTTCAAGAAACTGAAAGTGGGGGAACGAACACTGTGGGATGAAAAATGTCAGACGGCTTTTGATAAAATCAAAGAGATCATGTCTACTCCGCCGGTCTTAATGCCACCTCAACCCGGTTTGCCTTTGTCGTTATACCTAACAACGACCGAGACAGCCATGGGGGCTATGTTAGCACAGACAGTCGACTCGGAGGAACGAGCCATTTACTTCATCGGCAAAAAATTCTTGGACATGCTCGAGAAAACATGTCTAGCTCTAGTCTGGGGCACCAAAAAACTCCGGCACTATATGCTCAGTTACGAGGTACATGTACTATCCAAAATGGACCCTATCAAGTACCTATTCGAGAAGCTCATCCTTAACGGCAGGATGTCCAGATGGACTTTAATGTTGGCAGAGTTCGGCCACAAATTTGTGCCACTAAAAGCCATTAAAGGTCGGGTAGTAGCCGAATTTCTCGCCGATAGTCCTGTATCCGAAGAAGGGCACATCGATACTTGGTCCTTCCCAAACGAAGATATATTCCATACCGATACAGAAACATGAGATTTATATTTTGGCGGGGAATCTAATTTCCGAGGGTTCGGAGTCGGGATTCTGTTAATCTCGCCAAAAGGGGAGCATTCTCCGTTATCCATTAAACTGGATTTCGACGTAACTAATAACGCGGCCAAATATGAAGCATGCATTCAAGGGCTACAAGTCGCCGCTGATTTAGGAGTCACAAACCTCCAGGTCCATGGAGACTCATCTCTAGTCATCAACCAAGCTCTCCAAAAATGGAAAACTCGGAACGCCAACCTCGTGGCCTATCATGCGCAAGTAAGGGTTCTCGAAAAACAATTCCAAAAAGTAGAATACATTTATCTACCCCGGGAAGAAAACCAGTTCACGGATTCACTTTCCAAATTAGCATCCTTATTGAATATCCCGGATCACCTAACCGGTATGCCGATTTGCGTTGAAAGACGGTCCGAGCCGGCATACATCCACGCCATTCAAGAGATCGAGATAACTGATCCGGAACCTTGGTATCAGGCTATTCTAACCTACACGACAACGAGAGAATATCCTCCGGGAATTGAAAACCGGGCCAAGAAAGCCCTGCGGAGGCTGGCAACCCAATTCCTTCGTACGGACGATGGGCAGTTATACAAAAAGACGGCACAGGGGGCTCTCCTCTTATGTGTCGACAAAATAAAAGCCGAGAAGGTTATTGCTGAGGTACACGACGGCGAATGCGGTCCACATATGAACGCCTAGATGTTGGTCCGAAAAATCATGAGACTCAGATACTACTGGAACAATATGGAAACCGACTGCCAGTTATATGTCAAACACTGTCATAACTGCCAGATCTTTGCCAACGTTCAACATATGCCGTCATTCCTATTATACACCATCACATCACCATGGCTATTTTCGACATGGGGAATCGACATAATAGGAAAAGTAAACCCTTCCGGGACGGGGGTCACTGTTTCATTTTGGTAGCTATCGACTATTTCACCAAATGGGTCGAAGCTGAGTCATACCGGATTTTGAATGCTAAGCATGTTGCCAAATTTATCCAAAACAAGATTATATGCCGATACAGGATCCCGCACGAATTCATCAGTGATCACGGGACGCACTTCCAAGCTGAAACCGCTACTTTATTAGCCAAATACAAAATCCAAAGGCATACATCCTCGCCTTACCGTCCCCAAACAAATGAAGCGGTAGAGGCAGCTAATAAAACAATTGTCACCATACTTAAAAATATGATAATTACCGAGACTGGCCCAACAAAATACCATTTGCCCTTTGGGGATACCAAACGTCAATCCGCACCGCAACTGGTGCAACTCCGTATTATTTGACGTACGGGATGGAGGCAGATCAACCGGTCAAGTTGGAAATACCATTCCTCAGGATCTTACTAGAAAGCCAAGTGCCTGAAGCAGATTGGGTCCAAGCTCGATACGATTCGTTGGTTCTTTTGGACGAACGGCGGTCCCGGACCCTCAAAAATATTCAAATATATCAAAAAAGAATACAACGGGCTTTCAACAAATGAGTTAGGCCCAGAAATATCAAAGAAGGGGAATTGGTCCTCAAGTCCGTTCGAGCATTACTACCAGTTGACCCAAGTGGAAAGTTCATACCCAATTGGGTCGGGCCCTATCTGGTAAAGAAGGTTCTATCAGGAGGAGCAGTGATGCTGACAGACTTGGACGGGAATGAATTCGTCAACCCAACCAATTTAGATCATCTGAAGCGCTACTACCCCTAAACCTTATCTCAATGTCATTTGCAAAAGTTTATAAAAATTTGTCTTTTTATACATAAACTTTCAAAATTATAAGCAAGTCAATAAGTTAGGATTATTTATCCTACTGTCGTACACACCTCGAACTACTAGTCCTTGTGTATTTCGAAACTGCAAAATTTTATGCCTGAACTACGTTTGGTTTGATTCCACTAACTATGGATACGTTGGCAGCCCCTCAAAAGGGCACAACAACCGCAATAATGTAAAGACAGAAACGGTATTCACTAATAAAATACTTTTATTAACCAAAAACCCCGCTAAACTCGGGAATTTCAAAATTACATCATTCAAATAAAAAAAAAGCAACAACAAAAAGGACACCACAAAAAATAGTAATAATATCTAAATAATAAAATTTAAGGAGACGGGTATTTAGGGCATCTTGCCCTTGCCCTTATCCTTCGGGTCACGTGGAGCCTGTGGTCGTCGAGGCGGTGGCGAGCATTTCTCGGATCACAAGGGGAACCTCCTTAGCTCGAACCCGTTTCTTCGACAATGGGTCTTCTGCTATCGTAACTGGTCCGACTCGAACCCTCACGTGCTTAGGTAGCCTGTCTCGAGGACCAAGTCGGCCCTGAACTGCCAACTTCGGGCCAAGTCTTCTTTCCAAGTATGTCTGGGGGCTCACTCTCCCCCGAGCACCTCTAGCATTAGACCCTTCAGCTTGAGTCTTAGTCTTCCCCCTCTGACCTGACATCAGACGAACCAGTGTGGTCGGAGTGTCACCTTCGTCAAAGAAGCCTCTATTGTCTTTAACCTGCTCTCGTTGAAGCAGGTCAAAAGCTTCATCGACCTTCAAAGCAACTCGGGCCTCGGCAGAATCCGCTTTCATCCATTTCTCATAAGAGTCTGATACCCAGATTGAGTGAAGAGACTCGGGAACAGACCAAGTAACCCGGGTGTACCATCGTTGCATCCAGGTATCGCACATTACATCAGTCAGCTGGATAGGTTCACTCACAACTGCTTCGTTTTCCGGGATTCTCTGAGACCAACCATACTGCCTAAGTATGCGGTCGGGATAGAGGTGAACTGTCTGGCTAAGGGACAAAATCACTTGATAAACGGGCCTTATCCCTCGGCGCCAAACCTGTCCAGACGTAAATAGACCACCACGGCACCACCCATCAGATCAATGGACCGCGATGAAATGCCAGCTCTTCGTCCCAGTATTTCCGGTTGATAAGGCAAGATGAATCGATAGCTCGTGTCCTTGTCATCACTTGATTGGGACGGTACCAACTCAGGTCCAGGAGAGGCTCTATGATTGATAACCTCTAAAATAGCCAAACCTAGCAAAGAACAGAAACTTATAAGCTCTCGAAGCAACATTGACATCCGCCTAGGGGCACTATATCGAGTGCCTAGGGGTCACTCGATCGAGTGACACCCCTAAAACCGGGCAGCGAGTTTTTGATGAAGGCACTCGATCGAGTGCTGATATGGGTTAAGTCGTCTCACCCAATCAAGAAAAACCTAATGCTACTAACTAGAATATAGCGGCAAGTAAGGTATCGAATCCACGGGGAAACAGTTAAACAAGTCTAATAGCTATGGTGATTCTAAATGCTCTAAACGGTTTGATTGATGGAAAAATATAGAAAACTACTAAAATACGAATATGAATAAAGGATTCTAAAATGAGCGGAAAACTAAGGTCACGGGTTCAAACGATAGATGTCCGACAATTATGCAACAATAATAATAAACACATAAACATGCTAGTCGGCTATAACACGTTCTCTCGAATCGTGCCAACCTAGGAAAGATCTAACGGGCTCTCGCAACTTATTAGACTCCCTACCAAATCGCGCGTGATCTAATCCTGATTCGGCTTTCGCACAAGAACTAGAATTTCTCGAACAGATTAAAATATTGTGGCCTTTAACAAATTAATCGACAAACAAAACGCGCGAAAGTGGTACTAGCATAATTATAAATTTAGCATCAAAGCAACATAATCGTATAATAATCCATCGATCCCCCTCGACCCTAGCGAGAAAATTAGCTACGCATGACGATTACGAAACAACAAATCGCATACATGGAATTCATGATAAAAAGGTGAAGCAAATAAAAGTAACAAACGAACGGGAATCTAGCGAACTAAAGTAAACAACGAATTGCAAATAAGGAAAATTGCGACGAACTAAGTAATTTACGATAAAGATTGAAACGTAAAACTGAAAATTACATAAACGAGATTACCGAAATTGAATCCGAGTGAAAACCGAGTGCTAGAATCTTAAAGGTCACGAGTTTTCTAAAGCTAAGTATGAAATGTGATCCTAAGAAATGATACAAGCATCCTTAGTTATACAAAATTAGGCGAAAATAAGCTGTGTGTCGCGCCGGCCGGCTGGCAGGCCGCCTGCCACATGCAGGGGCCGAGACACACCAAAAATTGAAGCTAAAAATGCCCTTGTGTCATGCCGGCCGGCCAGCAGGCCGCCTGCCACATGCAGGCTGGCGCGCACAACACTACTAAAACAAGCATTGGGCCGCTTTCCTTGGCCCAACGAATCGACACTTCTCATTTCTTCTTCGCCTAAACGTCTCGAAGCACGGGTTTTGTCTCGGGATCGTTCTTCTAACCAGATATGAGTGTAAATGCACATAAAGACTTGAAATCGTGTAGAATTTACAAAAACACTCACTCAAAGCAAAATGTTAGAAGAAACGGCTCTAAAGAGCACGTTCCGACCGGAAAAGACAACGGAATCGAGGGAATAAAGTTATATAAACACGACACATCAAGTGCCTGGGTGACTCGATCGAGTACCCTCTGTAGCAGGTTATCGTAAAAAAAAATCGAAGCGGTAAACCTGTAACTGACGGGTACTCCCAGTCAAACGAACTGACGGGTCCCTTTCGCGGTTATCCAAACCCTGGATAATCTCACCCGTGATCAACCATGTTATACTATATTCCGTCTCCATCAGGTCAATAATGGTAAAAAGTCGAACGTCACCCATGCACGACAGCAAATCCATGTGACCTTCGAAGGCATAAACGTGAAGCATACAAAAAGCAAAAGCCCTACGGCTATGGACTGGCATAACCCGGACATCAAGTGGGTTCATAAACTTGCCAGCCAAAGCGAACAGTGAAACAGTATCCCCGACTAGCATACGGGACACCTCCATATGAGAGAGACACAAAAACGCCCATAGTTTTCTCCTCGGGTCATGAACTGAAAACGGGACAGCTGGGCGAAGCAAAGGATTCCACCCTCCCAAAGCAGCAATTTCCTCGGGTAAAGGACAGATCTCGCGTCGGGGAAAGGCGAAAACATGATATGTGTCGTCCCAATACGACAGACAAGCATCCAAAAAGTGAAGATCCACTTGCATTTGACAGACCGTGAATAACTGAGTGATCCCCGTCTGTCAAAGCTACCTTCTTCGCGTCCCTAAAATTTCGGGACCAAGCTTGTAGCCTTGCAGTTAAACGCTCGATGCCCATAGCTGGAATTCTTAAAAGACAAGTTTCTTCTTAAGAAAAGAGTTTTTGTGAGGTGCAGAAAAATTAAAACGGAGGTTGTGTTTATATAACACCAAAATCCTGGCAGTTATCCTACTACTACTATGCTTCTTTGGCCCAAGCAGATCTAAGCATACAGGCCCAATACTAGCCTTTCCATACCAGTACAGGAATAGAGTCATCCCGAGCATTCCTAATTTTCAAAAAAAATAAAATCAAAAGTTTCAATTTTTTTGCTCCCCAGCGCGAGTCGCTGTTTCACCTAAATGTTACATGCGAATTATTATGTGACTTCATACAGGCACACTTAGGACTTCAAAGGCATGTCCGACTCCCCACGGAGCTATTATCATCAAGGCAGGTATAACCCTTCCTCTTATGGCTAGTGAGCCTTTCACGCGAGTCTAATGAACTATAAACAACCCGACCGAAAGGCTGCCAGGTCGTAATCCTCGATTGGCCAGGTAGCTACTCTGACTTTCGCCTTGTCCAAGCCTTAGTCAGAGTGGAGACTCTGTAGACACCTGCAGTTGGCTGCTAGTGTCTATAGCGGTCTCCAACAAAACACCCGATGATGATCGGACGTAAACGTGCTTTGACCCGCTCGAATATGGGCTCGAAATCATTAGTATTTGGCTTGGGCTATTTACGGAGTACAAATCTCACAAAACCAACCTCAAACTCAGGTCCAGTGGGTCATTTCCATTCAAATAAGGGTAATTTGGGTCAAAACCAACACCGAAAATAAAACCGTCTTTTAGCGACCGGGTCAAAACCCGGTGAAAGACGAATCCGATACAAAAATCAGCCACATACGCATTTTAGAAGAGAACCCAACAACCAAAACCTCTTCAATTTAGGATAGGATTTCCTTTCTAAATTCCCTCCTCCGTTTTAACTCACTCGATCGAGTGGTTCAGGCCCACTCGGTCGAGTAAGCTTGCGAACCGAGCGAACCGGCTTTGGACCGGGCACTCGATCGAGTGCACCCACACCACTCGATCGAGTGGCCCTGAACCGGGGTATTTTCTCTATAAATACCCCGTCACCCCAACTCATTTTAAAAACTTTTCATAACTTTTGAAACCCTTTCTACTACCTCGAAACCTACACATTCCAACCATATATATAATCACCATCATCTCGACATACACACACACATACGACCCTAATCCCGAGATCAAAACTCGTCAAATCTATCACTACAAATCATATACGCCATAACTCTCCTATACATCTCGACGCTCCTGTGCCTAAGCCACTACTAGACGAGTCAATTTCCGAGACAAAGCATGTAGGTTGAGGGTGTAAAATTCAATCCCGACTTCTCCCTTTCTTCCTTCTCTTCTCTTCGTCTTTTTTCGTTTCTTTTTCGTTTTTTTGTCTTTTTTTTTAATTTCTTTTCTTTCGCTAATATAGTTACTATCGTATCACCATAAAATATTCGCCTATACGTGTTGAATACGAGGGATGATGGGATAAGGAAACACGAATACGAGAGTATTGCACTCGATGTTGCCGGCCACTTATCCTAACACCCTAAGTATTTGGCTGTTGAAGCGAATCAACCTTAAAAAGAACATTTTTTTATTTATTTCGTTTCATCGTCGCGTTTCTAATATCGTTAATAATTTTATTTATCGTTGCTATTAAATAAAACCTCGCATATTTATGTAAAACGTTTTTTGAATCGAATATGCTTAAAAACGAAGCCCGTTTAAGATCCTTCTAATCCCTTTACGAGTTGTAACAGTGGTGGCACCCTTTCGAGGAGCGCCGCCCTAAACACTCAAGGGCATGATGTGATCGCGGACATTCGTCGTTAAATATATTCGATTCCCCTTTTTTTTAAGGTTAGTACGAAAACCTGTTGATGCAAAACCGAACACCACATAATCCGTAAGGATTAATAACGATGTCGTGACGCGGAGGGAATTAATTTCATCCTAATCAAATTCAAAACGATTTCACAACGCTTTATTCAAAACTCTCGATACCGGTCTTGTAATAATAAAATACATGTTGTGAGTATCGAAAACTGAGTCAAGTATAAATCACATCATATTTTTACGCGGCTTGGTTAGTCATCGATTTAAACCTAAAACAAAAATCGAGATCGCTACTCTTTCTCGAATCGAGCCATAGCTCGAACAGGGGGCACTCGATCGAGTGCCACAGCCCACCCGATCGAGTGGTACTCCAAAAAACAGGCAGGAGGTCCGTGGCAGGATCACTCGATCGAGTCCCTCCCATGACTCGATCGAGTGGTCTCCTTTGCACTACAACGTGAACTTTTAATGTCATTTCAACATCGACAAATATTTTTTACGACCTTGGTCGTTACGTGTAAAGACAATCACGTGTTTTTTCTTTTCAAAATCATGCATCATCATATCCACTTCGAGTCATTTAATCCATTCGCATTACTGTTATTACTATATCATTATTTCGACTTTGCTCGTTATTTTCTTTTGTCCGGGTTGTATTTACGCCCGTGTAACTTGTAATCTATTCTCATTTCATTTTGCTTTTATTTGTTTACGTTTTACCGTATTACAAATGAATCTCGCATGCTAAACCACTTTGACGTGAAGTAAATGCATTAAATCGACATAGCAACCTATCCGATTTTTCTACACATCTCGTAAAATGTTGTTTGCATAACATTTCAACCGAATCACTAGCGCGCGTATTAAAAATTCGAACGATATCTTAGTAGAGGCCGCTATGTGCGGGCGGGGTTGGGTGTCCTTTGTTGGCTTCCCAACACGTACCTTCACCCCTTATTCAGAACCTCGGTTTCCGGATATCCGAAATCGTTGGCGCATGAGAGTCATTCGATATACGGTACCCGATAATGTCGGCATCGGTATCGTAATGCAAAGGGACAAAACCCACAAGCTCTAGTATCGAAGTGGGCCGTATTTGTGCACGGTCCACCAAAATATAGAGTGGGTTCGAATGGGTTCGAACTCCACAAAGTTCGGTGGCGACTCTTAATTCGATTTAAATTTCAACCCGAGAACCATCTCACATGGGAAACATTTCGCCCCAAAAAAACCCGCGCGTGACCGCGTCGGGATGAATCTATGTCTGTCCACACAGGAAATCAAATTCCAACCCGATACCACCCCGATTTCCTTCCTCATTTCAAACCCATAACTTCCGGAAAAAAAAACTCAGTATTGGGCAAAAGTATAACCTTGGAAGATTTATCTCCGAATAGAAAGGCGAATAAGAAGCGAGGAATTGATATGAATGGCTCCTGACCACAAAGTTGGATACTCACACGTGGCACTCTCCTCCTTCCTCGTTTTCTCTCTCCACCTTCAAGCAAATCAGTCAATCTATCTATCTATCCATTCTTGCTTAATCCATCTATCTTCCTAATCTTGATTTACTACACTTGAGGTAGAGGCACTGCACTAATATTCAGGGGATAAATTGATTTGGAGAATCACAGTGTGTACCAAAAATGGGGTAAAGCTATAGATTGGTTTCTGCTGAAGATGTTTGATTGGAACGACCAGCAGGTATTTTCTCTCCCTGTTTAATTTTTGGTAAAAAAATTGTTGGCACTTGAATAATAAGTACTCCAATGTAAATGATTAGCTGTGTCTAGGGAAAATTGGAGTAGTATTAGTTTGAAGTCGTTGCCAAATGGGGTCTCGTATTTATGTGAAGGCTTGATTGCTTAACTTTGGAAACAGGAAACTGGAAGGTCATGACCTTCCTTGGATCACCTTTAATAGAATATATACGGACCTCAACCATTGCCTTAAGGCTTTGGTTGAGATGGTTCGTTAACATGGTATCAGTAACGAGTTCGAACCCTGAAAGCTCTTTTGAGGTTTGTGACCTTCCTTGTGACCTAGGTCGTGACCTCCTTTATCATGATTGGGTTGGTAACCTCGTCGTGACCTTCTCCTTCTTGGGAGGGTGAAAGTGACTAAGTGAGTCAAAATAAATAAGGTGAGATCAAGAGTAAAAAATGGGTCGTGACCTAATTGAGGCAACCTTGCTTGGGGATGGTCTTAGTCCTTACCCCGAGTAGCTCTCGCTCTATCTTAACTTCTGTAGTATTGGGATGTAAGCTGACTCCATCACTGGTAATCTCCCCCTTACTTTAGTAGTGTAGTGTAGTGTGGTGTGGTTGAATTATTAACAATACAGAAATCAAGGAAGGAAGAGATTCCCTTCCAGGCTTCCTTTGGTTTTATGTAGTAACTTGTACTCCATGTGATGATACTTACAAGTGTTGGGAACTGTAGAGAAAGGAAAGACTCAAGTTTGTTACAACAACCACGATGAAAGTTTGTCATTGTCATGTAATCTTTCCACAAACTCAATATACTTACAACTTTTACTCACAACTTTAAATAAACTTCAATTCTTACATGAAAACAAACAAATAAATAAATACGAGTAACAATTGGGCAACTTTTCTTGGATTTAGTACAAACTTGGCTCTTATGGACAAACTTAGCAAAATAAAGTTCTTATGGCAACCCCAACGATAACAACTTATGTCCTGTACTGCAGAGTATAATTAGTAGTACTATTATTTGGTAACATTATCCCTATTTCACTTTCCCATCTCTTTCAGGAGTAAACTTTTTGTCAGATCCTGTAAATGTGCGCCTTTTACCGAGGACCATGTGTAATCCAAATAGTGCTATTCAAATGATTAAATTAGTTAGTAGTTTTGCTTTTACAAGTAATGGCACACTTGTCTAAAGTTTACAGTTAACGTCAAATTGTTTCCCTGATGCACCTTTTATGATTGCTGTTACTTCACACAATGGCAACTCTTGGACGCTAAGCTTGCGGCATGTTTGTCTTCCTAGATGGTTCTTTTGTTGATCGTTTGCGCTTTCTAGTGGGTGTTATATTTGGTGATGGACTCATTGACCTCTTTTACATATTTTCAGTTAGCAAATATATCATGGGGTGAGGGTAGAGAAGTTGATGATCACATTGTGCCTTATCCAGATGACATTGGAAATAATGATGTGCCAGATATTGGAGATAATGACAAGAAAACGCTAAATGAGAAAGCTACAAATGTAAAGGACGCTGAAAGAAGACGCACATCTAATTTGCTTTCAGATGGACTGATACAAGAGAAAATTGATGGTGTCTCTGCTTCAGGAACTGTCACGGATCATCAGCTTGATCCTTCATTATTTGGAACTTCAAAAATTGACTATGATGCCTTAGGTACTCATATGTTTTTCACATCAGAGTTAGGGGTGGCAACAAAATGGGTGAGGAAAGCATTTGTCCCTTTTGTTTTGGGAGGGATTGTGGATGTGAGGTAAAATTTCACGAGTAGATTGGGTGATGGGTGTTACAGCTCATGATAAGCATTGAGTCCCATTTTTAAACACAACTTGTGCTGCATCTGAGCTATCAGTGCTTTCAATTATATCACCATAGTCCCTTGTTCTTTAGTAGTTTCGTACTTTGAGGATTCTAAAGTGATTCTGTGTGAAATTATCTACGGAGTATTGTATTCTCTTTTTCCACACCCACATATCAATTAGCAATCTCACATCTGAAACTACAGATGAATGGACCTTATTATTGTTGCTGCTGCTGCTGCTGCGGTTTGTTGTTGTGGTTGTTGTTGTTGTTGTTGTTGTTGTTGCTGCTGCTGTATTTCATGCTTAGAATTCTGTTCTAGTTCTTCAATCTTTTTTTTGCTCCATTCACTGTGAGCTAGCTTGGTTGTGTTTCTTTTTATCGTTAAGTAGAAGGCATTCGGTGTAATTCTTAATACAATGTTCACATTGGGTCATGTGGTAAGTGCAAACACAGAGTAAGGCTATGTACATCCATCCCTTTCTTACCCCTTATCCCATTATTTGGGATAGCTCTTGATACACTCTGGTAATGTCGTTGTTGTACACTCTTAAGCTAGTTTTGTCTGGCATATGCTTCTTTCTGAAAATGTGACATTGTCCAACACCTTGTATTTGCCATCCCAATGACATTTCCTGTCTCAGTTTCCTCGAGTCCTCTAAATGATGCATGCTATCTTATTCTTTTATAATTAATTGTCTTTTTAGGTCAGAAAAATCAGTTAGGTATTGGTCCCGAGGTTTCTGGGAATCAACATGAAGACAAAGAACTTGGTGAACTTGTTGGCAACACCTGGGCTAACATTGGAAGTTTTGATGATCTGCACCAAATTTTCAGGTAATGTGAAATATATTAATCATGTAATCTCATGTTATTGTTCATCTGTATCGTTTCTTTCAACAGTTCATCATTATTCTATTCTTTCTTTTGTTCTTATTTTTGCATGTCAAAGCTTCAAACTTGATTGCGCCATGACTCAGGCATGGACCATATAGTGACTTGAGTGATCGGTCTCGGGTCGGTACATGTTCATTGATCTTGACTCATATTGACTTTGATTGAACTTCATTGATTTCTCCCAAAACTGTCACAAACTCCAACTAATCATCTCCCGGCTTCCTACAACTACACTCTCATCAGCTAATCGATAAATTTTCATTATTACACACTTCAAACTAAATCATGATAGAGCTATTAAAACCCACAAAAACAGTCAAATTAATCCCCCAAAAGTGGGTAAACAATACGCCCATACTCATACAAATATCGTGTCATCAATTACTACCAGTTTAGTGTGTGTTTTGTCTGCTTTTAAATGGGAAAGCTGGTTGCCTGTTTTTCTAGTTACTATCTTGAAGTTCTTGCCAAAGGTAACCTAAGCGACTTTTAATTTGCACAATTATTGGAAAACTCTGTGATGATATAGTGGGTAACAAGGATGCATACTTGGTGAAGAATATCAAACTCCGGAAAATGACACCATGTAACACAGATGTTTATTACTTAGACAGGTTGTCTGATTTGTTGCAAATGGACCGCAAGTTGCTTCACCTTCTTTGTAAACTATGTTGCTCGGAGTCGTTTAGAAGTGTCTGAGATTGGTGCATGTCGATCTGCCCGAGACAGCTAATTCTATGAAAATTCAACATATTTTGGCTTAAAATGAATAGTCCAAGTGTCATATACTCATACGGTCATACCCATGCCATGTCCGAGTGTCAAGTGTCGGAAACGGGTACACGAGGTAATTAGAAGAGTCCGAGTACCATAGGTTATATAATCAGTTCTCCAAACGCTCTAATCTAGCTGTTTCTGATCTCATGCTGCTTTGACTTTATTTTCTTGAACTGAATCTTATATGCCAGACTTTTCTGAACCGTTTCTAATTAATAGAATCTTTTCGGAGGTGAAGCAAATAGATTCTAATGGATTCTCCTGGATTTTGTTATGACTTCATACCTGCAGATGATTACTTACATATTGGAAATTTGTTAAAAGGTCATTCTTTTTCTATGGGTTTTCTGTGCAAAAACACACACCGTTTGGATGAAAAGTTTATTTGTTTGTGGATGTTTATTTTGTAAACTTATGATGGAGCTACTAAATGATGAATTCTTGTGATGTTATCCATCTGACAAAATGTTCCTGCAAGTGATGACTTTGCAGCAATGATGAATTAGATGGCCCCACTAGTCTTGGCAGCCCAAATGGGCTATGGTCGTCATCTAACGACTTCATGAGTGGAGTAGCTAAATCCTCATCTGGAGACCTCGGTTCGAAAAGTTGGGAACTCGGGGAATGGGGAAATATCTCTTCTAAAACTGAGCTCAATTCTGAGTATATCCACGATGAATATCCCTCTGCAGCAATGAGCATTGTAAAGACTCACCGCAGTAAATCAAGACGTATAACTGGGAGATTTGTGGAACAACAAGGATGCACAGTGAGTACGTCTGCTTTGGGTGAGGAAAAGGTAAAAAATCAAGCTGAACTGTTAATAAATACTACCTCCCATTCACTAGAAACCTACCAAATATTGAATATATGTGAGGTATATTTTAATCAAATGGTAGGATTCCAGTAAATGGGAGGGAGTATATACCTTTCACAGTGATTATCTTTAGTGTTGATAAGCTATTTGATATTTATCATGGTATCGTAATGAGTAAGAAAATAAGTCCTTCAAATGAATTCTAACCCAAAACTTGGATTAAATTTATTTACTTGTTTTGGCAGTTTTCGTAGTTGACATTGGACTTTTTTTTTTTTTTTTGAAGCTCGTTGACATTGGACTTTTGGTACTAGAGGAAATATGGATTTTAAGTATGTACATCAGTACATTTAGCAGTTGCACTTGCACAACAAGTCAACACCAATAACATGAGAAACGTAATTTGAAATGTTTGAAGGTTGGCAACAAACTTAATCATGAACATTGCCATGTGAGTTTCATCACAGGAAGGGTACTGAAGAATGGAAATTTCTTTTGGAAGAAAAAACTAGATATTTTGTAGGCAAAGGAATCGTAGCACTATGGATGCAATCATCGACTTTTATATGCGTCACCATGTAAATTGGTCTAGGAGTAACTACGTTTACATGTTTACTATTACAGGATGGCTTTTCTACAAATCCGTCAAAATATCAGCCGATAACCAACAAGATGATTGACTCTACACTATCTGGGGATGTATATGATTCATGGCTTTCATCCTCTGCAGTTTTTTCGCATTATGATCGTCCGTGTGCCCCATTTAGAGTACCAAAATTTCCATCTGCAATTCACAGTCATTTGAATAATACATTTGTAACTCGTGCATACAAAAATCTTCCTCAGCAGTATTCTTCTAGTCATATGGTAAAACCAACCGATAATGAACGTGAGTCCATTTGTGCTAATCCTGAAATTTGTCGGAAGTAATGTAATTTCCATTAGTAAACCTGTGGAATATTTTTCAGGGCCCATGACTATGACACCCCAAGAAAAGATTGAGAAGTTAAGGCGGCGTCAGCAAATGCGAGCAATGCTCGCTATTCACAAGCAGCAACAACAACTAAGTCTTCAAGCTTCCTGTGCTGATTATCCCCTTTCCCAGAAGAGTTGCCAAGAGGACTCTTTCCTGCGCATGGAAAAGGCCGAATTAGTAGCTGATGAGAATTTAAGTAGTTTTTCATGTGATCCAGGTTCTTCGAATAGAAATGGCAATGTTAGTACGATCTCCGACATGGATGAATATTCATCAGCAGATATGGTTCTCTACCAGCTTCAGGATATCATAGCAAGAGTAAGCCGATATAATTTTCTGGGTTTATCCTTCCTTGAGATCTTGGCGTCATTTGACATAAAAATTTCTTTTTTATTTTGAAGTTGGATATGAGGCTGAGGCTGTGTATAAAAGACAGCCTTTATCGGTTGGCTCATAGTGCCACACAAAGAAACTATGCAAGTGATACGAAGGGTGCGAAGAGGAGTACTAATCCCGATCCTGAGATGGCAGAAGACAATTTAGGCAATTGTAACAGGTTAGTAATTTTGATGCTTTTAATCGAATCGTAAATCAGGATAGTTGGGCTTAATCACCAAAGCATTTTGTTTTCATGTGCGTACACGTGCGCACTATTCTTCCCCTTAATTTTTAATTTTACTTCACAAATAGCCTAGTCTGACCCTTGGGTACTAACCACTAAGATATTTCTATCCACTTAGCGAAGTCCGAGTAACATAGTACATGTGCTGTGGGCGGAGGAATGAGATCTGTGGCTGAAGGTGTACTGTGATTTTGTGCTTGATCTTTGAATCCAATCCTAGTGAGGTTTTGTTGCGACATGTATCTTTTTTCTCTGAGTTGAGCATGGAAACCTTCGATTCTTGAGGACCGTTGAGACATATTGGCCACACGGCTAGATTCTGAATCTGAACTGAAGATAAAATAAACGATGATGATTTTTGTAAGAAGGGCAAATGCTAAGTTTAAAATCCTGCTACAATAAAGACAAAAATGTTAACACCCATTTTGATTTTATTTTGAGTTTTTCTTATTGGCAAATTTATTTTATTTGAAAGGAGATGTCAAGAAAGAAAAGTACCTTCCGTCCACACATACCATTGACCCGTTGTATGATGATACTAAGGGAAAGACTGAATAATTGTCTACCTGAAAAAGACTGTTCATTAATAGTTAAGCCAGCTTCATTTTCAATTCCAAGAGGAAATTACAGAAGTGAAATTTTTGAGTTGTCATTTGGATGACCATGGGGTTCTATTTCCGTAAGAAAATCCAGTCATGGGAATTAAGTTCCTAATAAAAATTCACGTGAATTTACCTAACAGCTTATATAGGAATGTTGGAATTTAATCGCACCCTGCATTGCCAATTATCTAAAGGGAGATAGGTACTCCAATTCCTCCATTAATTAAGACTTCAATTTTTTTATTCCTACATTCCTCCCCAAAAAATTGACAACCAAACGTTCCTCGAACCCATGATTTTCTAGTTCTTACATTTTGCGAGGGAAACCTAACGAGACTCCACGATTCCAACACCGGAGTCTTATGCTGGATCATTATCTGACATGATACCACATCATCTTTTAGTTTTAGAAGCACGCTGAAGGTGCGCCTTAAATATGACACCAGCCAAAACGCCTTGTTGTATTTTAGATGCACCAGATAAGACTCATTTAACGATGCTAGCCACATACTTTCTATATATTTTTCATGTAGATCTGTAATTATGTGATTCTGTTCCCCCTTTCATTGTAACTTGTAATCCTATGGGTGTTAGTCACCTTGAATTACTCTGAAAAGAGTATTGTTGCCCAAAATTTACTTGGCAAATACAAATTTATTACTCCCTCCGAGTTCTTATGATTGACTCATTTACTTTTGAGATGAAAAATAAGAGAAAAGAAAATGAGTGGCTCAAAAAAGGAGGAAGAGAGAGAAATGGATGGGTAATTGTGAATCACACATTTATGGCCTAAAATGGAAAGTGGGCAAAAGATAAAACTTAGTCCAAAAAGGAATACGTGTCAATGATAGAAACTCGGAGGGAGTATTAAACATAGGGCGTCTAGGGTCCAAAAGGCGTACGTATGTGCCTTGCGCTTTGTGGCTCATCACTTCGTGAGTGCTGACATGGGGAGGTTTAAAATCAAACTACTAGGAACCTATGTTACACATGCTTGGTTTGAAGAGTCGGACACGGGTGTACCTAGAGGTGGCGATCGGGTCGGGTTCGGGTCGGGCCATGTCGGGTCATCATCGGGTCGGTCATTATTGGGTCATAACTACCGTCGGATCCGGGCCGCTTACGGGTCATGTTACTTGGGTCAACTTTTGTGTCGGGTTTGGGTCACTTGCGGATTGGGTCATTCGGGTTGAGTTGTCGGGTCAGTTAGGTCTGGGTCGGGTTCGGGTCATTGTCAGATTGGGTCATGTTCGAGTCAGACTAGGTTTCTTTGGCCTGGTTGGGTTTAAACCATCAATTCATTAACCTTTTTTTTTTTCTATTTATTACTTACTACTCCCTCCCATCTATTCAATTCTTTACACTTACTATAAATGGACAATCCAATCAATTCTTTATATTCCCCTTTTGGTAAAAAACTTTACCATATAACCCATAAAATCATTTGATTTACCAATAATATCCTTACTTTTACCACTTTTCTTAAAAGTTGTGAAACCCTCCATGTAAAGGATTGAATGGATGGGAGGGAGTATAAGAATGTGGTTCTTTATCATTTCCAATTTTCATTTTGTTTTCCAATAATTTGAAATATAATTTTATATGAAACCATATGTAACAATTATATTAAAATTTCAAATACTACGAATGATGAATTTTATAAAATATGTTTAGAGGTGAAAATCGGATGGGTCGGTCAAGATCGGGTCGGGTTCGGGTTGAGGTTCGGGTCGGATCAAGTCTTGTTGGATCAATAATTAGTCGAGTCGACTTAGGTGAGATTATAACGATTTTTATAAAGGAATTTAATATATTTTAAAACAATTTTTATTTAACATTTACAAGTTACTTTTTTTTTGGGTTTTTACCGACATTGGGTTAAGAACATCTGAGAAAAAACTAAATAATATTTTTATTTAAATATTTACAAGTTATCTTATTTTTTATTATCTTCATTGATCCGGCCGGGTCAGCTTTTGAGTCGGGTTGGGTCAAAAAAAATATCGGTCTGTCTCGGGTTACGAGTCATCCCGGGTTGGGTTGGGTTCAGGTTAATCTGAAGTGGGTCGCATCGGATTACGGGTCGCCATCGACTGGTCGGGTCATGACACTATATTTTCGAATCAGATGGGGTCAATTTTATTCGGGTTTCGAGTCGGGTCGGGTCAAGCTTGCTAGCTCTAGGTGCACCCAAGTATCGGACTCGGGTTTTATGAATTACTGTCAATTTTTTGGTTTGAAATGAAGTATCGGAGTATTATACCAATGTCCCCGTGTTGGACAGGTATGCGAGCTCATATGAATTGTTGAAGTAACATGGCTAGGAACCATATGCCCATGAATATTGTCTACCAAGCAATCACGTTATCTTCTTCAATACTCCGTATATACCAATGTCAGCCATTGATTATATTTTTTTGCAAGAAAAATATCTCTATTATATATAATCACGAAAAAGATACAATAGAGTTAAAAAAAAACCAAAAAACACTCGCTTCACACAAACTCGCCTAAACACCACGCAAAGCCTCTGCAATTCTATCATAATGATTTGCTTTACAATGTGATAGCATTCTAACACAAACGCTATGTTAAATGGGACGAATAAGTATCTCTGGTCAAAGATACAGCCCACTGATAATGTCGTTGTTCATTGCACGCCAGATTTCATAGATAGTACTCCGTAGCACATTAGCTTCAACAAAACCATTCCGTCTTCCAATGTTTCCTTGCACCTGCAATAGAAATCGCACCTCGTGTAAGATATTTGCACTTCTGCTACTTGCATCCATCCAGCCCAATTAGAGTATACAACCGGTTGTACATAGCTCTATGTACAATTGGTTTAAGATTTTGAGCTTTATCACAAAGATTTCGAGTTTTGTTGTAAACTTTCTGAGCTTTAGTGTAAAGTTGTCGATTTAAATCACATAAATGTTTAAGCTCAAAAACTTACAACTTAGTTCAGAAACTTTTATAAGCTCAATAAATATACACAAAAGCTCAAAAACTTTGCCTTGGTTGTACAATGCTATTGCACAACCAGGTGTATAATCCATTTTCCCATCCCGCTCAGTATGTCGTACCAAATTTCTTGAGAAACTTGACAGTTGAAGAATAAGTGAGCATGACTCTCCACGGCTTGCAAACAAAGACTGCTTTTGTTTACCATATGTAAACTACGTAGCATCAAATTATCAATGGTTTCTATTTTCCTCCGCAATGCTATAGAAACAATGAAAATATCCCTTGGAATTACTTCATTTTGCCATACACCGTGTGCCAACCCACCCTAGGATTAACAGGTCGAATATGTGTATAGACATCAGAAACAGTGAGACTGTCATCCCTGCAGCCAGCTTGAATGTTACCAACACCACAGACAATGTAATCCCTAACCCTTAGAATGGCCTCTCAGCTTCCAGCTTTCAGCCTGAGTCTTTTGAAGTAGCAGTCCAGAAATCAGAATGCTTCAGATTGTACCTAATCATCCATTGATCTCAGTTTTAGAAGTTTTTCCTCACTAAGAAATACGGCATGCATATCAAATTGGCTAGATACTGATGATAACTGGAATAACTCGGATGGCCAGAACAATTTGTAATTGAGTAGTGTGGATTATGGCATTCATTCAGCACTTGTGTACATATTTGTAGAGTTTCTTACGCTGTATCATTGTAATTTTCCAATCCAACATATACATTCAGCCTTAGTAAGATTATCTGATATTTTCATGAAAATATTGCTTACTGTTGAGTAGATAATGATAGTGTTGATGGCTGGACAATCATTGTCAAGTACTCAATTAAAAGAGTCTGACATAACATCTGAAGAGGTAGCTGATTTCGTTTCTCAAATCTTTGTGGTGTGTAATTAATTTCAGGACTGCTGGAGCTGCCAATGGAGAAACTGAGACCAACCACTTAGACCGAGCTGTAGCTAATTTGTTATTTCGTCGACCTTTCAAGTTGTCGGTTAAACCTGCAGAGATACCAGAGTCTTCTCATTCCGACAAAGCATACTTGGAACAAAGTGGCTCAGAGGCAAAGAGCTGCGACAAAAATCTTGATCTTCTGAGACAATTTACGGGCCCCTGTCAGGAAGAACTTTGTTCCTCTGATTGAAAATCGATCCACAAACAAAACAAAACATCGAAGAGCATGGGCAGTGAACTTCATAAATGGCAGAAATACTACCATAATAAAGGGTAATATTTCTTTTACGCCTGTCTTTCTTCATTTATGTGAACCTTGTAATAGCTTGTCTGGTGTTGATTTCCTTGTCTCATATGAAACTACATGACTTATACTGGATTCCTATGTTTTCGTTAGTGTGGACCCGTTTGTAGTTTGGCCATAACGTTTAACTTTGTCGCCATTCACGCTTCTTATACCTTCGGGTTTTGTCATTCCTGTACAGTTTTCACGTTTAGGTCTTGGCTAATTGTTTCAAGTATGTCCACAAATTTGTCGTGGTTGGTTTTTTGTCCAATGAAGTTAAGAATCGTCTAAAGTGGTTCATTTTTGTATGACTTAGTTGTGTGCCAATGGGCGATGATCTATAGTATATTTACCTTTCTAGTGGAGGCAAAGTGTCGTCGATTTTTTTGGTGAACGAAACGCGTACTTAGTCGCATTACAATAGGAGAGATCATACCCGAGACCTATTGTCGAGGGTACCCCGTTTTGTCGAAGGTAAATTCGTTTTAATTACTAGATTGATACATCTATGGTAAAGTGTTATTGATTTAAAGTGTTGTTGGTTTTGAAGTACACATTATAGTATTTGGAACAAAGTCAAATTTGCATATGGTCGAGTTAATGTGTGGAACACCGTTGAATTCGCGTATGGAGGAGAAGAATGTCAGCTTTATAAGTCCTAGGACGTCCAACCTAAAACTATTTTTTTTAACGTAAAGAATCCTCCTTCCACTAACCAAATAACAAAACTCATATATTTTTCCGCCTAAAGTTATCCATACCAAAAATAAAAAAAATAGACCAAATGAGCTAGGTGCGAATCAAACCCTTGACCTCATGTGTGTGACCCTTCTCCTTTTCAACTACATTCTAACATCTTATTGATTTAAATATCACTACATCACATATAAAGTTATACACCACAGAAAGTATGTAATTAAGGAAATCTGATTGATTACATTGATTACGAAAATCACATGTTGTAAATGGAATATATAACGTACAATATTTAATATGGAATGTATGATCAAATTTTTTAAAAAAAGTATAAACATATTGTATTCCGTTTTAACTAAATAGTTGCATTATTTTTGTTAATAAGAGATTGCACTATCCCATACAATATTTTACATAGAATATAAAATAGTTATGATTATTATTGTATATGTTTCTGATCATATTCGAGACGGAATATTTGTAGAAAATATAATTGATTGATTGATTAGAATATATCACATATAATATTTAATATGGAATGTATGATCAATTTTTTTAAAAAAAGTATAAACATATTGAAATAGACTAAGATTAATATAAACATATTGAAAAAGTATCAATATATCACATACTAAGATTAATTTTCATTATTATCATGACTATAATAAATTACAGATTTCATCTTAAAATAAGACAATATGAAGTCATACTTATTGAAATTAAGATATAAAATTGGTATATAGGATTGTAATTAGAGTCTATGTTACGGATATATACGAGATTGTAGTATATATCCCTAATATAATTTGAGATGGTAACAATAATATTGATAGAAAGTAATATTTAAATAATCGAATCCAATGGAATATCCCTAGGAGCATGTGAATTTTTCATTCTTGGGTGAGACCTATTTATTCCACTTCATCATTTTTTTTCTTAATTTTTTCATCTTAAAAAAGCTCCTTCATCCAAGAAGAAATTCTCTAATTAGTTCTAAAACTCATACCCAATCCACATGACATTTAATCATCAGTAGAAAAAAATAAAAAGAAAAAAAATGTTGTGTACAAATAGCAACTTGGCCCACAATTCTCATTCTCTCTTCCATTTGAGTGAAATGATGATTTTGACTTCTCCTCCACCAAGAATATTTCATTCTTGGATGGAGGACCAAAATTTCTCCATCTCCCATCAAGAATGAAGAAAAAACAATGGATGGGGATGTTTGTATTACTGAGATTTCGGTGCCACAAGGGGTCGTCCTCAGAATGTAATAAACAATATAATATTGAAAATATATCCCTAATATACGAGATTGTAGGGGATTGAAAATAATATTTCGTATTAATCCTCTTGATTCTGTATTTCTGTGCAAATGTGCAATATAACAAATTGAGTGCAATCCTCTCAATTACTATGGAGTAATAGATTAACTCCCTATAATTTTTCCTTCTATTCATATTGGACTCATATTTGAGTCTTTGATGCTTTGGTTATGTACTACTGAAATTTAATTAGCTTGACATGACCAGATCCACTACTTATTAACCAAAATAATCCCACTATTAATCATTCATACAAATTAGAATATTTTATTATAAATGAAAAACAACCCTAATTTAGGAATGATTGACTAAATTAACGTGCAAATTGGAATATTTAATTATAAATGAAAGACAATCATAATTTAGGAATGATATATGCACGAAAATGACTAAATTGACGTCTAAATGTAGCCCCATGACTGATATGACAAATATATTTTACGATCTCTATGATTTGTGTCAGTGTATACTAAATATCGAGAGTGTATATATACCAGCGGAAATACATTTTTATATTTTTAATAATCATGACTGATATACGATTGTAATTAAATATTATAATTGTAATCCCCTATTAGCTAAAGCCTAAAAGAATAAAAATTCTCAAAAATTTTCTTGCCTAAATTTTAATCTCTCAATTTGGACAAAATAAATATAACAAATAAGAAAAGAATCACATTCAATTATCAATCCTATTATATAAAGAATAAATATTTAAAAACTAATAATGGGTGTATCGATTAAAATAAATTATAGAAATATACTCCCTCCGTCCCTAAAAGATTGTCCCATTTTCCTATTATATGTGATGAGTATTTTAATGAAACAAGACAATCTGAGTGAGTAGTAGTTGCTTAAATTTCTAACAACAATTATGAATTATTTTTATGAACAAGTGATATATACTGAAATTATAGAGAATAAGTACATCTAAACATTAAGAGTATAAAATTATACTCTATTTGAAAATAAATTTAAAGTGAATATACATTTCACAATTTACAAAAATTATTCTTACATTAAAAAAATATTTAAAAGAGAAATGATCATCTCGAGAAATATGAATGACAAATAAAACACAGAGGTAGTAATTTTTTTGGACTACGTATTTCAGTATATTAGTTAAGGTCGTTATCTTGATTAATTATTTAATTTCAAATTATTTTATTATATCTAATTAATACATTGATAAAAATATGAAAAATTATTGGATTTCTAATTAAAATATATTTTGTATAAATAATTAACTAAAATAAATAATTTTTTATAAATACCGTGCATACATGCACGGGTCTATACTAGTAATTAATTAATAGAACGCCAAATGACACTTACAACGAATACCTATAATCGTAATTAAATCTAATAAAAATCAAATAAAGCAATTCCTCTTATAAACTAAGGATCTCAAAACCACTTAGCTCCTTGTTTATAGTAGTACTAGTAGATTAATCTCCTCTTTTTCCTGTGTTAAAACATATAGTAATCGTATTCCCTATTCAAAACCAAATTGCACATTTGGTTTTGGTATATTTGTCGAAGCATCTTTTACTGCATCGATATATTTCATTTTCCATTAGTAAAGACTAGTTTTGATACCCGTGCGATGCACGAATGCACGGGAGCAACAATAACATTATAATATGATTGTCCTATGATCAACTAATTACCATCCTTTTTAGTTCTGCTAATTTAATTTGATACTCAATCCTGTTATTACAATCTATTAATCATGTTTTGTTGATATTATGCTACTTTGGCAGAAGTGGTGAGTCAATAGTACATATTGAGACATTCCACTTACTTGAACCCCGGTTCGACGGTTCCTAGAATCGAAATGAACAACCTTTGGGCTGACCCTTAATACGAATCCATTAGAAGCATAAGCATATGAAATCTAACATTAAATATGTCACATAATCTGAATCTATCCTATCATTATAATTTTTTTTACTTAAAAGGGGGTTAAAAAAATAGGTGTTCGAACTATTTATGACCCGTATACTAACCATAACCATAACCCAACCCATGACTCGTATTTGATCCGACCTGCCATAGGTGTTCGAACTATCTAGTGTCTACATTAGTTATCTGAGTGAAACAAATGATGCTCATCAAAATATCAGCATCTGTGTCCGTCAGCAATATAAATATGTATGTGATCACAGATAACTCATGAAACATTGAGTTTATCTATATCTTTTACTTTCTAACCATTTGATTTTCTGCATTGAATATATTGTATGTATGGTATCAGTATCACCCCCTCTAAATTCGACCCGACCCGCAAACCTACCCCATCCCATTTGTTGTTTTTAGAGTCATGAACATGTTTTTCTTACCCGAATTTTAAGGGAGTGGTTGGATAATAAAATGAGAGAGAAAGCTAAGGGAGTGGAAAGGGAAAAAGAGAAGGGAAAGTGCCGGGAAGGGGAGGGAGAATGGAGATGATACATTTTCCCTCCAGATTTTGTCTATTTTGGATAAAGCTGATCATGGGCTGTATTGTCCGATTGACCCGTCTTGTCCGGCTCAAATTTTAGCGGTCTTGGACACAACATTTTCAAAAATATATAAAGGTCCAGCCCGCGAACATGTCCCAAACCCACTTGTCCTTGAGTCAAAATTTTACACTTAACCCGACCCATGTCCGACCCGAACCCGCATAAAATTACCTCTAATTTTGGAGGAGAAATATTTTTCTTTGGAGGAGAGAAATGGAGAAATCCATTTTACTATTCACCTACAAATCCCTCCGTCCTATTTTGCTAACAAGGAACTTGCTTCGCTCACTTTTCTTCCCATCTCTTTCTTTCCAAATCAATCTTTCCAAACACACCCTAAATGACCTGTTAATTTTGGACCATGACCTGGACCGACCTATTCAACCCGTTGAAAAAAAAAAGACTACAAGACCTTAGTCTAAAAGCCCAGCTCAAGCCAACATATTCATATGCCTAGATTTTGCTAAAACTCTAGTTATTCAATATATTTAATTATTATACAGTATATTATCCTTTTATTTTAATATAACTTTGTGTCTAATCTTAATACATTATTCTCTTGTACAGTTATACATAGGTAGGCTAATACAAATTCTTACTTTACAGAGAGTAATTTTAGTACTTCCTTCTTTCATAAGTGTTCTATCCGGCCATTATATATTCATTTAGGTGGTATAAAATAATCAAATGAATAGAACATTGATGGAAGGAGAAAGTACATTATTCTCTTAGCTTGCGACGAGTCAAGTACTACCTATGTGAGGTAGATAAAACAAAAGAAATATGGCTAGGAAATGGCTATCTGTTTTGTCTTCTCTACCCACATGGGTAGTGATTGCCGCGCCGCAAACTTGTGACAGATATGCCCGTCACAAAGAAGACTTGTTGGGAGACTAAAGTTGTATTATCTTGTTAAATACTAACGTTACTATTAGAGCAATAACAATGGTTGTAGTTCCATACAACATATTTCCATTGCCACCAAAGCACATCTAACAATATACCGTATGAAACTTTATATTTCTCTACAATGGTAAAAGTTTTATACCTTTATTGTGGGTCCCCATTTTCTAGCTCATCTTTAATCACCAAATCTAGCTCAAATCTCCGTCATAAACACATACAAAACACGCTAGATCATATAACCTGACTCATATTTGAACTGACCTGTATTCTGACCCGACACGTATAAAATTATTTACATAAATTATGTAGCCTAAAAAAGTTTGAGGCTACATGTCACTCGAAAAAACCTTCAATTATATTCATTTTATTTTTGATTATTTAATCAATTATTCTATTTAAGTGTTTTAACTTCATTAAATTTTGAATTAATTAAAATAGTTTAATCAAATTTGTAGTGTTCCAACTAGGGATGGCAACGGACCGGATCCGGACCGGATCCGCATGGATCCAGATCCGAATCCGCACCCCTAGTAGCGGATCCGGATCCAGATTCGCCGGATCTGGACCGGATCTGGATCCGATCCGCGGATCCCATTTCTTACTTAAATTTTACAAATTTTTTAATTAATACGTATTTGCGACCATATTAATTTTGATAATTTTACAAATAAAATCGAATATAAAGATTCATAATCAAATATTAATAAACTAAAAGAAAAAAGTTTTAGAAATAACCAAAAAACCACAAATTAAAATACTAAATTTTTTATTTTTGTTAATTTTTTAATAAAACGGATTTGCGGATCCGGATCCGGATTTACTTATTAAGATCCAGATCCAAATCCATTTAAAGATAGCGGATCCGGATCCGGATCCATATCCAACGGATCTCAAAATTTAGGATCCATATCCGATCCGTGCGGACCGGATCTTGCGGATCCGGATCGGATCCCGGATCCGTTGCCATCCCTAGTTCCAACTGTTTAAACACTTGAATATGATAAATAATTTAATTTTGTATTAAGAATCCTAAAATCGTTGGAGACTATCAACGTCGCTCGAAAAATGTATCGTTTAATTATATTGATGATTGACTGATTGATTGATTCAACGTAATTAATTTTTAATTTTTATATATTAATCATTTTATTTGAGTATGGTTTTGTGTCTAATTTTAACTTAAATTATTAAGCCCTCTTAGTAGATTGCTTGCTTATATATCGTGAGACTAAAGTTGTACCATCGAGTTGAATGACTTGACTTGACTCGTAAACCCAACCCATCCAACCCGTTTTTTCGTAGGTTAACACCTATAAATCTTGATCCACGACTCAAGTGTCATCAAACCTATGATCAATATTATAAACGGTAAAAAGGTCGAAAAAAATTATTTACTTTGTAATTTTATCTAATATTTCGTACTAAAACTCATAGGAACGATAATTTTTTTGTTAAACGAAATGTAATATTTTTACATAATATTGTAATTTCTACACTTGTTTTTATCAAAAATGTAAATATAATTCTATTATGATAATTTTATCTTTATAAAATATATCTACTTATATATAGGATAATTTTATTTTAATAAAATATACTCCGAACTGAATATACGTATCTACTTATATTAGAATAAAATTTTAATTTTATTAATAATTATTTAAAAAATTCAACATTTTAATTTATATTTTTAGAATTTCTAATATTATTTAGAGGGTGAATATATTAGCATTATTTAATAAATATTTGAAAGAATATCTCGAAAATATTCTGAGTAGTTGTATGGAAAAATATTATTGTATAATGATATATGTTACTTTAGTTAGAAGATAGAGATATAGAGTTGGAGGTAATTGAAGATTCTGAAAGATTGTATTCTTAGTATATTAGGATATATGTATCATAATGAACGTCAATGAGAAAATTAAAAAATTACTCTTGACCAAAATACCCGAGTTTATTATGGTATCAGAGCCTAACCAATAAAAAAAATAAAAATAATAATAAATCACAATGACCGGTGGAAAGAACGTCTCATTCACAGAAGACGAGATCGATCGTCTTAGAAGTTTATTGGGGGCTAGTCCCGAAGGGAATGAAAAATTGCAAGGTATGAATCTTACCTTAGATGTGAAATGGTTAATTGACAGCGGAGCATCCCCATCATATGACAGAAAAACGAGACATCCTGAGAAACGTTTGGGAAGCCGGCCCATCAAACGTTAGTTTGCCGGATGGAAGGAAGGTTGAAGCATCCTATTATGGAGAAGTAAAATTGGATGAAAAATTTGTCCTAGAAGATGTGTTATTTGTTTATAGGCTTACTTGTGAATTGATTTCTGTTCAACAATTAATCCGCGAAAACAATTGTGTGATAACTTTCTATCCTGATTATTGTGTAATGCAGGATCGGATTTTGAAAACGAAGATTGGATGGGGTGAGCATGATCAAGGGTATATTATTACAAGTCAAGCAAAGTAGAAGTGGCAGGATCCGCGTCAATTTCAAAGGAAAGTCGGTTATGGCATAACAGGCTCGGTCATCCCTCTAAGAGTATTTTACCTCGTTTTAATTCTTTATTAGGTAGCAATTTAAATTGGGTGTCAGATGAGGCATATGATTCTCGCCGCAGAGCTAAACAAACTCGAACTCCCTTTCAGCTTAATAATAAAAGATGTGATATTTTGTTTGGTCTGATTCATTGTAATATTTGGGGTCCGTATCGGGTAGCTAGCTTAACCCGTGCCCATTATTTTTTGACCATCGTTGATGACCATAGTCGAGGGGTATGTCTTTATCTCATGAAAGACAAAAGTGAAGCAAGTGATTTAATTAAGACCTTTTGTCAGATGACCAAAACTCAATTTGAGAAAAGGGTCAAAATAATTCAAAGTGACAACAGGACGGAATTGTTGAGTGGAAACATGCAAATTTATTATGCGGAACATGGGATTTTGTTCCAAACTAGTAATGTGGATACACCCCAACAAAATGGTCGAGTTGAGCGGAAACATCGTCATATACTAGAGAAGGCTAGAACTCTTTGATTTCAAGGAGAGTTACCTATACAGTTTTGGGGAGAATGTATGTTAACTGCAGTTTATTTGATAAATCGCATCAAAATCTTATGAAATGGCATGACAGCTTATGAAATCTTGTATCGTAAACCACCAAAATTGATAACTTGAGAGTCTTTGGATACTTATGCTATGCTCATAATAAGGGAAAACAACGTGATAAATTTGGGGAGCGTGGGACGAGATGTGTTTTTCTTGGATATCCTCTTAGTAAAAAAGGGTGGAAGGTGTATGACTTGAAAGAAAAAAGAATGTTCGTCTCACGAGACGTACAATTTTATGAGTATACTTATCCACTTGCAACACAAGAAAATGAAGGGCGTGAAGGGATGAAGGCATAGGTCACGAATGACACTTTTATTGATGAAGAATTGTCAGTCCCACATCACGACATAAGGGGGAGCGTAGCGAGTGAGCCTGAAAATGACGAGCAAGAGGGTGAATCGGGACCGATCAGTCGACCGACTGAGCAGCAGTCTACCGACCAGGTGAATGAACACATGCCGACTGATGCTTTAGTCAACGATGGGGAAATCGATACAGGTCCGACTGAAGCACGGGTCGCGGAGGATGATGTGCGCCAGGAGACGGATGAGACCAGAATGGGTCGCGGTGCCCGGAATAAATTTGAACCGTCTTGGAAAAAAGATTACTATTGCAAGTCCACACAAATAATTACCTCTCAAGACAATGCTCACCAAGGCCAAGCCCGTTCTTCACAGTCAGGTACTCGTTATCCTCTAATTAATTATGTTATCACCGATTGTTTAGATTATCACGAAACTTATGCTCCCGTGGCAAAGATGACGAGCGTGAGATGTATGTTAGTTGTAGCAGTCCAGAAAGGATGGCACATCGAGCAATTGGATGTAAACAATGCCTTCTTGCATGGGGATCTCGACGAGGAAGTGTATATGAAGATTACACAAGGATTTGACCGGGGCCAAAGTGGGAAGGTATGTAAGTTGCTCAAATCTAGTTATGGTCTGAAACAGGCATCCCGTAATTGGTTCGCAAAATTAACAGTGTCCATGAAAGCATATGGGTTTGTTCAGTCATTAACCGATTATCCGTTCTTCACATTAAACCGTGATGGCGTTTTTATTGGGGTATTAGTATATGTCGATGATATGATTGTGGTTAGCAATAATAATGAAGCATGCAAGAATTTCAAGACTTTCTTAGACAAGAAGTTTGGAATTAAAGATTTGGGTAAAATCAAGTATAATTTCCTAGTGTAGACACCCACATTTTGCCTGCTAGTGTCTATAGCAGTTCCCGACAAAACACCCGATGATGATCGGACGTAAACGTGACTTAATACGCTCGAATACGGACTCAAAATCAATAATATCCGATGTGGGCATTTAGCGGAGTACAAATCTCTCAAAACCGACCTCAAATCCAAGCCCAGTGGGTCGTTTCCAATAAAATGAGACTAATTTGGGCCAAAACTGACACCAAAAATAAAATCATCTTTTTACGACCCAAAAACTCGGTCCGAGTTAGAAACCGACCTTGCAAAGCTTCTAGAAACAGGCGCCCAACTAACATATTCAAAATTCAAAAAAGTCAAAGTTTTCCTAAATTGGCTCACCCGCCTGACCCACTCGATCGAGTGTAGCTACAAAAAACGAGCAAACCCTTCTTTTCAGGGCACTCGATCGAGTACACTAGGGCCACTCGATCGAGTGACCCTAGGTCGAGGGTCATTTCCTATAAATACCTCCCTTATGCTCTTCACATTTCAGTTTTTTTCTAAGCTTTTGGCAACCCTAATCCTCTACATCTTCAACCTAAAATCTCATACTACACACCATTCTTCAATCCTAAGCAAAAATCGAGCTTTTATCTCTAAAAAAACCGATATAAGCCATCTTCACACATACACACACCATAATTCCACTTACATCCTCGATACTCCCGCGCTCCCGTCGCTATTACAAGTCCGTTTCCGAGGCCATTTTAAGCATGTAGGTTGAGGGTGTCATCAGAGAGAGATGGGTTCTTATGAGTCTCTAAGTCCTCATCCCATCCATTGGATGGGAGATGGATGGATGGACAAGATTCGTTCTAAGATTTGCATTAAAAAAAAAGAGATAGAGAGAGATACTGCTGCCTAAAATAACTCCCATAATTTTAGGAAACATCAAATCAATTCATTCATTCACATTATTACGTTCATCATCATCAAACCTAAAAAAACGCTTCCCATCAATCTGTGCTCGACATCCCGTTCTATGGATTCAATGATCGCGACATCTTCATCAACTGTTGATAAGCAAAACGTAGAGTACAACAATGGTGAGTTTTCGATATTGCTTACAGATTTTTTGTTAATTTTATTCATTTCATTTTATCACGTTCAATCATTCATCTTCTTCTTCGTGCGGTTGCAACTTACGTTCAATCAACCCACTCAATAACACGTTCAATCATTTATCTTCTTCCTCGCGACGCTGAAATTTCTCATTCGATGGCGGATATGCAAATCGTCGAATACACAAACGGTGAGTATTTGGTTTCTAATTTATACTGAAAACGCGTCATTAGGATGCTCCATATTATTAGATTTTAAAGTTTACAGTATGGAAACTGCATATTATTAAAGGTCTAATCATTATATGAATTTTACGCACAAACAAATATACTGTGTTACTTTAATATACACAATCTGTTATTTTAATGGCTAACCCCTGTTATTTTAATGCACATAATGTTAATTGAATCTAATGTTACTTTAACGCACTTCATCTGTTACTTTAGTTCATTTCATCTGTTACTCTAATGCATTAGAGTGACAAAAAAATCGTTACTTTATATGTCGTGTTACTTTAATACACTCCAGTCGTTACTTTAGTTCTTTTCATCTGTTATTGTAGTGCATTGGAGTGTCCTAAGAATTTAGGAAACTGCCATATAATTTTTTTTTAAAAAACGATATTGTTTCCTATAATAATGGGACGTGATTGCCACCAAAATAGGAAACAATATCAAAGAGCAACACCATATAAAAAAAAACACTGCTTCCTATAATTATGGGACATGATGACTTCAAAATAGGAAACAATATCAAAGAGTAAGATACTGCGTCATACTCTCATTTTTTATCATTATATGAATTTTTTGCATTAACCTATATCTGGTGTTATTTTAATGAACATTATCTGTTACTTTAATTCACACTATCTGTTACTTTAATGTCTGACCTCTGTTACTTTATACCTGGTATATAAGCATCCTCTGTTAATTTAATTCAATGTTACTTCAATGCACTTCATCTGTTACTTTAATTCTTGTTATCTGTTACTTTAATCCATATTTCAAGTTTTGATTGTTTTTTTTCGCCATGTTTATTGACACTGTTATTGTTTTTTCAGTAGGCGCAAAAGCACATGAATGATAAAGGGATGCGGGTGAGAATTTCTCCATACATAGAGCACATCTTCAAAGATATAGATGAGAAGAAGAAGAAGGAAACGTCATATAAATCATCGTCTGACGATGAAGAAGAATCAGGAGAAGAAGAAGATGATGAAGAAGAAGCACAATTCTGAGTAGGACAATATATTGTTAGAGTAACATCATTATTCGTTAGTGTAACATCCTTGATTGGAGTAAAATGAGTTAGAATAACACACATTATGCGTTAGAGTAACATACTTAATGAGTTGCAGTAACACAGTTTTAATGAGTTACAGTAACATAGTTTATGATTATAATTTGATTTCAAATATCCAGTTCTTATAGTTACATGTGTGAAACATTGGAATTATAATGGAGTTTTATAATATTTGTTTTGGAGTATCCTTAATAGAAACATACATTATTATTTTGGTTGATTGAAAATCTTGTTTTTGCAAAAGATTATTATGCAACATAATAGATTTTATGAGTTAAACTAACGCAGTTCATGAATTAGAGTAATACATTGTATGAGTTAGAGTAATAGTTTTTGCAAGAGAATATTGTAGAACGTAACAGATTTTATGAGTTAAAGTAACACAGTTCATGAATTAAAGTAATACGTTATATGAGTTAAAGTAACGTAGTTTATGGATTATGGCAGTAACTAACATACGTACAATGGCAGTAGAAAAATGATGATTTTTGGTGAAGATGAAAAAAAATTAATTTTGAAGAAACTTGTTGTGTGAGAGAAAGAGACAGTTAAAAAGATTGATAAGAGAGAAAAAAAATTTGCATTGAGATAATTAAGGAGGAGAGAGAGAAATGATATATTTACCCAAATTTGTTAGTTATTTTCTTAATTATGAAAACAAATCTTAACCATTAATCTAACATTAAATCAAGGGCTAAGATGGGGACTCACGGACTCAAAATAGATAAGTGGACTCACCTGATCTCACTTATATATATATATATATATATATATATATATATATATATATATAGGTAGGTTCAAATAAGGTCACCATGTTTCAGTAAGTCTATATTAAAATTACAGATGACATACGATAAAGTTGCATTTGTTTAAAATTGATATGTAACTATAACATTCAGCTCTTTTAAAATTGATATATATATATATATATATATATATATATATATATATAAACTTCGTGGATAGAATAAATAACTCCCACGGACAGAATAAAGCACCCCAAACGTGATGCCTTCTCTCTAGACCTCTCTTATAACTCTTTAAAAGAAGATTTCTAATGAGTCACTTATAAGTATTGAGTCCCTAAGTCCTCATCTCATCCGTTGGATGGGAGATGGATGAAGGGACGAGATTAATCACTATAATTATTAAAAAAAAAAAAATTAAAAAAAAAAAAAAGATATTGATTCCATCAAAATAGGAAGGAGAATATTTCAGTTACGTATTTTTCTCGTTCATTCAACCATTCATTCTCTCGTTCATCAATTCTGTTTCCATTACTTTCTTCTTCATCGTTCTCTCGCTCATTCAATCATTCATTCTCTTGTTCATCATTCTTTCTTCAAAACCACACAATCAAGACCACATTCAGTCAGTCATCATCTTCATTGCGCCGCTGCATTTACTTCAAAACCACACAATCAAGACGACATTCAATCTGCCATTTACTTCATCGCGCTGCTGCATTATACGTTCATTCAATCCGGCTTTTACTTTCCATTCAATGGCTGATATGCAAATCGTAGAAAACACGAACGGTAAGTATATACATTGTAGTTTATACTGGAATGTACATGATAAGTGTAGTTTGTAGTGCCTAATTTGTTGTGTTTTGGTCCCGTTTTCCTTGTCGAATCGCTCCTTGGGAGTGGTTTATGGGTTACTTATGCTTCCTTTAGTTCGTTTTAGGTTCCCGGGATCATTCATGAAGAATTGGAACGATTCCGACTCGTTTCATACGCTTTTGGAGCCAACGAAGTGAAGGAACGATCACTCGATGCCTTGGATTCGACCCCGAGACCTTGGGACCCATTCCCGAGCCCCTTAGGCTCGATCCCGAGTCCCAAGAATCGATGAGAAACCCATGAGAGGCAAGGAGGGACCTTAAAGATCATATTGGAAGCCTACAAGACTCATCCCCGACGGGAAGGACCTCATCCCGTCCGGGATGAAGTGCACAAAAGAGAGGGATGCTGTTTTGGGTCCATCCCGACCGGGATGATTTCATCCCGACCGGGACCGACACCTCATCCCGACCGGGACCATCCATCCCGACCGGGATGAGCCCAGTTCAGGCCCGCGCTTCATTGTTTCTTCTCCTTTCCTCTTGTAACCCTATATATACCCTTCGTCTTGTAATCTTATGTTATATTAGACATTACCCACTAAACCCTAGACTACTTTAGGTTAGATTAGCTTAGATTAGAGTAGATTAGTCGTTAATTAGTCCTTAATCTAGTTAGCTAATCTTGTATTAAGGGATCTCTTGAAGAATCCATCCAATCTTGACAACATTGGTGGATGTTTTGGGTGTTCTTTATATACAAGTTCTCATCTTTTCATTCTCTTGTTAGTTGGTATAATCTTCTCATCCTTTTACTCTTAATCTTTGTTTTATTATTCAAGTTTCAATCTTTAGATCTTGTTTATTGTTTTGTTCATCATCCTTGTTAGTTTTACATATGTATGCTCTTGTTCTTGTTTTGATTCCTCTTGTTAGTGTTAGTTTTAGCATAGTTATGTTTGAGTAGACTCTTGCTAGGGTTATTAGGGTGATTGGTTGTGATTGTGGATGATTAGGGTGAGATAGGTGGTACTAGATATTGTTTTTGTTGTTTCCCATTTACCTTGCACTCCACATGTTTGATGAAATGCTTGTGAGATTAGAGACGATCAATCCTTGTTTTTCTTGCATATTCTCTTGTATGTGTGTGTTTGGTTAGTTGGTTTGGTTCCCTCATTACGTAGCGAGAGCCCGGTGAGGACGACTCCTAGGCCCATTACGTAGCGAGAGCCCGATCGGCGGAACCTAGGCTACGAAAGCATGCTAGTAACCCCGTTTTTCCCCTTTTTATCTCCTTTGCATCCATGAACCCGACCTAACCCTAGTTTTCCTTCTTATTGTTATCCTTGCTTCCCTTAGTTGTTAGTTACTCGTTTTGTCTTCCTTTTCCGTGTTTTAGACCTTAGCATAGTCCTTAGCCTCCCCCTAGATTAGCTTGTCTCGAACCTAGTCCGAAACCGTAGCACCCATTAGTCTAAACTCATTTTCCGTCCCTGTGGATTCGACCCGACTTGCCCTATCTACCCAGTTAGGTTAGTTGGATATTGTTTGTTGGCGGGATCGATGACAAATCCCTCCCATCAATTTGGCGCCGTTGCCGAGGACGGCGTAGTTTAGACTTTTGTGTGCTTAGTTTTAGACTTTGTTCTTGATCTTTGTGTTTTCTTCTCCTTGTGCATCTCCGTTCTAATTCTTGTGTGCTATTCTCTCCTTCTAGTGCCTCAAAAGCACTAGGCTACTAACGTTTTCTCAAGTGCTTCTAGTTCATCCTAGGTATCAAAGCAACGTTATGGAAATGGCACGTCCTAGCTTCCATCAATCGTCACGGGACAACTATGGGGCAAATGGCCAAGTCCCAAAATTTCACCAACCATATCAACCTCATCAACAATCTTACGAACGCCTTCCGTATGGTTACCATGAAAGTTGTCAAGGATCATTCCAACATCCTAACAACTACCAAATACCCCCACGTGACCCACAACCAAAAATCCCCAACTTTGATACTTGTCAAATGTTGGTGCAAACGCAAAAGAGTCAACAAGAAATGATGATTCTATTGCAAAAGAGTCAACAAGAGATGATGATTCTATTGCAAAAGAGTCAACAAGCGATGATGACTCAAATACAAGGGGTCAAAGAGGAGCTCAAGGCCCAAATAGAGGTGCAAGATGCTCGGATCAATGCACTCATGGCTCGTATCACGATGTCGGCCACTCGAGCTCCACGAATTGTTGAGGAAGGTTCATTTGGGCATGAAGGTCGGGTGTCTCCACATGGAAGTCAACCCGATCATGAAGCTACGAATGAAGAAGAGAGGGTCAATCAAGAGATCATTGTTGAGTGTTGCTTGGATGGTGAAGATATGGGAAGAATAGAGGAAGTTGAAGCTTCAAGGGTCAACAATGAGGAGGGAAGTGAACATGATTCTCAAGGTAACTCTTGGGGAGCCAATGTATTGGCTATCAAATTGGATTTGTACGATTTTCTTCGTGATGAACCAGATCTTGACAATCCAAGGCCAAGTGAAGACAAGACTCCTCTAGGCCAACTGGACAAGGTGAGTGAAAAGAAACGTAATACTTGGGAAAAAGAGGTAGATTCCTTGGAACTCGCCTTGAATGGGAAATTGGAGGATCCTAAAGCCTCCAATGAAGAAAACTTGATGCCTTCTCCTCCTCTATCGCACTCGATTTCTAGTCCCTTGTCTTGTGAGACGGTTGATGAAGAGGATCCTTGTCGGGCGGTGGAAAAGAGTTCTACTCTCGAACCCGTAGAAGAAGCAATCCCCTTAGGGTGTGATCTCCCACATCATAACACTGAGCATGACTTTAGACCACTATACCTACCGGATGGTCATAAGAGTCGTTGCTATGTTGGTTTGGAAGACCCGGAAGATCACGAGAACCCCGAGCATAATGAAGATGATCGCTTCTTGCCTCCGACTTGGAAGCTCTTGAATGTAGCTAGGCTCGGCCATGTGAGCCTCAATGAAGATGTTGCTAGGGCATTTGACTTACTCCTCCGAGCTCTTGATGGCTATGGAAGTGTAGTTGGTGAGAGTAGCTTAGTGTAAATATCTTTTCCCTTTTCTTTTGTGCTAGTGTTTGTGTATATGTTTGTTTGGATATTTTAGTTTTTAGGATTGATAGTTTTTATGGAAACCTTGTAATTTGGTATTTTGATGAGTGATGTGAGGGAGGGATCTTGATGAACGTTATTTGAGTTTATTTGGTAGGTCTTAGTGAAGATGAAGTCTCGAGGAGAGTAGATGATGATAGAAGCTTGGATTTGAGCAAGGGAGTCGGTTTTTGAAGCTTTGGACAAGCTTTTAGGGGTTATAGAAGGTCAGAAGATCCATCCCGGGCGAGAAGAAGGCTTCCCGACCGGGACGAGTGATCCATCCCGACCGGGAAGGAGCCGTCCCGACCGGGATGAGGGTACCAAAATTCGAGTTTTCTGGAGTGTCGTCCCGACCGGGTAGGGAGCTTCACGACCGGGACGGGTGTGTCATCCCGACCGGGACCAACCATCCCGACCGGGATGGTCCCCTGCTCCCCTTTTTGTCTCTTCTTCGACATTCGAGCCCACCCAACCATTTTATACCCCCTCCCAACCTCCCTACCTACCCTTGCAACTATCTATGACCCATATACTTCATATCTACACCTTCACCTCATCTTCTCTTCACTCCACACCGAGTTTAACATCAAATCCTACCCTCATTATACCATTGCGAGCCTAGTACTTCAACCATGCGGGCCTATCAAGATTGAAGAGGAATAGCAATGACGAAGACAAGCTATGTGCCGATATTGAACTATGAGACGATGGAGCGAGTGAGTTGCTAACCGATGGGTACGGCAACTATCCTTTCTTTTCCGTCTTTTATTGCTTGTTTTCCCCTTGTTTGTCCCCTTCCCCTTGTACAATTTTTGTGTCATTGTGTCATGGTGGCCTTCGAGGTCTTGATGGTTATTGCTCCCGACCCTCGATGACGTGACTACATCGAGAGTCATTTCAAAAAGAAAATCCAAATTTACAAGATTTTCACCCTTTTTTTTAGGATTTAGTCGGATTTAGGCGGAATCTGGGCTAGGTGACTTGATTACACCTAGTCCTCCCCTCCCATTTCCTTTTATTTCCTTCTTTTTATTTCTTCCCCCATCCATATTTTTTCTCGTCTCGGCCCATGGTGACTTGACTACACCCCGGCCGGACACATTCTACCCTTTTTCCGCTTTATTTTTGATTTTTAGCTTTATTTTCGTAGTTTCTTTTCTTTTCTTTTGTGTCTCCACACACTACGATCGAGCATGAGGACATTGCTCGGTTTAAGTGTGGGGGAGCGATATCCTAGCCTAGTTTAGTTTTATTTTCGTAGTTTTTCGAAAAATCTTTAAAATCCCTAAAAAATTGAAATTTTTTCACAAAAATCAAAAAGATTTTCTTTTTGTGTGTTTTCTTTTTGTGTCGTTGTGTCGTATATTTTTTTTGTTGTGCGTGTTTGCCTCCCTTTTTCCTTATAGGTTGCTTAATCACCGCTAGCTTCGGAGAGCTTTCAAGACATCCGGTAACATCCCTTCACCCCCTTTTACTCTTTGCCCTTGTGGAGTTTGGAGGAGATTGTGATGTTGTGTGCTCGGGTGAAGCTTTGTAAAGTTTGATGTTGATACGTTGCTTATTTGGAAATTTGGGGTGGTGTTTGTTCTCTTTATGTGTTTGTTTTGTTTTGTTTTGTTTTGTTGCCTTTTTGTCTCTTTTTCTTTCGTTTTTGTCATGTCTTTGTTTTGTGTGTGTAGTTGTGTCTTTTGTGTAAAAAGGTTTTCGAAAACCCGATTTTGAGGCTAGTGTGCAAGCGTTTACTTTCCCTTTCTAGTAGTATGAATTGAGTCTTGGACTTTAGTCTAGTAGAATGACCCTAAATCAATAGTTTCGTTGGTCCTTTACCTTGAGTCCACTTAGCTTACTAGGGATTTACTACGGGATTTGCATTTTGACCATTATGACCACCCACGGTGTGAAAAGGCCTTGGTTGCCGAGTCCCGTCCCTTAGGTGACCGTGTTTGGGATTGTTTGACTAGTCCAAGTTCTCCCCTTTTTGTGAGTATGAAGGAAAGACGTCGTCCCGACATACCCATTACCCTACCTCCTACACATATCCACAAAATAATTTTGCAATTTGTTGAAATCTCTCTTTCTTGTTGCAAAAAGAAATGCCTACAACTCAAATCAAGCCAAAAGAGCAAAGAAAAGAAAAAGAAAGAAAAGATTGAAGAAAAAGAAAAAGGCACAAGTGCCAAAAAGAAAATAGAAAAGAAGAAAAAGAAATGGCATGACAACCAGGGTTTTAAATCTCGTTATCGGTCGCGATTTCGGTTTCGGTCGCGGTTTCGCGGAATCGCCTTAAACTCGCTTATCACGGAGTAGTATCGGCTATATCGGTCAACTTTTATTTAAGAAGGTTTTATTGCAATATTTTTTGTTTTTATAGATATTTACATTAAACTATGTTCAAATATATCTAGCACAACTTTTTTATTTACTATATATAATATCTCGGTAATTTCTCGGTTATTTTATCGATCATATCGATCAATTTTGATTTAAGTGGGTGAATTAGTCATATTTGTGTTTATATATTAGTGTAAAAAAATACTCCGTAGCTTTGTACTAGGTAAAAATTTGATTTCAATATCCACCCTTTGGCCCACTCTCTCCCCTTCCCCATATAAACAAAATAATTAAACACTTCCCTTCCCATGTCCCACTCTCCCCCTTCCCTCATTAAAATAACCCAAATTATTCTCCTTTCCCCATAAAACTACCGCCTTCATCCATCTTCATCTTCCTCCCCCTGCAACTTCATCTTCCTCCCCCTACCATCTTCATCTTCATTAAACCTATTTCTTTTTTTTAAAAAACTCCATTATCAAACCAACGGAGCTTCCAAACTAGCCCATCAAATCATCACAGATCTCGGTCAAATCGCTTCAAATCGGACCGACACGGGCGATACCCAGTTCAACTCGGGAATCTCGGCCGATATATGGACCTTTTATTTTACCCCGGTACAACTCGCTATTTCTCGTATCGGCAGGCGCCGATACCGAGATATCTCGGCCGAGACGAGACAACTCGGCCGAGATTCAATACCCTGATGGCAACACACATAGCAAAAATGCAAAAGAAAGAAAAATGCCAAAAGAAAACCGTATCACAAAAAAAAGAATCCTCACATCTCAAAATAAGCCTTTTACCGACTATTGCCGTGAAGAGCCGACCAAAGGATCGAGTCCCTAGGAAGGATGATAGCGGCGATGGTCGGTCTTCCCTCATTTTGCAATCGCATCCACCCTTTTTCTTGGACTAGTTAAGCGGTTTTGGACATGGGATGACCCTCTTGGCCCATCGCTAAAGGGGACTAGTTTAGTAGTTAGTTTGTGCTTACTCGAGGACGAGTAAGGGTTAAGTGTGGGGGAGTTGATAAGTGTTGTTTGTAGTGCCTAATTTGTTGTGTTTTAGTCCCGTTTTCCTTGTGAAATCGCTCCTTGGGAGTGGTTTATGGGTTACTTATGCTTTCTTTAGTTCGTTTTAGGTTCCCGAGACCATTCATGAAGAATTGGAACGATTCCGACTCGTTTCATACGCTTTTGGAGCCAACGAAGTGAAGGAACGATCACTCGATGCCTTGGATTCGACCCCGAGATCTTGGGACCCATTCCCGAGCCCTTTAGGCTCGATCCCGAGTCCCGAGAATCGATGAGAAACCCATGAGAGGCAAGGAGGGACCTTAAAGATCATATTGGAGGCCTACAAGACTCATCCCCGACGGGAAGGACCTCATCCCGTCCGGGATGAAGTGCACAAAAGAGAGGGCTGCTGTTTTGGGTCCATCCCGACCGGGATGATTTCATCCCGACCGGGACCGACACCTCATCCCGACCGAGACCATCTACCGACCGGGATGAGCCCAGTTCAGGCCCGCGCTTCATTGTTTCTTCTCCTTTCCTCTTGTAACCCTATATATACCCTTCGTCTTGTAATCTTATGTTATCTTAGACATTACCCACTAAACCCTAGACTACTTTAGGTTAGATTAGCTTAGATTAGAGTAGATTAGTCGTTAATTAGTCCTTAATCTAGTTAGCTAATCTTGTATTAAGGGATCTCTTGAAGAATCCATCCAATCTTGACAACATTGGTGGATGTTTTGGGTGTTCTTTATATACAAGTTCTCATCTTTTCATTCTCTTGTTAGTTGGTATAATCTTCTCATCCTTTTACTCTTAATCTTTGTTTTATTATTCAAGTTTCAATCTTTAGATCTTGTTTATTGTTTTGTTCATCATCCTTGTTAGTTTTACATATGTATGCTCTTGTTCTTGTTTTGATTCCTCTTGTTAGTGTTAGTTTTAGCATATTTATGTTTCAGTAGACTCTTTCTAGGGTTATTAGGGTGATTGGTTGTGATTGTGGATGATTAGGGTGAGATGGGTGGTACTAGATGTTGTTTTTGTTGTTTCCCATTTACCTTGCACTCCACATGTTTGATGAAATGCTTGTGAGATTAGAGACGATCAATCCTTGTTTTTCTTGCATATTCTCTTGTATGTGTGTGTTTGGTTGGTTGGTTTGGTTCCCTCATTACGTAGCGAGAGCTCGGTGAGGACGACCCCTAGGCCGATTACGTAGCGAGAGCCCGATCGGCGGAACCTAGGCTACGAAAGCATGCTAGTAACCCTGTTTTCCCCCTTTTTGTCTCCTTTGCATCCATGAACCCGACCTAACCCTAGTTTTCCTTCTTATTGTTATCCTTGCTTCCCTTAGTTGTTAGTTACTCGTTTTGTCTTCCTTTTCCGTGTTTTAGACCTTAGCCTAGTCCTTAGCCTCCCCCTAGATTAGCTTGTCTCGAACCTAGTCCGAAACCGTAGCACCCATTAGTCTAAACCCATTTTCCGTCCCTGTGGATTCGACCCGACTTGCCCTATCTACCCAGTTAGGTTAGTCGGATATTATTTGGTGGCGGGATCGACGACAAATCCCTCCCATCAGTAGATGTGCCCAAGGGACAGTCGAATTCCTCCCCGGCGTACAACATCATGTGTATCATGAGGTATACGCCGCAATCATTAGCCGAGAACCCGCTGCCCTACCATCTGAACGGGATGTTGACAAGAGGGAACGAAGAGACATTGGCCCCCTTATTGATGCCTCTCTGAACCATATACTTACCCATTTCTTCGGCCTTGGTGATATTAAATAAAATAAAATAAAAACGTATAAGAATGACAAAGCGACGAAAAACAGCTTGTTTTTTTGTCATCCTTATATACGACGTTTTGTATATAAGAATGTTAAAATATATACCAAAATGAGTAGACTTACTGAGAGCCGTGTCATCCCAACATAAGGAAGACTTTCAAACTCCGCCTCGTCGTAGGACCTATTATCAAGGTATTCAATCCGCTGTGACAAAAAATTGATACACGCGCAGCTGTAATGGTCATTGTTTTCCGACAGCACCGGAACGAATACCTGTAGGTAGGGAATGGGTATCGCGTTGGTTATTATAATTGAGGAGAAAGCTTACAAAACATGGGATTTAAAATCAAAAATACCAGGTCAGAATCTAGATTGAGAATCCCTTCATTTTCTTCGAGCCATATGTTCCAGAAGTTGAACAATGCTTCGCTCATGTCCACCAAGACACCACCCTTTCTGCTTCTCCAAATCTGGAGAGTTGTATCCTGCATGATATTTGTTGGAGTAACAGGTCACTATCATTAGAGTAACGCACAAAGTGCATTACAGTAACACAGTCATAGAACTACAGTAACACTCTTTTTTGCATAAATATTTTATATCGACTGATATGATGACATTATATTAATATTACTAGAGTTTGTTGATGATGTTACACTTATCTTTTTGGATGAGCAAGTGAATAAATTAGCTTACGCTGTGGCTGACACCGAAGAAGCAGCGTGATGTCCGCCGCGGTGTAGATTGAGCAGCTGCCAAGTGATTCATAAGTATGCACCAGCTGTCAATTACAGCATTCGAAAGCTGCTCTCCAGGCGCCAGCGTGGCCAACTCACTATGGGGTATGTTGAAAAAGTCACTAAACCTCACAATCATCTCCCTGCAAATATTCAAACAGATTATGTAACACTCAACAAATTCGAAAATAAAACGCACTAAAAAAATTAGGTGATGTAGACCACTTACGATGTACTGTATTTTTCATTTTTGTAGAAGATTTAGTCAATTACGTCTTTCCTCACAAACAAAACAGACCTGAAAAGCCTGCTATCCCCACGCAGAAAGTCCGACAACGTAAGCTGGTCAGGATCCGGGAATTCATAATCACATGAGCATCCAAGCCTCTCATCGACGACTTGCATGCATCCCAACTGCTTGTCAGAATGAAAAAAGAAAGGGTGGAAGACCTTCCTTCCGTCTACTTCCACCGACAAACACTCACCGACCTCCTCGTCTCCAATTCTATCAGTATCCCACAGAGACAGCACTACCTGGCGGTCACTGTTTAAATTCAATCCCCCCTGAATAATCTCATTAACCTCAGTCGTCGAGTACAGCTGAATGTTAAGGTCTTCCTCCTCATTTTGATTTGTATTTTTGGCCTCAAATACCGGCCCCTGCAACGACAGCTCCCTAGCACGACGAAGCGCCTCACAGACTTCATCCACCACCCAGTGAAGCTCTGCTCCTTCCCAGAATGTCTGGGATGCTTGTGATGGTACCGGGTCTTCGGGTAATGGATTGCCCGATGTTATCCTCCTGATCTTAGCAGCATGTGAGACCCACCAATCATGGAATGAGATTGCATTCCTTCCCATCATCAGATGAATATGATGAACATCCTGCATGAAACAATAATTGTGTTGCAATTATGTACTAAAGTAACAGTGCATGGAATGTATAATCAACTGACAGAATGTGTACTGAAAAGAGAGTGGACACTAAAGTAACAGATAATATCATCTAAAGTAACAAATGGTATGGATTAAAGTAACGTCATATATGTTGGGGCAATAATGTAGATGATACAGGTTAAAGTAACGGTTTGTAAAAATTAAAGTAACACATATTGTACACTAAAGTAACGTCAGTTATCTACTAAAGTAATAGAAGATATGTTAGAGTAACATGCAGATTTACAGACATTCCAGATTTACATCCTTACTGATTCCACGGTTTCCAAGTCAAACACATATAGATTCATTAATCAATTAATGACATGATTACTTACGTCGACCGCCCTGGCCCTCAGTTCACTATCATCTTCAAGACCACGAGCAAGTTTGATGGTGGTGAACTTATCGCCCTCTTGTCCAGGCAATGTACCATCATCAGTGTGACGGTTCTGTGTAATCTTCAACGGCGACGACGCGTCTCCCCCCTTCACCACATGTACACAACGGGGGTACTCCACATCAGATAGGGTAAGCCGGCCCAGTCCACCACCAACAAAGTCACCAGCCAACCGTTCAAGCATGCGTTTACCATCTCAGTGCTTGATCAAAGGGAGATCACACGGGCACGGGAGATTGTGCTACACAAACCGCTTGAAGTAGGTAATCATTAAAAACGGCACACAGCCAAGTAAATATGATCGGCTACGGAACACAAAATCCTCGCACGCCTGCGCCAGTCCATCCAGTATGAACGTGCACCAGTCAAGGTTTTTAATCTGCTGTACATCTTGCACAGCCTTCGGTAGTCTCAGATCAACCCCATGATTGGACGTCGGGTTGAAGAATATCGACATACTGTAGAGAATGAACATCCTACAGAACATCTCTCCACCCTGTACATCCTTCTGCAATTTCTTAAGGACCTTTGACAGAGGGATTGCATCACTTTCATTGACGACTTGAAAGTCACCTATTGGATAATATGTCGAGAAATATGTAATCCCACACAAGTATTAAGTTGAGTCTTTAAAATTCAAGACTCACTTTGGTACATTATTAGTAAACCCACATCAACACTATCAATAATTTTTTTCAAAACTATTAATAATCTTTAAGACTTTCTCAAGATTACCGATAATCTTAAGACTTTTCTCAAGACTTTGCAACATTATTGATAAGACTCACATTAGTCTTGAGACAAGACTCTCCTCAATACTACTAATAATGTTACCCTAATAATTAATCTTAAGATTTCCTCAGGACTACCAATAATCTTAAGACTTTACTCAAGATTTTGCAACATTATTGATAAGATTTATATGAGTCTTGAGACAAGACTAGCTCAAGACTCACCAATAATGTGAACTCATAAAATATTTAATTTGCCTAAAATTGTCACTGAATTAAGTTATTCATATTTTAATTTAAAGTCACATGCGAGTTTGATAAATTGTCACACCTCCAATGTCGAATCCCTAGAGACGTAATACGGAGTATAAAATAACAAAATTACTTTTTACTAACGAAGCTTTACTCAATCCTAACTTTATACAAGGTCTCTAATTAATCTTTCTAATACATTTGATCTCTACAAAAAAAATCTGATTAATCAATCGACTTTTGTGAATTCAACTATGAATCTTAATTCTCCAATTAATGATGGAGTAATATCGCTTTAAGTTTTAACTTGTCTTTTTTAATCAATTTATTATAAAGTTCATCTATTAGGGATTGGTGATTGATTTTAATTTTAGGGATTTTTTTGGGGTCTATGGATCTTATTTTTGGATATTACATTGATTGATCGATTGATTAAAGAAGTGTTTTAAGATTTGTATTTCATTGCAAGAATGTCAAATACTTTGAAAATTAAGAAAAAAGAAAAGGTTGATGTTCAATTTTGTTAGAGAGAAAATAAGATCACTTTTGAGGATGAGAAGAAAATGACAAGGACAAATTCGTAATATGTCGTTAGAATTGAGCAAAAACTCGTTAGGAAAAAGTACGACCCAACAATAATGACTGCCGATTAACTAAGGCTATATTTGGTAGGACTATATTTAAAGTTCATTATAAATCTCACAAATGCATGACAAAAAATCATCGTACAAACCAAAACCAATTGTGGTTATACAAAACATTAGTTTGATCACATCACAATATTTACCACTCTAATTATTTAGCTTACACGAAAGAATGTAGTCAAATCAAAACAAAGCAAAAGCTTCGATCAAACGTCTTCAAATAAGCTCTTCATTTTAACCCAATCATCCTCTACCTTCTCCAATGTGCTCTCAGCATCAACCTTCTTCGTTTGCCATGACTTTTCCTTCCTCTCCATCTCTCGAAGACTCTCACTCTTCTCCCCAATTTTCAATACAAGCTCGTCAATCGCCACACCATTATCTGCCAGTTCTTTCTCAGTGACCGTGATACTATTCTCAACTTCCTCGAGTTGCTTAAGTAACTCCTGCTTCTTTGCCCTTGAACTCGTTAACGTGTTGCTCAACCCTAATTCTAAGGTCTCCAACTCATGGGCCTTTGTCGCATCCTTCTTTAGCTCTCCCTTCACCTCTAAGCGCCTTATTGAATATGCTGTGTACTCCTCCATATCCCGAGAGGCGGAGTCATGGTCCTGTCTCATCGCCTTTAGCTGAGCACACAAATTTTGTAGCTCCTCAGGAACTTGGCCCCGCCCTGACATTTTGAAATCAGCGATCAGCACTTTTACAGCCTCCTCTAGCTTTTTTTCTTTGCCCGAAGATAAGAAGGTCTCGTAGTCGAAGCTGCTTAGTTCTTTTAGGGTGTGCTTTGCCATCTTGACTTCTAATAAATGAGGCTTGTATAATGGCGATTCTACCATAGGCTCGGACTCTGCCTCAGATTGTTTTTCGTGGCCATCGTCATCGTCGTCTAGTAGGTCGCCTAGGCCATCTAACACTGACCTGAGCTTGTTGAAAGAAGCAGAATGCTATTTTCAACACAAAAATACAGAGAATGAATTCAGATCAAAATTGTAATAATATCATTTGATTGTTGGATGCGAAACAAATAGAGTCAAAGGATTAAAGTAAAACCTTTGTATCGCCACGAACATGGTTGGCAAACGACGAGACACGAGTTTGTTTCTCTGACGCCTGGGAGCTTGCATTTGGACTTTCGGGAAGAGGCTGTTATTGTAGGTTCAGAGTCACCAAGTTAGTTACTCTATTTTTTACTTGGTGCACATGTTTAACAAAAATAGTACATACCAAATGAGCAACCTCCTCTTCATTCGGTTAAGATTAAAACGGATCAAATAATAATCAACTTGACAAGATAGAACATTGTTTTCCTAGTCCCCGTAAACTTTACTTTTGTTTTATCCCTCTTACTTGATATCTATTTGATTCGTTATAAGTTTGCAGCGAATATTTTCGTCACAAATAAGAATTTGTTTGAGAGAACAATGAATGAAGATGAGTAGAGATTTCTTTATCTTTTTAGACTTTTGAGTTATAGGAAGTGGCCAAATGACCAAATGAGTAAAAAAAGTGGCTCTTATACGAAATTGTCACTGGTGTCAAATTGTCTTTTCGGATTAAAAAAATGTAAATTAAAAGAAAATTAATAGATGCGACAAATTGGTAAAAAACGTAACCGATGTCAAATTGTTACGGATTAAAAAAAAATAATCCATGTGACCCTATTTAGAAATTAATGTTCGTAATAAATTACCTAGCGTTTTGGGTCGGTTTAGAATTTTTTTCAAAGTGCGCCGATATTGTCACATAGGTCCGTGTTTACGGTTCTTATGATACGTGTAAAAAATCTAGACATGTCGAAACTCGACCCGCAACCCATTTGACTTGAACCCGAAAAGACCCGTTAATTTAGGATTGAAATCCAACTCGACCCGTATTCTAACCCGACAGTTTTGACGGGTCTAAAATCTTATAATCAAAACACTTCGTTCAATGCAAAAAAAATCATGTATGGGTCGGATTTCTGTTAGAAAATAAGTGTCTAGCAATTGTCTTTTCGATTTTCTAATCTGTTTGGGTTTCTGTTTAGGTCGAGAGTATTATTTAAACTCTCATTATTATGTAGCTAACAGGTGGTTAGTGAACCAATAATTTATTTTACGAACATTAATTTCTAAATAGTGTCGCGTCGATTAATTTTTTTTTAATACGTACCAATTTGGCACCGATTACGTTTTTTACCAATTTGTCACATCGATAAATTTTTTTTAATCCGTAACATGATTACATTTTCTTTTACAAATTCATCACTTGGACGCTACTTTTTTTACCTATTTGGCACCGACAATATTTTTTACCATTTTTTTTATCTATTTGATAATGACATTTTTTTTACCAATCCATTACCTAAGAACCACTTTTTTTTACTCATTTGGTCATTATGTCACGAATAAACGAGAAGGTATCAATGGTAGATCTAATGTCAATGCTCAATAGTGAGAAATTGATTGTTGGAGACTTACAAGTTGCAAGTTGCATTACGGAGTAATGTATCGGCTGATGGGTATCAAGTAGTTACAGGTGGAGTGTTGTTTTTCGTTGTCCGCATTTCAGTCACGTCGTCGGCGCTTTATACGTGATTTTACTTTTTTGCCCTTCTTTAATTATGATTAATAATATTAATTATTTTGCTTAATTAATCTAATTAATATTTCCTGACTACTTTAAGATTACGGTTTCGATAATTTTGACGGTTTTTGAGACACGTGTCTCAATAAAACTCGGAAATTTTTATATCACCTAAATGATTTTATTTAGGTCGAATAGTTTCATTATAATTGTGATTAGGTTGATAGTTTAATCTCCCCGTAGCTATTATCTGGTTAAGTAATCAATGAATTACTAGTGTAGACCCCGTGCAATGCACGGTATTTATAATATAAATATTTTATAGAATATTTCATTTAAGATTTAAAATAAAAAATTCATTATTTTATTTTTACTATTTATCGACTACGTACTTTAGATATAGGAAAATATTTTTTAAATCGCAAAGCTAATCAAAATACTTGAGTAATGTCTTGAAATGTATTAAATAATGTGTAATTAATGAAAATATTTTTTATATTTTTTATATATCCTGTTTATGTCATCTCACGTTTCGAGATACTCACTTCTCTCTTTAACATAGCTTAAAACACATAAATATTTATCAAAAATTGTATAATAATGAACTTTTTTAATGGTTACCACACCGCGATACATTCTCTTTGTATAAAAAAATATTCAATTTTTCATTAGTTTTTTTTTAAATGGTCTGTCTCAGACATAAGACTTATATTATGTAATTTCTGAAACTTTTTTTATACGGATTTTAATAGTATATTCCATATTTTGTACTCCCTGTACCAAAATGATCTTTCTATATGATAGTTATAATCCTCATATTTGAATAGTAAATGATAAGATCTTAGTGGTATTCGGGTGAGTATATATTTTTGTAAAAGTAAATAGCTCATTTCAAAAATAAAATTTTCATAGAACCATGTTTTTTTTCTATGGTTAATGACATCATATCTTAAAATTTCTCTAATTATTTTCATAATTTTTTTTGTCAATTTCTTTAACATTAATGAAAATGAATAGTTTGTGAATTCATCAGTGAAATGTTCTTTTACTTCCTGATTTAAATTAGTGTATTTTTTTAGGAAAATGTTAGTAACTATTATTGTCTTAGAGTAGTATATAGAGTATTTCGGTGAGTTTTTGCTTTAATTAGCATCTTAATGTGTGCCCAGTGGGCACACGTTAGAAAAACCGTTTTACTATATATTAGGCTTTGTATGAACAATCGGTATATATTCCGTTTTTATATAGTTACTAAATTTATATCGATGTTAAGAATATGATCTTCGAATATGATAAGAAAGATATACAATAACAATCCTAACTATTTTATATTCCACGTAAAATTTTGTATGGGATAATGCAATCTCCTATTAAAAAAAAATAGTGCAACTATTTGGTTAAAAACGAAATATACATTATGTTTATACTTTAAAAAAAAAAATTGACCATACATTCCTTATTAAATATTGCATGTCATAGGTAAAACACGTGATTTTCCTAATCAATGTAATCAATCAAATTTTCTTAATTACATAATTTTTGTGGTGTATAGTTTTATATGTGATTTAGTGATATTTTAATCAGCAAGATGTTTGTAGTTGGAAAGAAGAATGGTGAGTGGGTGACACACATAAGGTTAAGAGTTCGATTTGCACATTGCGCATTTAATCTATTTTTTAATTTTTGTTAGTGGATATCTTTAGGCGGAAAAAATGTTATTAAGAGTTAATCTCTTAGTGGTAAGAGAATTTATGGCACAGTACATATATTTCGGAGAATAAATATTTGCATATTCTAATCAATCAACCAATCATAGAAATCTACTAATCAACGGTATAATTGTATAAAAATTTGCATATTCTAATCAATCAACCAATCAATTATATTCTAATCAATCAATCAATTATATTTTCTACAAATATTCCTTCTCGAATATGATCAGAAAGATATACAATAATAATCATAACTATTTTATATTCTATGTAAAATATTGTATGAGATAAAGCAATCTCCTATTAACAAAAATAATGCAACTATTTTTGTTAAAACGGAATACAATATGTTTATACTTTTTTTAAAAAATTTGATCATACATTCCATATTAAATATTGTATGTGATATATTCCATTTAGAACATGTGATTTTCGTAATCAATGTAATCAATCAGATTTCCTTAATTACATAATTTCTGTGGTGTATAGTTTTATATGTGATGTAGTGATATTTAAATCAGTAAGATGTTAGAGTGTAGTTGGAGAGGAGAAGGGTCACACTCATATGGTCAAGGGTTCGATTCGCACCTAGCTCATTTGGTATATTTTTTTTATTTTTGTTGTGGATAACTTTAGGCGGGAAAATATATGAGTGGTGTTATTTGGTTAGTGGAAAGGGAGATTCGATTTTAGTTGTTACGGTTTGACGTATTCGATTTTATACGTCTCTATCATTGATTTCCGTACGAAAAATTATTAAAAAAGGACACGAAAAATATGCCGGACAACTCGAACCCACAACCTCTCGAACACAAATGAACCTCTTTACCACTTAACCATTTGAACATTGTTAATAAGTCTTACTAAAATATTATCTATATTTGATTCTAAAACCCCTAAAATCGCCTATTAATACAATTTTAATATTATTAATAATATTAGTGTTGTTGTGGGTGAGGGAGGATATATATAATATAACATAATCCGTAACATAATAAAATGACGGTTTTCAAAAAAAAAAATCGTTTCATTATCAAGTTTCATTAACACGATTAAACTTTTTAATTTCATTAACAAAGTTAGTGAATGTAATTAGGGAAGAACGTTATTGTCTTTTCACATTAAAAAATGCTGACGACCTAGTTTCTAGAAAAGTTGGGTTTCTAGAAAAGTCGGGTTTCTCTAAAGAAAAGACGTTTTTTTTTAAGTGAGGGAAAATAAAATGAAATATGGTGAGTGGAGTTTGGGTTGATATATAATAAGGACAAGATAATAACGGAACGGTTTGAAAAACTGAAAACCGTTTTATTAACGAGTTTCATTAACATAATTTCATTTCTAAAATTATATTAAATTAGTTAACTAATGTAATTAACTCCACTCACCATATTTAATTTTATTTTCTCTCACTTAAAAAAAACGTCTCTTCTTTAGAGAAACCCGACTTTTCTAGAAACCCGACTTTTCTAGAAACTAGGTCGTCGGCATTTTTTAACGTGAAAAGACAATAACGTTCTTCCCTAATTACATTCACTAACTTTGTTAATGAAATTAAAAATTTAATCGTATTAATGAAACTCAATAATGAAACGATTTTTTTTTTTGAAAACCGTCATTTTATTATGTTACGGATTATAGGGAATATATCATTCCTCACCCACAACAACACTAATATTATTAATAATATTAAAATTGTATTAATAGGCGATTTTAGGGGGTTTTAGAATCAAATATAGATAATATTTTAGTAAGGTTTATCAACAATGTTCAAATGGTTCAGTGGTAAAGAGGTTCATTTGTATTCAAGAGGTTGTGGGTCCGAGTCTTGGCAATTGCAAATTTCTGGAATTTTGCATCTGGGCTGGGCCTGTTGGACGTTATTTTTGGGCGTCCATGGGGCCCGTTAGACGTGATTTTTGGGTGTCTATGGGGCCCGTTGGATGTGAGTTTTGGGCATCCATAGGGCCTGTTGGACGTGGGTTTTGGGCGCCCATGGGGCCCGTTGGACGTGGGTTTTGGGCGCCCATGGGGCCCTTTGGACGTGAAATTTGGGCGTCCATGGGGCCCGTTGGACGTGAGTTTTTGGCGCCTATGGGGCCCGCTGGGCGTCGGTTTTGGGCGTCCGGCATATTCCCCATGGGCGTCAGTTTTGGATGTCCGGCATATTTTTCGTGTCCTTTTTTAATAATTTTTCGTACGGAAATCAACGATAGAGACGTATAAAATCGAATACGTCAAACCGTAACAACTAAAATTGAATAATTCATTGATTACTTAATCACATACTAGCTACGGGGAGATTAAACTATCAACCTAATCCCAATTATAATGAAATATTCGACCTAAATAAAATCATTTACATAATATAAAAATTTCCGAGTTTTATTGAGACACGTGTCTCAAAAACCGTCAAAAATTATCGAAACCGTAATCTTAAAGTAGTTGGAAAATATTAATTAGATTAATTAAGTAAAATAATTAATATTATTAATCATAATTAAAGAAGGGTAAAAAAGTAAAATCACGTATAAAGCGCCGACGACGTGGCTGAAATGCCGACGACGAAATGTAGTAGTGTTACAGGTAGAGGTGTAAAAAATTGACCCAACCAAAAAAACCCGATTCGTTCGATCCGTTTTTATAGGGTCATAATTTTTTTTTCCCGACCCGTTTGACCTGAACCCGAAATGACTTGTTAATTTAAAATCGAAACCCCATCCGCCCATTTTGATCCGTTGAGTCAACAATAATTTATTAAAATTAATAAAATATTACTCTCTCCACTTCTCTATAATCTTCCACATTTACTATTTGGGTAACTTCTCTATTATCTTCCTTTCTTTTAAGTATATTTTTTTGTGGTTCTTATTCTTTGTGACCCCACTTTCTTTTTTCCCTTTCATTTTCATCCACATATTTCTCACCTTTCTTAAATATCTCCCCAAACCCAATGTGGAAGATATAAAAGAAGTGGAGGGAGTAATTTTTATATATTATATTTGGATATATAATCAAAAAATTAATATTTTAAATATTTTAAATTACAAATATAAACAAATAGTCAATTTAATACATCTCTTTTTTATCATTTAATAATAAAATAATTTTAATGTCATAAACATTATAATTAAAGAGTATAAAATATAAACATTTTTTATCAAATAATTTTTATCATTTGATTTTTATGTTTTATAAAATATAAACATTATAATTAAAGAGTATAATGATCATACTTTTAAAATAAATAAAAATTTAATATTAAAAATATTTTTTTTACTTAAAAGGCGGTAAAAAATTAAGCGTTCGAAATTATTTCTGACCCTAACCCAACCCAGACCCGTATGACCCGACTCGTATACAACCCAACCCATATTTTGACCCGACCCATATTTTGACCCGACCCATTTGGCAGGTTACTTACAGCCTTGCATAAGCTAGTTGCATTCAATCATTCATGTATTTCATCTGTTCCAATGAATTCTCTACATTTGTTTTTCACACTTGTCGATGTTATTGATACAGATATAGAGACTAAGCTGTTAATAAAACAGTTAGTTGAGGCGCGGGAAAGGTTGTTAGCAAGACATTAACCGAGTTTGTTAACTTTGTATGAGGTTGTTACTATTAACAATGGTGGACTGTAACAGAATAGAGAGACATAGAAGAGGTTTGAGAGAGAAGATATTTGTATTATTAATGATACAGGACGCAGGAAGTAATGCTTTAATGGCGAAATTACTTCGAGTTTCGAGTATTAACAATGGTGGACTGTAACAGAATAGGGAGACATAAAAGAGGTTTGAGAGAGAAGATATTTGTATTATTTTTGTGAATGAATTTCTGTTACAGCTTTGTACATTATTTATAGTAACAACCTCATACAAAGCTAACAAACTCGGTTAATATCTTGCTAACAACCTTTCCCGCGCCTCAACTAACTGTTTTATTAACAGCTTAGTCTCTAGATCTGTATCATACTTTCCCCCTTCAAAAGACTTGCCCTCAAGTCTCAAATTCCCTAGCAAAAAACTCAGGGTAACGCTCTTGTATAATAGATGCATATTCCCAAGAAGCATCACTTTCTGCGAACCCTTCCCATTGAATGAGTAATTGAACCACTGCATTGTTCTGACGCCTTACAACTCTCCTGTCAATCACCTTAACAGGTTGCACTTCTGTATTACCCGGTAAGCCTTGCATCCAACTTGGAATGTGAGCTTCAGCTGGCAACACTCCTCTAAAGGCTTTTAACTGTGATACATGAAAAACATTATGTATCTTGGCAGTATCAGGGAGCCCAATCTTGTAAGCCACCTTCCCAATGGTATCAAGTATCTGAAATGGACCAAAGAATTTTGGTGATAACTTGTGATTGCAACGCTCCTGAACACTACCTTGCCTGTAAGGTCGTAGCTTTAACCAAACCCAGTCTCCAATTTGAAACGTCCTCTCTGACCTTCTCTCATCAGCTTGGGATTTCATTCGATTCTGAGCTTTTGTCAATTGTCTCCTTAATTCAATTATCATGCCTTCTCTTCGCTGCATTGTTCTATCCACTGCATCCACGGAAGTTTTCCCAGGTATGTATGGCAAGTGTAGTGGGGGAGGTTGATTGTAGACTGCTTCATAAGGAGTTAACTGTGTAGCGCTATGGAATGTGGTGTTGTACCACCATTCTGCCAAAGGTAACCACAACGACCATTCCTTAGGCTTCTGACTAGTCATACATCGCAGGTAGGCTTCTATACATCTATTAACCACTTCAGTCTGACCATCCGTCTGAGGGTGATAGGCTGAGGAAAGCTTGAGTTCAGCATCCTGAATAGTAAACAAAGCCTGCCAAAATTGACTCAGAAATATGGCATCTCTGTCACTCACAATGCTTCTTGGCCATCCATGTAGTTTAAAGACCCCATCCAAGTATAGTTGAGCAACTTCAACTGCAGTATAAGGGTGAGATAAGGCTAAGAAATGAGCATATTTACTGAGCCTGTCTACCACCACAAAAATTACGTCCTTTCCCTGTGATTTTGGGAGGCCTGAAATAAAATCCATGGAAATGTCCATCCACACTTCTTCAGGAATTGGTAAGGGTTGAAGCAATCCTGGGTAGGCCGATGTGTCATACTTATTAGCCTGGCATGTTGGGCAATTCCTTACAAAGTGACCCACGTCCCTAGTTAACCCCTTCCAAGTGAATAAAGTTTTAATTTTTCTGGTGGTGGCGTCTCTACCTGAATGCCCTCCCTCGCTAGAGTTGTGCATCCACTGCAATATGTGCCTTCTTACTGTGGAATCTGAGCCCACCACAATCTTCCCCTTCTTCCTTAAGAACCCTTTATGCAACCTGTAATGACTCACTTCATGCCCTTGGAGCAATTGTTGCATTACTCCCTTTAAGACAGGATCATTCTCACAACTGTCCCTAATCTGATCAGCCAAATCTGAGTGGATTTCTGATAATGACAAACAAAGCAATTCACTCCCTTCTACCCTTGACAAGGCATCTGCTACTGAGTTCTCCTTTCCTGCCCTGTAATGAATCTCGTAATCATAACCCATAAGCTTGGACAACCAAAATTGTTGAAATGGGGTGGATACTTTTTGTTGAAGCAACCACTTCAAGCTTTTCTGATCTGTTTTCACCTCAAAGTGCTGCCCACATAGGTATTGTTCCCACTTTTGAACAGTAAAGACAATTGCCAGTAATTCTTTTTCATATACTGATAATTTCTGCCACTTCGGACCCAATGTTTTACTAATGAAGGCCAATGGATGTCCCTCTTGAGTAAGGACAACCCCAATTCCATGATTAGATGCATCAGTCTCAACTGTAAACATCTTCGCAAAATCTGGTACTGCCAAAACTGGAGCAGAACACATTGCAGCTTTTAATTGTTGGAAGGAAGTAACAGCCTTTTCTGACCAATTGAACCCTTCTTTTTTAAGCAAATGGGTTAGAGGTTGACTAATGGAAGCATAATTTCTCACAAACTTCCTATAATACCCTGTTAATCCCAAAAAACTTCTCAATTCCTTCACATTTTTAGGAGTTGGCCATTCCTGAACAGCTTTTATCTTCCTTGGATCTGTCTCAACTCCTTTCCCAGAGATGAAGTGTCCCAGATACTCCACTTTTTCCATGACAAAATCGCATTTACTAGGCTTTGCATACAACTGATGTGTAGTCATCAACTGAAATACCTCAGTTAAATGATCCCAATGATCCCTCAATGAAGAGCTATACACCAGTATATCGTCAAAAAATACCAGAACACATCTCCTTAGAAGAGGTCTAAACACATGATTCATCCAATTCTGAAATGAGCCTGGTGCATTTGTAAGACCAAAGGGCATTACCCGAAATTCATAGTGCCCACTGTGCGTTTTGAAAGCTGTTTTAAAAACATCATTCTCAAATACCCTAAGTTGATGGTAGCCTGATCTTAGATCCAATTTTGTAAAAACTGTAGCACCTGCAAGTTCATCGATCAACTCATCCACCTCCGGGATAGGAAACTTATCTTTTATTGTGCGTTTGTTTAGTTCTCTGTAGTCCACACACATTCTCCAAGTGCCGTCCTTCTTTCCCACCAACACTACGGGAGATGCAAAGGGACTTGAGATGATCTGGATTATTCCTCTGTCCAACATTTCTTGTACAAGTTGTTCTATGATGTCCCTCTGTTTGAGTGGGTACCTATAAGGCCTTATGTTCACTGGTCGACCACCATCTACCAATGGGATCTTGTGATCAAAATTTCTTCTCACAGGTAGGAGACATGCAGGCTCATCAAATAGAGTTTTGTATTTCTGTAATAATGCTTCCATCTCAGGGTGTTGCAAATCTTTTTTATCCAAAGCCTCACATGAAACCCCATCATTCGGGTCTGGAATGACATTAGATAGATGTAACAAGCAAACATGAGCTGCTGTTGTTAACATCTTCAGTGACGGTCCATGTTCTACAGTATGTACTTTCCTGGGTGGTATTCCTCTCATCACCAGCTTCCTGCCTTCATACTTAAACTCCATCTTTAAGTGTTTAAAATCCCAATTGATGGTTCCCAAGGTGCTAAGCCACTGTACACCCAACACCATATCACACCCACCCAAAGGAATAAGCAACACATCTGTTTTGAACTCGCTATTCAACAATCTCCAAGAGGGAGAACCCCTTACAGACCATTTGACAAGGCAAATGGTTCCCATCAGCTACTGTTACTGCTTGGGGTGGAATGTGATCAATTTTACATCCCAATTTTACTGCCATGTCTTGATCCAAAAAGTTATGTGTACTACCTGAATCTATCAGAATATGTACAGGCTTCTTTCCATAGTACCCTGTCACCCTCATAGCCTGAAACCCTTGACTTCCCGCCAAAGCATTTACAGAAATGCAAGGTTCACTGGGTTGACCTACATCATATATTTCATCTAGACCTTCCTCCTCTTCATCAAGCTCATCCTCTTCCTCCCAAGCAGGGATTTCTACTGCAAATAACTGTGTTTGCTTGAGTTTACACTTATGCCCCCTTTCATAAGGTTCATTACAGAAATAGCATTCCCCCTTCCTCTGTTTCTCTGCCCTTTCTGCTGCACTCAAGAATTTAGTCTGTCTTTGTTGTGCATTAGGCATGTTACTACCCTGATTACTAGCAGGCGGTGTAGGTAACAGACCCTTACTGAATGATTTGTTAGTAATAGGTACAAATTTAGGGTTAGCGACAATCGTTTTGGGAGTGAATTTTGTTGCTGATAAAGCCTCTTCCTGTAACCTGGCATATTCTACTGCCTCAGCCAAACTAGCAGGTTTGAAAGCACGCACAAAAGGCTTCAATGCCGGTTTTAAACCACCAATAAAGCTATCTAAAAAGTACTGAGCAGGTAGCAATGCATTCCTCTGAATCATTAATGCTCTCAAATTTTCAAATGCATCTAGATAATCATCAATGCTACCAGTTTGACTCAGTTTATTAAATTCTTCTACCACATTTCCCCCAATTTCTTCTTTAAATCGTGCACACAAATCAACAATGAATTCATCCCAAGTAATCACATTATGCACCGCAATGTAGCTATTAAACCAAGACTCAGCCTTACCAATCATATACATGCTAGCCAAATCAACACGTTGATTCATCTCAATTTTGCACAAATTGAAGTACTTATTGCATTTCTTGATCCATAAACGAGGATTCTTACCATCAAATATCGAAAATTCCACCTTAGGATTGAAGGACAGATTATTCCTAGGCGGTGGCGGCGGTGGTGGCGGCGGTGGCCCCCCAGAATTTGGCGGTTCCTGGTCTTTCAACATTCGAAGAATTTCGGCCAACAGAGTTGAATTCTCCGTCAGTGTCGCTGCTTGACTCTCCAACCTTTGCTCGACGTTTAACATACGATTCTCCATAATTTTTTGTAACTGCTTGACGGTGAGATGTCTAGGCGCCAGGATGAGGCTCTGATACCAATGATACAGGACGCAGGAAGTAATGCTTTAATGGCGAAATTACTTCGAGTTTCGAGTATTAACAATGGTGGACTGTAACAGAATAGAGAGACATAGAAAAGGTTTGAGAGAGAAGATATTTGTATTATTTTTGTGAATGAATTTCTGTTACAGCTTTGTACATTATTTATAGTAACAACCTCATACAAAGCTAACAAACTCGGTTAATATCTTGCTAACAACCTTTCCCGCGCCTCAACTAACTGTTTTATTAACAACTTAATCTCTATATCTGTATCAGTTATTTTTTTTTTCGTTTATATCTTTATTTACGTATTATTAAAAATTTTAAAAGTTTGGTAATCTTAATTAATATAATTATTATGACAATTTAAAAAAAGATCTCACATGACTATATTTTACATTGTATTTTGGAAATTATATCAAAGATTCATTCACCTCATGATGAATAGTGTCGAAAAAGAAATGTAACGAATTCATTGAGATCGAGGGAGTATTTTTTTTTTAAGTTTTCCATTAGTTTTTTTTTGTATTTTTTAGTTTTTTTTTTGAAGTCAATGTAGTCAGTCAAGATGGACTTAGCGTATGATCAATTGATTTGAGTTGAACTAAGCTAAACTGAACCGATTTGAACTGATATTTTTTATATTGTAAATTTTATATCATCCCATTCTGAAATTCCTGGAATCGTCACTGCTTTAATTATAGGATCCGATCAATTAGCCCGGGTTTCATCATCTTTGTGGGATCCATTGGTAGGCGGCTATACCTTACTTTAGTACTCCATAAGTTCGTAGATTACTCGTATACTAGTATAGACCCCGCCGTGCAATAATGCACGGTATTTATAATAAATTTATTTTATAGCATATTTCGTTTTAAACTTCAAATTAAGAATTCATTATTTTTTTGTACATATAAGAAAATATTTTTTAAATTAAAAAAACTAATCAAGATAATTGAGTAATAATGTCTTGAAATGTTATTAAATTTATATTTTAATGATAATACTATAGTAATTGAGTATTTGTTATACCTAGTAAATGCATTTCGAGATATCAATCTCTCTTCATATACTGTAAAATATATAACTATAGAGTATTTAGTAAGAATAGTGTACTAATAAAAACTTTTTTTATTGGTTATTGTGTGAACAATCTCACGTTTTGAAATAATCTCTTTGTATTTATAAAAAAACTCTTATTACTTTTCAATACCAAATGAGGATTTTTTTTACAAAATAATAGGTGAGACTGTATGTATTACTCTATAATTTGTTACAAAAAATTTATGGAGTTTAATGGTATACTCCACAATTTGTGCAGTATACTTTTATAAACATTAAAGTAAAAAAATTATCTCAGAATTAAATTACACTTAAGAAGAATGTATTTTTTTATCACAAAGTTAATGACATCGTATTATAAAATTTCTCTAATTGTTTTAATAAAAAGAGTTTTTTTTTGTCATTTTATGAATAGTTTGTGAATTTATACATGTAATATTCATTCTCTTTCTTATTTAGAAATGAATTTAATTTGGAGGGAAAAATCATAATAGGGCTCGCTTGGCATGAGATAATGATTCGGGGATAATAAATCAAAAATGAACTAGAAATGGAGAGATGGTGCCTAGTTGTGACATTTTAGGATGTAAAGGAGATAGAAAGGATGAACAATTATCCCATTAAAAAATAATGCATGCATTACTTGGGGGAGAGGAGAGTAATGTTCTCTTAGTATATTATATAGAGGATATGAACATTTAGGCCGTACAATGGACTCCTTATACAACAATGCTACTCATTAAAAGAATTCGCTCGTTTGACGAAGTCAGCAACATGACCCATGAAAAAGGTCATAATAAGTTAGTATATTAACTCATCGGAGTACTTGAAGCAAGTTTATCATAATTTTGACAAATGCTACTACACCAACTAGATTTGAAGTTATACCACTTGAAGCAATAATATCAGTTAGATGTTTTTTTTGCCCGCAGTTAGATGTTGAGAACACAAAGATGATTCCAATTGAGCATAATAAGCAAACAGACCTGAGTAGTTGAGTTACGTCTGACGGATCGAACAGGCTTGGGAGCAGCCGGTGGGACATCCTCTTTCTCGCTACACTCTTTATAATTATCATGCTTTGATGAAATCGTGGAACCAGATGACGAATTTCTAGACAAAGACGACCTATAAAATTGATCATCTCCGTTACTACCTCCCGAGTAAACTTCACCATTTTGCTTAACCTGAAGTTTGTTGACATACTATCATTTTAGTTCTATTTTGATCACCAAAGATCTTACTATTATGTTAGAAAAATAAAGTATAATTAAAATGTCATTTGTAAATAAAAGATGTAAAAGTAAATACTTTGACAAAATCCATGCAAAGGTGTAAATACTACTCTATCCGGACACTATTTTCTGTTCAATTTCATTAAAATATTTCTCACAAATATTGAGGTAAAGAAACACAAAAAAAATATCTAAAGAATTACTAAATAGTTATTCATCTGCTTGTACGTTGTAATTATAATACTACGTACTTACTATTTTAAATGGGCTCAATACTATTTTGTACTGTAATTATGTAAGTAAGTTGTATGAAAACACGAAAATAATCACGTAGTGCAACCTACGTGTCCAATTTGGCAGTCCAACATTGTGGAACACCACGATTGTCAACTAATTAAAGGTGAAACGACAATTGAATACGTATAATATGTCTAAGCATGTTCGAATTCTTCTCTCTATATTGTAATGCGTAAATATAATTAAGCGTGCGATTCGATGATAAAAAGAGTAAAATGGCAAATGCATAACCCAAAGGAACATAAAATACAGGAAGGGACATTCTCAAACCGTAGATATTGTCATCCAATTAACAAACTAATATTTTTCTTTTTCGAAAGTGTCCGTAAATAAATAGTTTATATTGTCTCTATTGATTTATCATTTCTTCCATCTCGTTTATCTTTAATTAAAATAATATTTATAAAAAATATAAATGTCAAACAAATGAATAAAATAGAGGGCACCAATTTTTTAGATTTACTCAAATTCAAAGGAATAATAAAGAAATGATTAAAATATAATTCAAAAATGAAAAGAAAGAAGATAGTGAAATAAATCCAACAAGGAAAAGAGGGTATTCACAAATTTTGTTTATTTTTATAAAAGTAATGTCTAAACTGTGTACATGTCCAACTTTGGTCCTCAAATAAAAATCATTAGAAAAAAAGGAAAGTAAAGAGAAAAAGAGGAGACACCTGATGAAGAGAGGATGGTGTGAAAGGTGTAGCAGGCTTAGATGTAGGAGATTCATCAACTTCATAACAATCCTTGAAATAATCGGCTTTAGAAATGGTGGACCCACTTGAAGAAGAGTTCCTTGACAAATGACTCGCCTCTTGTACCTCCTCCTCCTCTACATTATGATTAATCTCGGGCGGCGTTGATTCATAGTCGACCTCAAGCACATCCACCGTCCACAATATCCAATCTTGCGTTGATGTCCTGGACGGCACGTCATGTGTGATGGAGTTATTCCAAGGCGGAATCCCTCCGTTGGCTCTTAGGAAATTACCCTTACGGGTCCTAAGTTTCACGTGCGACCCTTCCCTTATTGGCTCCCACTCCACCGTCGGGTCGAGTCGGAGCCTCGGGGAAGTCTGACCCACCCGCCTCCCGGTCATGCCCAGGAGGAACGGATCGTCCGTCGCACGCAGGTATTTCCAGCTCAGGCAGTTCTTTAGGCGTATCACGTTTGGTTTGTTGTCCACTGACTCCACTGACCATCGCGCGTTCTTTGACGAGCCGCTTCGGCTCTGCTTCACTGATTCCTCGTCCTCAGCCGCAACCAGAAACTTGTTGTGTTGACTCCTCAGACGGACCGCCTTTGCTCTCGCAAAGAAGTCCATTTTTATTGTTTCTTCTGATCTGCTTGATTTGGTTACTATATATTTATTTAGCCAACCAATAATTCAAGTTTAAGGAAATGGTAGTTTGGACTTGAGAATTGAAGCTGGTGCAGGTATTTTGTTTGGAAATGAGGGAGGGATAATAATAATAATATGGCAGAGGGGGTGTTGAAAATGGGAGGGAAAAGGGAAGGAAAGTAGGGATTGTTGGGTTGGTTATGGTAGGAAGGAAAGGTGTTGTATGAGTGTATGTGTATCTAAATGGGATCCCGAGCGTCTAATGACGGGTTACTCGGTTTGTGATTCCTTACTCATTAAGATCTATGGTATGATCTAGTCGACTAGTCCGTATGAAGAGCTGGATGGATGGTTGACTTCTCTAATTGATTGGTGGATTTTGAGCTTTGACTATGACTAGTATTTGTATCTATTCGAGACTCCTAATTTAGAGTAGCAACTTTAGTGTTCTTGGCCAAATTTTTCAAAGTGTTTTTGAGTTAAAAGTTATAAATTGATCAAATATACAATCATTCATAACTTGAAAGTAATTTTTCAAAAGTTCAATAATCACCATAAAAATAGAAGCATCAATTTGAAATTTTTGACTTTTGAAAAACACTTTTGAAAAAATTAAACTCCATAAACAAAAAATTATTTCTAATAAACTAGGCCAAACGGCAAACACCACCCATGTTTTTTTTATTGAAATTGATTGAATCTATGTGAATGTATTGGAATTACATTGAATAAATAATAATAATAATAATAATAATAATAATAATAATAATAATCCCTAAGCATGGATTCATCACATCAATGGCGGTGCAAGGGAAACTTTGCAACAATTGATAATTTACAAAGACGAGGAATGATTATGGTCAATAGATGCTCACTGTGCGAAAATGCTTATGAAAATCACACTCACCTATTTTTTAAATGCTCTTATGCTAGGATTGTAGGGGAGGAGATTAAAGATTGGATGCAAGTCAGAGGACGAAGCAGCTGTCTGAAGGCAGAATTAAGGTGGAATGCTAATAGGAAGAAAGTGAAACATTGGAAAAGCAAATGGTTTCAGGCTGCAGTTGCTGCTACGGTTTACCATATTTGGTTGGAGAGGAATGCTAGGATATTTAACAGCACTAGAGATTACCTAAGAGCATTGTAAATCAAGTTAAATTTGAAGTGACTATTAGATTAAGAAGTAGAGGGATTCAAATGAGAAATTAAATAGGTGTGGGAGATTTATAGTGGAAGTTGCTTTGTAAGATTGGATGAATAAGAGGCATAACTTTCTTGCAAAAAAAAAATAAAAAAAAATAATAATAATATTAACAATAATATTCAATATATATAATTAAAGGAAACTTTTTTCCGAGCGAAGAATCCAACTTTTTTAAAAACACTAAGAATTTAAATATTATCTATATTAAAAGTGGATATGATAAATAATACTTCCATTTGTCTTAGTATTACATAATAAATGATACTTATTTGAATTTTAGTAGTTGACAAAATAATCCTAACACCCCTAGGACTCAAAGAATTACCATTATATATAAACCGTCAATTATCACCTCAGAAAACAACGAAATTTGAATAGACACCGCGTGGAACAATTCAGTTCGGTTTAATAACTTTTTAATATTAATATTTATTTATTCATCTTCTAAAAAATATTAGAACCTCTAAAAATATATAATTAATTAAAATTTTGAATTTCTTAAATAAATTAATAAAATAAAATTATTATTCTAATTTAAGTAGAGATATTATTGTGGACATGACATAGGTCCACCCCGACGCGGCCACGCGCGGGTTTGGGTAGACGAATGAATCTCCATATGAGAATGGATCGAATTGAAATTTAGGTCTATGTGGAGTCGCCACCGAATTTTGTGGTTATTCGGAACCATTCGAGCACACTCTATGTCGTAGTGGTCCGTATACAAAATACGGCCCATTTCCGATGTCAGAGTTTATTGGGCTCGTCCCTTTGCATTGCGATACCGATACCGACATTATCGGATATCGTGTATGAATGACTCTCGTGCGCCAACGGTTTCGGACATCCGGAAACCGAGGTTCTGAGTAAGGGGTGAGGGTACGTGTTGGGAAGCCCACAGAGGACACCCAACCCCGCGCCGCACATTAGCGGCCTCTACTAAGAACTCGAGTGACTTTCTAATACGCGTGCTAGTAAAACGGGAAAAATGCTTATGCAAACATTGTTTTTCCTAGGCATGTGAATGAAATTGAAAAATGGGTTTCTATGTCAATTTAATGCAATTAATTCTACGTCAAAGTGTAATTTTAGCATGTGGGTTCATTTAGTACAATAAACGAACAAGAATTAAATTGACAAGAGAAATAACAAACGCGTTAGTAACGATGCAACGATATAACGAATAATAACGGTTTGTGCAAATATGAGATGCGATGAAAAGGTGCAAATATGAGATGCATGGTTTGAAAAGATAGTAATACACATGATTGATTAAACACGTGTTGACAGTAATCACAAATTACTACCGAGTTTTGAAAATAGAATAATGTACGATTTATTGTGTTAATCATTATGGGTCACTCGATCGAGTGGTCGATGGACTCGATCGAGTAGACCTGTAAAAGACGATTCTGTTTGCGCTACAGACCGTACTCGGCCGAGTTATTGACCAACTCTGTCGAGTACGTAGCCACTCGACCGAGTCACTGTGAGACTCGATCGAGTAGGCGTCGTAGAAGGCATTCTGACTGGATTTTAGGGTGTCACTCGATCAAGTGACTAAGGCACTCGGTCGAGTGGCACCTGTACGAATTTGGTTCGCTTTCAATTTTATATTGATTTTCGAAATTGCTTTAGATTTTTGATGAATCGACGGTTTTACCGAATTGGGCATAAGTATTGCATGACCTATGCTCGATTCGGGTTTTTTATAAATCGTTGATTTTGTTAAACCGAATATAAATATTGTTGAATTTAACCCGATTCTAAATTTGAATACTCATCGTATCCCATATTCGATTATTGAATCGATATGGGATATTAGAGTGAGATAAAAAGGAGATAAATTAATTTTAGTTGCTTTAAATTAATTATCGTGATATGAATAAATCACGTTAATTAATTCATATGACTTGATTGTTAGATTCGATATCCAATTATGGAATTGGTATCGAATCTAAAATCGACGCTTTATTTGAATAAAAAAAACTTGATTCCCTCGACTTCTCCGACATCGAAATAAATCCCTAGGGATTGTGATGTCGGATCCGTGTCAACGGGTTTCGACCCTTATTAAAATTGATTTTAAAAATTGATGAATGCAAAATCGATGATGATGACTACAAAAATTAAGAAAACGAATTATTGTTTAGGTTGACTTATTTCAATAATCAAACGATCGGGGTGATGGGATAAGCGACCGACGACGCGTGTGCGGTACACTTGTATATGCGGTTTTCCTTATCCCAGCATCACTCACGTTCAACACAAATCCATAAGTACTTTAATGCTTTGATATTAGTAGTATTATCGATATTATGACGCAACGAACGAAATAAATAAAAAAACGAAAAAAAGATGGAGAAAAAGGAGACGGACGACGAAGAGAGAAAGGGAAGAAAAGAGAGGGTTTTGACACCCTCAACCTACACGTTTTTGTCTCGGTGCGGACTCGTAACCGTGGCTTTAACACAAGAGTCTTCGAGGTTTTATGTAGGTTAAGTTGTGGTGGCTCGGGATTGATTCCTAAAACTAGGTTTAGGGTTTTTGCTAGTGTAGAATTGCTAGGGTTTGATTAGGGTTTGCAAAAGACGTAGTATGTGTGTGTGTAGGGTTGCTCTAGGGTTTTTTTAGGGTTGTGAAAAGTTGTGTTATGTGTTGCATGGAGGTTGCTTATATAGGCATGGCTAGGGCACCGGTTTAGGGTTACTCGACCGAGTATGGGGCTAACTCGGTCGAGTGGCCCGTGAAGCATGCCGTCGGGCTTGAAACACGCCCACTCGATCGAGTTGGTGGATCACTCGATCGAGTGGCCCAGTCGGGTTGCATGCACGGGTCCATTGTTTTGGACCTTGACTTTGGGTGTTTGATGGATTTTGTGTTTGACTTGGACTGTTGAGGATTGTATGGCTGTTTTGTGTGTCTCGGAAACGACTTTGACCGGGGTTGACCCAATCGTGAAAAATCGGTTTTAATTCCGGTGTCGGTTTTGGTCAAAATTAGTCTTGTTTGACTCGGAATGATCCACTGGGCCTGGATTCGAGGTTGTTTTTGTGAGATTTGTACTCCGTAAGTGTGTTAGCCAGCGATTAATGGATTTGAGCCCGTATCCGAGCGCGTAGAAACACGTTAGCGTCCGATCATCATCGGGTGTTTTTTGGAAACTGCCATAGACACCTGGCAGTCAAAATGCGGGTGTCTACAGAGCCCCCACTCTAACTGAGGCTTGGACAGGGTGAAAGTCAGAGTAGCTACCAAGCCTGTTAAGACTTGGTAGACTTCCGGTCGGGTCGTTTATAGTCCGTTAGACTCGCGTGAAGGGCTCGCCAGCCACAAGACAGAAATCATACCTGAGCTTGATGATTGTACTCCGTGGGGAATTTGGGCTTGTCGCGTAAGCCCTGGGTGTGCCAGTGTGTTGGCTCATCCCGTGCTATCCCGGAAAATGCTGCTGGGGAGATTTGATGACTTGCATGTCTTTGCTTGAGTCATACCTGTATAAGTTACATAAAAATGCATGCAACACGTAGGTAGTAAAATGACTCGTGCTGGGGGAAATAATTTTTGAAGTTTTTGAAATTTTGAATTTGAAATCCTGAAAGCAATCACGAGCTAGGTTTTCAAAATGGAAAGGGGTAGAAAAGAAATTCGCAGTTTAAATAGATTGAAATCTGACCTTCTCGAAAAAGATCTTTTTTCAAATGGCTAAATTTTGCAAATTTCACAGTGGAATCTGAAGAGAGGGGCCTACCGACAGACTCGACTCTGGACGCGACAGGACGAGTTGACCGACACGGACTGGACTCTCTAGGGGTTGGACCGTGACTCGGTGTGGGCCGCCTAACAAGACTCTTAAGTTGCGCTATCCCGTAGTCTAGGCGAGTGGCAACACAGTCGTACATCGAAATGGGATAGATATGCTATGGGGAGACCGCAGTAGTCCGTAATGAGACTGTTTTAGTCTGGTGCCCTTCTGGATTTCCTATTTTAGGATACATTTCCAAAGTGGGTATTGCCTCGAGTCCTGACAGATTCTTGTCTTCGACTGAGCCGAGTAATTGGACACACTACAGAAAGGAGGCTAGATTTTTTTTGGATTTATCTGAATTTTATGAGTGGATGGAGGTCTTCTGTCTAAGAGAAGCCCCCGGGACAACAAAGCTAGCTGTTGAGAACATGATGGTGTCGTGACCGGAATAATGACGCTTTTTGAATGTGTGTCAATGTGGGTGGTTGTGCCTCTGTTGAAAGGCTGCCTACGTATTCACGTGTAGTGAAATCAAACCATGCTGTAGTTCAGTGGATTGAGAGATATATTATGGTGCCTAAGCTAATAGAACTTTGTGTGTAACTAGCCATAGCGATGGTGTAGGCTAGGTGCATTCCCAGTGATGTCTTGATCAAAGGGCTTGAATGATTAGGATATTAATCCTGTGACTGTGAGCGTTTTCCGGGGTAGCCCCCAGAGGTGGTGTGAACTATTTGGGCATGTTCTATGCCGATCGCAAGTTGAGTTCCCGTGTTCGGGGTTGGTAACTGGTTTGGATGTGAAAAATTGGGATGAGATTTTAACGAGTTTTGCTCTCGGGGATTTTAACGAGTTTTGCTCTCGGGGATTTTTACGAGTTTTGCTCTCGGGGATTTTTACGAGTTTTGCTCCGGGGATTTTTACGAGTTTTTCTCTCGGGGATTTTAACGAGTTTTGCTCTCGGGGATTTTAACGAGTTTTGCTCTCGGGATTTGAACGAGTTTTGCTCTCGGGATTTGATGTATTTGGGAATGTGGTGCTAGGAAGTAAATGGCCTTGATGACTCGAAATCTGGAGCTCGGTTCTGTGGAGCTAAGGCTTCGAGAGCCGGTTTGATAAGGAAGTAAATGACCTTGATGACTCGAAATCTGGAGCTCGGTTCTGTGGAGCTAAGGCTTCGAGAGCCGGTTTGATAATGAAGTATCTGGTTTCGATGTCTGTCCCTAATTGTTAGGGGTATCCTATGGAGCTTGAATCCTCAGAATTCCGGGCTGTCTCTGGCCTGGGTCTCGGGAAGGTCTTGAGGGTTGTAATGTGGGAAGGCTAGATGTGGTGTTAGCTGACCAGCTTGATTGTCACTCCCCTATTGGATGGTATTGATAATTTTGAATTTGACCGTACTACGGTCAAAGGATTTTCACTTGAGTTGACCGTTGACCACAGTCATGGGTTTTGATAATTTTGACCGTACCCTGGTCGTGGGGCTTTCACTTGAATTGACCGTTGACCACGGTCATGGGTATTCTGAATTTTTTGATGATGGCCTGCTTTTTTGTTATGGCCTTTTGCTTTTTTTTCATGGACTTTCGATTTTTTTTTTGTGCCCAGTTTTCTTTTTTTGATGGCCTTCTTTTTGCTTTGCCCCCCTTTTTTTTTTTTTTGACTTTTGATTTTTTTGTCCCGTGTTTTTTCGTTTTTTTTTGCCGGTCAGACTAACACCTAAGGTAGGGATTGATTAGTCTTGTTGGAGGGGTGTTTTATTGTGGGAAATGGGCTTGCCTCCCGTCTTGAACCCAAACTAGGAGATTACCTAGATTTGTCATAGGATTCGATACCGCTCCTGCGTGGGGTGATTATGTGGCTTTTCTATACTAGACATGGAATAGGTAAAAAGAAAACACGGGCTCGGTTTCCTGCAGTCATTATAGATGTGCCTATAATAGTCACGTGCGTGTGCTCACAGTGTATGATGGTGTTCATCATGTTCTCGGAAACACATAAGGAAAGTATATATGAGAAAGAATATTGAAAGCAGATTTTATTAAATTTTGAAAAAGAGGACAGAATACAACTGACTCTGACTCTGTCTTTGACTTTGACTTTGGAATAGAACATCCTAGACTCAGACTCAGACTCGGACTTAAATCAAATCCGGACTCTTGGGTGCATGAGAGGTAGATTGGATGCTTCGGTCATCGGGGCCTATGTAGTCCACGAGGGGCTTTGCAAGTGACAGTGTTTCCAAAACGGGAGTCTTCCCGGCATCGAGGAAGTCTTGAATGAGGTGTTTCAGCTTCCAGCATTGTTCTGTATCGTGTCCCCTCCCTCTGTGGAACTTGCAGTAATGCTCGGCGTTCCATGCTTTGGAACGTTTCTCCACAGGTGGGTCGGCTGTTGGGCCTATAGGTAGCACTAGGCCCTTCGGAACCAACCTCTGGAAAGCGACGGTGTAGGACATATCCAAGTAGGTAAATGTCCTTTCCTTTGACTGGTTCTTGATTTTTGGAGAGGTGACTTGAGGGTAACCTCTCTCGGCCTTGCCATCTTGAGGGTATCAGCCAGTTTCGTAAGATTGTTCACCCTTCAAATGGCTCGGTTGGGTGATTGCCTGCCTTGCCCGCTCTAGCTGTGTTAGACGAGATCGGGTTCTTGCAAGGTCTTCTTCAATGATGGTTACCCTGGAACTTAGGTTATCTAGGGCAGTATTGATTTTCGAGAAGATGTTGTTAATGGAGCAAGATAGCATAAGCATACTCCCCTGGATATCCCCTTTCTTGACGGCGTGGGATTTGTTGTGGTTTGGTAGTGTCTCGTTCATAGGGTCCCTGATCGGAAAAAACGACGGGTGTTAGAACTCGCCTAAACTCGGCTTTGCGCAAGAGATAGAGTCAAACTAGACACGGCCCGGGGTGACGAGTCGACAAAGACTCTCGGCTCGGGATACTTGAATGTTGACCTAGACGAGGTAATGACCGCAGATTAGGCTCGAGCTGCAGAAGGGTGAGTCCGAAAATGGGGCGACCATGTTTGACCTGGGTTAGACCCTCCTAAGACGAGTGTGTAGGGTGCGATTCTCAGAATGACTGTGATTAATCACTCCGTCGGAGAATAGCCCCCAAGTGAGACTAAGGACTTAGATGGTGTGACACCTAAGTGACTCGAAAGTGGAGTACGTGAGACACGTGTAAGACATGACCCTTAGGGCAATCGTGATTGCCTTGTTAAGGGGTAGCCCCCAAGTGGGATCGTTAATTTTGTTAAGACTCGAGTGTGGGACGAGTGACCCTTAGACGTAAGGACCGTGAACCTTTTGTTATAGGGCTATACCTTGTAAAAGGTTGACTCGGAAAAGACACCTAGACGGGTGACTTGTGAAAGGTGGGCCTTCCTTAGGATTCGGCTATGTGGGCCGAGTCCTGTTCGAAAGAAGGTCCACGTGAGACATCCCCAAACTTTTAGACTCGAGTGTGTAGACGGGCCTTCCTTTGTAGGAGTATGTCCTACGTAGGTGGGCCTTGCCTTAGTCTAATAAGGCGGACTGGGACAGGGAAGAAACTCGTGATGTAAGATCGACGGAGTTTCGACGCTAAAGACCTTGACAACTTAAGACTCGATCCGACACTGCTAAATACGGGAAGTCCTAGAAGTGGAAGGTTTTGAAAATTGATGATTTTTGAAAAAGGACCGAGTGGACTCGGTGAATGGCTCAAATTTTCAAAAAAGAGGACGAAAAGTCATTGGGTCACGGGTTTTGAAAGTTCGAGTTTTGAATTGGGCAGCATACCGGCTAGAAAATAGGCTATTTTGAGTAAAATCATAAGTCCTAAATTCGGTATGTGTCCCGGATTTTGAAATTGAATAGTTCGAAAAAGATGCAATTTTGAAAAATTGATGGTTTTTTTGAAAACGACTCGGAAACCAAGTAGCACGTAGTCACACAAGCATTATAACGACACCATGTATGCTCTATACTAAGTCTCGGTCGGTCTATAGGGGGTCTATACCAGTGTACATAGTCTAGACGTTGATCGGGACGGACTTCCTAAGTCGAGTTGATCTTAGAACATGCCGCGAAACCCACTCGAATCGACTATGGCCACCTTTTGACATATCCATATTGGAGTACGTCAACGGTATAGTGGGACGTCGGTCGCGAGTACCGGCCCGGGAAAAAATGGGTTATGCATGAACCGTAGAACTAAAACGCGTATTGTATTTGTCAAACGATTTCTATTCGAGTCTCACCCTGAGGATGCCGATGGTAAGTCACGCATCAGTTAATCCCCATCGGAGTCGCCAAATTGTGGACATGACATAGGTCCACCCCGACGCGGCCACGCGCGGGTTTGGGTAGGCGAATGAATCTCCATATGAGAATGGATCGAATTGAAATTTAGGTCTATGTGGAGTCGCCACCGAATATTGTGGTTATTCGGAACCATTCGAGCCCACTCTATGTCGTAGTGGTCCGTATACAAAATACGGCCCATTTCCGATGTCAGAGTTTATTGGGCTCGTCCCTTTGCATTGCGATACCGATACCGACATTATCGGATATCGTGTATGAATGACTCTCGTGCGCCAACGGTTTCGGACATCCGGAAACCGAGGTTCTGAGTAAGGGGTGAGGGTACGTGTTGGGAAGCCCACAGAGGACACCCAACCCCGCGCCGCACATTAGCGGCCTCTACTAAGAACTCGAGTGACTTTCTAATACGCGTGCTAGTAAAACGGGAAAAATGCTTATGCAAACATTGTTTTTCCTAGGCATGTGAATGAAATTGAAAAATGGGTTTCTATGTCAATTTAATGCAATTAATTCTACGTCAAAGTGTAATTTTAGCATGTGGGTTCATTTAGTACAATAAACGAACAAGAATTAAATTGACAAGAGAAATAACAAACGCGTTAGTAACGATGCAACGATATAACGAATAATAACGGTTTGTGCAAATATGAGATGCGATGAAAAGGTGAAAATATGAGATGCATGGTTTGACAAGATAGTAATACACATGATTGATTAAACACGTGTTGACATTAATCACAAATTACTACCGAGTTTTGAAAATAGAATAATGTACGATTTATTGTGTTAATCATTATGGGTCACTCGATCGAGTGGTCGATGGACTCGATCGAGTAGACCTGTAAAAGACGATTCTGTTTGCGCTACAGACCGTACTCGGCCGAGTTATTGACCAACTCGGTCGAGTACGTAGCCACTCGACCGAGTCACTGTGAGACTCGATCGAGTAGGCGTCGTAGAAGGCATTCTGACTGGATTTTAGGGTGTCACTCGATCGAGTGACTAAGGCACTCGGTCAAGTGGCACCTGTACGAATTTGGTTTGCTTGCAATTTTATATTGATTTTCGAAATTGCTTTAGATTTTTGATAAATCGACGGTTTTACCGAATTGGGCATAAGTATTGCATGACCTATGCTCGATTCGGGTTTTTTATAAATCGTTGATTTTGTTAAACCGAATATAAATATTGTTGAATTTATACCCGATTCTAAATTTGAATACTCATCGTATCCCATATTCGATTATTGAATCGATATGGGATATTAGAGTGAGATAAAAAGGAGATAAATTAATTTTAGTTGCTTTAAGTTAATTATCGTGGTATGAATAAATCACGTTAATTAATTCATATGACTTGATTGTTAGATTCGATATCCAATTATGGAATTGGTATCGAATCTAAAATTGACGCTTTATTTGAATAAAAAAAAACTTGATTCCCTCGACTTCTCCGACATCGAAATAAATCCCTAGGGATTGTGATTTCGGATCCGTGTCAACGGGTTTCGACCCTTATTAAAATTGATTTTAAAAATTGATGAATGCAAAATCGATGATGATGACTACAAAAATTAAGAAAACGAATTATTGTTTAGGTTGACTTATTTCAATAATCAAACGATCGGGGTGATGGGATAAGCGACCGACGACGCGTGTGCGGTACACTTGTATATGCGGTTTTCCTTATCCCACCATCACTCACGTTCAACACAAATCCATAAGTACTTTAATGCTTTGATATTAGTAGTATTATCGATATTATGACGCAACGAACGAAATAAATAAAAAAACGAAAAAAAGATGGAGAAAAAGGAGACGGACGATGATGGGAGGGGTTTGTCACGTCCCAACCGATCAATAAAGAAACCGGCTAGACCTAGTGGGTAGCTAGGGTAAGTCGGGTCGAATCCACGGGGATGGTAAGAGGCGTCTAGACTAAGGTCACCTAAAAACGAGACTAAGTCAACGAGCTAAGCTAAACTAGAATGATTAAAAGGGGAGAAAACTAGACTATGACTAAGGTGACGATGAAAACAAATAAGGAAAACGGGCTAGGATTAGGTCGGGGTAAAAGGGGTAACGGAATGGTCGAGGAAGAACTAGAGTGAAGGGAGTAGTAGGGTAATCTAGATGTGGTCCGGGCTCTCGCTACGTAGACCGACCTAGAGGTTTCACTTAAAACCCATCTGGTGACACACATGACAAACGGGGTTACTAGCACGCTATAGTGGCCTAGGTCGCATCCGGGCTCTCGCTACGTAGTCCGACCTAGGGGTCGTCCTCACCGGGCTCTCGCTACGTAGTGAGGGAACCAAACCCACAAAAAAACTATCACCCACAAGAGAAAAGCAAGAAAAACAAGCATATGCATCTACTAGTCATTCAAGCATTTCAACAAACATGTAATATGCATCAAACCAAGAGGAAACCCAAATCTTCCACCAACATCTCCAACAATCCCTTAATCATCCATCAAACACCCTAATCACCCTACTAACCCTAGCAAAACTCTACTCAAACATATCTAAAAGAAAAACCAACAATAACAAGATGAATCAACTCAAACATCAAAACATATATAAACAATCTAGTGAAAACAATGAACTATGAACATAACAATCAACAAAGATGTAAACTTGGATGAAATAAACAAAGATTAAGAGTAAAAGGATGAGGAAGATTATACCAACTACAAAGGATGAAAAGAAGAACACTTGCATAGAAAAACCCAAATAATTCCACCAAGGTTGTCAATCTTGGATGGATTCTTCAAGAGATCCAATAATACAAGAGTAAACTAAGATTAAAGAGTAATTTAGGACTAATCTACACTAATCTAACCTAAAGTAATCTAGAGTTTAAGGGATAATGTCTAACATAAGCTTACATAACAAGGGAAGAGTATATATAGGGTTACAAGTGGAAAGGAGAGGAAAGAAAACAAGCGCGGCTGCCAGGTGGCCCATCCCGGCCGGGAAGGGGTGGTCCCGGTCGGGATGGGGTTGGTCCCGGCCGGGAAGAGCTGCTTTCGGTCGGGAAGGGCCTCAGACAGGAGCCTCCTCTTTTGTGCATCTCAACAGGGACCGGTTGAGGCCATACCCGTCGGGGATGAGTCTTGTAGGCCTCCAATATGAACTTTTTGGTCTCTCCTTGTTTCTCATGGGCTTCCCATCGATTCTCGGGACTCGGGATCGGGTCTCGAAGACTCGGGATTGGGTCCCAAGGTCTCGGGGTCGATTCCAAGGCATCGAGTCATCGTTCCTTTACTCCGTTGGCTCCAAAATGTGTATGTATCGAGTCGGAATCGCTCCAACTCTTCCAAATCGGTCTCGGGAACCTGAAACGAACTAAAGGAAGCATAAGAAGCCCATAAACCGCTCCCCAGGATCGATTCCACAAGGAAAATGGGACCAAAACCCTACAAAATAGGCACTACAAACTACACTTATCAGACGACGAAGAGAGAAAGGGAAGAAAAGAGAGGGTTTTGACACCCTCAACCTACACGTTCTTGTCTCGGTGCAGACTCTTAACCGTGGCTTTAACACAAGAGTCTTCGAGGTTTTATGTAGGTTAAATTGTGGTGGCACGGGATTGATTCCTAAAACTAGGCTTAGGGTTTTTGCTAGTGTAGAATTGCTAGGGTTTGATTAGGGTTTGCAAAAGACGTAGTATGTGTGTGTGTAGGGTTGCTCTAGGGTTTTTTTAGGGTTGTGAAAAGTTGTGTTATGTGTTGCATGGGGGTTGCTTATATAGGCATGGCTAGGGCACCGGTTTAGGGTTACTCGACCGAGTATGGGGCTAACTCGGTCGAGTGGCCCGTGAAGCATGCCGTCGGGCTTGAAACACGCCCACTCGATCGAGTTGGTGGGTCACTTGATCGAGTGGCCCATTCGGGTTGCACGGGTCCATTGTTTTGGACCTTGACTTTGGGTGTTTGATGGGTTTTGTGTTTGACTTGGACTTTTGAGGATTGTATGGCTGTTTTGTGTGTCTCGGAAACGACTTTGACCGGGGTTGACCCAATCGTGAAAAGTCGGTTTTAATTCCGGTGTCGGTTTTGGCCCAAATTAGTCTTGTTTGACTCGGAATGATCCACTGGGCCTGGATTCGAGGTTGTTTTTGTGAGATTTGTACTCCGTAAGTGTGTTAGCCAGCGATTAATGGATTTGAGCCCGTATCCGAGCGCGTAGAAACACGTTAGCATCCGATCATCATCGGGTGTTTTTTGGAAACTGCCATAGACACCTGGCAGTCAAAATGCGGGTGTCTACAATTATATTATACAGAGTAATAAAATTATCCTAATATAATTATGGTTTAAGTTGTGAGAAATTACAATTTTATGTAAAACCATTACATTTCGTTTAAACAAAAAAATTATTGTTCCTATGAGTTTTAGCACAGAATACATATTAGATAAAATTACAATAAATAATTTTTTCAGCTTTCTTACCTTTTATAATGTCAATAAAAATATACTTTAGGAGTTTTATTTTATTTAATATTATATTGTAGTATTTTATTTATATTCATTAATTATAATAGTCATATAGAAATACTTATAAATGAGAATTTTTAAAAAGAAGTAGCATTATATTTATAATTTTTTTTATCTTATTTATCGTTTAAAGTACTAGAATAAATACCTTATGCAAATATTATTTCACATTTCATATATAAATATTAATATAGCAATCATATAAATATTTTTTACGGACATGCCGGGTTCAGTCACGACTCTAAATTACCGGGGTCATGACAATCAAGTCGCGGATTGTGGACATGACATAGGTCCACCCCGACGCGGCCACGCGTGGGTTTGGGTAGGCGAATGAATCTCCATATGAGAATGAATCGAATTGAAATTTAGGTCGAAGTGGAGTCGCCACCGAACTTTGTGGGAGTTCGGGCCCGTTCGAACCCACTCTATGTCGTAGTGGGCCGTATATGAAATACGGCCCATTTCCGATGTCAGAGTTTATTGGGCTCGTCCCTTTGCATTTGATACCGATACCGACATTATCGGATATCGTGTATTGAATGACTCTCGTGCGCCAACGGTTTCGGGCATCCGGAAACCGAGGTTCTGAGTAAGGGGTGAGGGTACATGTTGGGAAGCCCACAAAAGACACCCAACCCCGCCCGCACTTAGCGGCCTCTACTAAGATCTCGAATGACTTTCTAATACGCGCGTTAGTTGAACGGGAAATGATGTGCAAAGATTATTTTCCCTAAGCATGTGAATGGAATTGAAAGGATTTCTACGTCGATTTAATGCAATTAATTCTAACGTCGAAGTTGAATTTTAGCATGTGGGTTCATTTTAGTACATAAAATAAACAACCAAAATTGACAAAAGAAACAACAAACTGTTAGTAACGATATAACGAATAATAACGGTTTGTAAATTATTGAATTGTATAGAATGATGCAAATGAGTTAATGCATGGTTTTGAAAAGATGTTTCACGTGATTAATTAGGCACGTGTTGACCTAAGTCACAAAAAACGGTTAACGAGACTCGAATGCTATTGTAGGACTCACGGTTTAACGTGATAAAGGGCCACTCGACCGAGTCATTGAGGGACTCGACCGAGTGGATCCTTAAAAGGTGTTCTGTCCCGGATTTCGTGACCCTACTCGACCGAGTTATTGACCAACTCGGCCGAGTACGTCGCCACTCGATCGAGTCACTATGAGACTCGACCGAGTAGAGGTCGAAAGAGCATTCTGCTCGGTAAATTGTGATGTCACTCGATCGAGTGGCCGAGGCACTCGGTCGAGTGTCACCTGTACGAACCAGGTTCGCTTGCAATTGTATTATTGATTTTGAAATTGCTTTTGATTTTTGATAATTCGATGATTCTACCGAATCGGACATAAATATTGTACAATTTATGCTCGACTCGGATTTTATAAATCATTGATTTTGTTGAATTGGACATAAATATTATTGAATTTATACCCGATTCTAATTTTGAATACTCGTTGTATCCTTTATTCGATTATTGAATCGATATGGAATATTAGAGTGAAAATAAAAGAAAATTGCTTTAAGTCGTTTTAAATTAACTATCGCGATATGAATAGATTTTCTCCGCGTTTAATAATGTCGTGATTCTAACGAATCGTATGACAATTATTTTAGCATCAACGAAAGTAAATCGCAAGTTAATTAAATTGACTAGATCGTTAGATTCGACATCCAATTATGGAATTAGTATCGAATCTAACGTATCGACACCTTGCTTGAAATAGAGGACTTGATTCCCTCGGCTTCTCCGACATCGAAATAAATTCCTAGAGATTGTGATGTCGGATCCGCGTCAACGGGTTTCGACCCTTATTAAAATAGAATGTTTGTTTTTGAAAATCGATGTAAATATGAACCTTGAATAATGATGCAAACGAAAATAAACGATTTATTGTTTAGGTTAACTTGTTTCAATAATCAAGCAATTGGGGTGTCGGAATAAGCGATCGGCAACGCTGTGTGTGGTACACTTGTATATTCGGGTTTCCTTATTCCGACATCCCTCATACTCGACACAAATCGACAAGTATTTTAATGTTTTAATACTAACGGTATTATCGATATTATGATGCGATAATGAAATAAAAACAAAAAATCGAAGAGAGAGGAGGGACGACGAGAGAGAGAGGAGAAGAAAGAAGACGGGTTTTGCACCCTCAACCTACATGTTCTTGTCTCGGATAGGACTCGTAGTTGTGGCTTTAACATGGGAGTTTCGAGGTTTATGGAGGTTGAGTTATGGTGGTTAGGGTTTCGATTCCTAAAGCTAGGTTTAGGGTTTGCTAGTGTAGTGCTTAGGGTTTGATTAGAGGTAGATTTAGGGTTTTTTCAAGATGTGTAAAGTTGATTGAAAGGTTGTGCATGGGGTGTTTATATAGGCAAAGCCTAGGTCACCCGGCTAGGGTTACTCGACCGAGTAACCAGCTGACTCGGTCGAGTGGCCCGGTGTACCTGCAGTCGGGCCTGAAACAGGGCCACTCGATCGAGTGGATGGGGCACTCGATCGAATGGATGGGCTGGGTCGTGCGGGTCTCTTGTTTTGGACCGTGACCATGGATACTTGATGAGTTTTGTGTTTGACTTGGAATTTTGATGTTTGCATGGCTGTTTTGTATGTCTCGGAAACGACTTTGACCGGGGTTGACCCAATCGCTAAAAGTCGGTTTTATCTCCGGTGTCGGTTTCGGCCCAAATTAGCCTTATTTGATTGGAAACGGCCCTCTGGGCCTGGATTTGAGGTCATTTTTGTGAGATTTGTACTCCGTAAGTGCGTTAGCCAGCAACTAATGGTTTTGAGCCCATATCCGAGCGCGTAGAAACACGTTAGCGTCCGATCATCATCGGGTGGTTTTTGGAAACTGCCATAGACACCTGGCAGTCAAAATGCGGGTGTCTACAGAGCCCCCGCTCTGACTGAGGCTTGGACAGGGCGAAAGTCAGAGTAGCTACCAAGCCGATTAAGACCTGGTAGACTTCCGGTCGGGTCGTTTATAGTCCATTAGACTCGCGTGCAGGGCTCGCCAGCCATAAGACAGAAATCATACTTGAGCTTGATGATAGTATCTCCGTGGGGGATTTGGACTTGTCGCGTAAGTCCTGGGTGCGCCTGTGTGTTGGCCCAACCCGTGAGAATGCCGCCTTTGGCTTCCGCTGGGGAGATTTAGAGGGTTGCATGTCCCTGTTTGAGTCGTACCTGTATAAGTCACATAAAAAATGCATGCAACACGTAGGTAGTAAAATGACTCGTGCTGGGGAAAATGATTTTTGAAAGCTTGAATTTTCGAAATTTCTTGAAATTTTTGAAATTTCTTGAAATTTTTGAATTTTTGAATTTTTTGAAATTTGGAAATTTTTGAAAAAAATGGACTCCTAAAGAAATTAGGAAAGTTCAGGATGAATATTTCCGTGCTAGTATCGGGACTAGGCTTGTGGGTTGATTCCGTTTAGAATTTGGAATCTTTTCCTAAAAAGTGATATGGAAAGAGGTTTGCAAGGCTAATGCTATATATAGCCCTCCCTTGCCCTTGATTTCTTCATAACTCCCATTACCATCTCTCCTTTAAAACAAAATTCCTTATTCCCTTAAAAAAAAGGTAGTCATGGGCATCGATAGGTTGACTGTGATGTTGCAGAAATGGTCCCGACGCTTCAGGGACACAAATAGGGTGGCTCTTAACCAGACAGGTATTTCCCAGTGGTACCCGTTCCGTCAGATGCTGGTTGATCGTTATTTCTTGGATGCATGCTTATCTTATTGGGACGACATATATCATCTCTTTGCCTTTCCTCGGGGCAAAATCTGCCCTTTACCTGAGGTGATTGCTGCTGTAGGAGGATGGAACCCTATACTTCGGCCCGCCGTCCCATATTCGGTCTACGACCTGAGGAGGAAACTTCGAGAATTCTTAGGCCTCTCCCATAATGAGGTGTCTCGAACGGCCCGGGGCGACAACACAGTTTCTTTGATTGATCTGGCCGAGAAGTTTATGAACCCGCATGACGTCCGGGTGAGACCAATTCACAGCCGTTGGGCCTTTTCTTTTTGCATGCTCCATGTTTATGCCTTTGAGGGTCACATGGACTTGTTATCATGTATGGGTCATATCCGTCTCTTGACCGTGGTTGATTTAATGAAGACGGAGCATAGCCCGGCTTGGCTGATTACGGGTGAAATAATCCAAGGATTGGACAATCGCAAGAGGGATTCGTCCGTCCGTCTCACCGGAAGCACCTGTTTGCTGCAAGTATGTCGGATTTTTATTTTTTTCTCGATTTCTTAATTTTTTAATTTTTTTCGAGATTCTGACTGCTGCAGTGGGCACTCAATCGAGTCACCCTGGCACTCGATCGAGTACCTTCGTAAAAAGCCCCATGTTCGCTCCCAGGGATGCCACTCGATCGAGTCATCCTGGCACTCGATCGAGTGTCATCAGGTGGACGGACGCCTGTTTCGTCTCGGGATCTCATGTTTTTGTTTCCTTTTTCAGATTTGGCTATATGAGAGGCTATCGGTGATAGATCCTCCCCTTGATGCCAGCAACTACCGCCATAACCAACTGATGACGAGCAGACGGGCCATTGATATTTCTCGCCAGATTACTCAGAAATACTGGGACGAGGTGCTATCAATCCATGGTGGGCGGCTAATTCGATGGGTTGTGCCGTGGTGGCCCATCTACGTTTGGACCGGCTTGGATCCGAGGGACAAAGCTCGTTACCAAGTGATCTTGTCTTTCAGGCAAACGATTCATCTCTACCCGGACCGCATACTAAGGCAATATGGACGGGCTCAACAGATACCAGAAATTGAAGCAGTAGTGAGTGACCCTACCCAACTGACTGATGTGATGTGCGATACGTGGATGCAAAGATGGTACACCCGACACACTTGGCCCGTTTCCAAATCTCGCCATTCGACTTGGGTTTCAGCCTCATATATAAAGTGGACTAAAGCAGGCGATGCCAAAGCTCGAGCTGCTCTGAAGGTTGATGAAGCTTTCGATTTGCTGCGAAGGGAGCAGGCTAAAGACAATAGGGACTTCTTTGAGGAAGGAAACACCCCGGTTGCTAGGGGTGAGCAAAACCGGATATCCGATGGTTTTGTAAACCGTATCGGATATCCGGTTTTAAAAACTAAAATTTTTCCGATCCGTATCCGATCCGGTTTTTTCCGGATATCCGGTTTTCGGATATCCGGTTTTTCCGGATATCCGGTTTTCGGATATCCGGTTATATATATATATTTTTTTTCTTTTTTTAAAACAATTTTTTCATTTATAAGTAAGAGTAATTTATTGATTTTTATTTATAAGTAAGAGTAATTAATTGATTTTTAAGCAACGTTACGTTGGTGAGTTTTGAATTCTTTATTGTATAATTAATATTAGGATTATAATTTCCATAACTTTTATTGTTTTTAAACAACCGGATCGGAAACCGGATATCCGGTTTCAATTTTCCCCGATACGTATCTGCTACGGTTTTAAGGAAAACCGTATCGTATATCCGGTTATTCGTATCGGATATCCGAAAATTCGTATAATTGAAAGCGTATACCGTATCGTATACGTATAATAAAACCGTATCGTATATTTTTGCTCACCCCTACCGGTTGCTATGGTCCGACTAAGGTCAAGCCAAAAGAAGAAGACTAAGACTCGAGCTGAAGGGTCTAGTGCTAAAGGTGCTTGGGGGAAAGTGAGCCCCCAGACTGACTTGGAGAGGAGACTGGGCCCAAGATTAGCCGCGCAGGACTGACTTGGCCCACGAGACAGACTATCTGAGCATGTGCGGGCCCGACTTGGGCCGAAGACGATAGAAGATCCTTTGCCGAAGAAACGGGCTCGAGCTAAGGAGGTTCCCCTTATGATTCGGGAACGCTCTTCCCCGCCCCGGCGACCTCGGGCTCCTCGTGACCCAAAGGACAAGGGGAAGGGCAAGATGCCCGGCTATTAGTCTCCTTTATTTATTATTTGAGTATTACTATTATTTTTTTTTTGGTGTGATTTTTTGTGTGTATGCCGATTTAGGCGTTTTTTTTTGTAATCCCGAGTTTATCGAGACTTTAATAAAAGATATATTATTGAGTACCGTTCCCATCTTTTCGTTACTGCAGTGGTTGTACCCTTTTGAGGGGTTGTCTACGTATCCACAATTAGCGGAATCAAACCAAACGTAGTTCGAAATTTGATTTGATTGATTTTTTTGCAATTTTCGAAATATATCAAGATTATAATTCGAGATGTGCGACGGTAGAATAATTAATTCTAACTTATTGACTTGTCTATAATTTTGAAAATTTATAAAAAAGACAGATTCTTATAAATTTTTGCAAATGACATTGAGATAGGGTTTACGGGTAGTAGCGCTTCAGCTGGTCTAAGTTGGTCGGGTTGAAAAATTCATTCCCGTCCAAGTCTGTCAGCATCACCGCTCCTCCTGATAGGACCTTCTTGACTAAGTATGGCCCAGCCCAATTGGGTTTGAATTTTCCTCTTGGGTCAACCGGCAGTAAGGCACGAACCGATTTTAGGACCAGATCCCCTTCTTTGATGTTCCTGGGACTAACCCTTTTGTTGAAATCCCGTTGGATCCTCTTTTGATATACTTGAATATTGTTTAGGGCTCGGGATCGCCGTTCGTCTAAAAGGACTAGCGAATCATATCGGGCTTGGACCCAATCTGCTTCAGGTACTTGGCTCTCAAGTAGAATCCTGAGGGATGGTACTTCTAGCTCGACTGGTTGGACCGCTTCCATTCCATATGTCAGGTAATATGGAGTAGCCCCGGTCGCGGTGCGGATTGAAGTTCGATATCCCCATAAGGCGAAGGGTATTTTGTCGGGCCAGTCCCGATAATTCATAGCCATCTTTTTAAGTATGGTGACAATTGTTTTATTGGCCGCTTCTACCGCTCCATTTGTTTGAGGTCGGTAGGGTGAAGATGTATGCCTTTGAATTTTATATTTTGCCAGCAATGCGGCAGTTTCAGCTTGAAAGTGGGTCCCGTGATCACTAATAAATTTGTGAGGGATCCCATACCGGCATATGATCTTATTCTGGATGAATTTGGCCATGTGCTTGGCGTTCAAGACACGGTATGACTCGGCTTCGACCTATTTGGTGAAGTAGTCGATGACCACTAAAATGAAGCAATGACCTTCCGTCCCGGAAGGATGCACCTTTCCAATTATGTCAATACCCCATGTCGAAAATGGCCATGGAGATGTCATGGTATATGCTGTACATTGCCAAAGATCTGACAGTTATGGCAGTGTTTGACGTATGACTGGCAGTCTGTTTCCATGGTGTTCCAGTAATACCCGAGCCTCATGATTTTACGGGATAGCATATGGGCATTCATATGCGGACCGTTTTCACCGTCGTGGACCTCGGCCATGACCTTTTCTGCTTGCAGTTTGTCGATACACAGGAGGAGAGCCCCCTGTTCCGTCTTTTTGTACAATTGCCCGTCGTCTGTACGAACAAATTGGGTTGCCAACCTTCGCAAAGCCTTCTTGGCCCGGTTTTCAGTTTCCGGGGGATATTCTCCCGTTGTCAAGTAGGTTAGGACGGCTTGATACCAAGGTTCTGGGTCAGTTATCTCGATATCTTGAATGGCATGGATATAAGCCGGCTCGGACCATCTTTCAACACAGATTGGCATGCTGGTAAGATGGTCCGGTATATTTAGCAGGGATGCTAATTTGGAAAGTGCATCTGCGAATTGATTTTCTTCCCGGAGCAGGTAGATATATTCCACCTTCTGGAATTGTTTCTCTAGAACCCTTACTCGTGCTTGGTAAGCCAGGAGATTGGCGTTCCAAGTTTTCCATTTCTGAAGTGTTTGATTGATGACCAATGATGAATCACCGTGGACCCGGAGGTTTGTTACCCCTAAATCAGCGGCGGCTTGCAACCCGTGAATGCATGCTTCATATTCGGTTGCGTTGTTGGTCACGTCAAAGTCCAATTTGATGGATAGAGGAGTGTGTTCCCCTTGGGGTGAAATCAACAGAATTCCGACCCCAAATCCTCGGAAGTTGGATGCCCCATCAAAATACAAATCCCATGTCTCGGTATCGGTATGGAATATGTCTTCGTCAGGAAAGGCCCAAGTATCGGTGTGGCCCTCTTTGGATATCAGGCTATCGGCGAGGAACTCGGCTACTACCCGGCCTTTGATGGCTTTCAATGGTACAAACTTGAGGTCGAACTTAGATAACATTAAAGTCCATCTGGACATCCTGCCGTTGAGGATGGGCTTCTCGAACAGGTACTTGATAGGATCCATTTTGGATAATACATGTACCTCGTGACTGAGCATGTAATGTTGGAGCTTTTTAGTGGCCCAAACCAATGCCAGGCACGTCTTCTCGAGCATTGTGTACTTGCATTCGTACTCGAGGAACTTTTTACTGATGTAGTAAATAGCCCGTTCTTCTGTTTCGACTGTCTGGGCCAGCATAGCCCCCATGGCTGTCTCGATCGTTGTTAGGTATAACGACAAAGGCAAACCGGGTTGAGGTGGCATTAATACCGGCGGGGCAGACAGAATCTCCTTGATTTTGTCGAAAGCCGTTTGACACTTATCGTCCCACAACACCCGTTCCCCGATCTTCAGTTTCTTGAAAATGGGCTCACATACCATGGTTAGTTTCGAAATGAACCGGCTGATGTATTAGACCTTCCCGAGAAACCCCCTTATTTCTTTTTCGGTCTTGGGTGGTTGCATCTCGGTGATGGCTTTGATTTTAGCTGGGTCGACCTCGATGCCACGTTGGCTAACGATATGGCCCAGTAATTTGCCCAACGTTACCCCAAAACTGCGTTTTTGAGGGTTCAGTTTCATGTTGTATTTACGTAGCCGGGTGAAGAATTTTCTTAGGGCCGTGATATGCCCGCTTCGATATTTGGATTTAACAATCATATCGTCGACGTAGACCTCCACTTCTTTATGCATCATGTCATGCAACAAAGTGGTGGCGGTCCGTTGATAAGTGGCCCCGGCATTGATAAGCCCAAACGGCATGACGGTGTAACAGTAAGTCCCCCATGGTGTAATGAAGGAGGTCTTACTCATATCCTCTTCTGCCATTTTAATCTGATTGTATCCGGCATACCCGTCCATGAATGATAGGAGGGCATGATCGGCCGTGTTATCCACCAATATGTCGATATATGGTAACGGAAAATTGTCTTTTGGGCTGGCCTTGTTTAGGTCCCGAAAGTCCACGCACACCCGCACCTTGCCGTCCTTCTTGGGTACCGGCACGATGTTTGCGACCCAGTCTGGATATTCAGACACTTGTATAAAGCCCGCTTTGAATTGTTTGTCTACTTCCTCTTTGACTTTGAGGGACCATTTGGGCTTCCTTCTTCGGAGCTTCTGTTTTACCGGTTTGCACCCATCTTTGATGGGTATTCGGTGTTCAGCTATTTCCCGGTCTATTCCCGGCATGTCCTTGTAGGACCATGCGAAGACGTCTTTAAATTCTTGGAGGAGGTCTGCGAATTGTTTTCTCTCCTCGGGATCTAAAGATAGGCCAAACTTAAGCATCTGGGGCTCTAAAGTGGTTTCCACGTTGATGGACTCGGTTTCTTCAATTACCGGATCTCGGGATTCCCTTTGTTCGAGCTGCTCGATCAGATGCGGAGGAAGAGGTACCTGTTCGTCGGGTTTCTCATGTTGTTGCATATAAAATTTTTGAAATTGAAGGAAATTTTGAAAATAAGACAAGTCGTAAGCATAACGGTTTTCGTTATTATTATTAATGGTAAATTTTGAGAATAGCTCGGATAGAGCTGCCATCTGATCATTGGTCAGTGGCGGGATAGGGAGAGGTCTTGGGACAGGCCCCGAGACCTCAGTGGAAGTGGCTAAGGGAAAGGGAGTTACAGACTCGACTTTAGCACCAGACCCCCTAGACTCAGACTCAGACTCCGACTCTGACTCAGACTCCGACTCAGTATCCGGCATGTCTCCCTCGCCAGTGGTCAGCTTGTAGACCCGTCCTTGACTGTCGGTCCATTTGACGGTCCTCCTCCAGGCCCTTGTCTCGGTGTTGGCACTGACCTCGGTGATTAGCTTGGTTGGGTCAACCGATCACTGCGGAGGATCAGGTTGACCAAATCATCTTTTGGAGCGGGGATGGCCTTGTGTTCCCCGAATAAGAGCCCCAGCACGGGCTCGGAGTTGCTTTCACCTTTCTCAGACTCGGCCTGGATAATGGTGAATATATCATCAGGGATGTAGTTGCATTCCCGAGCCGTTTTGGTCTCGGGATACGTGATGGTGGGTTGGTAGAGGTCCACTTGGATCGCCCCAAATACGGGAGTGACGAATTTGATTGCATCGGCCCGACCCACATTCTCTGAGCTCATAGTATATCCCAATCCGAGCCGAGACTCTCCGTTGTCCAGGACCTCGATGATCCTCCCTGCCGGAACGTGCGGCCTTGAGGTGGCTCCGGGTAGGTAACCCAGATTTTGAGGCATCGTGTCGATGCTAGTGGTGAAGTAAGGCTTGAAGAGATATTCCTCCTCGATCATACCCACGAAGTCGAATCCTCGTGGTTCGGCCCGGCTTGTGGCATTACAGCTAGCCACGGTCATGGGGGTCGCCTCCAATGTGATGATACCGTCTTTGAGTGGCATCTTGACTTTCCGGTGGAGGGTAGAGGATACGGCCTTGACTGCATGGATCCAAGGCCTTCCTAGTAGTAAGTTAAAGGACGAGGTGACATCGATCACCTGAAACTCCAACTCTTTTTCGATTGGGCCTGTTATGATGGTCAGTTTAACGGTCCAAGCTACTGGTTTTGGGCTTCCGTCGAAAGCTTGGATAGTCTGTGCTGTCGGGAGATAGTCGGCATCGGTAATGCCGAGGGCCCTAGCGGTCCTTAGAGGAAGGACATTTACGGCGGATCCGTCGTCGATAAGCGTCATCGGGAGATACTTGCCTCGGCAGATGACCGTGATGTATAGGGCCAGATTATGATTGGGCCCAAATGGTGGTAGATCAGATTCAGAGAAGGTTATGAGCGGGCCTTCGTTCTTGGACTTCCCCTTGAGGTAGGGCATGATAGTAGGTACCATTTCAGCGGGGGTAGCTTGTGAATCGACCTTGATTTCATCGAGAGCCTTAGTCAGTGCTTCCCGATGTGCCTGTGAGCTAACCAGTAGTTGCCATATGGTTAAGTCAGCTCGAACCCTCTTTAGTTGCTGGACCAGGGCCGTGTCAGTGCTCGGTTCTTCGAGGGTAGATTCCGTCCTGGCAGGTTCAGTGACGGTTGTTGGAGTGGAATGCCCAGCTGCGGCGAGGTGGTTAGTGGCTAAAGCTTTGGACTTAGCCTTTCGGACCTCTTCAAGGGTAATGGGGACAACTTCCCCTTTGGTCAGGTAAACATCATCCTCGTCATCGAACCATATCCCATTGATTTGTGGGATAAAAGGGAAAATGAGGTGAGAACAATCGATTACTTCTCCCGTGAATATTGCATGGGCGCTGAACGGATTTTCTTTGTTGCTCGACTTGTCTCCGAGCAACGAGTTTTTCCTGCTCTCGATCAGATCTTGGATCAGGCCCTTTGAAGATAGCCTTTGTAAGGCATAAGTATAGGTAGTCCCTATATCTGTGAAAACCCGATTTGGTGTATTCTTTTTGGATGAGGTGTCGAGCAGATTTACCTCACCGAAGATGCTGCGAGCTGCAGCTGCAGATGTGGGCTTGTTTGTAGATGAACTAGCCCCTTGATAACCTTTGGTAGAGGCCTTAGTCAGGCTCTCTAGTCTCAAGTCATCCTCGATCCTCGTACCCATTTCAGTAAGGACAACAAAATTGGGGATGATGGCATACCGGAGGTGAACCCGGTAGGATAGGAGGAGGTTTTTGACCAAAGCCTCCACTAGGGCCTTCTCGCCGGGCTTGTCGACCAGCTTCACACTCTCGGCCCTCCACCTTTGCAGATATTTTGTGAACCCTTCTTTGGGCTCTTGAGCCATGACTTCAAGAGTACGCATTGTAGTCTGGATTTCAGTGTTATGGGCGTAGTTCCGAGCAAATTCGGTCGCCACATCATCCCAAGTCTTGTATTTCTTGGGATCGAGCCTGTAAAACCAGGCCTTAGGATGCTTCTCCAGGGAGGAAGGGAATAAGTGCTTGAACATGGTGGACTTCACCCCTTTGACCGCCATGAAGTCCTTGAAAGCCCGGATATGGTGGACCGGGTCTTCAGTACCCTCAAACATAGGAATTCCCGTCAAGTTGAGGTTGGCCGGTAGCTCGTCGTTCAAAGGAGAATAAGTACGAGCATTTTCAGTGTGGATCGAGTTGTTCGTTGATAGGTGAACTTGTTCCTCGAGCCTGCGAACAACACTGATCAATTCGGCAATGGGCTCAGTGGGCTCAGCTCCTTCGACAGGGGCCGTCTTCTCTACGGCGCTCAGGCGAGTGGCTAGCGTTGCTTGGCTAGCCTGGATGGTAGTCAGTTGAGTTTCGATCTTGGTCAGAGCATCCTTCAATTCGTCCATCTTGCGTTGGTATCTAGTCTCGGGTGGCCTGTCTGTAAGAACACCGCATGATCAGAAACTAGCCCAAATCCCGGAATAGAAAGTACATCCCGAACAAGACTAAAAAGGGAAATGACTCGGAAAAAGACACCTAGACGGGTGACTTGTGAAAAGTGGGCCTTCCTTAGGAATCGGCGGGTGGGCCGAGTCCTGTTCGAAGGAAGGTTCACGTGAGACATCCCCAGACTTTGGACTCGATTGTGTAAACGGGCCCTCCTTTGTAGGAGTATGTCCTACGTAGGTGGACCTTGCCTTAGTCTAATAAGGCGGACTGGGATAGGGGAGAAACTCGTGATGTAAGATCGATAGAGTTTCGACGCTAAAGACCTTGACAACTTAAGACACGACCCGACACTGCTAAATACGGGAAGTCCTAAGGAGAGGAAGGTTTTGAAAATTGGTTGTTTTTGGAAAACCCGAGAGAACTTGGGGGAAGGCCCGATTTTTTCGAGAAAATCGGAAAGTTTATCGGGCCTCAGTTTTGAAAGTTCGAAAGTATTTTTGAGTTTTGAATTGGGCAGCATACCGGCTATAAAATAGGCTATTTAGAGTAAAATCATAAGTCCTAAATTCGGTATGCGTCCCGGGTTTTGAAATTGGATAGTTTGAAAAACGATGCAATCTTTGAAAAAAGACGGTTTTTTGAAAACGAATCGGAAACCAAGTAGCATGTAGTCAGGCAAGCATTATAACGACGCCATGTATGCTTTACACTAAGTCTCGGTCGGTCTATAGAGGGTCTATACCAGTGTACATAGTCTAGAGGTTGATCGGGACAGACTTCCTAAGTCGAGTTGATCTTAGAACATGCCGCGAAACCCACTCGAATCGACTATGGACACCTTTTGACATATCCATATTGGAGTACATCAACGGTATAGTGGGACGTCGGTCGCGAGTACCGGCCCGGGAAAATATGGTTATGCATGAACCGTAGAACTAAAACGCGTATTGTACTAGTCAAACGATTTCTATTCGAGTCTCACCCTGAGGATGCCGATGGTAAGTCACGCATCAGTTAATCCCCAGCGGAGTCGCCAAATTGTGGACATGACATAGGTCCACCCAGACGCGGCCACGCGCGGGTTTGGGTAGGCGAATGAATCTCCATATGAGAATGGATCGAATTAAAATTTAGGTCGAAGTGGAGTCGCCACTGAACTTTGTGGGAGTTCAGGCCCGTTCGAACCCACTCTATGTCATAGTGGGCCGTATACGAAATACGGCCCATTTCCGATGTCAGAGTTTATTGGGCTCGTCCCTTTGCATTTGATACCGATACCGACATTATCGGATATCGTGTATTGAATGACTCTCGTGCGCCAACGGTATCGGGCATCCGGAAACCGAGGTTCTGAGTAAGGGGTGAGGGTACGTGTTGGGAAGCCCACAAAGGATGCCCAACCCCGCCCGCACTTAGCGGCCTCTACTAAGATCTCGAATGACTTTCTAATACGCGCGTTAGTTGAACGGGAAATGATATGCAAAGATTATTTTCCCTAAGCATGTGAATGGAATTGAAAGGGTTTCTACGTCGATTTAATGCAATTAATTCTAACGTCAAATTTGAATTTTAGCATGTGGGTTCATTTTAGTACATAAAATAATCAACCAAAATTGACAAAAGAAACAACAAACTGTTAGTAACGATATAACGAATAATAACGGTTTTTAAATTATTGAATTGTATAGAATGATGTAAATGAGTTAATGCATGGTTTTGAAAAGATGTTTCACGTGATTAATTAGACACGTGTTGACCTAAGTCACAAAAAACGGTTAACGAGATTCGAATGCTATTGTTGGACTCACGGTTTAACGTGATAAAGGGCCACTCGACCAAGTCATTGAGGAACTCGACCGAGTGGATCCTTAAAAGGTGTTCTGTCCCGGATTTCGTGACCCTACTCGACCGAGTTATTGACCAACTCGACCGAGTAGAGGTCGAAAGAGCATTCTGCTCGGTAAATTGTGATGTCACTCGATTGAGTGGCCGAGGCGCTCGGTCGAGTGGCACCTGTACTAACCAGGTTCGCTTGCAATTCTATTATTGATTTTGAAATTGCTTTTGATTTTTGATAATTCGATGATTCTACCGAATCGGACATAAATATTGTACAATTTATGCTCGACTCGGATTTTATAAATCATTGATTTTGTTCAATCGGACATAAATATTATTGAATTTATACCCGATTCTAATTTTGAATACTCGTTGTATCCCATATTCGATTATTGAATCGATATGGAATACTAGAGTGAAAATAAAAGAAAATTGCTTTAAGTCGTTTTAAATTAACTATCGCGATAATGAATAGATTTTCTCCGCGTTTAATAATGTCGTGATTCTAACGAATCGTATGACAATTATTTTAGCATCAACGAAAATAAATCGCATTAGTTAATTAAATTGACTAGATCGTTAGATTCGACATCCAATTATGGAATTAGTATCGAATCTAACGTATCGACACCTTGCTTGAAATAGAGGACTTGATTCCCTCGGCTTCTCCGACATCGAAATAAATCCCTAGAGATTGTGATGTCGGATCCGCGTCAACGGGTTTTTGAAAATCGATAGTTATTAAAATAGAATGCTTGTTTTTGAAAATCAATGTAAATATGAACCTTGAATAATGATGCAAACGAAAATAAACGATTTATTGTTTAGGTTAACTTGTTTCAATAATCAAGCAATTGGGGTGTCGGAATAAGCGATCGGCAACGCTGTGTGCGGTACACTTGTATATTCAGGTTTCCTCATTCCGACATCCCTCATACTCGACACAAATCGACAAGTATTTTAATGTTTTAATAATAATGGTATTATCGATATTATGATGTGATACTGAAATAAAAACAAAAAATGGAAGAGAGAGGAGGGACGACAAGAGAGAGAGAGAGGAGAAGAAAGAAGACGGGTTTTGCACCCTCAACCTACATGTTCTTGTCTCGGATAGGACTCGTAGTTGTGGCTTTAGCACGGGAGTTTCGAGGTTTATGGAGGTTGAGTTATGGTGGTTAGGGTTTCGATTTCTAAAGCTAGGTTTAGGGTTTGCTAGTGTAGTGCTTAGGGTTTGATTAGAGGTAGAATTAGGGTTTTTTCAAGATGTGTAAAGTTGATTGAAAGGTTGTGCATGAGGGTGTTTATATAGGCAAAGCCTAGGTCACCCGGCTAGGGTTACTCGACCGAGTAACCAGCTGACTCGGTCGAGTGGCCCGGTGTACCTGCAGTCGGGCCTGAAACAGGCCCACTCGATCGAGTGGATGGGCTGGGTCGTGTGCGTCTCTTGTTTTGGACCGTGACCATGGATACTTGATGGGTTTTGTGTTTGACTTGGACTTTTGATGTTTGCATGGCTGTTTTGTATGTCTCGGAAATGACTTTGACCGGGGTTGACCCAATCGCTAAAAGTCGGTTTTATCTCCGGTGTCGGTTTCGGCCCAAATTAGCCATTGGAAACGACCCACTGGGCCTGGATTTGAGGTCAGTTTTGTGAGATTTGTACTCCGTAAGTGCGTTAGCCAGCAACTAATGGTTTTGAGCCCATATCCGAGCGTGTAGAAACACGTTAGCGTCCGATCATCATCGGGTATTTTTTGGAAACTGCCATAGACACCTGGTAGTCAAAATGCGGGTGTCTACACGGATCAAAATTTATATGTGTTAACCAACAAAAAAACGGGTTGGACGGGTTAGGTCTATGAGTCAAGTCAAGCCAAGTTTTGTTAGGTATAATACTACCTCCGTACTAAAAAGATCGCCTTATTTCCTCATTATATGTGAGAATTTTTATAAAACGGAGCAATCTTAGTGGGACGGAGGGAGTAGTGTTCAACTCGAGAGCAAAACTTTAGTCTCTCGATATATAAGCAAACAATATACTAAGAGTGCTAGATGATTTAACTTAAAATTAATTGATATATAAAAACTAACTACGTTAATCAAATAAACATTCAATCAATCATCAATATAATTAATTAAGCAAGACGTTTTTCGAGCGACATGGTAATCTCCAATAGTTCTTGGATTCTTAAATACAAATTAAGTTATTTAACATATTTAAATTTTTAAAATTTTTGAACACTACAAATTTGTTTAAACTATTTTAACTAATTCAAAATTTTCATGAAATTAAAAACATTTAAATAAAACAATTGATTAAATAATTAAAAATAAAATGAATATCATTGAACCTATTTTCGAGTGACATGTAGTCTCCAATTTTTTAAACTACACTAGGTTTTGGCCCGTGCAAAATTACACAGTTGTATTAAAAATGATATTTATATTTAAATGAAAAAAAAATAGTAGATGAGAATACATACCATGATGAAAATCAATTGATATAAGAATCATGATTTGTGAATTTAATAAATAGGAGAGATAACATATACATTAAAGTGTAAAGCTAACATATAAATAAATTAAAAGTAGGAGTAATAGATGTTTGTTGAAACTAACATATACATTAAAATGTAAAGCTGAAAATAGTAAGAACAGACAACTATACAAATCTACGCGAGCATACAAATCTAATTACAAATATTGGAAAACTTCTTGATATACCACATTAATGGTAGTATCAGAAGTCCGATGACTGCCATCGAAGATAAGGGTTTTCAATCCTTTTTTGTTGGTGACCCTCGATAAAGCAACATATAATTGACCATGTGTTAACACCGGCTTAGGGAGATATAGACCAACGTGTGACAACGACTGCCCTTGACTTTTGTTGATCGTCATGGCAAAGCATATGGAAACAGGAAATTGCCGTCGAGTAAACCGAACAGGGAACTTGGCTGAGTCAGATGGCGAAAG